>JAGSXJ010000013.1:0-600000 GCA_020726575.1 Plectosphaerella plurivora | reverse complement strand
TCCATGCGACGTACCCTCAACTATCTTATCGACAACCTGCTGCGCACCGACGAGAACCTCCCAGTCGTCCACGGATACCTCTGGGACCGCACCCGTGCCCTCCGACGCGACTTTACCTTCCACTCCGAGATGTGCGCCGAGGAACTGACGGACCAGGTCTACTGCTACGAGAATATTATTCGTTTTCACGTTACAGCACTTCACCTGTTGTCCCGCAAGAGCGTCCGCCCAGAGGAGTTTTCCGAACAGCAAGAGCTTGAGCAGCTTAGCAAGACGCTCATGTCTCTCATGTCGGCATACGAGACCTGCGAGGCCAAGAACGTCATCTGCGAGAACGAGTCAGAGTTCCGCGCCTACTACGGCCTCTTCTTCGCCAGCTCGCCCGACATTCAGAGTAGTTTTCAGCGTGGCGCGCGCAGCCTTCAGGCGTGGAAAGACAGCGATGTTATTCGCACCGCCGTCTCCCTCATCGAGGCGCTTCAGAACACCAGCAGCAAGCACGGCCCATTGGGAAACTCACCGAGTCACGCAGCTCTAGGCATGCACTCCGTCTACTTCCGAATCCTCGAGAGCCCCGAGGTCTCTTACACCATGGCCTGCTTTGCCGAGATTCACTTTGGCACCCTGCGACGTTCCATCCTCCAGCAGGCCAAGAAGGCCTACCGTCGACCCAAGATCTTGTCCAAGGACCCAACGCCCGCCCTTCTCAACTCTTTCTTGCGATTCGACACGGATGAAGAGGCCGTTGAGTTCATCGAAATGCACGGCCTGGACTTCCTCCCAAACGAAGACGCACCCCACGACCCGTCCAGGCGCTACCTGGACGTCACGAAGCTCATCGGCCAACCCCGGATTCACCACGCCTACTCCAGCTCTCTCGTTGAGATGAAGCGCGGCAACCGTTCTCTTCCCACCGTCATCCACGAGACCACCTTCGAAGACCCCTCGGCGCCAGCTGCTAAGTTCAGCGACGAAGAGAGTCTGTTCGTGTCCGATAATGCCGGCCACAACTATCCCTCAGGTAACCACGCTCTTCAGCTGCGAACACCAACATCACATACAGCCAAGACTGACCCTTCACCTAGCCTCGACATTGGCATCCAACGGAACCGGCACAGCCATCGACAGCTCGAACCCTTCAAAAGCTTCGCCTTTCGGAAACCCCCTTCCAGGCTCATCTTCCGGAGCCCTGTCGACACCACCCAACAACAACCCATTCTCCTCCGGCCCAAGCTCAGCGGCCACGGCCACGCCCCAGTCGACAACAGCAAGTCCGTTCGGCCAACCCTCGAAACCAGCAGCAAACCCCAGCCCCTTCGGCCAGCCAACTCGGAGTCCCAGCCCATTCAGTCAACCAGTCACTTCCACCCAGTCGTCAGGCTTTGGCGCCCCTCGAGCGACGAGTCCGTTTAGCCAGCCTAATGGACAGGCATCGACCACGGCTACGAAAAGCCCATTCGGCCAGCCTGCACCTGCTTCGGGTTTCGGGCAGCCTGCAACAGCCACGCCTAACACCGCCAGTCCGTTTGGTCAGCAGAACAACACCCCGTCCACAGCAAGCCCATTTGGCAACCCTGCAACTGCAAATGGGTCCAAGCCTGCTGCCAACGCCAGTCCGTTTAGCCAGGGACCCTCCTTTGGCAAGTCCCAGGACGCTCCCACCAACTTCAAGAGCCCCTTTGCCGCTGGAACCACAGCTCCTGTGCCAGCCCCTTCACCTCCCACGGCATCAGTACCAGCTTCAAGCCCTTTTGGATCAGGAGCAGTCAAGCCAACAGCACCCAACCCTACCGAGACCAAATCAGTTTTTGGAGCGACTCCCTCGGTGCCTGCACCTACTGTGAGCAATGCTTCACCATTCTCCGGCCTTATGGGTGCAACAAAGCCGCCGTCCTTCCAGCAGGTGCCGGCAACCAACTCGGTCACAAAGCCATCCTCACTGCCGGAGCCTCCTCAACCCAAGCCGGTCACTTCATCCTCCGGCACTTTCCAGAACCCTGCCGCTCCGAGCCTGCCGCAAAATGCTCCTCCTTCTGCAACGGGACCACCCACCTTCCCCTCGTCTGGCCTACTTGGCGCAGGCACAACAAACAATATGGCATCGACGGCACCAACCTTCAAGGTGACACCACCAACACCTACTTTCCCTCTCAAGCCGGCTTCGACGACAACTGCGGCTGCCGCACCACCTGCAACCTTGACATTCCCGCCGCAGGCTGAACCCAGCATGACTCCAAAGGCCACTACTACAGAGACTGTGGCGCCTATACCAACTGAGCCGACAGAGCCGAAGCAACCGGTCCCTAGCCTGGGATTGGCCTTCGCACCAACTCCCCCTGCGGCGCAGATGCCTCCGCCGCCACCCCAACCCGCGAGGGACCTGCTTGGTGACTTCACCAAATGGATGGTGCTAGGCGACGGTGGGCTTTTGCAGGAGTTCCAAGACTACATCGTTGAGGACCTGGTCAAGAAAACGTTTGACCAATTCGTCGAGACAGAGAAGGAGCGTAAGCGGCAGGAAGAGGAAGCAATCGACCTGGCCGAGGCCCGCAAGTTCCAGATCCACAACCTCAGCGTTAAGTTCTTCTACCGCTGGAGGGACACTGCGCGAAGGCTACGCCTCCGACGACGACGTGCCAACGACAAGGCCGAGCGCAAGGCCTACATGGCTGCCAAGCGCGCAGAGGCGATAGAAGCGGAAAAGAAGGCGAAGAAGCGGGCAGAGGCCGAAAAGAGGGCTCTGGAGCACGGTGATCCCGTCAGCGAATTCCGCGACTTCCTCAACAGCAAGAGCGAGTACGAAGATGCCCTTCTTGCCAGCGGCATCCTCACGGGGGTTGTCAACGAGCAGCACTCCGCCAGCAGCATTGTTCGCAGCGACTTCAAGATTCCGCGCCTTCCTGACCGCAGCGGATCAAAACGTCAGTCATTGCCCAACGGCGACGCCGCTAGCCAGGTGGCCTCAGACCGATCCTCTCCAGTCGGTGGTGCAAAGACTCGTGCATTGCGCGAGCAGCTGCATGGCGGCAGTAAGAGCATCAGCGGTACCAGCAGCTTCCGACGATCTCTCCCGCCCGGCTCAAAACCCGCACAATCCTGGCGCGCTTCCCCCTCAGCTAGCGACTCTGGTAAGCGCATCAGCAAAGTGTCAGACCGCTGGCGGCTCAAGGCTATGGGCCTGGTCACCATGCCGGACGGCACCGCACTCCCTGAGCAGCTTGCCAACTCTATGCGCTACGACGGCAAGCGATACGATGGATGGGGCTCCTTCGGCCTCGACGGCCCGAACGCGCACCGCCGTAGTCGTAGCACATCTACGGACCTTGCGCACTCGGCATCCGTCCGCAATGCCTTTGTCGAATCATTCCGCAAGAGCGGTAGCACAGCAGCGTCGACGACACCCCGGGAGACGTCACCCTCTTCGACGAAGCGGAAGCGAGATTTGGACGATGAAGTCGCAAAGAACGGCTCCAGAGCCAAGAAGCTCGCGACGGGAGGAGATGAGGGTATTGAGCGTATCCTTCGGGAGGCGGCGGAGCTGCGCGGTTCGCTGCGTAGCACACGAGTGGACCTGGCGGAGAGTACGGGATGGTTTAAGGAGCAGAGCGAGATGTTGCAGCAAGATGAGATGTTGAGCCGGCGGAGCAGCTCCAACTGGGGGCGCGAGTGATTGACAGGACGGAGGACGGGGGACACGAGGCGCAACGCAGTTAGTCATCAGCCTGGCGTTCTTTGACGGCCGAGGGGTCCGGCCTTGTCTGTTATTTTTTCTTTTTTTCTCTGTTTCAGGACATAAAACTGTACAATGCACATGGCGGAGGGCGAACGGGAAGGTGGCATTCCCGATGACCTTTTTCTGGAATATAGGGTGGAAATGGTCGCAATACCCAGGGCGTGTTTGGCCTGCATTTGTTTTGATGAGTGATGTGATGTTGCTGAACTGGCACGTTGCAGTCTGTATACTGTGTCTTGGGCAGCATTACGCAGAGAGCAGTCCGAGGCCAGGTAGGCCTCATGGTGTAGATATGTTGTGTATAGGAGCTGGGCTCTTGGGCAGATAGAGTTGACGGCGGCGCAGCTGAGAAAAGGGGCTATGTCCTGCGACCTATATGGCGGCCCACGGTCAAGGCCGAAGGGACGTCATGGCTGAGGCAGCTGGTCTGGACGCCGCGTTGTTCTCGAAGTGCCAAGACGAGATCATGGTGGTTGGGATACCAGATTAGACCCTCTGTGAGGCACCCCTTGGTAATGACCCTTGTAGCTTGGTAATGAACCCTCTTTACGAGTATTTGTCCTGGCCGTCAGAATAGCCTCCGCCAAGTAGAGTCATGAGCGCGCTGAATGCTTCTTGATCTGGAAGTGTTGTGGGCGAGGTGCCACGTCCCGGTGAATGCTGTCTCTATACAAAGAAGATCTGGCCGTGAAGTGACAGCCATTCAGATGGCTGTGGACTCGAAACCCGTTCTTCGCATGTAAATATATCCTCTCGACGAGAAGGCCAGTTTCTGATATGACATTCGTCCCGACTGTGAACCCCGGGTGAAGCTGTGAGGTATGCGCCTTGCCTAGCCGAGGTCTCCACTCCCATCGACACGCTTTAGGACAGAAGATGCGCACCGGATGGGACTTGGTGTCGTTCCTTGGAACTAGCGATGTGGCTATGGCTCGGCCGGGCCAAGAGTCGGTTGGCCCCCAACAGACTGACTGGGGCGTTTTGCAGTGCGCCTGGGATGGATCTCTCTGATCTTGGTTCTGTAGGGCTGAAGGTCCACCCTTTGGCGACGCGGCGAATCAAGAAGCGTGGGGGTGAAGTTCGAGGTTTGGAGTCGAGATATCGGTGTTGGATACAGAGGGCGGGAGGACGTCAAAAGGCGCTTGGCTGCGGTGGCCTCCATGGCGATCAAGTACATAAGGGAGTGGTCTGGATGTAAAGAAGTTGGCTGGTCACTCGCCGTTCATCGACATGTCTAGATTTCCAGGCCAGGAAGGATCCAACTGGGGAGAGGCTTCAGACAGCTACGCCCCTTACATCCCCAAATTCACCTCCTCCCACTCAAGACCCATCCATCATGATGACCCACCAGCATACCATCCTCCCATGCCTTCACAAACAGTCCTGGTAGCAGGCTGCTCCGCAGGCACCGGCCTCGACGTGGCCGGATCATACGCCGCCTCAGGGGCACGCATCATGTTCACAAGCCGCGGCCAAGAAGCTCTCGATCGCACCCCTGCAGCCATGACCTCGCAATATCCAGAGGCTGAGATCGCAGGACGCTTACACGACTTTGCCGATGAGCAGGCAACATGGGCGTTGTGGAGAGACCTTGGCTGCGTGAACGTTTTCATCGACGTACTTATCCCAAATGTGGCTAAGAAGTAGCCGCCCACGACGTTGCTGGGTATGGGCAGCAAGAGAGGCCGTAAGGGATACTCGTATAACCTTATTGCACCAGGGGTTTGGATCGAGTGATTTAGGAGGCAGAGGGAACGAGATTCGTCGAGGCACTTGGTAAGTTGCTTGGCTTTGAGGAGGGAGAACGTTGTGCTGACTTGGAGTGTAGTATTTGCTTGATCTTACGTCAAATAATCCAGAAAACGTCACACCTGTATTGTTGGCTGCAGGGGAAGTCGCAGGCCCACCGGTTGATGCTGGGGAAGAAGATGTATCTGCCTTTGATAGAGGATCTTATTAGGAAGATGCCTTCAGTGCTCTGACCAAGTTTTTGCCGGTAGAAGTCGAAATACGACACCCCAGACTTTGAGTCTACTTCTGGTTATATTCCCGTCTACTTATGTTGCATTGCCCAGGCAAACATCGTTTTTTGGCGTCCGGGTGTTGGTGACGTAGATGGATTGATCATTCCCCCCTTTTCCACGGTGCCTGACCCAGAAGCTTTGGGGGCTCACACCACGATCCCTAGAATCGAATTGCCTTGACAACATACATGTGATATGGAGAGAGTGTGACCTTGAGCTGGCTCCACATACGCTTGCAGTCATAATCATCAGAAACATTCGCGCTCACAGAATAAACTACATCAATCTTCTGCAACCAAACCCCCGTTCAGATCGCATCATCCAAATTTCCCCTGATATCGAGTGCATAACCTTAAGCCTTGTGGTCTTCTCGGGTATCATCTTCCTTCACGGGCGTAAAAGGCTGGCCCTTCTGCCAGTAGGTCCACCAACCAGTGGTAGCAAGACTGATGGGAATAGCAAAAGCCCAGTACACCCAAAACATGTGCGACATGACCCAGCTACCAGCGTCATTGAGGCTGAAGAAGGAAGTGCTGAAAATGGCAGCGACAAATGTGGCGGGCAGGAAGGCCGTGGTCAGCATGGCAATGGTCTTCATAGCAGCGCTGTCGACCTGCGTGGCAGTAGCAATCTCGCGCGAGATGGCGGCATCACGCCACGAAACATTGTTGAATGCCAACTGAATCTCGTTCTGGAGGCGCTGGTGGTTCGAATCGGAGCGCCGGCGTAAGCTGAGGAGGAGGTTCTGAAAGGCGAGAAGACGGTCATGGATGGACGAGGCAGGGGAACCGGGGTGTCGCTCTGTTATGAAGGCGCCGTGACGGTCGACAAGTGCGGCGATGGAGTCGATACCGACTTCAAGGGTTTCGGAGATGTGAACAGCGTGGCGAGCGAGGTCGTGCATGCGGGTGAAGACGTGCGAGGACATGTCGGGGGAGACTTGGCGGGTCTTTTCGATCATGCGGACGAGGGTGCGGAGGGCCCAGACGGCTTGGTCTTGTCTGTCGATGAGATGCTCGACGAGGGAAGGATAAGGCCAGAAAGGGTCTGTGGTACGGGCTGTCTGGTTGAGGGCGGCGGTCTTGAGGGAGGCGACGACTTTTGTGTGCAACTCGGCGGCAAGGTCAAAAAGGAGGATGTTTGTGCGGTTGGTGGCTGGGTTCCAGTGGATGAGAATGTTGAACTTGAGCCAGTGGTACTTGTCCTGGTCGTTGTTCTGAAGGATCTTGACGAGAAAGCGTGTCCAGGTCACTGGGGGGTGGTCAGGTTGGGGGGTGCCGTGAGGAGGGTAGGGTTGGTACTCACCGACTTCGCCAGGCTTGCCATCTTTGTCAATGAGCTCTTCGCAGCCAAAATGGCCGTTGGAGTTGCGGGAGTAATCTGTCCACCAGAGGTCTGGGATGCGGGCGGCATTTGAGAGCTCTTGTTTGCATGCGGCGCAGTTCCGGGCGTTGTCGGCCTTGATCAGCCTGGAGGTGTTAGGTGAGAAGGACTTCCAGTAGGGTAGGAGTGAGCTCACCAGATGGAAATGTCAATAGGGTCATCTGGCGTGGTATAGTCCCCAGGCCTGGCCCCCTCATCGGCTGGGGAGCAGGCTGGAACGATCTGTTCGCTCCATGAACCGTCGCCTGATAGAAATTAGACCGAGCGAGAAGTCATTGACACACGGAGCGACACATACTCTTTCGCCAGATGTGCGCCGTCTTCTGGGCGCAACTCAAGTGCTGAGGGTCGTTCTTGGGCATTGCGAGTTTGAAGGTCACAGATAACAAGAGCCAACAGTCGGTGAGGAAGAAATCAAGTTTCTTGGAAATCAAATGGAAGATGGGAATGAGGGGGTTTGTACATCTCGGCTGCAGCCTTGCCTGACGACGCATGCTGTTGTCATTGGGCTGTCGTGGTCCAGGCGGCAATGCAGGCTGTTCAGGGGTTGAGTGCGCTGTGGCTGTGCCACCACTCACTGTCGGTGTATGGGCAGTTTGACATGACAGCCCCAAGAGTCAGCTGCCTGCGATATCTGAGGTTATACAAATGACAGTTTGTGGTAAATAATTTATCATTTATACAATTTGTTCTCTCTAGAATGTGCCCAGTTTGGAGAAAGTGAAGGAGATTCTACTTCAAGTCGTCACACGGTTGAACATGACATGGGTCGACTTGTCAGAACAGCGAGATCATAATTCATTCCTTGCCGCCTGTCTACTTTACACTCCTGATATCGCCCCTCATCTCCTCCCCTTCGCTTGCGGTGGCGGCGGGAACGTCACCTTCAACGCCATACTCTCCGTCGGACTCCCTCCTCCCAAGTCCACCATTCTCGGCCTTCCCTGCGACACAGACGCCCTCCCACTCCTACTCCCATCTCTTGAATTCCCCGTATCAAGATGTGCATATGGTGCCAAAGAGTCCCCCCTCGGCGGCCTCTCCCAGGCAGAGGCGCGCATTCTCGGACTTGACCGCTGCTCAGCTGGCAATGGCCATGCGCCTTGGTTCAGCAAGGGGCTAGACGTCTTTGTAGATGATGTGGGAGAGGAGTATGTTGGCCGCTGGGGCTCCCAGTGCGGGTTTGGCTGGGACCGGGTCGGGGGCGAGTAGACATTGGGATCGTATGCCGCGATTGGGGGGAGGAGGGCGCTTGTTGAGCGTATGGATGTTGTTGAGCTGGGTGTTTTGTATTCATCTGTAGACATCCAGGAGCGAGGGGATTGCGGTTTCGGCGAGCCCCTAGGAGGTAAGTCGGTGCTGATGAGAAGGCTTGTGTCCTTTTGCTGGAATTTGATCATGTTCTTCTCGGGCCCCAGGGTGGCCTTGGGCTCGACGGGCGAAATGTCCTTGGTCTGCCAGATGCTCAGCCTGGAGAGGATGCTGACACGTCCACCTCCATCTGTGCCCGTCTCGAGATCGAGAGGAAAGTTGGGAGATTTTGGTGTGAGGTGTGTTTGACAGCGGAAGGAGAGGGACGATGCCCTGTTGCGTTTCCGGATTCCCTTGGGGAGGTTCTCTTCAGGGAGGCGGAGGGCATTGCGTTTTCTTCTTCTTAAACATATCCAGCCGACTGTGATGAGGATGATGGCCGCGGCACCGACGGCTATGCCCACGATGGCGGGGAGGGATAGGGGGGACTGCTGCTGGGTGGACGAGTCCCCCATCGTGAAGATGTTTGATGTTCAGAGAGGCTCTCGGTCAAATTGACGATGTTTGAGTATCTCGCACGAGAAGATGAATAGCAGGTATGACACGCGATGAAAGAGTTGCAAGAGATCACGGCAAAAGTAAATCAGCAACTCTCAAAAAACAGAAGAGACAGCGTTTGAATCACACAAAACACAACTTACCGGGAACCCCCCTCAGCTATACTCCCCGCTTACCGCCGCTGAAGCCATCACGCGATGTTTCGGGAGCGGAAGGGAAGCATCAAGCGCGAAACAGGGATCCCTCCCGCGAGAGAAGCATGGACGCGCCGAACAACCTACAAACGAATCCTGACAAACGACGCGCTCACAAGCAGTAATCGACCAATGACATCCTCAGTGTACGCTCTTCAACAAATCTGGGGAAAGTCCTCGAGGAGGCGGGAGACGAGCCCTGAGAGGTCGGGTGTTGAAGCGCCGAGCATGTCACGGGTGCCGCTGGCGGGCGGTGAGAGTGAGGTCTTTTGCTTCTGAGGCGCTTCTCGATGTGTGTGGGAGGAAGAGGGCGGCAAGGTTCCAGCCTGCGGTGAAGGAAAAAGGGCGAATGGCCGTTCGTGGATGCGTCTTCTTCAGCGCGTAGGTCGCAGGGGTAGCCCACTAATCGGGCCCGTCACAGTGGGGCTTTTTCGGCAGTGAGGTCACTGGGCTGAGCGCCGGACCGGGAGGGGTTTAGTGCCGATGGGCGCCTGCCAGTGGGCGTTTACCCCTGAGCCTATCCCCTATCGTGACCATCACCACCACCTTCTCATCCGATGGCTTCCCGACCGCCAATTCGGGGCAGCATGCAAACGATCGATTCGGCCGAGAGGAGCACAAGGTTCAGTAGTCATACCCCAAAGCCTATAGTCATAACCAAACGGGCATTATTCATTAAGTTGGGCAAACGGGACCGTCCCGTCTGTCGATCGGATCTACCACCCCACGATAACCTCGCTCCCCACCACCAAATAATTCGTCGTGTACAGACATCTCCCTTGGTCGCAGTTGGCATGGAACAATAGTTGCCCACCGCCCATGACGCTCGACGCGCCTCCAGGGCTCTTCAGCCCAAAATCCCCCGTCTGGAGCAACGGCCTTGCCGCCCGCTCATACGGCCCCTGTGGACTCCGCGCCGTCGCATAGTTGACATTGTACCGACTTGATGAGAAGCAAAAACTGCTGTAAAACAGCACGTACGTCCCATCGGCCAGAAGCGCGATGCTAGGCGCTTCCACGAGCGGACCATCGGCAGCAGTGCGGTCGAGGATCTGCACCGGGTCACCAATCTTGGTGTGTCCATCCACGGCGTCGACTTCCTGCAGCATCAGCGGCGTGCCGACCAAAGGCTCGACGCCGTTGCCGCAATCGCCGCCGTTGCCGTCATGGTTTCCGTCGACTTTGTACGTGACATAGCGGCGTCCGGTGGAGGTATCGAAGAATCCCGCCGGGTCAATGGCGCCGCCTTGGTCGAGGTGACACGCCCACGGCTCCGGCTGCGGGGTGTACGGCCCCAAAGGCTCCATGGCGAGGGCGACGCCGACGCAGTGTTTTCCGTTTTGGTTGGGCAGCTCGCCGGAGAAGTACAGAACATAACTCCCGTTGCTGGTGCGGCGCACGTCGGGGGCCCACGTGTTGCGACCTGATGTCCAGCCGCGGTCGGGCATGACATCAAAGTCGAGCCATTCCCAGGGACCCAGGGGTTCGTGTGCGCGTGCTACTTGGACGTTTTTGCCGTTGCTGTTGGTTGCGTATGAGTACCAGAACCCGTCGTGGGCTTGGAGAATCGACGGGTCGGGGAAGTCGCGGTTCAGCTGGGCTTCGCCGGCTGACGAGGTTTCCATGACGAAGAGTGCCTGAACCGGGTTGCGGACCGGTGTGGATGCTGCTGATGTGAAGAGTCCTGCGAGGACGCCAGCCCAGAGCAGATTTCTTGATGTTGATCTCATGATGTGTGTGTGTGAGGTGTATGTGTCGTGGTGATTAGGGAGACCGAGAAATCCTCGGTGAGATTAAAGATGATTACAACAAGCTGATGATGATGATGCTATTCTTTATGTCGATGCTGGTGATGCTGGTATGCCGATGCGATGATGACGATGGCGCAGTAAATGCTCAGAGCTCGAGGCGAGACAAGAAACAAAGAACTCGAAAGCTCGATTCAAACAACAGCTGCCAACTTCAACTTGGGGGAAAGAGAGCTCCTCAGCTCCGACCAGCAGAAGGAGCGGGCTGTCCGCCGTTTCTATACCCGTCGAGTCACTGTCCCTCGAAAATCGACACTAACATGCAAGACCAAGACCGCATTGCCCATCGGCCATCCACCCCCTTCGTTTCTTTCTCCATCGAAAAATAACCAACACCACCAGCTCCCTGACGACTCGCCGAAAACCCGCGCACGGCCAGAACAGTGGGCTCGCCATGCAGACCAAGCCCCAATGCGAGACGCTCGAAAATCCTCTCCTAACATCTTGGCAGCTTGTCCCGCCCGCGGAATGTCTGTTCCCCCTTTTTTCGAGAAACGAAGTACTCGTAGACAGCCTGTCCCTGCACCGCTGAAACAGCACCGAAAAGACCAAGACCCATTTCTTCCTTCTCCCGCTTCCGCCGGCATGACGCCCGTCTCTCGCGCCGGTCGGACAGCGGAGTCGTCATGATCTGCCTGCCAAGTGCGCATCAACTCCGGTGACAGGGACCGGGCCCATCTGGTCTATGCTCCCTCTCCCGATTTGCTGCCAACCTCCCATGAACGACGATGGAGCTACTGGTATAGGTTGATGCTATATACCGCCCTCTACGAGTACCTTGGTGTTCATCCCGGCTCCTGGTCTACGGCCCCCCGGCTGGTAGTGTAGTAGTAGCCCGCCGAAATCCCCCGAGACAGGAGTAGTCACACGATCTGCCCGATCCCCCTTTTGCTGTCGTGGGTTCATCCTGTCTTGCTCGCGCCGCGCCCGCCCAACCGGTGCCCTGGGACGAGCGGCACCGGTGGTGCACTGATGCCCGGCCCCTGACTCTGGCACCTCGACACCACATCCTCAGGCCTGGGCCTCCGTGCACCCGCCATCCCAGACCATCGGGCGGGCCCTTATCAGGGTTCAACTAAAAGGGGCCGAGGGGGCCAAGGGGAAGGCCGACCACAAGCTGTACAACGCACGCACCCCTGTCACGCGGCGGCATTGACGACCCGTAGGCCTCCCGTGCTAGAGCATATGCCTTGCCATTTCAGCTATCATGCTCCCTGGATGCGTCCATCGTGCCCTCTACTCCCAACCAGAAAAGAAGAACATGTGCGAAAAACTTTGACATGACTGTAAAACGAAGAAGCCGAACGCCTAATGCCCAAGCCACTTTTACATGGTACAGCAACCTCTCCGACTAAACAAGATCCTGTGCAGTATACAACAGGATGAGGAATTAGATGGTCAATCGACCCATCTAGTCGCTGTCCTCGTCAGAGTCGCCGCCAGACTTGGCCTTCTTCGCGGCCTTGGCAGCCTTCTTCTCGGCCTTCCGGCGCTTGCGCTCGGCCTTCTCGTCGGGAGTCTCGCCCTCGTGCTTCTTGCGCTTCTTGGTCTCGTCCTCAGCTGGCGTGGCAGCGGCGGAGACGGTGGGCTTCGCGGGCGTGGCGGCAGGCTCAGGGACAGCAGCAGCGGCGGGAGCGGCATCGCCCTCGGCAGGGGCGCTGAAGTCCTTGTACTCCGACTTCCACTTGGCGGGGGTGGCCTCGTTGGCGCGGCCGTACTTGTCGAGCTTGCCGTCGGCCTTCATCTTCTTCTTCTCGCTGGCGAGGGGGCCCAGGCCCCACCTCCTGGGGTACAGGTCGCGCTCCATGATGCAACGCTTGATCTTGGCAACAACGCCGTGGTCGCAGGTGGACATCTCGACGGTCGACATCTGGGCAATGGCAAGGGCAATGGCCTCGCCCTTGGTGGTCATCAGGACAACCTCGTCGTGGACCTCAATGCCGGCCTCTGTAGTGGGATTAGCGTTGTACACCCTGCCTCAAAACTGGTAAAACTCACCGTATCTCAGAAGGCCGGGAAGCATGAGCTTGGCACCGTAGCAGACAGCGTTGACGGCGCTGTCCTTGACGACGATGCGCTTGTAGCTGGTGAGGAGGGTCTCGAGGGGCGAGATGACCTTGCGCAGGTACGACTCGTCCCTGGTGTTGTCCATCTGCCACTGGGCGTCGAGAACGTCGTGAAGGGTGACGAGGCCCTTGTTCTCATCCATGGCACCGCTGCGAACACGGCGCAGCTCCTGCATGTGAGCGCCGACGCCGAGGAGGAGACCCAGGTGGACACAGAGGGTACGGATGTAGGTACCGGCCTCGCACGAGACCCAGAAGACGCCGAGGTGGCGGTCGTTGTCGAACTCGATGAGCTTGGACTCGTGGATGGTACGGATACGGAGCTGACGCTTGACGGCAGAGATCAGGGGAGGACGCTGGAACAGAGCACCGGTGAGGGCTGAAGGCGTTAGTCTGGAAGAGGAAAGAGTTGGGTAGGAGACTTACACTCAAGAGCGCGAGCGAACTGAACCTGGCCGCCGGGGAGCTTGTCGTGCAGACGGATGACGCAGACGTACTCCTTACCGGCGCCCTGCTGGCTCTTGACGAGCCTGGTGGCGCGGTCGATGCTGTGCTTGTTAGATTGTGGACTTGAGTCTGGGGGTCGGGTCTTGGTCTTACCAGACGATCAGGCAGCCAGTGACCTTGGGGTCGAGGGTACCGCTGTGACCGGTCTTCTCGCAACTGGGCGGCTGTTAGTGATGTTGTTCATGACTTCGAGGCTGCGGGTGTGTAGACGCTCGGGGCAGGATTCGCGATTCGAGGAGCACGTCCCGTCACACGACCTGTCCCAACGCGTCCACGCCATTTCCACACCCTGAGATATCCAACCCGGGCAATGACATACCGGAGAATGCGCTTCATCCAGGCAACGACCTCGTGGGAGCTGGGCTATTAAGAAGTCAACACCATATCGCACTCTTATTTCTTCGGATCGAGGGCCACGCACGTTGGAGGGCTTGTCCAGGTTGATGACACCGCTGGAGATGTACGACTTGATGTCGCGCTTCAGGGGGCTACAGCCAGCGGGGATCGGGGTGAAGTGGCCGGTGCGGACGAGGACTGTTCAAAAAAACTCGAGTTAATAAAACTGCCTGCCAACACACGCCCCAATGGGACGGCCACCAATTGAAGACAGGGGAGACTTGCGCTTGTCATAGTTCTTCAGCAGCAGGGGCCAGTTGCTGGTGTCGAGCTGAGGCGTCGACGCCTGGGGCTTGATGGTGAACTCATCGTCGGCCTCGTTGCCGGTCTGCTTCACGCCTTCCATGGTCATGGTTGCGGTATTCCTCGGGAAGGAGAGACCCCCGAATTGAAACTTGGTAATGTTCTTTGTTCGTTCCTTCCTGCGACGAGCCGGTAGACTAGTCGAGCCGCGCGTTGGTCGGACGGGAACAATTGGGAAAGGATGGTGCTTTCCCTTGTAGTTTGGGTGGTTGTCGGAAAAAAGGCTGAAGGTTAGGAGCGACCCAGTTCAACCTTGGAGAGCAGCTTCCGAATTTTTTTTCGTCCCTTGGTGTGGGGACTGAGCTTGGGTTTTTGGGGTGCCAATTGGTCAATCTTGGTGTGGCACGGGTATCAGCCACATGCTGAGCGTGCGCCACGTCAATGGCTGGCTTATCTTCTTATCAGGTCACAGAACACAACACCACGATGCGTTCGCCATTGATCCATGGTGGAAGATCATGTCAATTCATCAAATACCTCGGATCATTAATCGCGCCGAGTCAGTCCGGTCTGTGCCGCAACAATGGGCATCTCAACGCCAAGCTCCGTGCCTCCAAAGACCACAACTTCCTCCTCTCTCACCACTTGGGCCTATTGAGGTTCTCATCCGGCGAGTCCAGGTAATCCTCCGGGTAGTAATGCGCATACACAGGCTTGCTGGGCGGGCAAATCACCTGCGCCCTCACCACTCCCGGCTGTGTGTCCACCTCGCGCAGCTCGTACGACTCATCCGCCGCGCTTCCCTTTCCTTTCGAGTCCTCCCACATTGGCGATGGCTCCGAGCCGCCAAATGCCAGCCCAATATCCTTGGTAGTGGTCTGCGCCTGCGGCTGCAGCTTGTCGGCCGGCCAGGTCATGTTGCGCGCCTCGACTGCCGAGTCGGGACTGTTGTACTGGGACGAGTACGGGGAGATGTATCGGCCGTGAAACTTCTCGGCAGTCATGCTGTGTGGGGAGTTGTCCCAATCCCTAAGAGGCTTCTGACTGAGCGGCGTGTCGTCCCAGCCACGGAAGGGCTTCTGGCTCCCGGGCGAGTCAAAGTACTCTCCGGCAACGGGTGGGTTAGTGATGATGCGGTGCGGCCATCCTCCGTGACCTCGGCTGGCCCTCACCTCCATCTCCTTCAAAAAGGACCGCCTTCTCCTGCGACCTCTGCAGATGATCAAGAAGCCGGAGAGCATGAGGAGGATGGCGATGCCTCCGAATGCAATGCCCACCCGCTGGTCGAGGTTGAGCGGGCCGGGGTAGTAGTTTGGTAGGTCTGTTGCCACCGGCGTGGGGTCCGTCACGTTGAGCTGTGTTTTTGAAAAGGGCGAGCCCTCGACCGAGACTGTCTTGCCTTCTGGCGTCATCTGTTCGCAAGCACCTTGCAGGACATTCATGACTACAAGCTGTCAGCTTTGTTCATGATCTCCAGTGTCAAATTGCTTACAGTTGGTGAGGTAGTGTTCGCCTGCAGCGCGCAGACATGATCCGCAGCGCGGCATCTGATCGTGGGGCCAGGTCTGGCAGTATTCGAGAGCCGTCACATTCGGCGCCAGGTCTTGGTGTGTGATGGCAAGCTTGAGGGGCTCGCATGCCGTACTGTCCTCGTGTCAGTCTTCAAGCCAGGCGTTCCTTCCTGACGCCAATGCTCACCTCGTCAAACACGGACTTGAAGTCACGTCATCGTTCTCGGGATATCCAAAGACGCAGTATGATACCGCGTACCGGAGATTGTCTGTCGAGACATCAGCAACGCATCCTCAAACACTCCGTTCTGGAAACAACTTACACAGGAGCCACTGAAGGTCCGATTCCCGGCCCGAGACATAGTCGCTCCCAAGCTGGCACGTCGTGCACTGCTGGAACACCATGCCCGCCGCACTGTTTGCGTACTCGTTCTCCTTGCAGACCACATCATCCGGCGACGTCGAGTCGTGGACGTTTCCGCAGAGGCTCTGGCATTGCGAGCCGGTGGCGACGTGGATCGCCGTTGCTCGGCCCAGGCACAGCCCGAGCGCGAGCACTCTCGCCAGAGACCACTTCATTTCGAGTCGTCGAGGGTGCGCAAAAGAAAATCGATTTCTGCGCGGGGGTCGTTCGGAGGAGGGGCAGCAGGGCCCGTTTCAGTCGCCAGAGTCAACCGGGTGTAATCCGTGTTACATTGCTCGAGGGCAGCTTATCGTTGCGCCGGATTTCCGTTGCGCGAAAGTCGTCGAGGGAGAGAGAAGCTTCCACTTCTCAGCAAGCCGGCTGGGACGAGGTTGATGTTGTTTCTCCCAGGGCAGTCAAACCGCCGAGACTAGAATCATATGTTGCTGCCGGCGCCTATGTACGGGCGGGATGTGTGAAGAGACCAGGGGATCGGTCACCGGAACGCGGCAAGTCAACGGTGACGAGAAATCGATGGTGGCGGACCCCTCCCTAACCCCCAGCGCTACACCACCTTCGCCTTCTCTTTCTCGTCTCTCACCGTCCGGAGCCCGCGGGCACAGCAGCGTCCCTCTGCAGGTCATCCAATCCAGTCCACCGCTCGATCCGGCCCTCCCCGCCCCCAAGTGGTACAAACGGCCCCCCCTCCCGGCCTTCCCCCACAGGCTCTACAGAAGGAGGGTTGCAGAAGGTGTGATATCGAAGAGAGCTCTGGCATCCTTCCCTGTCCATTCGCGACTTGGCACGCTGCTTGCCGCCGTGGATGCGACCCGGTTCTCCACCGGCACATCATCCGGCCAATGGCGGCGGCGCACGCATGGCGATGCAGGTCGAGGATGCAAGGGCCTGGTCGTTTTCACATTGGCCACGGACCAATCTGGTGACTGGGAAGGCTTGCAACGCTTATTGGTGACCTTCCGAGTCTAGCTCACCCCCATCACCACTCCAGCGCCAGGCAATTGTCTGGCTGTCCTTCATGACCAGCGTGGGAGGACCGCTGGTCACCCGGGCGCTGGCGGGGTGTTACAAGGGCATCATGGCAAAGGCATGGCCCGACGTGGGCTCACCGGACCAACAACCAGCCACCTCATTTGTTACCGCCATGCGCGGGAGCTTGATCGATGCTGACGGTTTTGCTGCTCACGTGGCTGTTGTCCAACATGCTCAGGGGTTTGACTGGGCCAGTTCATGATCTGCAAGTTTGTGAGAGGGTCGGGGCTGGCATCCGATCGTTATACGCCGAGTCGCCGCTCCGAGTAGGAGCATCATTGCGGTCTGAAGGCATCGTGACGTAGGGCTGAACGGAGCACCTGTGAAAAACACCCTCAAATTCCTTCATGCCTCTACCTAAATCCTTTCGTAGCCATCATGAGTAGTAGATACACAACAAGAAATATGCTGGTATTGCCCGAGCGCGCAGTTCTTCTCCAAAAACTCCACCGCTTGTAAACAAGAGAGGCTGCCTGCTGACAACCGAAGAAATGTCCCCAAATAAGTAAAAAAGAATGTTGTACCATGGAGCCCATATTTTCCCGATGAGCCCGTCCAAGTAAATTCGCCTGATGTAGGATGCGCCTCATATGTGTTCCCTCAGAGCGGACCTCATGAGGCAAGGAATGAGATCTGGCACCTGAACGCCTCGGGACTTCCTCGTCCCCGTCATAGAATTATCTCTTCGTTCATTTCGATTCGCGTGTGCATCTTGTCGAGTGGACTTTTGGATCCGGGCCTGTCCATCTCAATAAGGTCGTCCGTGTCACGGAGAAAGACCATCGCCTTGGGCGTTCGAGGGTCAAACTCTGGAGTGGAGGGAGTCCCACCAGTATTATCAATGGTGTCAGCCTGGGAGTCGAGCCCCGAGGCACGAGAATCCAAGCTGGCACTTCGCTCGAGCTCATGGTCGGTGGTCTTGGAAGGGCTCGGGGTTGCCGCAGCTACGGGCGGGGAGGGCATCGGCTGATCCTCGCTGCCCGATCCCGAGTTGCGAGAGGGTTCGTTCGGCGGCCGACTGTGGACCGGGCAGTTTGGGCAGACGATGGATTCGATGATCTCAAAGTCTGCAGTGTGGTTTTGTGATGTTCTTCTTGTGGCCGAACCGCGTCGATTGCGGTCGCGTGACTCCTTGCCGCTGCTGCTGGGCGAGTCAGATGGAGACTCGAATTGGCCCTGAGTAGCAAAAGCCACATGCGTTATAGGCCGCCTGCCACGAGAAACACCCCGAGAAGTCTGATCTCCTCCAAGCGGCGTCCGAGACCTCTCCGCTCCCGGTTGCTGCTCCTTTGAAATTGATGTTGAGCGACCATGTTGCGCCAAGCGCGACAGCGGCCTGGCCGGAGTCCGAGAGGGATCTGTGCCATAGATGCTTGCATTGGCACCGATCACAATTGATGTCCCAGAGTCGGCAGCACGGGTTCTGCTGCTAGCACGGGCATTCGCAGGAGTCGAACTGGTGGGGTAAGGGCTGTCTGCTCCTCGGTTTTTGTTGACAGATTCCGCCCTCTGAGTAATTGACTCGAGCAGTTGTTCAATGTCGATGGTGGGATCGTGATATCCCATGGATGAATCCGACCTGTCGCGAACTCCGGTGCGACTTGCGTTGCGGGACTTCGGAGATGACGGTCTAGCCGGGTGTTGACTGTTGTCATCCGAAGAAGGATGTTCTGCATCTGCCGTCTTGGTTTCATCAGCCGAGGGAGTTGGTCGGGGGCTGTTCCTTCCCAGTCCATATCCTGGGGGGTCCACGTCAATCAGTCGAGGGGTAGCTGTCCTTTGACTGTTTTGAGGGGCAGCTGGCTGGGCAGTCTGTTGGCTCTTCTCCGCCGAGACGCCGGCGAGCTTTCCAAGACTGGCCGCAGATGAAACCACGGACTGAGCAGACTGCTGAGCCTGTGGCTCAGTTGGCTTCGGTACAGGCTGGTCAGTCCGTGGTTTCAGCTGCGGCCAGTCTTGGAAAGCTCGCCGGCGTCTCGGAGGAGACGAGCCAAAGGCGTCGTCTTGAGCAAAGTCCACAGGCGTCAGTCCGACGGCGCTGTTTGGCCAGTGCTGCCGAGTTGCCATTGGCGATGCATCCTCAAATGGAGTGATGGGGGTGAAAGGTTGGTTGTGCGAAATCGTGACATTTCCTCCGTATATCTTCTTGCGAGGATAGCCGCTCAGTGGCACGCCACTATGGGGATAAGGTGTGCTGTCCTCGGGTGGGCGCTCATTCGACTTGATAGATGTGGTTGACCTGACAGAGTGCACGGAGTGTATGGAGTGAATGGAGTAGCTCGACTGTGCGCTCATGGGCACTGCGGGACTGTTCTGCCATGTGATGGGAGGAGACTGAGGAATGGTCAACTTGGGCCGGAGGGAACTCGGGGTCGGGCTTGGTGCGCTGGGCGTCGGAACATCCGAACTGGTCGATTTGGCAGTGGTTGCAGAGTTGTTGGCGGACGTCGATGATTCGTAGGATGGAATTTGGATCGAAGGTCGCTGCCGCTCCTGTTTTGCGGCCGGAGTTGGTTCCCGCGAAGGTACCTTGGATGCCTTGGTGTTGGTGGAAGATGAGCCTCCGGCTCCCTGCTCCGGCTCCTTTGCGGACTTTTTGTCGGCCGGCGGTGAAACCGGAGGTACAGCCCTCTGCAGCTCGCTATGAGCTTCGGACACTGAGGTTTCGGGTCGGTAAATGAGCTTGGCGTACGGGGGATTCTCAGTGTCGACCACAAGGAGCTCCTTCTCGCCACGGCCAAGGACGCCATAGACCTTGACTTCGCCGTCTTGAACTCCGATGACAGCGCTCGTGCCAGCGTAAACTGCTTCTCCTTCAATGCCGGTGCGGTTGCAGAACACAACGATGAGCTCCTCATCCTTCTCGGCACGGATGAGTGGCTCGAGACGGGTGACCCAATAGGTCAACGTGTCCATGTCGGGCTCATTTGGCATGCGGCTGAACATGCGGCCATCCTCGCGAGTCATCCAGGCCATGGTTACGATGACGAGATTTGACTGGCATTCCAACACGTGAAAGGCGAACTCGAAGGCGGTCCAGGGTGCCTCGAACTTGTAAGGGCTACTTTTCGTCAGCAAATTGGGCCAACAGGGGGGGATGCCACGGGAAATCTTACTTCAAGTCCATGCCTAGACCAAGAGTGTCAGTGGGATTCTGGCGCGGGGCTTGGATTGAGGAACTTACAGATGCCCATGGAGGTGTCGCCCAGCCCGGGAATGAATCCCTCGAAGAACCCTTCATCTCCCTCGAGAGCCCAAGTCTCGTCCGTGTAGTACAAATGTGTTTTTCGGTAGTTGGCGACAGTCTCGCCATCGCCGTTGACAGCGATGACCGAGTTGTAGTACTCGGGGCTCGTCGGCCACTGCGGGGTGGGGTCGACCTTCTCGGGATACCCGACCGTGACAGTGCAGTTGTATTTGAGGGCAGTCGTGCGAGCCCACAGCGAGGTGATGCCGGAGCCTGATGGCTCAAGAAAGGGCGCAATCTGTTCAAGAGATTTGAAGTTGTAACCTGGGCACATCTTGTCAGCGAAATGATCCGTCGATCATTGGGCGCCTGCGGTCGGGCTGCGAGATGGGCTGGCGAAGATGACATGAAAGCCGGTCGTCCGCGAATGTCCAGAGACATACCAGAGAAAGCAAGTTCCGGCAGAACCAAGAGATCCAGATCCTCAGGATCTGCTCTGCTCAAGACGGCGTCGGCTCGGTTGAGGTTGTTGTCCACGTCACCGACCTGCGGCGCGAACTGAAGGCACGCTATTCTCATATTTGCTTAATAGCGAAAGCATGAACCGGTCGTCCTTCCGTCTCTTGCGACACGATCGATGGTGTTCCGGGGTGGAGGGAAGGCTGTCGGCAGACACCAAAGACGCGAAGAAGAACGACGGGGAAAATGGAAGAGGGCGACGGGAAGGACTATCGTCGTGCGCCGTGAGAGAATATGCTTGTCCAACGATATTTGGGTAGCAAAGTCGGCCGGATGGACGGTCGCGAAGGTCGAGAAACGCGGACGTGAGAGGGGGCGAAAGAGCGGGGATGGGCTAGTACTGGCATGATCACTTTGGCTTGTGTTCCCCGACATGGAGGGAGGGCACAGCACAGCACACATTGGATGCATGTCTGCCCGCCCGCCCTACCACTGACCTGACCGGGCTGGCATCCTCGAGCGCCCGCCCACGCCAACCGCCAACTGCTCAGTCCAAGTCTTCTTGTGCAGCCGGCTTGCAGCGCCATCAGGCGAAAGGAGAGTCCAATCCTGGCCAACGAGAACGCGCGAGTAACCGCCCAACCCAGCTCTACACCAATCAGCGTGCCCGGGCATCACCTGGGCAGCCCGTGTCTGTCTTCTGCCACCTGCAAGTCTTACTGGTCTCGTCAGGGTTCGACCCGACGCCGCGGTCACCTCATAGGCATCATCCTGCGCGGCGCTTCACCTATTCTTCCAGATATTGTCCAAGTCCCCTAGGTTGGCGATATGTACCAGTGAGGGGCAAGCGCTCTTGGCCCTTGGCCCGCTACCCGTTGGCGTCAGGGGCAGCACGGACTTCTTTTTTATTGGACCATCACAGCCTCACCGACAAACTCGAGAGGTTGGAGTCGGAACGCATCCCATACCCACGGAAGATCTGCCTCGATCACGCGCGTTGCAGCTCGCCATTCACCATTCCGACAAGCGCCCTCTGCCGATTGTCTTTTGTGGCCTGACCAACGGGCCTCGAACTTGGAGCACAGACAGCGCTGCTCATTCGACGACTTGACGACCTCTCACTCTACCGACCCCTTAACCATCTTCCACAGCCTGACCGGGGAAGACCTGTCCCTCCAGTTGACATGACAGCTGCGGCAAGGGGCTCACCACGCAAGACACGGACCACCGCCTCTTCCCCCGGGCTCTCCCGTCGCCCTGCACACTGACTGGCCCAGCGCAGCCTCACTTGCCTCAATACGGATACACAGGCTCCGGCCCATTCTCCCCGAGATCCTTGTCTCCATTCACGTACCGGAACCCGAAATAAGCGCGCCTATTCTTGCTTGGGCTGTTGGTCGCCGTCAGCATCCTCGTCTGTCCACATGACCTGGCGCGGGGGAAAACACTCACCTCATCAGTGTCATGATGGCAACGTCTTCTTCGGCATCTGCATCATATCCCCATGAGATGGTCCAGTTGTTCGCACCACAGGAGACGTCGTAGAAGCTCATTGTCTTTGGATCATCCCCTTTTTCGCCATATGCAATGGCGGAGCAGCTCTCGGGTTTGTATTCGTGGTTGGTGATGTCGAAGCTGGTCTTTGCGGTCGGAATCTCGTCGTCTTCGTTCACAAAGGCATCTGCAGTGGACGGGTGATCAGTCTTAGATTCTCACTTCAGATCGACGAGACTCACCCCGTTGGACTTCAGTCACCGTCCAGCCATCGGCATAGCTCAAGGCCTCTTCCTCCTCCTCAGGTTCGTCCTCCTGCGGCGACTGGTCTCCATCAATGGGACGGCTCCGCTGCACGTCCATGCTCTTGGACTCAGCAGCCTTGCCATCGACCAACTCATCATCGCGGAAGCCGAAGAACGATTGAAGCCCGAGAAATTCGTCATGGATCACCACGACAGTGAACCCTGACTTGTTCCAGCCCGAATTGATGGTGTAGTAGTAGGTCTCCTCGCACTTGGCGCCGCGGAAATTGAGCTGCTCCGAGGACTCGGTGAAGCCCTTGACGGTGAAGCTGCAGTTGGTGGTCTCGAGATTGTCGGCCAGGGTCAACACGAAGCTGATGCGACACTCATTCGCTTCGGCATCGCAGTTTCGACGGAAACTGTCAACGGTCCAGAGACCCAGGTTCTCTTGGCTCGGGACTGTTGCAGCCACGGCAAGGCTGAGTTTGGCAGCGGCCGCAAGGAGAGTTGCTCGGAACCAGTGCATGATGTCTTATTCGATGGGCGAGGAAGTGGGTGATTTGGTGACTCTGGTGCTCTCTCAGGATAGCTACTCTCTTCAGGCCGACATTCCAACAGCTCATTGTCGAGTACTTATTCAAGGAGAATCTACCACGATCTCAACACTCAAAGCCCATGATCACCAAAGCAAACAAAATCTGGATGCCTCGCGGGATCGGTCGTATTTCGGTTGCGCCAGAACAAAGTTTGATGTAAATTAACCCATGAGATCGACACCCCGGATCATGGCATATTTGCAACGCAATCTCTTTACTGTTCCACGTCCAACGGGTACCTACCTGTGAGACCAGCATAGTCTTGTCGAAGCGAAGGCAAACTTTCTGACGGTTACACACTGACACATACCGTAAGGATTTTTCGCCCCTACCGTCACAGATCACCCATGAAGGGTAAGACACTTGGTCACATGACTCCAGGTCGTCCCATGGGAGTCCTCGAGGCCCGGACTGTGACCTTTTTCTGGGGCCAAACCGGGATGTCACCAAGGTCTGGCATCAGAGGTCGTGGTGGGGAAGCCCGGCATGTATAAGTAGCTGGGACAGGTAGGGTCTCGAGACACTTGACACTTGAAGGGAGGAGGCCAAGTTGGTCCGTTTCCAGTGTCAACGTGAAAGTGACAAATCAGGTGACTGGAATGTTCCGACTGATGTCAGCTCAATGCCTGTGTATCTTCTCAGCTTCGTCAGGAGATAACAAATGTCACCCATGATCCACGTCTTGTTTCCTCTTCATCACAAAAGGCCTCATCAGTCTCTTAGCGCCCACTCAAGATCATTTCCAGGCCGAGGCGGCCGAGCCAGTGGCATCTGACCACTGGTGCCTCTTGCTGAGCGGTTGGACAGGCGCTAAAACAAGCCAAAGCAACGGCAGATCGACGACCTTAATCGCGGGGTTGGTCTCGCGAGCGACGGAGCCCGGGACATGACAGTCGCGTGGCCCCTCGTCGGCGTGCTATTTCTGGCCGCACAAGATCCAAGGCTCCAGCTGCCACTTGCAAGACGGAGCCAGAGCCTAAAGAGGGGGGGAGACATGTGCTCTGGTCAGATTGGCTTTTGCAACCTTGGGAGATCCCGAGGGGACAGCTTCCTCCAATCCGGTGCTTCGAGGGGAGACACATCTCGGCAGGGAGGTGCGGTGCGTCCGGGGCAGGAGGCTTCGGGTGGCCTGATTCCCCGCTCTTTCCTGCTGCAGCGGACCATCGTGAGCGGACCAGTCGTCTTGGGTCGGAGTGGGAAAAAGGCAGGCGGGCAGCCTGGGTAAAAGTGGCAGAAGGCACAATGGTGTCGCCTTCTCTCCGTGAGGTGTCTTTGGTGAGCCCTTGGCGCGTGAGGATGGCCGCTCAAACGGGCCAGCGCCTGCAAGAGCCACTCATCCCGCTCCTCGGTGTCCGCTTTTCCTGCACGTCATGGCCAATAAGCCCCTGCCATTAACCTCTCACCCATGTCGATCTCTGCGACTTTGGCGCCGGGAATCAGGCCTCCCCTCCCTCATTGGCCAACGGGTTCCTGCCGATGAAAGAAGGACGGACGTGGACGAACGCCCATTGGCTGATGCCGTGTCCCGCCCAATCTTGGCTTTCCGGACCCTGGCCGACGACGGACGGCCTAGAATACCACCACTTTTACTCTCACTTGCAAAAGATGCTATTCTGAGCATCCCACAAGCATGCCCGCCCTGACGAACTCTTCCACTTGCACGCGGGAACCCTACCTACCGGGGAGGGGGAGGGGGTAGGACACGCAACCACACCAAATTTACGCCAGCGACCCTGGTGCCCCTCCCCGGGCGGGTGGCGATCCAGGCTAAGGCACTGCACCTAACCACCACGCGCAGCCGGCCGGAGAGGTTGGCCGCGTCTAGGTCGCACTCTCTCTGATGAGGAAGCCTTGGCGGCTCTTATATCTCGGTGTGCTTTCCCGCAAATACCGCCTGCATTCCCCTTTTTGAAAAGGATAGGAAATATATCCCTTTCCCCATCGTCAACCGCTGCATCAAACCCAGCCAGCCTCGCCGTGGTCGTGGCCCTTCCCTGTACCTTTCTTGACCTCTTCCTGGATGAAGACATTGTACATGCCTTTGTGTCATGGTCGCGAATAGAGAATAGGCTGTGCTTACCTCGACCCTTTTCTTCCGCCTCTGCATCCTTCTGGACTCCGCCCCCATTTCTCGCAGCCTCGACCTCCCCCACAGTCACTTCGCCATGGCGTCACGGACATCAAGAGTAGCCCTCGTGCTGCTCGCAGCCGCATCAACAGTGTCCTCCCTTTACGTCGTTCCGGGATCGGCATGCGCCGCATTGTGTCTTGGAAACTCGACATCCACCACGACAGCAAACCCGACGATCGACACATCAGACATTGCCTGCAAGGATGGCGACTTCACAAACGACGCCAAGGGCATCAAGTTCAAGAACTGCATCGACTGCTTGGAGAAAAGCGAGGAGTCAGATGGCGAGAACAGCGATGTCAAGTGGATGCTGTGTAAGACTCTTCCTCCCATGACACACATATATAAGCTAACACTGCTCAAGACAATCTGCGGTATGCCCTCGACACCTGCCTCTTTGACCCCGAGTTCGTCATCGAGTCGCCTTGTATCATCAAGAGTGGCTGCGAGCCGCTGGAGAAGCCTCTCAGCGCTGGTCTCGAGACACCAGGAAAGGGACAGTTCGACTACTGCACTGCCGATGGCAACAGCTTCTCCTCGAGGGCACACTGGTCCTGCGTCACATGCCTTCACGCAAGCGAGGAACAGGTCTACATGTCCAACTGTAAGCAGATTAGTCTCACTTCTGCGATATCAATACTAATATGCCCCAGTCCTCCAAGCCCTGAAGGCAGGTTGCGAGCAGAGGCCAGACCCTGGCAAGCAGATCATTTATCGTGGCGACATCTTCTCGGACGAGCTTCTCAACATCACTGTCCACAACATCGTCCTCCCCGGTGAGGGTGGCGCGAAATCCAATGACATTACCACCGGCACCATTGTCGGCATCGCGGCGGGGGCCGGTCTCTTCTTGATCGGTCTCGCAGCTGTCATCTGGGCCTACTGCCGTCGCCGCAACAAGCGCCTGGCCGCCGAAGCCAACGCTGCCGACCAGAGCCCTCCCCCTGATCGCAGCAACGCCAGCTCCTTCACCGCCATCAACCACAGCCCCTTCCTCAACGTTGGCGACCACAAGAAGACACCTTCAGTACGGTCCACCGAATACCAGCTGCGAGAGAAGCAGAACAACTTTACTTCCAACGCCGAGTACTACGAGAGGTACGAGGAGGACTCTCGCGCCGGCAGGAACAACGCACACTACAACTTCGACCCGCGGGCTCCCCAGTCCGGCCCTGGCAGTGCTATACCCACGCACCGGGCCTACGATCCACGAGTGATGAGCAGGGCGACGCCCTCTCCCATCCCCCCTGCTCACCGAAGGACACAAACGGCCGAGTCGTACGCCATGCAGGCATACCTCAACACGAACGACGCCAGCTCGCACCGCGAATCCTCACGATCTCGCTCCGTCACCCCCTCCGGCCGCGGCTCACCATCTAACCGCCGCGTGTCCGATGAACACGCCGTCACCGGCATCGCCACGGCGACGACCCTTACATCTATCCCCCCTCCCCCTCCCGGCCCTCCTCCATCGCACTCGCGACAGGGCAGCAAGCACAGCGCCCACTCCAAGACGCCATCCGTCACCATCCCCTCGGTGCCGCGCGTCAAGGTACCCAAGAAGTACACCCCGCCTACGATCGTGGTCGACACGGCCTCGCCAGATGGCTCTCGTATGAACATCTCCGAGCCCATCCACACATATGAGCAGGACCGCTTCCACGACAGGCCCCTCGGTGGCGGTCATGTCGTCGTGTCCACTGAGGACAGAGACCCAAGGAGGGACATGGATCCCCGGGCACAAGGAGACGTGCCGATTAACACGGGCAAGAGTACCCTTTACGGATGAAAAGGAGGATGAAATACCCCGGGGCTGTTTTTTGCTTTTCATTTCTCTTCACCTCGGGACATTTTAGATCAATATGGGATCTGGAGGCTTTTTTATACCGAAACAACCGGAGTTTGAACGGTTTACAGGACTAGGAGTCCACATCTGGCGGGGCGTGGCGCTCACGATATTCACGCAACGGGGTTTGGGACCACGGATTTGAAATGAAAACTCATAATTCATCAACTGTTGCTACAAAAGGCTGGCAGTGCCTGTGATGCTGATTGCTCCTATCCTACTCTCCAAGACGACGACCGCTTCCCCTGGTCCTCCAAGAGTCAGGAAGAGGGCCGGTGGAGGCGCCGGTGGTGCGACCCGTTGACTGGTCCGATGGACGGATGGCTGTGCCGTAGGTGCGCTGGAAGAAGCGAGGCGTGTTGAAGAAGCGGGACAGGAACGCCGGCGTGGGGGCCAGGTTGCGTCCGCCAATGAACTCAGGGTAGTAGCGAGTCAAGAAGTCGAACAGGTGCGAGGCGAGGAAGCCGCAGATTTGCATCGGGAGGTAGTAGTAACCGCCTGGCATAAGAAGTGACATGAGCATCAGGCCAAAGGGCATCAGCTGGGCGGGAATTGTGATGAAGTAGATGCTGGCCTTTTGGCCACGCTGGTCCTGGGTCACGGTGCGGCACATGGCAAGGATGAGACCAGTGAGGAACATGCCGCCCGGGTAGACGAAGGAGCAGAGGAACTGAGAAAACCGAGGTCAGCTTCTGACTGGCACGGTTTTCTGGGCAAGTGGCATCAAATGAAAGGACATCAAGGTGAAAGAATGTAGGGAGCTATAAACCACCCGAACGATATTGAAAACCGCTCGGGATGATGATAGGCATCCCACCATGCCCACACCACGAACCAGCCCAAAATTGAGGTTTCCGTAGGACTGGTCGCGCCGTGGGGGTGATCTTCCTCGTTTTCAGGAACCGCTATAGTTGTGGGATGACGCTATGCGGGCAGATAGACGAGGTGTTTGTTTTTGCAGGGTGATGATGGAGATAGCATGGGGAGGGCACGCGAAATTGTCTCGAGAAGAGACTTGCAGCAGCTTACCGTTGTGACACCACTGACGAAGATCAGGTACCAGATGACGTCCTCGCGCTTGGAGAAGCGGGGGTTGTCGACCTCGAGCGCCCTGATGTAGGTGTACAAGAAGTACGTGTCAAAGATGAGGCCGAGTTGCGGCTGGGTGAAGAGGTAATTTGTCCAGACGCGCCAGATTTGCGAGAAGAACGTGAACACAAATTCGTTGGAGTAGTACAGCCAGTTGATGGGGGTGATGCCAAGAAGCTGGCCGACGGAGGTGGCAAAGACTGCAGTAGCAACGGTTCTGCGGGAATCAGCGAGGGTGACGAGGAGAAGGGAGGAGGAGTGGTGCATACCTGGCGATGGGCGGAAGCCGCCAGTAACCATCCAAAATATCCGACGACATACTGGCAAGCTTCGGGGGAGGAGACGACGTGCCAACAAAGCGCGCAACGAGAATCGAAAAATATGATTCAAAGGTTGCAGAGCTGAAGTTGGTGTTCTTCTTAAAAAGAAGGCAAGCCGGAGCTCCGGGAGGCAGCAGAGGTTGGCGTGGTTGGCCTGTTTTGTGCTGCGTGTCCTCTTCTGGTGGTTGGAGGGGAAGCAGGATGAAGGATTGAAAGCTTTGGAAGCGCGAAGAAAACCAATTGCCAATTTTCTGCCGGACCCAGCTCCCCACTATTAAGCCTTGGAAAGGAAGGGCGGTGGGAGGCAATGCCTGACCTTGGATTGGTCAATTCTTCGGTGAGAGATTTCGGTGAGGGACAGTGGGGGATGCGCGCCGTCGCCGGCGTCGGGGAGGCAAAGACGGGAGCCGGGCTTTGCTTGTTGAAACTCGATTTGCGAAAAAGACAGACGTCAGAGCTCTCAGTCGTTCAGATACATCCAATATGGCGTCGACAACACATGCCCCTCGCTGGGCGGCCATTGCCCGCGACACCAACGAGACCAAGATCCAGATGGCCATCAACCTCGATGGCGGGGACTTTCCTGCCGACACGGACGAGAGGTTGACCAAGGCTCTGTCCGAAGGCCACGCCTCGCAGGCGAGCAAGTCGCAGACGATTAGCATCAACACAGGAATCGGCTTCCTCGACCACATGCTCCACGCCCTGGCCAAGCACGCCGGCTGGAGTCTCGCCATCATCTGCAAAGGCGACCTGCACAGTCCGTCCCACCATGACTCCCTCCCCTACAAACCACCCACTAACTTTCCCTCCTCCAGTTGACGACCACCACACAGCCGAAGACGTCTGCATCGCCCTCGGCTACGCCTTCGCCCAAGCCCTCGGCAGCGCGACCGGTCTCGCCCGGTATGGCTACGCCTACGCCCCCCTCGATGAGGCCCTCTCCCGCGCCGTCATCGACCTCTCCAACCGTCCCTACAGCGTCATCGAGCTCGGCCTCAAGCGCGAGAAGGTCGGCGACCTTAGCTGCGAGATGATCCCTCACTGCATGCAGAGCTTCGCCCAGGGCGCCCGCGTCACACTCCACGTCGACTGCATCCGCGGCTTCAACGACCACCACCGTGCCGAGAGCGCCTTCAAGGCTCTTGCTGTTGCTACAAAGATGGCCACGAGCCGGGTTGCCGGCAAGGAGGGTGAGGTGCCCAGCACCAAGGGCACGCTGAGCGCGTAGGGGACGAAAGATGTAAAGACGGCATGACTTGGACACGAAAAGATACTAGAGCCCGCCACGACAGGCAGAGGCGGAACATGAGCAATAGATTTTGATTTCGTACAGCCATTCTGAGCGCAAGCTCTCTCAGTCGTGAAGCTCTATCCACCATCCTGCCTAGCAAAACCGCGAACGCCACCTATAAACACACAGGCCCTTTCCAAAGCGAAAGGCTATTCCAGCAAGTTTGCAATCCTCCAACGCCGACAATATGTCGTCACTCCGGGGTATCATCGCCTCCACGCGCCAAGTGCTCCGAGCCAAAGTTACGGCGCAACGTTCTCCTTGTTGGGGCTGAGCATCGAGTTCTGAGCCATCATCCTCTTCTCGGCCTTGCGGCGCTCGATCCGAGCAATCGCCGCTGCCCGTCGCTCGGGGGGCAGGCTGCTGCTCTTGGTCGCGTGCGCCATACTGTCGTCTGTAGCTGCCGGCGCACCACCAAGACGGTGGTACTGGTTCTGCAGTAGGTCGATGGCGGCCTCTTCTTCCGGCTTGAAGCGGTGGCGGGCAGGCGTCTGGCCCGTGGGGACGGCGGTGGACTTGGTAAGCATCCAGTTCAGGTCAGAACCGAGTTGTTCCCTATTACGCGGCGACCTGGGGATGAAAGGCTTCCACTTGGGCGCTTCTAGCTCCGGCTTGCTCTCCATGATGTTCTTGGACTTGGGCTCCGGGGTCGATGGCTTCTCTTCGGGTTTCTTCTGGAGCGCAATGTCCTCGAAGGGGTAGGGGCCGCCGGCGTCCTTCTTATACTGGCTCCGGAGGTTGGGGGGCTGCGCGTTGAGCCTCTTGCCGAGAGATGTTACCAGGTCGATTCCATCCTTGTCACCCTTGACGGGACTAGCGGGCTGCCAGGCTGAGCTGTTGGTCTTGGGCTTGGGTCCGTGGTCTGACAGGCGACGGAGAGTGCGAGTAGGGTCGTTGGCCGTGATGATCGCAGGCTTGGTGTCGGCGGGGCGGCCTGCCTTGAGTGTCTTGATCTCCTTCTTGAGGTCGGAGATCTTGGCCGTTGTCTTCTCGAGGACCTGCTTGGTGTCCAGCTCCTTCTGCACTGTAGCTTCCTTCAAAGCCTGAAGCTCATTCTTCAGGAGACGGTTTTCGAGCCTGAGTTCGTCGATTTCCTGGGCCGAGGCTGGTCCCTTGTGTCCCGATTCCTCCCCTTCGAGTGATTTCCTTGCGGCCAGTTGAGCCGCCTTCTCCTCAGCAACGTCGAGCTGAGCCTGAAGCCGTCTGAGTTGCGCCCTGAGATCGGCGTTCTCCTTGATGTGGGTGCGCGCGCGCCTGAGCTCTCTTTGCGTCTCGAGCAGGGTCTTCTGTGTGCGAGGCGATGCACGTCGGCGACGGTGTTCGGAGTCTGCATCGTTGCCGCCTTCGGACTCGCCCACCATGGCCTCGAGATCCTGAACCTGCGTTCGGTACTGCACGGCAAGGGCGGTCTGTTTAGCCAGGTTCTTCATGAGGTCGGCACTGTCGTCGACATCGCCAGATTGGCGTCTGTTGGCAATTTGCGCAGCCATTTCCGTGATGCGCTTCTCCATAGCAACCATCTTCTGCTGCTCCTCCTTGAGCTTGTGGCCGAGGTCGATGGCCTCGGCGTCCTTCATCTTGGCGTAGGATTTAGCCAGCTGCTTATACTTGAGCAATTTCTCCATCTCAGCCCTTGCGTCCTGGTGGTATTGCTCAAATTCGGACTTCCAGTATTTGCCGGATCTCGACAGTGGCTCGTTCAGATCGAGGGTAATGTCGTGCATGCAATTGTCGACTTCCTCTTCTTCCCAGCCGTCATCGGCAGAGTCGTCAGCGTCGAAGGCTGGTTGGGTCTGTGGGCGCTCAGGAGCCGGAGCAGGAACGTTGGCCTCTCGGTCAGCCAGGGGAGCTTTCTTGGTGTTTGCGCCGTTCTTCTGCGAGGAGAATAGCTTGGAGATGCGGCTGCCCCCTTCGCTTCGTCTTCTCGCTCTTCCCGTTGCCGTTTCTGGCTTTTCAACGGCTTGGTGGTCGAAGGAGACTCGCTTGCGCCGGGAGGTGCCAGTTCCGGGGGTGAGGAGGATGCCCTGAGGCGGCTTGGGCGGGGTTCGGGATTTGACTTCGGGCATGTCGTCTGGGATCGGGCCGGTCACTTCTATTGTCGTGGGATCATCGGGTAGTCCGGGAGTGCCAAAGATGGCACTCTTGAGGGCTCGGGCGGCAAACACTGGCGCGGGCGTATCGGGCTGCTCAATGTATTGCGTATCATCTGGAGTCGACCGTCAGTGGAGTTGGGCAGGGCAGGAAGTCGCGATTTGCATACCAGGCTCTGCAGATCGAACCTTCCCAGTCGCGCCATCCAGGCCTTTGCGCAGGACCCAGCCGAGCATTGTCGGGATGTCACTCGGTTTTGCGCGTCTCGGGGTTCGTGCAAACGCGCATCGAGGGGCACGCCCTGGTGTGGTACTAAGAGAATGACGCGATGCGATGCCGCTCTTGTAGTCGGCACGGAAATATCGTTGCAGGCGGAAGCTAGAAGACCTGGAGCCAGGGGAGAAGGGCCCAAGATCGAGAGGTGGTGCGGCGGAAGCAATGCGTCGCGATAAATAAGTTGGTGTTGTAGCAGAACTGAAGACGCCTGGGTTCGCGCTTGGACATGGATGTTTACTCAATTACCCAACTCGGTTAGCGTGATTTGCGCGTCCAGGCGACCATATTGCAGTGGACCCCCTCTAAATTCTGTCCCCTCCTGCCAGTTGAACCCTCCCACTTCAAGCCCGTTGCTCAGTAAATCACGACCACTTTGCCATCGGTCCCACAATCAACAACCTCGCCATCCATGATGCCCTGCACATATGCATCGCCGACCAATACAAACCCATCTTTACCTTCCTCCCTTGGCCTGAGGACCATTGGGACGTTTCCGCAAAAGAGAGCCCAGACCTCGTCGCCAATGCGAGTCTCAGGAGGGCCGATGCCAATGTAGCCCTTCTCGGTGATGAAGAAGGCCTGGCTGCGTGCCATGTTGCCTACGCATCCAGGGATCAAGTTTTCGCTTCCGTCGAGACTTCCGTCGAGAAAAAGTTCGACATCGAGCGCGTCTTTGGCTTCTGTGCGACCCGTCAGTCCCCGAGTCACGTCATGCACCAGGTCGCTCGTCATCGTCCGACAGAATGCCTCCCACGGTGTCATGAAGTCTTGGCCCAAGTAAGATTGCACAGCGGGTTGCGCCAAGAACCAGGTTTCAAACACGCGCTGCCAAGCGAGGACGGTGGCGCGTATCTGTTCGACGTAAGCCAGCGGCCCAATTTGCGTTTGCTTCCTGTTGGAGACGCAGTTCACGGGCCCCAGCACAGCGATGCGATCTACCTCGAGGCCACGAAGCTGGAGGGCGGAAACCTCCGAGTCCTTCCCTGGGATGAAAGTCGGCTCGAAATGCCTGCCACCAGCCACGGTGAAGAACTCGTATCGCTCACGATGGCCGAAATAGTCCAGAGTGTGCTGCTCATACTCCTCCGGAGCAACCCAGTCAACAACCCATGAGGGGAGACCAGACGTGCCGTGAGGCTCTCCTCGACGGCCACAAAGTACCAGGAGACCCTCGTGTCGCTTTATCAGGTCGAATGTGACCAGCATGTACAGCTCCTGCACCGACAGACTGTAGTCACAGAACGGCAGGCTTAGGAACGGGAGATCGTCCTGGAACACCGCCATCAAGGCAAATATCTTGTCCCTGGGGTCTGTGGCCAGCCTTGAACGCCATCGGAAGAGTGGACCTGAGACGGCGTCTGTTGGCGGTTCGTGGCAGTGCAGACGGAAGAGTGGCGCACGGAACTCATTGGCGAGATGGCCGAGGTGGAAGGCCATGTTGAACTTTTCGTTAAACCTCCGGGACATACGCATGTAAATGGCACATCGAGTGATCGTGTTGAAGGACACAGTCAGGTCGCTCCAGAGGATGCTCGACGTTCTCGGCATCCTGGCCTCCTGTACGGTCCAGACGCGGTGCCACCACTGAACCCCCTTCCATCTTGCTATTGTTGAGCCCATCATCGCGAGGATCACCTGGCCAAACCGCACGGGGGTGTCCAGGACGGGGTCCCACGGCTGGTCGTACGGGAAGGCTTTGCCGGCATTGCTTGGATGATCAGGGTCCAGCCTGGTGAGTAGGTCGAAAACATCCGCAACAATCTGAACGGTGAATCCGGCATCGGCTTCGCTGGGAATCTCCCCAAACCAGATGTTGTTGTGTGCACAGTTGCGGTAGATGTCATGCATGCAGTCGACCTGCTGGGACTTGACCGTCTGGTTGGCCTGGTCGATGCAGAGCTGGTCGATCCACAGTCTTCTGTGTCGGTCTGGCAACCGTAACCTTTGAAGTGCCTCGTGGAGAGTCTGGGTGACAGACCGCCGGGATCCGTCAATCATGATATCAGTTGTCGTTGACGGGTCGCCCCAGACGTACGATAATGTCTCGTAGGTCGGGCGGCTGCTGAACAAGACGCTCTCGGTGCTGCAAACGATCTGATCCCGGAAGGCTCCTGGATGGAGCTCCAGGACGATGATCGCAAGGGTGGCGGGTGCTGTTCAGTCAGTCCTTACACTCCCAAGGTGTTTTTGCACATAACTGACGTGCTTTGCTCATGGCGGTCGGTCCACAGGGGACCTATCGTTTTAACGAGAAGGTAATAGAAGATCCAACGACCGAGGGGTTACAACATTTATCGAGAGAAACCCCCACTTCACACATGCCAACACTGCCACTGCGAGTGCAGTGGATGTGGACAACCCCCTGTCTGCAGCGCACCATGTTGCCCTCATTGGAGGACTTGCCTACCACAGGCGTTCAGGACTCCCAGCCCTACGAATGAGATCTTTGCCGTGTTGTCGCGGCCAATTGAATCCAAAGCCGATGCATCTCTCCTGTATAACCTACATCCCGGAGTCATGGATCCGGATTTCGATATCAAAAGTCACTTGGGTTGCATTTCAAGATACCTAACCCCGGGACGAACATGGGTCGAAGGCCGAATACCCCTGTGGGTGACCTCTCATCCTTCCGGCCCCCACAAATTGGTGAGGTACAAAGTCCCTCGGCCTTCTGCTTCTTTAAAACTTGCCTTGAGGGTTGTTGTTCACCCAAGACATCTCCGCCACAGCCAGGGTCATCATGTCTCCCTCAATGACTCGGTCGAGCGTCTTCACAGCGGTTGCCGTCCTGGCCCTCCTCGGAGAGGCATCTGCCACAAGCTCCATCGCCAAGAACGTCGCAGCCTGCGTAAGATGCTGCTCCTTTCCTCCAGACCGCCTATTGCTGACACCCTGCAGTGCAACAAGCTCCAGCAAGCCTACCCAGAGCAGCTTATCTACACCAACAGCACTCTCTTCGAGTCGTGGAACGAGCGATGGGCAGACACCGCCGAGCTCACCCCTTCTTGTATCTTCCGCCCGCTGTCCGCTGAGGACGTCTCTTTCGCGGTCCAAACCTTCTCGAAGGGTGCCGGCGGCTGTGGCGACTACTGCCCCTTTTCGATCAAGGGCGGTGGTCACACCGCGTGGGCTGGCGCGAACAACATCGATGATGGAATTGCTCTCGATCTTGGGTTGATGAATCAGACTGATCTCTCTGAGGATCGGTCGAACATTGCTCTTGGAGGCGGTGCGCTGTGGCATGATGCGTACCAGAACACTAATGGCACTGGTGTTGCTTTTCCTGGTGGCCGATGCCCGGGAACAGGTGTTGGAGGTATGTAACCTTTTCAGACGTGACTGATGAAGCTAACATTCGACCACAGGCGTGACTCTTGGAGGTGGTTACTCGTGAGTTGTCTCGTGATACGAGCTGAGTTTTGCGATGCTGATGATTTGTAGATGGTTCACTGGCCAGGTCGGCTTCGTAGCGGACAGCATCCTCAACTTCGAAGTAGTCCTGGCTTCTGGCGAAATTGTCAACGCCAACTCCACAAGCAAGCCCGATCTCTTCCACGCCTTGAAGGGCGGCAACAACAACTTTGGCGTCGTCACTCGCTTCGACCTGGCTGTGTTTGAGCACGATCAAATTGTTCACGGCGGCCTCGTCATCGTTCCCGCCGACTCGTCTGACAAGGTTCTGGCTGGCCTTTACAACTTCACCGACGACTCGAATGGCATCCACGCCAACGCCGGCCTCCAGGTCGAGTACTTCATCAACGCCACCACTGGCGATGGCCAGATCCTTCTCTGGCTCATTGATACTGATGGCACGGGTGATCATGCTGCGCTGGAGCCATTCTTCCAGATGGAGCCCAAGATCCTTGACCGGGTGCAGACCACGTCCATTGCCGACTACTCCTCGTCGATCCCTGCTGTCACGCGGGTGTTGATGACGGATGCTACGTTTGTTAATGACTATGAGACGATCAAGGGGGTGTACAACATTACCATTGAGATTATGAAGACGGTCTCGCACGTACCTGACCTCACGTGGGACTTCCAGTTTGAGCCCCTCTCGCGCCATACCATCGAGGCCAGCCTTGCCCGAGACGGCAATGTCATGGGCTTGGACAGTCTTGAGGAGGATCTCCTGGGTACGGCTTGTTTCTGCGGGAAGTCGATTCCGAGTGCTGACATGTTCCCCAGTTGTCTTCGTTATGCCTCTGTGGCTGGACGCCAAGTATGACGATGATGTCCACGCCGCCTCGGAGAAGTGGTACAAGGCTATCAAGGAGTACACGGCCTCTGTGGGCAAGGGGCATTCTTTCGAATTTGCCAACTACGCAGCTTGGTTCCAGGACCCCATGGCCAGTTATGGGGCGGAGAACCTGGAATTCCTCAGGGAGGTGAGCCAAAAGTATGATCCTAGCGGCCTCTTCCAGAAGGCAGTCAAGGGTGGGTATAAGCTGGGGATTGCTTGAGCAATTGCAGCCAAAAGGTAGAGCAGGTCCTTGGGAAACACGGACAAGAGGGCATTGAAGCCATTGATGGATGACTCACGTGTCAGATTGGGGTGTCTTTCATCTTAGATCCCATTGAAAGAAGGTGAGTGTTGGGATTCCTGCCCTGGCCAAAGCAGACCGGACCTTTCCATTTCGAAGCCATGGTGTATTGACGAAAAGGGTGTCAAATATGAGTCACATTCACATGGAACCTCCTGCTCCGACACCCCGGAGACAGGACACTGGAGTCGGCGGACGGCGGAAGGAGGCGGCGGCCCCACTCCCGGGCTGGCCGGCCCTGGGTCCACCCGGCCGAGTACCTTCCGGGGCCGGCCAGACTGTCTTGCTCGGGTTTCTGCCGTCTCAGAATAATTCAATTGCCTTGCGATGAGATTTTTGATGGTTGGACTACCCAGAGATTGAAGAATAGTTGCTGGCCATGTCATGTGTCGTCCAGCTTCGGTATGTGGTTGCCAGGTAGCATGTCGAGCTGAGTATCATGCGAGCCTTGACTCATACTTGAGACCCTAATGCGCAATTAGTCACATGTCTATTGATGGTAAGTCAGATGCCTGGGGACAGCTGGTCCTCTGCAAACTCGGATGGCCAAATCGAAGGGGCTCATCATGCTTGGTCTCACAGACGAACGAGGGGCAGTGCTTGACAGTGTATCCAGACATTCAGTGCTCTATGCGGGCGCCAACTCTATAATCAACAGTATCTTCGCTCCCAAATATCACTCAAGTACGATAATCACCGTTGATGGTGATGTACTCGTGGCTGTAGTCGCAGGTCCAGTACGTGGCCTCCTTCTTTCCGGTGCCAAGACGGACCAGAATCTCAAGATCCTCCAGCTCGAGAATCTCCGAAGCGCGGGCCTCATCAACAGTCTCGGGCTCGCCGTTAACAAGCAGCTTGAGCTCAGCGCTGCCGTCAGTGGGGATGAAGGAGACGTTGGTCTTCTCAGTAACGATGGCCGGAACCTCGTTGATAGCCTCGCCAGGCTCGGAGATGAGGGAGTAGCCAGTGGCGCAGAGAATGCGGCCCCAGTTGGCGTCGCGGCCGTACAGGGCCGTCTTGACGAGGGGGGAGCGGGCAATAGTGCTGGCAACTTTGCGGGCAGCCTCCTCAGAGGCCGAGTCGACGACGCGGATGGTGACAAACTTGGTGGCGCCCTCACCGTCACGGACGATGAGCTTGGCCAGGTCGGCGGCAAAGTCGGTTAGAACGGTCTGGAAAGCGACATAGTCGGGCGAATCAGTGGTGGTAATCTCCTTGCCGCCGGCGGCACCATTGGCCAGCAGGGCGACAGTGTCGTTGGTCGAGGTGTCACCGTCGATGGTGATGCTGTTGAAGGAGCGGTCGACGGCGTGCTTGAGAACGGCGGGCAGGACGGCGGAGGAGATGGGGGCGTCGGTGGCCAGAACACCGAGGAGGGTGGCCATATTGGGGTGGATCATGCCAGCACCCTTGGTCATGCCGGCGATGCGGTACTCGACGGAGGGAGACGAGGGCAGCGAGAAGGTCCTGGACATAAGCTTGGGGAAGGTGTCTGTGGTGCAGATGGCCGTGGCACAGGCCAGCCAGTCCTTGTGGGAGGCTCCCAGGGCATTATGGGCGGTGGGCACGTTGTTGACGATCTTATCAATGGGCAGACGCTGGCCGATAACGCCAGTGCTCATGACGATACTGGCAGACTCGGGGGTGGTGTTGCCGACAGCATCATCGGCGGCCTTGGCCATGAGAGCGGCATCCTCGAGGCCACCACGGCCAGTGACGGCATTGGCGCAGCCCGAGTTGATGACGACGCTGCGGATGCCCTGGTTGCCGCGGCGCTTGAGGACATCTCGGGAGAAGGTAACAGGTGCGGCCTGGAACTTGTTCTTGGTGAAGACGGCGGCGGCAGCACACGGCCGGTCCGAGGTGATGAGGGCCAGGTCGGGCTTTGTGGTGTTTGAGGGCTTGACGCCGACGAGGACGCCCGACACCTTGAAGCCTTGAGGATATGTGCCTTCGGTAGGGACGTACTTCTTCTTGGCTGGCGGGATGCCCTCGGCGGAGACTGAGTAGCAGCGGGCGAACCGGGTCAATTGGCCCGGGACGGCCCTGAGGGAGCCTGCCATTGCTGAAGCCGGGGGATTGGAGGTTGGCGAGGGTTGTAGAGGCAGGTGGTGGCCTTGAAGGAAGAGGTGACTTGGCTTGATTTGGAGGTGAGTGAGAATGGTCTTCGCTGAGCCAAGTACTTTTCAGGTACAGACTGCGAGCTCGGACTCGGACCCTGCAGCCATGGACTGGCAGATGACTCCAACTGCAGGTGCTAAGTCCTGTCCCCTTCTGAAATCTCAAGTCCCGGTCCCGGCGAGACAAGCCACTCACGTGCGACTCCGCTCCCGTTCCAGCCCAACACCCCCCTGAAGCGGGGACTTGGACAAGGGGGGCTTGGAGGGAGGTGCTGATTCGTTTTGGCGGTCAATGAACCCCCTGGACGCACCATGTGGTACATGGTGGGCGCTCCACGTCACCGCACAGCAACAAGTCCCACAGCAAAGGACATTGAATGGACAAGTGTGAATGCGCCAGAGAAGTTCAACGGCCCGAGATTAGGCTAGGGATCCGCTTGGGGGCTTCTTCTGCAGGGTGTGCTGTGCTAACTTTGCCTGGACAAATGATTTGAAGGATGACATGAGAAGGCTGGACTTTAGAGGTGTCACAGGTGGCTAGGCACTGTCGAGGGCCCCGCTGTGGTGACTCCTGCTGCATTTTTGGCCCATCTGTCGTGGCTCAGGCGGCTCAGGCTCTCGACGACTCAGCGACTGGGGACTGGGCTTTTTGACCTTGGCTGTAAATCAGCGGAGACAACTCATCCGCACCTATTCACAACCTACCCTCACTCGTTCGCCATTCCATTATCACACATTCCCCCCCTATCCCCCTCCTATCAGCGACTCATCCACGACTCATCCGTACCTGTCCGCCCTCGTCCGCGCGACTCATCCGCATCTGTCGCGAAATTGTCCGCGCCTTCCTCGATCTCCCACCCCTACCAACTAGTACAACGAAATCGCATCATTTCCCCCAGGATGGGCTCTGCTCTGTAAAAGGCTACACAGCTCACAAGCTGTGCTCCCCCTTTTATCCTCAGAACACCCACCACGTCTTACCATGACGGGCAAACCAACCGGCGCGTGGAACAAGCCATCCATCAAGCTCCACAAACCAAGAGACGACTCCAGCTTCCCGGGGCTCACTCCCGCCTCCGCATCCAGCCCAGAGATTGCCACGAAACTCGAGTACGAAGAACGACAGAAGGATGAGGTACTCGCCCTCGAGGCCATCTACGGGGAGGACTTTGTGAAACACACGCAGACACACAGTGTCTGGAAGGTCAGTACCATCCCAGGCGCCTCACTCTCATCCCTTCCTTGCCTACCTTTGCCGTGCCCTATGTCCACCTCTCAGATGTCTGATTTTGACTGACACGCATCAGAAATCGGAGCCTTCATTTGACATTCGCATCCGCGCTCCGTCCAACGACGAAATCGCCGTCACTCTTGGCGTCGTTCTCACCGCCACTTATCCCAAGAGCCCTCCGCTGCTGACGCTCAAGGATCTCGGCTCCATCCGCGACGCGACTCAATTCAAGGTCCAAAAGTACATTGAGAAGCAGCCTCCCATTCTGGCCCTTGAGGGCCAGGAGATGGTCGATCAAATTGTCGAGGGCATCCGAGAAATTCTTGAAGACGCCGCCCAGTCCAAGGCCCGCGGTCTTGAGCTTCCCTCACTCGAGCAGGAGCGTGCCATCCACGAAGCCGAGCAAGCCAAGCTCGCTCAAGAACAGCGTGCCCAGGACGAGAAGAAAAAGGCAGAAGAAGTCAAGGAATCAGAGAGAGTTCTGAGCGGCCTCATCCAAGAACACGTAAAGCGCCAGCAGGACCTGGCCAAGGAGTCTCGCAAGAAGAACCGCGCGACCGGCTTCGGCGCACCCATCCCCATCATGAGCAACACCAAAGGTCAAGATGATAGTCAGATCATCTTTGACCGCCCCTGCCGCACCACAGACAGCAACGGCAACGAGATCTCGTTCCAAGCCGTCGCCGACAAGCGCGAAGTGGCCAAGGGCACCCAGACGACCGTCTTCTCGGTTCGCCCCATCGTCGCCAGCGGTCACGAATGCCCCGTTCTTGCCCTCAGGCAAACCCAAATCAAAACGGTAGGCAAGGACAAGGCGGGGATCAAGAAGCAGATTCAGGCCCTGGAGCCCCTGCTCGAGAAGCTCAAAGCAGTGCGTCACAAGAACATTGTCGACCTCGTCGACTTTCGTCTGGAAGGAGAGTTCGAACCCGGCGATGGCAAGAACCCAAGCTTGTGGAATCTCACCATCCTGACGCCGCTCTCCAACAAGGGCTCCCTCGAGGAGCTCCTCGAACTCGCCGATACGCTGGAGCTGAACAAGGTGCGCACCTGGACTAGGGATCTCCTCGAAGCCCTGACGTTCTTGCACAACAAGTCCATCACCCACCAGGACATCCATCCCGGCAACATCCTCCTCTTCAAGGAGTCGACCGGCGAGATTGTTCCCAAGCTCGCCGATGCCGGCTACCAGAAGGAGCTGCACGGCATGTTCGCCCAGGGCCGCGCGCCTCCCGGCCTTGGCCAGGCCATGACGGCCTACTGGCTGCCGCCCGAGATTGCCGGCTCCACGCGTCCCACGTACACCCACAAGACGGACGTGTGGGAGTTTGGCATCGTCGTGGTGCAGATGCTCTTTGGCCGGGAAGTCACGCGCAAGTTCCAGAGCCCTGCCGCTTTCGTGGAAGGGACGAGCCTCTCAAAGTCGCTGCGCGAGCTTGTCACTAGGTTTTTCAAGCAGGATCCCAAAAAGCGGCCGAGGGCTTTTGAGCTCACCTCGAGCGAGTTCCTCGCCACTGACGCACCTGCCGTTACGGAAGATAGCGTGGGAACAACGGTGTACGCATCTTCCCTGACTCACTCGGCCCAGATGATGACTCCGCGGCTGCGGCGCGAGTCCACGAATAAGAATTGGGGCTCTTCCCGGTACAAGGAGGACTTTGTCGAAGAAGGCAGGCTCGGTAAGGGCGGGTTTGGCGAGGTCGTCAAGGCACGAAAGAAGCTCGATGGGCAGATTTACGCCATCAAGAAGGTGAGCCAAAGGTCACAGACGAGTCTGACGGAGATTCTCCGCGAAGTGCGCCTTCTTGCGCAGCTGAGCCATCCTGCCGTCGTCAGATATTACAACACCTGGGTCGAGGAGATTCCTGATACGGAAGACGACGACTCGGATGATGACGATGCCACTGAGAGCGGCCAGGGCGCCACAGAGTCCCGCGACGACAACGACGCCGGGGAGAGTAGCGGGCCTGACATTCAGTTCGCTGCCAGCACCACCGGCGGGCTCGATTACATGTCGTACCAGGCCGAAGACGATGACGGCGGTGTTATGTTCACCAACGACATTTCCGACCTCGACCAAGACGACGAGTCCTCAGAGGAGGAAGAGTCCACCTCCAACCCGGCCTCCCCTCTCGCCCAGCGTAACGGACTGGGAGAAAGGAGGCGATCCGGCCGCACCTACCGAACGATCCTCTATATTTCCATGGAGTACTGCGAGAAGCGGACTCTCCGCGACTTGATCCAGAGGAAGCTCTACCAGAACGGTCCTGAGCTGTGGCGCATTTTCCGCCAGATCCTCGAAGGACTCGTGCACATCCACAGTCTCAGCATCGTCCACCGCGATCTCAAGCCTGAGAACATCTTCATTGCTCACAGCGCCGATGGCACCGACAATATCAAGATTGGCGATTTCGGCCTGGCGACCAGCGGCCGCATCGCTGCGGAAAAGGGAATCGCGAACGCGCTCGAGACTGACGAGATAACGAGAAGTATCGGCACGGCCTCGTACGCGGCCCCAGAAGTTCGCAGCGCATCTAGTATATCCTACAACGACAAGGTCGATGTAAGTCAGGAAGCCCCTCTTCAAAAGTAGAATACTAACAGCGGCAGATGTACTCACTTGGAGTCATCTTCTTCGAGATGTCCTACCCGGCGGTCATTGGTATGCACAGGGCCGACCTCATTGGAAAGCTCCGCCGCAATCCCCCAGTCCTTCCCGCCGACTTCAAGCCCGTCGACAAGGTCCAGACAGAAATTGTCCTCTCCCTCCTCACGCACAACCCAAAGCTCCGTCCCTCGAGCTCCGAGCTGCTCAACAGCGGCAAGCTCCCGGTACAGATGGAAAGCGAGACGATCCGTCGCACGCTGGCCGGCCTGTCCGACCCAAGCTCCCCCTTTTACGCCAAGATGCTCTCGACACTCTTCGCCCGCCCCAACGAGCAGACGAGGGACTACACGTGGGACATGAAGACGTCAACCCCAACACATGCCGATGTTCTTAACCAGAACATTGTCAAGACGACGCTCATCTCCATCTTCCGCCGCCATGGCGCACTCGAGATGCCCCGCAGCAGCCTGTACCCGCGGTCGGCGCATTACGGCGACAACGTCGTCAAGCTTCTCGACACAAGCGGCACCGTCCTGCAGCTGCCATACGACCTGACCATGGGCAACGCACGCGCTCTGGCTAAGCAAAAGGGTCCCGCACTGCAGCGGTCGTACACCTTTGGCACCATCTTCCGCGACAAACAAGACTCGACGCAGCCCGGTATGATGGGCGAGGTTGATTTCGACATTGTCACGACGGACGCACTGGACCTGGCTCTCAAGGAGGCCGAGGTGATCAAGGTGCTCGACGAGATTGTGTCGGCGTTTCCGTCGCTCGCATCAGCGCAAATGTGCTTCCATATTGGCCACTCGATGCTCCTCCAGCTCATTTTCGAGTACTGCCGGGTTGAGCCGAGCGCGCGTCGTCCTGCTGCCGACGTGTTGAGCAAACTGAACATATACGGGACCACGTGGCATCAGATTCGCAGCGAGCTCCGGTCACCTCTTGTTGGCGCATCGGCCACGAGCATCGACGAGCTGCAGCGCTTCGACTTCCGAGATACGCCTGTTAAAGCCTTTGCGAAGCTCAAGTCGCTCTTTGAGGGTACAGACATGTATCAACGCGCTGCATCGACGCTGGCGCACCTCCGCGAGGTTTACGAGTATGCCAAGAGGCTCGGTGTCGCCCGTAAGATCTACGTCAACCCCCTCAGCAGCCTCAAGGAGTCGTTCTACACGGGAGGCATTCTCTTCTCCTGTCTGTATGATAAGAAGCAGAGGGAGGTTTTCGCAGCTGGTGGACGTTACGACAACTTGATCAAGGAGCATCGTCAGCGCATCGGTGGCGATCCAGAGGAGCGACATGCTGTTGGATTCAACCTCGCCTGGGAACGGCTCGGACGTGCTGTCAAGACGGGAGGTAAGGCTTTCCTGAAGAAGACGGAAGAAGAGCCCCACGGTCTGTTCAACACCCGAAGGTGCGATGTCCTCGTTGCCAGCTTTGACGCAGCGGTCCTCCGATCCACCGGTGTCGAGATCTTGCAGTCCTTGTGGGCGCAGGACATCAGCGCCGAGCTCGCCAGAGACGCTCGCTCCCCCGAAGACCTCCTCTCCAAATACCGCGACGACAACCATTCCTGGATCATCATCATCAAGCAGGATTCGATCCTCAAAATGAAAAGCATGCACAACAAGGACATGCCAGATGCCGACATCCCCCTAACGCAACTAACGAGCTGGCTGCGCAGCGAGATCCGCGAGCGCGAGCAAAAAGCCGGCGTCCGTCCCCGCGCGCCTCAACACGCCGAACACTCCGCCACCACCGACAGCCACCCAGAACAAGAAGTGCGCGTCCTCGTTGCGCAGACTAAGAGCAAAAAATTCAACAGACGCACCGTCATGGAGCAGGCGCAGGTCAGCGCGGCGAGTCTGGTGCAGTCGTTCCTTGAGGGGCCGATCCTCGCGGTTGAAACGACGGATCAGGTTGTTGATGGGATTGGCGAGACGTCGCTTTCTGATGCGGAGAGCTGGCGCAAGCTGGAGCATTCGGTCAGCAATGCGGAGAAGAAGTACGTCAAGGATGTGCATGGGATGCTTGATCAGTGGAGGTATGAGTGGGAGACGAAGGGGGGCAGTCGGCACTCGTTTGTTTACAACTTTCGGACGGGGAACTGCGTCTACTACGACCTGGGCGCGTAGCCACGTGGCTCTCTCCCCGGATTCTCGCTCTTTTTCTCTTCTTCTTGATTTTTATTTTTTATTTTTCTCGCGGTTGGGCGTTTGGTTTCTTTTGCACGGAATTCCCCTCTCTTCACCTACGACAGATACTGGGAGACGGCAAGCCTGGATGGAGAACGAGCGACGAGCGATGACGACTTTGGCTTCTTCATGACAGGCAGGAGGGGACAGCAACGTTTCTATGGAGGCAACACTGTCTCCAGGCCGGGAACGCGATACGGGGACACGAGGGGACCCGAGAGGGATGGGACATGGAGGGAGAGGAGGATACGCAAGGGATTATGAGGGACGTGGGAGGGACGATATTTGCTGGCTTAACATGTTGATCGATCCCCTCTAGGTCATAAAAGGTAGCTTTGCTTCTAGATGAGATGAATGAAGACACGGATTTGGGAGTATTTGATTCTTGGTGACATTCAGGGGTGAGCGACTATTGAGCATCATGCCAGTGTCAACCACTTCCATATCGTCTCCCTGATTCTACGGAGCCGAGTTGCTTCTTCGGGAAAAGCAACGCCAGGGGTAAGATAGGCTCCAATCGTTGGAGCCTGTCATCAAACTCATCATCATAAAGCATCGTGGGTACCTAGCTTGCCAGCCTAGGCTGTTGGCGAAGCGTTCAAGGCTGCCTCATAGGCATGCCATGTTGGTCATCCTTCTGTAAAGCCGAAGAAGACTCGAGATGTGGCGAGGCCCGGGCCGGATTACACTAGCAAAATGTTTCCGCCACAGAGTCTGAGGCACCGAAGCCAGGTCAGGTGTGGCGCCGACCCACTGCACCCTCCATCAGGGTCCTCACACTGGTGCCGCACCTGACACTCAAGACACTGCTGGAATGACCGAGTGAAGCCAAGCCCCGGCCAGGCCGTGCGTCCCTACCCTTCCGTCATTGTCATCCCCCCAGCGCCTAGACCCCGGTCCTGGCCCCTCGTCGCGGTGTCAGTGTCAGTGCGGCGGCAGGCGCCGACCCTCTGACCTGAGGAGGAGGACCTTCCATCCGAGACAAGGCCTGGCCGCACTTGCACGCCCACGAAACCAAACCTAACGACTTCTGTTACTTTACCTTTCCCGGGGCTTCCACCAAGACATTCACTCTCCTCGAAACAGCCAGCCTCTTTCCTCTTTGCTGCCTGAAAAAATCCGCGACCTCCTCGTCGTTTAAAGGCTTCCCATCACCCAACCCGTTAGACCCGTTATCGGACGACCCGGATACCCCTCCGCTCCCCCACACCACACCGCACACCACGGCGCCCTGATCACGGCTTTGCCAGAACCCAACCCAACCCGTCGAGTCATTCCAGCGTCCCATGCCCGCCGCCACACCAGTCTCGGCCCTCCGAACCCTGAACTAGTCAACATCTGCCGCTCCTGGGGCAAGGACGAGAACCAGGACACTCTCTTCCTTCAATTCACCAACATCAACACCATCAACTCCGGAAACCTTGCCATATTCCGACCCTCCCTCCACCGACCAACTTCCCGCCTTTCCTTGATCACCACCAGCCATGCCTGCCGAGTCGGCGTCCGCCAGGCGCCTCATGAGCGAGCTGCAGGCCCTGTACAAGGAGAAATGGGTCAACATCGAGGTATGCACGCAAGAACCTGTTTGCTTGTCGCTTGTCCACAGTATTGTAACACCACAACCAGGTCGATGACCGCAATGTCCACCTTTGGAACATTGGGCTCATGGTCGTTAACCCCGACAGCGTCTTCCACGGCGCCTACCTCAAGGTCAGTCGCGTTCCCACGCCTTCTCGACACAAACCACCTCCCTCTTCCGTACTGACACCACCGTAACAGGCCGAGATGCGCTTCCCTCACGATTACCCGTACTCCCCGCCTCGATTTGCCTTCCAGACCAAGAGCATCTACCACCCCAACATTTACCCGAATGGCGAGCTTTGCATCTCCATCCTCCACAAGCCCGGCGACGACGAGCAGTCAGGCGAGCAGGCCTGCGAGCGCTGGTCGCCCCTCCAAGGCGCCGAGTCGGTCCTCCGATCCGTCCTCCTTCTCCTCGACGACCCCGAGATCAACTCCCCCGCCAACGTTGACGCCGGCGTTCTGTACCGCGATAAGCGCGACGAGTACGTCCAAATGGCCGGCGAGACTGCCCGCAAGTCCAAGGCCGACATCCCCAAGGACGTCGTCTTCCCCACCCAGAAGGACCTCGAGCCTCCGCCACAAAAGCCCGTCGATGACGACGCCTTCTGGCAAGAGTCGGACGAGGACGTCGACTTTGACGATCTCGGCGGTAGCGACAGCGACTTTGACATGGACGAGTACAACGACGACGACGAGGATGATGACGACGACAGCCAGAAGAACGCCAACAGCAAGGACGCCAAGGACAAGGAGACCAGGGCCTAGATCTTCACACCATCTACTACACCATCATCACCTACCGTGTGTACTACACACACCCTCACCTCTCCACGGATGCATAGCGATCGGCTCGGGCGTTGGAAGGCTGCCTGCCCCGGCCAGGTTCGACGGGGCACGGAACAAGGCGTCGCTTATTTGATTTATCGGGACGCGCTTTTGGTGTTTATCGGCGTTTAGACAAATAGTCTTACGGGAGTTTTTAGCGGCTAGCTTTGACGATACATACCCATATTTGATTTAAGTGCTGTGTCTTCATGTTGGTGAGGTTGACTGGTGGTTTGGCTTCAACTGTTCGTCATGGTGCTGATATTAAATGTCAAACTCATACCTTGCAAGAGAAGACGACCTCATTATCTTCAACCAAATGGCCCTGATGAACTCTGCTGTTTACAGTCCCATTTTAGCACTCCCATTCAAATGCGATGGACGGTCAAGGGTCGACGGGAGGAGCCACAGCGGTAGTCGGGCGTTTAGCAGGGGTATACGACGCCGCGCACGGACCATCGACCACACATGACGTGGGACATGGGCAATCGGAGCTGCTCCATCTGCTCCATCAGCATTCTAGCATCTCGACACTTCTCTGGCTTCCCATCGTTTGCGCCTTGAGCACTCTTCCGACCAGGCTTCCTCTTACACACCCCAGCATTCTTCCTCCTCTCGATCCGAAGATTCTCGAAAGGCGACTATTTCTTACGACTGTGCGAATACCCACCTCCCAGTCTCCGAAACCCATCCTCCCCCACCAGCACCGAACCCATCCACGCTGCTTTGTCGACCATGCCGGCTCCCACAACATCTCGTCTCAGGAACCGAAGATAAGGAAGCCGGGCAAGAACATACTCTACAAAGAAGTGTCAGCCCGGAAACCCCGGAGGAATCGCCAAGATGGCGCCGGAACCGTCCGAAGAGGACATCAAACAGTTCTGCGAGTTCGCTAGTCTCGACTATGACCAGAACTACGCAATGGTGCAGAACGCACTCAAGAGCAGCAACAACCTCGAGAACCTTCTTACCGAATTCTACGAAAACAGCGACTCCTTCCGCAGCAAATACTCGAGGGTCTGGGATGAATCAGTCTTTGGCGCCGGCAAGGACGGCGTTGCTGCAGGCGCCGGCCCTTCCTTCAACATCGAAAGCTCCGATATTGCCGTCCTTCAAGGCGTAACACCTCCTCCCGAATTCATGTGGCAGCGCTCTGCCGCGCCTTCGAGACCCCCTTCCAGAGTCAACAACAAATCCCCGATGGGCAGGGTCGCCGATTGGACGACAAACTCGGGTAGGTACCCCTTCCTCTGGGAACTGACACTTTGAGCTGACCGTCATTCTAGCCCTACAGGATCACGTTGACCAGAACGACGAAGAACTCCAGCGCGTACTCCGAGAGTCAGCCCAAGAGGCCACCATCAACCCGGCTAACATCCACACCCCTGGTCCCGTCAGAGGCACGACACCAAACCAGCTGGCGCAAGAGCAGGAATCTGGCATAACGAACGGCGGCGATCCGGCACAGGTCCACTTTGGGCCCGCGAATAGAGAGGTGTACGCCGATGAATCCTGGGCTATGGTCCCTACCGGCCCCGCAGCTCAGGAGACCGCTGTGGTCGCGAGAGACCCTGGACCTGCCGAGAGGAAGCGATCCGCCGATGCCCCGGCATTCTTGATACAGAAGCCAGACAACTGGAGCACCCGACTGGGTGCCATCCTCACCATCTTCCACGAGATTCCCCTGATGCGCAACCTTCTGCTGCAGACTGGTACGCAAGCGTCCACATACGGCCACAACCCCGAGTGGTGGAAGGGCGACAGGATATACCCGACCCACGTGCTGGCTATGCTCCAGGGCGGTGCGTCGGAAGAGGCGATTGAGTCGACAATCGACTTCCAGGAAGAGGTCCACCGCCTCATGGCCTTCCTGGACAACACGGAGAGGAGCTACGGCAGCATTGACGCACTCACGGCCACGCTCAAGACGGGCAACGTCCCTAGCGCAGATCGGACATTTTTCGACCAGTGGCTGTCGAACAACGGCGAAGAGGCCCTGAAACCCATTCTTCACCAGGCATCGCAACTCAAGGTGGAAAACTTTGAGGTCTATGAAACGGCTGACACCTTCTCGTTCCTCGATATAGAGATGTCGGAGAACCAGTGGGCTGACGTCAAGTCGCTGAACGACATGTGGGACAATCTCTTTTGGAGCGACGCCCTGAGCTGGCAGGAAGTCAACCGTTACACCAAGATGACGACGCTTGACGACATGGGCGAGGTTCTGACGCTACGCATCGACTGCGAATCATCCCAGTTTCCCGGCAACATCGACATACCTGATATCTGGTACCCTGAGCGTTACCTGTCCGCGCGGAAGGAAGCCGGACGTCAGATCCTAGAGCAAATGGCATGGGCGCACGCCGCACGATACAAGAGCCTCGCGCTGCAGGCCGATCTGGGCCAGTGGGAAGACCCAAAGACCGGCAAGATATGGAAACGGGATCGGGTCGCCGCCGAGGTCGAGATTTGGGAGACTATCGTCAAATCGTATGATGCAAAGCAACAATACCAGTCGACCGCGACCATCCCCGAGGAGATTCGGGAGGACATTGAGCGTCTCGACTTGGCGCCTCTGTACGCCGAAACTGACCTGGAGCCTCACGCCAAAGCAAAGGAGTACCTGGGCAGGCTGAAGGCCCTGCTGGAGCACATGGATCGGAATCTTAGCAGTAAGTATCACGGCTGTGGAAATGCCTCAGGGAAGATGCGTTGTGCTGACTATTTTCAGGACTTCATGCCGAGGTTGAGCAGGTCGACGCCTACAAGGACCACCTGAGAGGCCTCTTAGTCGCGCCATCCGACGATGACCCTTCTGGGCCTTTCGTTGGGAAGAAGTATCTCCTCCGCGGCGTTGCCACCGCTCAGAACATAATGTACGTCTGCAAGAGGGCGGAGCCGCATCTCATCGACTTTGATGATGCTGCACCCCAGCCTGTCGACCAGTGGTGGCGGTTGGCCTACGTGCGCGGCGACGCTGAGCCGATCAAGACAGAGGTAACATCACCCGAGTGACGCGTTACGGCAATTACTGACGAACCCTGTAGAAAGTGACAGTTGAACTCGTCCACCGACAAATGTTCCAGGAGTCAAAGTCTGTTGTCGTCATTTACGCAACAGAGGCCGCTCTGGACGGGGTCCCGCCGCTGCCGCTGGCAGATCCTCTGCAGAGGTTCGTCAAGGCAGACAATAAGACTTTCAAGGCCGAGATTGCCCGCGCCGAGCAAGAGAAGGAAACTGCCGTCGAACCCATCGTCATCGACCAGGCCGATGTCACGCCCCTGTCCCCTTCGAAGAGGAAGTACCGATCTAACAGCGTCGACTCCATGGACACCAACCGCGCATCTCTGGGTAACGCCAGCGATACCAACTCCCGAGCGGGCGATTTCGATTTCGAACATTTCGAAGGCGACGCGGTCATGGGCGGCAGCGGAAACGAGAACGGCCCCAGTGATCTGAAGCTCCCCCCTGTCGTCGACTCGGTCAGGGCTGCGGGCCAGACACCCGAGCCCGGCCCCATCACCACCACGCCTGGCGGCTTGTCCTCTTTCCCATCCTTGGACGGCCAGCCCTCAAATGGAGAAGCCCAGGCCCTGCAGCCGGCCCCTGAGATGAAGGAGCGTGGCGGCACCAGTCCGTTCCTGGGCGCGAGGCATGGGTCGGCGAGTGCGGAGGTGAAGCAGCTGGATTCTGAGGAGCAGGACCGCAAGATGGACGCCTGGGAACCAACATCGCCGTAGTTTGACGGTGTTTAGCGATGGGCGTTGTTGAGCGGGGCCGCTTTGTGGGAATGTGGTGTTGCATACGTGGGCTTTTTTAGCGACGAGAGCGTGGTAGGCAAGCAATACGCAGCGTTTTATGAGGATCACGACTTGGAGAGATGCAGGTTTTTGGATGAGAAGTGTGATGTGACTGCGGGAGAGGGTTGGGGATAAGTCACGATGTGAGCCATTTGCTTTCTTCTCGGTCACAGCCCCTTTCCACCCCTGAAGCATTGCCCAACAGCCTGCTTATACAGTCCCAACAGGAGACCGAGGCTGCTTCCACCTGCGCAATATCAGACAGTAGAAAAGCGCCACCGTCACCAACGTCGTTACAAGCGCTGCCACGACGTAGACCCAGATGTATCTGGACATGGTCTCGTCCCCCCAGTCGAAGAAGCCCATGGAGAAGAAGGCCTGTATACACCTCGGGTCAGTCAAGTGTTTCCTCTAATACCCACATGTTGAACGGTGGCATTTAACTTACCGTGACAAAAGTCGCAGGCAGGAATATCATGCCGAGTGTTGCTATCGACTTCATGAGGTTCCCGTCGCGACGGGTCAGCTGAGCCACCTCGAGGTTCGTCTGTGAGTCCATGCTGGATACCCGACGGGAGATGCGGACTAGCTGCGATGATCTTGTGGAAGAGCTGGCGCGGTTTCAGAAGTGGCGGCAGAAAAGTTCACACGGTGATCCTTATTGGGATCCGCAGTTGCCTTCATTTGAGCCTCCAAGGGGAGTGAACTCGGAGGGGGCGACCATTGCGGTGCCGAGCATAATGGTGAACGGACACGGGCAGATCTGAGGAGGGACGACCCGAACCAGAGCACGCTCATCGCTGTACCTCCTCTGGCAGGTAACGGATCTTGTCAGAGACCGGGGTGCTTCTGGTGTTCTCCGTACCTAGTTAGATGTGTAGATAGATAATTTCAGGCGTCGGGGCCTGCTTTTTCTTCCACATCTTTCCCGATACTGGGCTCCTAACTTGCGCTCAACATGTAGTAGGTTCAAGAAACAGCCGCGTTGGCAGCATATCAAATGTGTCTTGGTATTCAAAATATGAGAAGTGGCACTGAGAGAGAGACGGAAAGAAACAGTATAATAAAAGAAAGAAGATTAAGAACAAAGAGAGACAGCTGAAGGAAACAACGTAGTCGACCAAATCAAGCACTAGAACTTTTACGCAATGCTTCCACTTCCACTGACATCCAAAGCTTGCGGCAACTTCCCATCAACCTTCTCATCATTTCGATGCATTTTACTTGTCGGCGTTGGCTTGATCTTTGACCTTGTTGGAGCCAAGATCCAGCACGACCATTCCTTCGACCGCAGACACCATGGTCCTCTCACGAGCCGACTGTGGCACAGCGTTCGAGGTCTCCTTAAAGACGTGCGATGTTCCGAGGTGCATTTTTGCTCCTGTAGAGCCGGTTGCACCAGCCTTGATGTCCTCGTCCTTGACAGGCCCTGTATTGTTCCCTCTGAAATATGCATTGTACTGAACTCGCTTGAATTTGTTCTGGTTGAGGTCCTCGCTTCTCGAGTACTCCACTTGAACGCCTTGATTGGAGTTCCCGGTTCCGACTGAGGTGCAGCCTGTGTATGTGTCGAAGGAGGAGGGGTTGATTTCGAAGGGCTCTGGGCTGTTGTCGATGAGACTTGCGTCAATCAGTGGGCCAAGCTGCATCGAGACGCCGTTGCCGGCAACGCAATTGTGCCAATGAGACCCCTTCGCCCCTTGCCACCTTTCGGCGAACTCCATGAGAATTTCCATGTCCCGCCGCAACTTCGCCTCCTCTGTGGTGTATGTGCCCTGGGGTATGTCGGACTCGGGCTTGCGGTCAGAGGTCTTGGTGTTCTTGCGGGTCTGATCCCGACCAGCACTGGACTTTGATGATCGATCCATGGATTTGGGCTCGGTGTACTTGGGGCTTGAAATAGGGGATGTTTCGGTCTCTGAGTCTGGGGGGGTGGATGGGTTCTCAAACGGCGGAGAAGGTTTGCACATTGCTCGAATGTCGGATTGTATCTGATGGAGGGCCCGAGACTGAATGTTCTCAATGACAAGGGATAGACTCGACTTTTGCCTATCCAGTATAATAAAGAATTCGACCAGGTCTCGGTCTTTATAGAGGAATGTATAGGTACGAGAGAGCCAGCCTCGTTGCAGGCGATGCTCGAGGTTGTTCTGGGAAATATTGACAAGGATAGAACGTGTGTGGTAGTCCACGTCCGGTGTCTGAAGAAGGGGATTGCGAGAGATGGTTTCAGAAAGAACTTGAACCTCTTGAAGTTGCTGCTGATATCTTTTGAGCGTTTTCGAGCCGGCCTTGATCTTTTTTATAGTATTCAGCAAGCCCATCGTCATGACAGCAAGCTGGCTGGCCGAGGCCACGGCCCCGAAAATCTCTGCCATGCTGGATAAAGAGTACGTCTTCGAGATGGTGTCGTTGAAGAGGGCAGTAGAAGAAGCGGTGTGAAGCTGGCCAGCAATGACCCACGGTTCGAGTGGTGGTGTGAAGGCTCTGGCCTCGAAAACTGGCCGATGTGAAGCCTGGCTGGGCGTCAACGATGATGATGTGGTGTGTGGGAAGCCCAGCCTTGGGCATGGACGGCCTCCAACAGCCGAATGGTATCTTCTGTGAAGAGACTCGCTCCAGAAATCTCGAAAAGTTCACGTTGCAGACGAGAAATGAGGTCGGGGAGACGGCGTCACATCATGTCCGAAGGAAAAGGCAACCCCGAAGAGCCTATCATGTGAGCGAGGCAACCACCCCAATATTCCCAGTTTGGTGTCGGTAGAGCGATCTGGCAGGGCGGACGGTCAAGATGGTGTCGACTGGATGGTCGGTGGCAGTGAAGTCGGGCACGAAGATGGAGTATTCTGGCAGACGACCTGCCAACCGGCCTCTCTACTTGAGAAGGCGGTGAGTAGTGTTACACACACCTACAGACTTTGAAGACTGGATGTGATCATCTTCCAACTTGCTGTCCTTTGAATCTATCTGGGAGATATGCCATCAGGCATGTTCTTCCGCAGGCATACGGCAAGGTCGGGCACCGACCCGGCAACAGTTGCAATGAGAGGCCGAAAGCGCGCTGGAATTATATAGAAAAGAGGGAAACGTGACAGTGATTTGAACAGAAACAGAATAGCTGCCGTAAATATCTCGTTGTCGAGATGGCCGCCATCTCGCAGATGGGTGGCATTCATGTATGCCTCGTCTGAAGGGGGGTGGGTGATGGGGGGTGGCGTGACAATACCTGAGCCATACCAGGAACGACCCGAGCCGTCCCGGTAGGGATCTACCTTGACAAGACAAGCGCGAACCGATCAGATTTATCAGGCTTTACGGCTTGTGCTCGATATACTCCCAAGTCCCGCAATTCTGGCATCATCGTTCCTCTACAGTACTTGCATGAGCACATGATGTTCGTGCATGTACCGGTCGGCGCTGTTGGCCGTCTGCATTGTCTACCCTGTATTCATCCACCCCCTGCCTCACATCTTTCTTGACCGGTTGGCAAACAACCGCCCCCAATAACAGAACGACAGGGGGCGTGTGATGGGCGTAGCCAGGGTGTGGCAGGACAAGCCCTTGTGGGACACAAACACCCCTTTTCTGGCTGTTGACCAATCTCGCAGAATTGACGCGTCCTCCGTGAAGGTGCGCATCCGTGACCTCAGCAAATGGCTCGCATAGCCACCCAACAGAACATCCCGTCACCCGAGACATCCACCCTCCACGACTCGCGACTTGACGCCATCAATCCAGAGAGTGTGCCTGGGGCCATTATCACGATGCCATCCAATGAAGAGGAGGGTTCAGGCCAGTCCGCTGGCGGTGCTCCTCCCCAGAATGGGTCTTTCTTCGCGACTGGCCTCCAGCACTTGGGGTACGGTGCTATGCTGAACGGACCTATCCACCTCAAGAGGCTGATCTCCGGGCTATGGTTCCGTTTCCGAAGAATCAACTTGAGGTTCAGCTGGAAATTGATCGAAATCAATGTCCACTTCAACAATTGCCACGCCAGGCCGTCTATGCCGCTTGGCGCGACAGGACCAGTCCCGTATGATGAGGCTTGGTATGCCTCTGGGAGGGCTGTTTGAGATGCGAGATGCTTGCCGTGGCGAGATTCAGTGTAAGGTAAGAAATCATCACGCCCAAGCGATGCGTCCAAGCTGAATGCTGACGAGGCTTGACGCAGATAACCGGTTGCAATTCGTCACACGACTGCCGTCTGTACGCCCAGCCAAGCACTCCGACACAATACCTGTGGCACCAATCACCACGCTCAGAATCCGGTGCCATGCACCAGAGCCCAGAGGCTGTGTGTCCTTCAAGCTAGGCCAGTCCAAGGAGAGGTGGCAGGGTTAACGAAGCCGTGCCATGCAAATGGCTCCCATACTTGGCAATAAGAAAAGGAATCTAGACGGAAACATGTTCCTCCGGACTCTCTTTTGTTTGCGAACGGGGCTGGGAAAAGGACAACAATGTGATGGGGAAAAGGAATACTTTGAGAAACAGGCGAAAACCGACCGCTGGACGGAAAAGGCAGGCAGGCCCCCTTTTATGAGAAAAGAACAGGACTCCCTCCTGGGCAGCACACACACTTACACGAGACGAGGTACTCGTAATGGAGTGACATCCCTCGGCTAAGATGGACCGAGTTCCTCCGGCCATGCCACCCGATCTGACCCTGTATCCGACCGGATGAATCCACTCTGCAAAAGCAGGCCACGCATTTCACCCCCCACACGGACTCGCCGGACCGCTCGCTCCTATTGAGGCCGCGGGGGTTACAGGTAGAACTCGGCAATCTTGCATTCCCTCTGTCCTGTGGCAGGTGAGAACTGAAATGAAGCAGTTCACCGTTCAAGCATCAGCAGCCAACGCGTGTCGTGCATAGTCCTCGTGGCTTCCCCGGCCGCTCGTCCGGTGGACATGGCTTTTGGGCACCAAAGTTGCAGGACTACGCCGATCGAGGGAGTGTTCTTGTTGAATAATGAACATGTCAGCCAGGTATCGTTGGGTCAGGTGGGAGCGAGGGCACCTCTTTCCAAGACAAAATATCTGCCCAACGCTGCCCAATGTTAGGTAAGTGCCGCAACTGCATCAGTTTGCTGGTATACTCGAAGGGAGGGATCAGGGTTCGGACTGGAGACTTGGCCACCGCAGTCACCCCAATCAGATGCTGGTCGCAAGGCAAACGCCGTCCAATTCGGGGGCTCGGGGAGCTGTCCTTTTGGTGTCCAGTGAGGCAGGAAGCTCCTGTGCACAGCCCGTGCCCAGCAGTCCAGGCAATGGCTGGAGAAACGGCCGTTCACAAGTCATGACCCTTGGATTATGCTTGCTGAGTTCCCAATCTGGAACGGCTATATTCCGCGGCAGAAATCGAATCGGGGAGCCAGAAAACTGATTATTGGTCACCGCAAGTTTTCAGCATCTGCCACCATTTCCAACCGAAACTTGTCTCAATGGGCTGATCTTGGGGATGAGTGTTGATGCCGATACGAGACAGTGACTACTTGTCCAAGCTGGCGAAGTACTCAAGCACAGCACAAGCTCCTGATATCTCAGCCGTTTGTAGTGCTGTCTCCCCATCAATCTTGTGGTGAACCGAAGCGCCAGCCTCGACAAGTTGCCTTGCGACCACAACATTGCCATCATCTGCGGCTTTTTGAAGTATTTCCTGGATATAGCGCGACCCCTTTTCCACGACGGCTCCGTGCTCGATGAGCAATAAGGCAATGTCCGGCATTTCTTGCGACCACGCGTACTGCCACAGCGTCACGTCACTAAAGACTGAGCTCTCAACGTGAGCACCATGAGCAATAAGCACCTTGGCGCAGTTCTGTCGGCCACAACGCATTGCTGTGAACAGGGGCGTCCAGTCAGAGGTGTTTCTGATCTCCATGTCGGCGCCTGCTGAGAGAAGCAATTTGACAATCTCTGCCTCGCCGCGTTTGCAGGCCTGGTGGAGTGGTGTGCCGTCAAAAGGCAATGGGGTATTCAGTTCCGGATCGTCGACGGTGACAGCTTCAAGTCGCACCTGCAGCACTTCCACCGGATCCGACTTGACAGCTTCCACAAGTGATTTCTTGACGTCACTTTGGGTTTCGATCTTACCTCTGAAACTAGGAGACTTCTTGAGGGCCTCCAACGTGGTTAATCCCTTCCTCAAGGTGGCCATGTCCACAGGCGTGTCCCCCTTCTGGTCCACCAGGTCGCATCGAGCGCCTGCAGAAATCAACAAGCGAACGGAGCGGGTGTCAAGGTAGTAGCACGCATCGTGGAGGTCCGTCCCTCCTGCATCGTCTTGCATGTTGATATCGATTCTGGGAACGTCATGAAGGAAGTACTCCAAGGTCGCCCATGACTGGTTCGTCGCGGCAGAGTGAAGCGCGGTGCGTCCCAGGAAGTCTTTGTGCTTGACATTGATGCCTCTGTCAACGAGCAGCTTGGCAACATGCGGATAGTCCCCGTCTGCTGCTCGCATCAACGCGTTGCCTGAATAGCAATCCAGATAATTGATGTCTGCTCCATTGTCGAGCAGGACTTCGAGGCACTCCTTGTTGCCATAGCTTGCAGCATATACGAGTGCGGTCCATGTCATGGAACCGGCTCGACTGGCTCGGCTCTCAATGTTGACATCCTTGTGGGTGAAAAGTTGTCTCATTACATCGGCATTCCCTAGTGTGGCGGCAATGTGCAGAGATGTACGACCGTCTGGCCTGCCGTTGTCGGTTTGATTCATGTCGATGTCTTGACGAGCCATGAGGAGCTTCAGTATGGCGATATTGCCCAACCTTGCCGCGAGAATGAGAGCTGGGCCCAAGAAACCGGCAGCTTCCAAAGGAACAGCATTGATGCTGATGTCTGGCTCTCGAACAAGTCGACGGACCAGTTCCGTGGCTTCCAGATCAACGGCCCGAACTAGAGCCGTTGAACCAAGATTGCAGGTTATGGATGGATTGGCTCCAGCCTGAAGAAGCAGTTGTGTTTCCGGAAGTCCCATGTCACCCCTAGCCGCAGCATACATCAAGGCCGTGGCTCCAAACTCATCAAGACTGTCGAGATCTTCGACTTTTTCGATAAGCTCGAAAAGACTTCGGTGAGGCCAAGATGTATTGCGAGATGTTGTGCGGAGACATCACTCTCGATGCTCCAGTTGCGGTCGAGGTAGTAGAGTGCCTGTATCAGGAACCTCCCGGGCGTTGGACAGAAGGAGTTCCATAGCCCGTCTGTCATCCGTTTTCTCCTGGCTTAGATTGACGTGCTTGAACGAATGCAGGACCGCATATTCTGTCAAGGGGTATTCTGACAGTCTCCTGAAGAAGAGAGACTTTTGATCGGGTCCCGAGAGTGGCTCTCGCAGGACTTTCATGTTCAGATAGTCCAGGCATGCGTGGGCGATCTTGCCATGTCCTAGCGAGAGGTACTGCAGATGATCTCTGTGGTCCACGAAGAAACGCTTGGTTGTCTCGTGTGCAAATCGCACGAGCTCTTCGCTGTCGACCTGCAGAAGGCCAGCACTTCGGTCGACGTAATCTTGAATGGGGTAAATTTCGTCCTTGGCGATGCTCTCACTGTCTGGCTGAACAGCTAGAGCATGCCCGAGTGCATGTATGCTCAAGGGTCTTTGGGTCCACGAAACCCAGAGCAAGAGTTTCATCAAGATCTCATGTTGATTTGGACGCAAGTTCTTCTTGATTCGCTCAAGACTCTTTTCGAACATCTCTGGCAGGCTTGGTTTGAGGACCTTCAGAGTCCTCTTCACATCGGCAGGCCTTAAGCAGTTGCCCAGTAGGTCCAAATGGGTGCGGGTCAACATGAAGCTGTGGCATGGCCTTTAGCTCTAGGTACGTGAATCCAAGCTGACTTGGGAAGAGCTGGAGGGGACTTACATATTCTTCGAGTTGGCAGTGGTCGTGCCGATGGCTTCTTGTCGCAGGCTTGCTGATTCATTATTGATGAGACGACCAAGTTTGGTGTCTGAGCCCAGACTTCCTTCGACGTAGTTGCGAATTTCCATCTCTTGGGGCTGATATCTGAGACGTCGCCATCTACGCTCTCTCTTGCTCTGATGCTTCTTCTCGTTCTGATGTGTCGACGCAGTGTCGCACTGCCCGGGCTCGCTCTGATAGCATCTTTCGCACACAACGTGAGAATGGCAATTGATGCACCGCCAGTAAATCTCGGATGGTTCCCGTTCGCATTGAGCACAAGACTGTGTCGCTTGTATTTCTTTCGGAATGTCGTTCGAGTGTCTCGATGTGATGATGATCTTGACTATAGCGCCAAGGCCATGGATAATCTTGACCATGGAGACTCTGTCCTCATCGTTGCCGACCTCATCCAGGCCATCGAGGATAATAAATGCGCCGTCGCGTGATTTAATCTCGTCCCTGAGAATATCCAATAATGTGTTGAGATCGATTGACTGCTCGTCGGCTCTCGAATAGTATTCCCTGAGCTCTTTCGGCACCTCGCTCTGTCCTCTCGCTTGCAGAACTTGCTTCAACAAGCTTGCAATGACGCATCGAGGCGATTGTGATTGCTCGTCATCGTGGCTACAGAATGACCCAATGACGAAATAGTTGTCGGTGTGGTGCTGCTCCAAGAGCACTTCGTAGATGGAGGCCGCGGCGACAGACTTGCCTGCGCCGTGGGCACCATATATCCACAGAGTCCGTAGATCGGCTTTCCGCCAGGACGAGAAGGAGCCCGACTCCAAGATTCGACATGTGGATGGGTTGACTTGACCGAGCATGTCTTTCTGCTTCGACCTAAAGTTGGTGGGAGAGAGCCATAGCAGCAATTTTCGGAAGGATTCGTTGTCCAAGGTCGACTTCAGGCAGTCGATGCCCTCCAGTACACCACGGAAACCCTGATGAGAGGATTGTTGCAAGACGAGAGTGGTGGAGTTCTTCAGGGCTCGGAGCCTGCCGACTATTCGCATAGCTTCCTTTTCCTGAAATGGCCATTTCATACGGGAAACGATCCGGCCAAAGATGCCCTTGGTCTGGAGTGGAGCAAGCTGCTCCTCAAGGTGTTTGAGTTGCCTGGCTACCTGTGCGAAGACTCCATCAGGTCCATCGAGTTCTTTCAAGGGTTCGAGAGTTGGGTCGTCTTTGTCCGTTCCAGAAGTGCTTTTGGCGTAATGCTCCAGTCGCAAGTAGATTCTCCAAAGAGAGTTGACCTCCTCGAGGATGAGGACTTGCGACTCGGTAGCATCCTTGACATCTTTGAGATAGATCATGACCTGGAAAGCCGCTGTGGCTATGCCAGCGATACTCGCGACGACTTCCATGGTTGCGAATCGCGGGCTAGGCGTGTGCACGCGTGACTGAGAAATGATGCGAGAGTATAGTGGGAAGGAAAAGAGGAGGGATTTCGACCCTCTCATTTACATATTCTAGCTGTCATGTCGTCGCTTATAGCTGCAGCAGATCTCGACACGTGCAACCTTGCAGCCTGGCATGGGCACCACATTCTGGACCAAGAAGATGAGAGACCCTCATTCTCGGTAACCAACCTGCAGTCAGCACCAGGATCCCACAGTGAGGCGTTTCAATCATAGGCTAAAGGAGACCCGGGGGGATGTTCTACCTTCCCCAACCTAGAGCAAAGCACCACCACGTCCTCACTTGAGGCTTGGCGGATAGAGTGCGGTTGGTGTTGACATTGGTGGACATCGACAAAACACTGTGATTCCTGTCCAAGTTGGACGATGTGGAGATGACAGGCCTCGCGCTTTCATGAGTCTTTCTTCCACTTGACTGTTGGCGTGGGGGTAATCGAGGCGTGGGGGCTCACACAAAGCCACCCCCTCCCGGAGTTCTCCAAAGGGGAATACCGCCGGCTCATGATCAGAAGTTGGTCTGGGCTGTGTCTCCCCACCAAAGTGGCCGCAGGAAGGCTGCTGCAGGATGCTGCAGGCTGGTCGGAAGCCTGCTTGAGCCGACCACCGTATCGATCCCGTCAACGCCAAGTGGAACGCGATGTTGTCATTGCGGTCAAACAATGGACTTTGCTCTTGCGAGCTCAAATTGCGGTATAGCTGTGCTTAAGTCCTGGAAATGGTAAGACGAAGGATGCTTCTTCCAAGGAAACACGTACCTAGAATAGTGACAGCATGCAGCTCCAACAAGATGTCGTTCTCTGTCAGTGGCTGGCTGGTGCAGCCTGGACGGTTCCCCGCTACGAATATGTATTGCCCCGCAGAAGACGCTAGCCCCTATCAGGTTAGCGGTCAGAGGGTCCAACGCGTCTCGCGCCTCCAAGTTGGGTCGAGCATCGCGTTAAGTGCTCCTGCAACTGCCAAAAAGATCACCACAGCCTCCAGCCAGCCCGTCGATGCCAGGTCGCCCACCCACGATACCCTCACGATGACGACACCAAAGACCTCTCAGAAGCCCGAGGAGCTGGGTGAATCCTCAAATGCCGCCGAAAAGAAAGCCGTCTCGTCATCGACTAATGGATCGGCGACGTACGAGCTCCCCTGGTACGTTTGCATGTACCCAAAAGGGATCGCCCAGTCTGGCGATGCTAACACACCTCAAGGGTCGAGAAGTACCGACCGGTGTTCCTTGACGATGTCGTTGGAAACACAGAGACGATTGAGCGGCTAAAGATCATCGCCAAGGAGGGAAACATGCCCCATGTCATCATCTCTGGTATGCCTGGTATCGGCAAGACCACCAGTGTGCTCTGTCTTGCACGGCAAATGCTTGGCGACTCGTACAAGGAGGCAGTACTGGAGCTCAACGCCAGTGACGAGCGAGGTAAGCATCCATTCTGAGCTGTACCATGGCAATCCCTAACTCGACCCCGCCCAGGCATCGACGTCGTCCGAAACCGAATCAAGGGCTTCGCCCAGAAAAAGGTCACCCTCCCCCAGGGCCGCCACAAGCTCGTCATCCTGGACGAGGCCGACAGCATGACATCGGGTGCCCAGCAAGCCCTGCGTCGCACGATGGAAATTTACTCCAACACAACACGATTCGCCTTCGCATGCAACCAGTCCAACAAGATCATCGAGCCGCTGCAGTCGCGTTGCGCCATCCTCCGATATGGCCGCCTCACAGACGCCCAGGTCGTCAAGCGCCTCATGCAAATCATCGAGGCCGAAAAGGTCAAGTACTCGGACGACGGACTGGCAGCGCTCGTCTTCAGCGCAGAGGGCGACATGCGCCAGGCCATCAATAACCTGCAGTCAACATGGGCCGGCTTCGACTTTGTTAGCGGCGACAACGTCTTCCGTGTCGTTGACAGCCCGCACCCCATCAAGATCCAGGCCATGCTCAAGGCCTGCTACGAAGGCAATGTCGACTCGGCCCTCGACACCCTCCGCGAGCTGTGGGATCTCGGCTACTCGAGCCACGATATCATTAGCACCATGTTCAAGGTCACGAAGACCATTCCCACTTTGAGCGAGCACTCGAAGCTCGAATTCATCAAGGAGATTGGGTTCGCGCATATGAAGATTCTCGAAGGTGTACAGACCCTGCTGCAGCTGAGCGGGTGCGTTGTTCGGCTGTGCAAGCTCAACATGGATCCGAAGAAGTTTGAGCTGCCCAGCAAATGAGCGATCTGCTGTTCTTCATGACGAATTGCATATGACATGGCGTTGGGAAGGGAAATCCTGCTTTTCGGACGGGTACGGGAAAGAAGATACACCAAAGAAGCCAAGGTTACAGATATCGTACAGGGCTGCCCTTCTTGACCGGTGGTACATGGGGAGGTCACTAGGTCCCAAATTTCAGAACATCTTTTTCCGAAACAAAAGAAACAAACCCGAAAACACGTTCAAGCCGTCATCGAAAACAAGCTGGTCACTGGCTCTTGGGCTCTTCCGCGACATACTCGTCCTCATACCGCTGCCACTTCGCCCGATCCCGCGCAATACGCCGCTCCATCCGCACCCGCTCCTCGTACCGCCGCAAGCTGTGGTCCGACTCGAGCATACTTCCCACCACCATGCCGCACATTTGCAAATAGCTGCCACTGCATCAGCTCGGGATGGGCCTAACCCGGCACGGGACCGACTTACACTTTGAACTGGAACGTCAGTCCCCGGTACACGGGCGAGAACTTGTAGCCGAGGAGGCCCACGACGGCGGCACCGGCTCCCCACCTCGCGGCACCGACAAAGGCGCCTTTTGTGGCCTCCCATGCCGCGTCGTCGGCCTCGGCGCTCCGTGTCTTGTCGTGGGACATCATCTTGGCACGTGTGTGGTGTGAGAGGCGCGAGGGTCGACTCGTGACGTAATAGAGTCGGGGGCGAGGGTGGTGCGGTCAAGGTGTGCTAGATGCCCAGGTGGGAGTGTATGGTGTTTGTAGCTTCCTGAGCCTTTGACCGGGTGAATTGATTCCGTATACAAGCGTTCCGAGCAATGTTCGAGTTGAAAATGCAGGTCAAACCCCGATGTTCTCGAGATGGGCTCATCTGAGATGGATCCTGGTACGGGACCCCACATCGGCGATTGATGCCGGGGGCAGAACGGCTTCAGGGTCGTGATTATGTCAGCCAACGTCCCTTATCGCGAACGTCTTCTTGGTGAGAGGTATTACTCCGGACATAACCAGCCTTTTCTGAAAGGAGGAAGTATCTTCATGGATTCATTACCAGACCATGAGTCCATACAGAGCACCGAGGCCGAGGTAGCGGAGCTCGAGGAGCGGCTGGCGGCGGCCAAGGCGCGGCTTCAGGCTCACAGGAGTCACCTCAATGGCACTCAGGAGACGACGACCTTGCCCGAGAGATCAAAGAACTCAATCTCCGCATGTAAGTGAGTTCCAGCATTATCTTAACATATCCTGACTCCTTCCAGCACCGTCCACCCTCGCGGCAAACCACTACCTCCTCCTCCTCTCAGACTCAGCCCTCCCCCTAGGCTCCTTCGCCTTCAGCAGCGGCCTCGAGTCCTACCTAGCCCACACACCACGCAACCGCTCCTCCTTCTCCGTCTTCCTTCCCGAGTCCCTCTCATCATACGCCTCGACAACTCTCCCCTTTGTTCTGGCAACATGGCGCGATCCCGCCTCCGTAGCCGACCTCGACGACCAGCTCGACGCCTGCATCATCTGCACCGTCGGCCGCCGCGCCTCCGTCGCTCAGGGCAGGGCGCTCATGTCCATCTGGGAGCGCAGTTTCTCGCAGTCCCTGCCCAAAGACGCTGTTGAGACCCTGCGGCCGTATGCCACGTTGCTAAGGAGTACGTCGTGGGCCACTACCGCTCCGGCGTCAGGTGACGCTGCTCAAGGCGAGGATCCAGATGTGCCCCTTGTGCATGCGCACTTGGGTCCGCTATTCGGCGCTGTTGCCAGACTAGTCGGCCTGACTCTCCGCCAGGCTGCCTATGTCTTCATGCTCAGCCACGTCAAGGCGCTGGTGTCTGCGGCTGTTAGAGCGAGCATGTTTGGCCCGTATCAGGCGCAAAAGGTCCTCGGCAGCGTTGAGGTACAGAGGCTGATCACGCATGTCATTGACAGAGAGTGGGAAACGCCGGTGGAGGAAGCCAACCAGTCGATGCCGGTTATGGATCTGTGGTTTGGACGGCACGAACTGCTCTATTCACGCATCTTCAACAGTTAGAGCGGCTTCTGATACCCAGCAAATACATCAGCATACCAAGACAAGCAGAGCCATTTCTCTGATATTCCAAGGGTATCTATCGTGTAGCTAATACACAGTTTTACAACGCCGCCGTACCGTCTAATCGCTGTCGCTGTCATAGCCCACCAGGGGACCGGAGGGCGCCGCCACCTTTGGCTTCTGAGCCACCGAGACCCTGGCAGTGTTGAGAGCAGCCAGGGTGCTGCTGGAAAAGATCCCGCCAGTTTCTACCGGCGGCGCCTGCTCCAGAAGCGGGGGTCCGCTCTCAATGGTACCGCTCTCCAGTAACTGTTGCTGCTGCTGCTCCAGATCGTATCCCCGCCTGCCAACTGGGTTTACCGCATTGGCGCCCCTGGCAAAGTGGACCTCGTCGGGCGCCTCGTAGCCTTCGAGACCGTAGCTGCTCTCGATCTTCCGTCGCTTTCGCGCCTCGGGGTCCTTGCCTTCGATCTCGGCAACGAACTCGGCCGGGAGCGCCCGTCGGATGGCCTCGGCGGCTTGCTCCTCGATGCGCCGTTCCTCCCGTGCGCGCGCCATTGGGTTGGGATCCGCCGTTGCCCATCTGACGTTCAAGATTTCCTCGTGGTCCAGGCTCTGGTGTTCCATGGCTTCTCTCGCGAACTATTTCCATGTTAGCATGGGCTGGTCGAGCTGACAACGAGTAGCGACTTACCTGTGCGTTTGCCTCATTGGAGTACGTGACGAATGCCACGCCTCTGGTGTTCAGAACTCGGACTGTCGCGGTCAGTAAGAGAACAACAGAATATAGACCCATTTACTTACCTCTCTCGATTTGACCCCATTCTGCGAAGTGCCGTGACACAATCTCCTCAATGTCGTCCGTAACGTGTATCCGGCCAATGTATATCGTCCTGTTCTGGCGCTGGAAGCTTCCCACACCACCCATGTCGTCGCGGTAGTCGGCGTGCTTGTCGCGTCCGAAGCAGTCAACGTTGGGGTTGAACATGTCGTGGATTCCGGGCAGTCGGTGCAGGTAGACGCAGTCTTGACCCTTGGAGCTGGTACGAGTTAGCCAATGTCCGGAGAGCCAAAGTACGGGGATACATACCAGATACCTCGTGCGAAGAAGAGGCAGAAGAAGCTCCCCACGACCTTGTCGGCCTTTGTGTAACCAGTATCTTTTGCGATGTTGCAGCGCCCCTTGGCTGCCGTCTGCGACGCGTACTTGTCCTCGCGGTCGCCACCAGCCCACTTGTTGTACCAGATGTTGAACGTCGTTCCCGTCTGCGGCGGCGGCTCGGATGTGATCGCTGACGGATCGACCTGAACCCTGGCCGGTCGCCTCTTGACTTTGCGAATGACCTTGACCTTGCGCTTCTCCGTAGGCGCAGCGACATCGGTGCTCGTCGTTGTCAGCGCCATCTCGGCGTTTGCGTCTTGCTGTGCTTCTGGCGCCTGCGCCGCGACTGCGTCTTCGTGGTCGGACATGTTGCTGGACTTGCGATTCGGTCTTGCGAGTAGGGAGTAGGGAGTTGTCAAGATGGTCAAGGTCGCGACCGATTTCTGTAGCCTGGATGCGCGAAGGCGTCAATGACTAAGCAGTTGCTGATCCACTTTTCTGGCATCTTGTAGAAGAGTGCAATGACACAGAGTTGCCTCTTGGTAAATCAGCTCTATTCTGTTGCATTAGCCCAGATCAGATGTCGGATGAATCACCTATCTTCATGTCCCCAGATCCCTCTGCATATTTGGAATTGATCTCAATTCGAAGATGTGCTCTGGTTGAACAGGAACCAGCTTGAAGGGCGAGCCAGCAGCTTAGTCATCTACCGATTAGATAAGGCTCACCTCCGAAAATTGCCCCTCGCGGCGACACTGAACAGGTGAGGAATTCAGGATTGCCCCTCATTGAGTGTTCGGCGACAGGCGACACAATCCACGACTTGAAATCATTTTGCTGAGTCCAAGCGGCCCGTATCTGTCTGAAAGACCAGTTGGGTATCCACGGCAGATTCATTAAGGCTGCGCCAGGGTCTAACGACTCCATACCAACACCCTCACCTCCAGTAACTCAGGGGCTGCCAAGTCCCTAGCCGTCAAGATGGTGAACATCACGGACAAGATCAAGGAGTAGGCTGAAACCCGGATTCCATAGGAGCTCTGAGTTGACGGTTTGCACAGGATTGAGGATGAGATGAAGAGGACACAAAGTGAGCCGACCCCTTACCAGACCTATGGCAACATGCTAATTTTTGACAGAGAATAAGGCGACTGGTAGGTGATGCGAGTACTTCTGGCGATAGTGACAGTGTTAACATGTCTCAGAATACCATCTCGGTCTCCTGAAAGGGTATGTCCTGACTAAAATCCGGTAATATGCACACTAACACCTCCCAGCAAGCTCGCACGTCTGCGAGCACAGCTCCTCGAACCAGGCCCAGGCTCCGGCGGTGGCCCAGGCGCCGGTTTCGATGTCAGTAAAAGCGGTGATGCAAGAATAGCCCTCGTCGGCTTTCCATCAGTAGGAAAATCAACCTTCCTCTCCAAAGTCACCAAGACAAAATCCGAGGTGGCCTCGTACTCCTTCACAACGCTCACGGCCATTCCTGGTGTGCTGGAGTATGGCGGTGCGGAGATTCAGCTGCTCGATCTTCCCGGTATCATTGAGGGTGCCGCTGAGGGCAAAGGAAGAGGACGACAGGTCATTTCGGCGGCCAAGACGAGTGACATGATTGTCATGGTTCTGGATGCGACAAAACGGGCGGAGCAGAGGTCGCTGCTGGAGGCTGAACTCGAGGCTGTCGGTATTCGACTCAACCGCGAGATTCCGTACGTGCTGCACAACCAGATACCCTTGGAGTACCCAAGCTAACTCCCACAGCAACATCTACCTCAAGATCAAAAAGGCGGGCGGCATGAAAATCACCTTCCAGAGCCCGCCGAAGCGCATCGACGAAAAGATGGTCTTCAACATCCTCCGCGACTACAAGATCCTCAACTGCGAGGTTCTCATCCGCGACGACGAAGCCACTGTCGACGACCTGATCGACATCATCATGAAGGACCACCGCAAGTACATCAAGTGCCTGTACGTGTACAACAAGATCGACTCTGTCTCGCTCGACTTCCTCGACAAGCTGGCGCGCGAGCCGCACACGGCCGTCATGAGCTGCGAGCTCGATCTAGGCGTGAAGGACGTCGTGGAGCGGTGCTGGCAGGAGCTGAAGCTGATGCGCATCTACACCAAGCGCAAGGGCATCGATCCCAACTTTGACGAGGCGCTCATCGTTCGCAGCAACAGCACGGTCGAGGATGTGTGTGACAAGATCCACAGGACGCTCAAGGATACGTTCAAGTTTGCCTATGTCTGGGGCGCGAGCGCGCGGCACGTGCCGCAGAGGGTTGGCTTGACGCACCCGCTCGCGGACGAGGATGTGGTGTACATTGTGACGGCGTGGAAGGCGTGAGGAGGGGGCAGAGGCGTAGATCACGGGATAGCAGAAAACAACATTGGCACACACACACCATCGGCAAGCAAGCCGTTGCCGCCGCCACACCCGGAAATGTCTCATATCATGTCATGTCATTGCGAGGAGAGGAGCCCCTCTATCCCTATCCCCATCCTACCAAGGATGCAGCAAGAGCAAAGAAGGAAACAAACAGTAGTCCATCGGTGCCCAAACGCCAGTGCTCCGGTCCCTAATGTTCCGCGCGACGTTCCAAGGCCCAAGCCTCTTGGGTCTGGTACGTCCAGTCTCTTGTGCCCGGTATGAAGGTAAAAACAAGCCTGATTGTAAAGCACCCATGTTTATAAACAAGTCGTTAAAAGGACAAAACACCTCCCTAGCGATGCGCCGCCTTGCAAGTGCAAGCTTACGCATCGCCGCCCTTGGGCGGGGAGGTTGTCCTGGTACCGAAAATGTCGGCGCCGAGCTTCTTGGAGGAGGTCTGGGCGAAGAGGGACTTGGGCTTGACTCTGTAAGGAGAGGAAGTCAGGAATTGCTCTTGCGATGCGAGGAATGGGAACGTGGTTGCTTACTTTCCGATCTGCTTGTTTCGCAGGGCTGTGAGCTTGGCTGTGCAGGGGCTCATGATGTTGTCCGAGGGCGAGATGTAGGAAGTGGTCCTGCCACAGTGTTAGACAATGCGATTTCTGTTTGGAGAAGCGCAGGCGACTTACTCCTCTCGCGCCATCTTGTTCTGGAGCATCTGACGATGGTACTCCATGCTCTTGACATCGGCCTTGCCGCCGGCCGTGAGGTTCTTCTCGTTGCCGACGGGGGCGTTGATGTCCTTGGGTGTGAGGGCAGACATTGCGATTGGTGATTTGATGTGGATTTTTTGGTGGTAGGGGTTGAAATGCGCCGGGGGCTGCTGGGGAGTATGCGGGCGGCAGATGTCTTGCGGCAGTATGGTGGGAGAGCGGATGTTGCAGGTAGCAGTTCTCGAGAGATGTGTGTGTGTGTGTGTGTGTGTGTGTGTGTGTGTGTGTGTGTGTGTGTGTGTGTGATCAAAGTCCGGTTGATGGGATGGAGGGAGGGGATGAAAGTGTTTTTCAATGCGCTGGCCTGGGTCTGTATGACTGGGTGTGTTTATGACGTTGAATTCTGGAGCCGGGACGGGGACAGGGTTCCTTGTCTGCGTGATTGTCTGTGAAAAAGTGCACGAGGCTGGCCGGGGCAGGGAGAGTGGGTGCGAAGTAAACAAAGTTTCGTCGTCGACTGGGCAACATGGGTGCCGTTGGAGGGTGCAGGGGGGTGAGTGCGACTGAGGGGTGGGCAGGACAGGGGGGTGTTCTCTTCACTTGCCGCTCTTGCGTAGCCAGACCAGCCGCTAGAGCGCCGCCACGACCGACAAGTCCACTTGGTTCACTCACAATGCACTTGCAAGAGCCATCGGTTGGAATGTTAGGGTGTAGTATACATTCAATCTATATGCTCCCCTCTAATATGCGAGAGAAAGGTAGGAAAATGCTGCCAGAAAATCAAAACTTCTCCATCATGTTCTTCCTCACCGTCCACATCCGGGCCCGCTTGCCATAGATGAACATGGGGATCGAGAACAAGCAGAGAATCAGTTGGATGATCCCGAGCCACATGTACATGTTCTTGGACCCCTCGGCCTTCATCCAGTGCGTGACGAAAAGACTGAAGACAAGACCGTGGAGGACGTTCTTGCTAAAGTTCAGCGTCACAAGAGCCTCCCCGGCATACTGACGGTAGCTATCAACACAGAAAGTGATAGCAGTCGTCGAGCCGAGGGAGCAGCCAAAGGACACGATGCCGAAGAACACGGTGGGAACCATGTAGTGGTTTCCAATCTCTGCGGACCAGCCGAATCCCATGAGACCGATCGTGGTCGTGATGGTGATGGGGATGGCCATGACGAGTCTAAATTCAGGCTCGTACAGACCGCCGTTGCGGCGGGCTAGGGCCTTGACAACAACATCGCTGATTTTACCCGCAACCGCGGTTCCGAGGATACCGCCGATAAAGGGCGACAGATAGACGAGACCGGTTTGGAAGGGGGTAAAGCCGTATGGCTCGGGCGTCCTGTAGATCATGCTCATGGTGTTGGAGATGACAATCAGCCAGCCCACCGAGCACGAGTAGATAACGGTGGACCAAAGAACGGCTGGGTAGCTGTATAGGATGAATGGGCGAAGCATGACCTTGAACCACTTGTCGTGGTTTAGGCGTCCGTTCCACACCTTGAGTTGCTGGGAGAAGGATTTGGGGGGTTGGTGACGGAGACGATGGGTATAGGCCATGCTCGCTGGCTGCCCAGAGATGTCGGTGGGCATTGCGATCTTTTCTTCCGCAACCCTGTAACCACCCGAGGTGTACCCAGAGCCGGTTATGGATGGGGAGGGCTGGCGGGATGGGACATCAGATGGCGCGGGGGTCACCTTGTCGTCTTGGGTTGAGGTCGTGCCACCGGCTTGGGGAGCAGTCGGTTTCGACGGCTCAGCAGCCGTGATTTTCTGGTCGTCCTCGTCTACACCAGCGAAACCCACGTGCAGGTGCTTGTGAGGGTGCTCTGATGGTGTCTCGGCCATTTGTTCGTGGGTTGCCCTTTCATCGACCGGCTCCGGCCCAATAATCGATTCGCCCGAGCCGGCATGGGGGACAACGCCACCGCTCACGTCATGGTGAGAGCCATGACGGCTACCGTGCCTCGACGACATGCGGCGAATGAAGCTGGGACGTCTCGAGTGCCGCCTCGACAATCGCGCATGCGGGACTGGGCTCCGGTCCCAGAAGGTCTCAGGGACGAAGAAGAAGAGCATGACGAAGCCGAAGGCAACGATGAAGGAGATGATCCAAAACACCCAGCGCCAGCTGAGGCCCTGGATAATGGCGGCGCTGAGCAAAGGGACGAGGTTCTTGCCGCCGAGGAGCAGCAGGGTGTAGATGCCGATACGGTAGGCTCGCTCATGGAGGAAGTAGATCTCAGCGATAGTAGCCGAGGGAAGACACTCAACAGGACTGATGGCAATGCCCTGGAAGACGCGTGCGGCTACCAATGAGCCAAAGGTGGGCGAGACTGCACACCAGATGGACGCCACGATGAAGAGAAGGGCGCTGAAGAGGTAGACAGGCCTCTTGCCATACAGAATGGCGGTCGGCGAAGCGACGACGGAGCCGAGACCCAAGCCCATCATGTACAGGCCAGTAGTCAGGGAGACGTCCTCCACGCTGACGCCGTAATCATCAGCGACATTATAGAAGCCGGCAGCCAGCAGCGGGGTGATACCGCCACCGACCATGCAGTAGAATCCGAGGGAGAAGAGGGACGTGTCGCGGCGCCATTTGGGCCAGTTGAGAGGATCGTTGGCCGAGTCCTCGGGCTGGGGCTCGAGGATGAATTTGCCGTCCTTTGTCTTCTTCTTGTCGTCCTCCTGCGGAACTGGTTCAGGCTCGGGTTCGGGTTCGGGGTCGAAGAAGCCCGTGGGGATCGTCGAGTGGGAGTTTCGTGCGTGGGTATGGCGCATGCCCAGAGGCTGGTTCTTGTGACTCGCGAGTAGAAGGACGGAGCCTGGGAAGGGTTGCGTCAACTCTGGCTCGTTATCTGCATACCAAGGGGAGGGGAGAGTACATACCTGGCACTTCGATGGTCTCTGGGTCATTGAGAACGCCCATGCTCCATTTGGGATGCTTGGGCTCTTTCTTCTCCGCGCCCTCTTCAGGACTTGAGGGCCGTTTCTTGCCCCATGGCTTGAACCAGGACGAGGAGGACGCCGAGGCCTGGGCTGGAGCTGGGGTCGCGGTGGTGGCCGTCGCGTCGGTCATGGTCACGGTCGGCGGGCAGGGGAGTCGTCGTCCAGTGTATCGGACCGTGTCTTCGTCGTCGTCGTCGGCCGTTCGGAACAGACGAACAGGCAGACAGCGGACATCAGACAAAGGGGTGCCGGCGCCTTGATCTTTATACGATGGCAGACATAAAGGTGCGACGAGTCGGTGTGTCCGTCCGAATCATGACGGCCAAGGCCAAGCACACTGGAAAGCGACTTCCTCGTGTCCGAGTGTCAGGCTGGCAGTAAATTACAGGCGGGGTGGATACGCAGTGACGTCGGTCCACATGCGGCAGCTGTACGGTGTAGGGGTTCGGAGGGGTCCTTTGGGGGGCATGGGGGGCTCGATGCAGCCCAGAGATGGTGTGTGGATCGCTGAAAGTGCCCGGCTGACCTCGCACAGGTGGTGTTCTGGCACAACTGAAGCACAGGGCTTGATCTGAGAGGTTCTTCGGTGGGCGCCGACCCGCCCCCGCACCACGTGAGGGTCTGACCAGCTTGGCCGAGCGTTAAAAACTGGCTTGGATGTTGTCAGTGTGCAGGCGGCAGGGCAGGTGCATGCAGTGCTGTCACAGTCTTGATGATGCCTGCCTCCGCTGTCTGCTCGGATACCGCGCGTTGTTCCTGCCAGTACGCATCGGGAGAGTTCAAGATGACTCGGCCGACGACCCCAACGCCAAGACAGGACCCCCAAGGCGGGGCAAAAGATAAGAAAGGGGATTCAATTTGTGCGAGTATTCAGGCTTGTACTTCCATGTGTTCGCTGCCAACACATTGCACTACGACTGCGACATAAGGACAGATACACATCTTCTACTTGGAACGGATATCTCGGGAACTTTATTACTTGAAGCATACAGAAACATGCTTGGGAAACGACCTACTGACCACCTTGGCTGACCTCCATCAACTCGAAGAAGTCGGTGAGGTGAGGTGGCTGAGGCTCAACCGAGCCCCCCTAAAGCAGCAAGCCCCCGGGCCATTTCCAGCCTGTTGAAACCCCGTCCCCAGGGATGTGTCAAGGGAGCCAGCAGGGGTCTCCAGGTCACAATCAACTCCCTGTCGACACCCAGAGGAATGCGAAAGGGGTCCCCTGAAAGGAAACCCCGTCCCCCGCCCGTCTCCTGTCTTTCCTCCTCCCCCGACCATCCATTCAGCCTGCATTGACGACGTGGCCACCATCGGCCGGGCCGATCAATGAGAGCCACTGCCGCACGCTGGAATGTCCGTTCCACAGTGACCGCACCGTCGTCACCGAGGCGACCATTGCCAGCAAGGCCAGCCAAACTCCCAGGGTACAGAACTTGCAATCATTTTCCAGACACTGCCACTTCCTAGGTCCTCTGCGTACATGTGCCCACCTACAGCTTGGACCGGTCAATCTTGGTCCCCGGCTGCGCAACCTGCGTCTTGTACGCAATAAGCAACTCCTGCGTCCTCTTGCGCTGCCTCTCCAGCGTCTCAGCAATCTCCGCCGACCGCTTGCTCTCGTTCCTCCCCAGCTGGCGAAGGTGCACCTCATCCGGGCCATCAGCAAACCGCAGCGTCCTGATGAGTGCCCACATGTACGCCAGCGGCGTGTCCTGCGACACACCGGCACCGCCAAACGTCTGGATCGCGCGGTCAATGACCGTCAAAGCCATTTGCGGCACCAGCACCTTGGCCTCGGCAATCTCCTTGAGCGCGCGCTTGGCGCCGAGCTCGTCCATCTTGATGGCGGCGTTGAGCACGACGAGACGCGCTGCGTCAATCTCGATGCGGGACTTGGCTACCCATTCGAGGATGACGCCCTGCTCGGACAGGACCTTGCCAAAGGGCTTCTTCCGGGGGTCGTTGATGCGGCCGATCATAAGGGAGAGGGCGCGCTCAGCCTGTGATGTATTAGTGCATGTTCGTCTTGGGGATTGTGGATGGCAACTCACGGCTCCAATGGTGCGCATGGCGTGGTGGATGCGGCCGGGACCCAGGCGGCCCTGGATGATCTCGAAACCGCGGCCCTCGCCGAGGACCAGGTTGCTCGCGGGGACACGGACGTTGTCAAAGGTGATGTGGCCATGTCCGTGAGGCGCATCGTCATAGCCAAACACCTTGAGCATACGGTGGATCTTGATGCCCTTGGTCTTGGCCGGCACGAGAATGACCGACTGCTGCTTGTACGTGTCCGGGTTGTTGCCGTCCGTCTTGCCCATGACAATGTAGACGGAGCAGCGGGGGTCACCCGCGCCACTCGACCACCATTTCTGTCCCTGTTAGCCGGGGCGTATCATCGTGAGAGTAGAACGTCTTACCGAGCCATTCAGAACATACTCATTGCCCTCCTTGGTGATCTGCATCTGGATATTGGTCGCATCCGACGAGGCAATGTCAGGCTCCGTCATCAGGAACGCCGACCTGATCTTGCCCTCCATCAAAGGCTTGAGCCACTGGTCCTTTTGGGCGTCGTTGCCGTACTTGGCCAGCACCTCCATGTTTCCCGTGTCGGGCGCCGAGCAGTTGACGGCCTCGGATGCACACCCGGACTTGCCGAGCCACTCAGCCATCAGGCCGTACTCGAGGTTAGTGAAGCCGGGCGACTCCTTGTAGTGGCCTTTGGGGAGGAACATGTTCCAGAGGCCGAGCATCCGGGCCTTGGCCTTGAGGTCCTCAATGATGGCGGGGTGACCGGTCCATCTCGCGTCGCCCTCTCCGGTGAGAGCCTCAACGACAGGGTCGGCGCTTCTCCTCGTTAGGGTCTGGGGTTCGAGGTTGTACGCGGGTTACTCACGGGATACATTCCTCCTCGACAAACTTGGCGACAGTGTCGAGGGTGTTCTTGGCCCGCTCGCTCAGTCGGTTGAGCACCTGTCTGGGGTCAGTCCTACTCAACGTGTGGCAAGGACGTCATCGTCTCACAATGGCCGGGACTTGAGAAGTCATGGCGAGAGAGTGTGGTGTCTGGTGAGATGAGAAGATATGATATCCGTGTTTCTTGACTGATGCGATGTAGGGCGTGGAGAGTGTGTTGTTGATGGAATGGAGAAATGTCCAGGGAGAGAGAGGAAAGTAGTCGAGCTCACCTCACTTCGATGCCGAGGTTCAGTAGGAGCTGCGACCCCAAGCTCAATGCAGGCCCCCGGCCGAGGCGGGGATTTGGCACCCCGCCGTACTAGGAAGTCTGGGGTTCCCGCCGGATGGTGGCGCGGGCCCCTGGCCGGTCTCATTCCCCGCTCGCCTCGAACCACGTACGCTTCGCGAGCCTCGGTTCGGTATGTTGGAGATGAGCATCGACAAGATAATCGAACCACTGGTTTTCAGAATTATTTGAATCTTCGGCCCAGCGGGATTGATTCAACTCTCGGGGCCGAAGGCCGGACCGCGACTCCCGGCCGGCCCGGACAAGGGGGGACAAAATGTCCAGCTGGTGCCGGATGTCATTACCCGCCCTCTTATCGCTCCCCCCATCGGCTTATCGCCGCCAACGATCGAAAAAAATCCTGGACCGCCCATTGAATCGCAAGCTCGCCCCCAGGCGCATTGCTCGAAGCACTCGCCAACCACCATTCCCCACGACCAACATCCACAATGGCGATCAACAAGACGAGGACAGTCAAGAACAAGCACGCCGGCGGCAAGTTTGGCAAGCATGCCAACAAGAAGCCCGCCCCGCCAGGCCCTCCCGACGGCATCGTCCGCTCCAAGGCGCCAAAGGGAACCCCGCCAGCGAAGAACCACCTCAAGAACAAGGTCGAGCGGTTGATGGACCAACGCAAGAAGAACAAGAACCGCACCTACTCCGACAAGGAACTCGGCGTCCCGACGCTCAACAAGATCACTCCCGTTGGTGTTGAGAAGCCCAAGGGAAAGAAGAAGGGCAAGGTGTTTGTGGACGACAGGGTACGTTGGCAGTGGCGGTGCGCATTCGAGACAAGACATACTGACATTTCTTCTCACAGGAGAGCATGAACACCATCCTCGCCCTCGTCCAGGCCGAGAAGGAGGGCCAAATCGAGTCCAAGATGCTCAAGGCGCGCCAGCTCGAGGAGATTCGCGAGGCACGCCGCGTCGAGGCCGAGAAGAAGGAGGAAGAGAAGAAGGCCAAGCTCGAGGACGTCAAGGACGGTCTGCGCAAGAAGAGGAAGCGCACGACATCAAAGTTCGCCGAAAAGGAGGAGAGCCTCAACTCGCTGACGGTGGCGGGCACCAAGGCGACAAAGTCGAAGAAGAAGGTGGCTTTTGCGTAAGGCATTGGCTGGGCTTATGGGATGATACCATGCATCGTTCATACGGCGTTTTGCGGGCAAGGCTGAGAAAAAGTTTGGCTCGAGCCATGGGGGTGGCCAACTACATATCATCATGCATTGGGGCTGTGCTTTTTCCTCCTTTTGTTTTCCATTTCTCTTTTCGGCGTTGGAGCAGATACCACGGCAGAAACTAAAGATGAATGTAGTAGATGTTCGCGATGCTGATCGAGTCTATTGGTCTTCCGTCTTGTATATATGTATGCTCGCTGGGTATGCCAAGTACTGGCAATGACCGAAGTTCTATCATGGCCGAAACGCCGCTGGAAATGGTGAGAAATCACGCGTAAAAAGCATCGCAAATGTGCATCTTCCTCCTAATGGGGTTCCAGACAGCTCCCTCCCCGACAACCTCGGCGTCGCCGCCGGCGTTGTTGTTGATGCTGTCGAGGTCTACCTTGAAGGCCATGTGGTTCAGGAAGTTGCACACGGGCTTGGCGTGCCAGCGACCGCCACCGGGCTCAAACCAACAGAGGTGGCCTCCCAGTGATGTTGTGCACAGCACAGTGTTGGGGTTTTGCTTGAACTCCTGGTAGGGAAGAGCCTCCTTGAGGGCAATCTGTGGGGGTCAGTTGGGTGCTTATGAACCTAGATGCATGGGAACATACCGGATCGTCCTCGGCGTTGAGAGCAAGGAAGGGTATCCTGATGGCAAGTACAGAGTCGCTGGACGAGGCGTCGCGGTAGTATGACGACTCGGTGGGATATCCCCACGCGGGGCACTGCACCTCCCTGTCAAACTCGGTGAGGTAGGTGACGGCCTGGACCCTGTCATAGTCCAGCTTGGTGTGCTTCTTGACAGCCTGCTCGTTGTTCGCGATGAGCTCCTTCATGGATGCTGGGATGGTGTCAGTGGGCCCTCGTTTTTAAGACGAGGAGTAACTTACTTCCCATGACCCGGAGGTACACCTCTCGACCGATCAGGGTGCGCTCGAGTCCGCGACACGACAGCTCCAGGTTGAACGGGTTCGAGCAGGCAATGGCCGCCTTGAGCGGGCAGTTGGGGCCCTCCTCGCCACAATACTAGCATCCAAAGTCAGCAGGGCCTTTAGGTATGGCGGCACAATGGTCTTACGTTGGTGAGCATGTTCGCTCCGAGGGAGAAGCCCAGACCAAAGAGCGGCCGGTTCGGGTACTTCTTCTGCAACCACTTGACCGTCTGTATCCACGTTAGCAAGTCCATCTCTGTCAATATCCAGAGATTCACTCACTTGTCTAAAGTCCCAGGTGGCCCTAGCATTGTACAACACAGCGCTGGTGATGGGGCTCTTTGCACATCCTCGCGAGTTGACCACAGTAACCTCCCACCGCTTGTCAGCCACCAGCGGCGCAATGCAGTGCCGCAGATAGATCTCATGAGAACCGCCCGACAAGCCATGCAGGACGACTAGATGGGGTTTGTTGTCATCCGAGCCAAGGTTCTCTGCCTCCTCCTCGGTAAAGTAAGTCGTGCGCGGCGGCAAAGATTCGTCATTCTCCTCGTTGGGCTCAGTGACAAAGTCTACGGCAAAAGTGCCCTCGTACGTCTTGTCGTCGGCAGCGAAGAGCTTCCGCTTGTAGTAAACAGGCGGACCGTGCTGCTTCGTAGCGGTCCAGAAGGTCTGTATGTGGCCATTGAACAGCAACGGGTTCATCTGACACGGCGGCACCGTCTCCTCGCAAATCTTGACCAAGTCCGTAACTTGGCCATCCTTGCTCTTGACCGTGAGCGGTGACGCGGCGTGCGTAAAGTTGATCTTGGCCTTCCCTAGCCACTCCATGATGCGTAGACGACGGGACAGCTTGGCGAGCGGTGAGGATGGGAAGAGGACGATGTTGAAGGCGACGACGGCGACGACGGCGAGGTGCAGCTTTGAGCGGCTGACCAGTGAGAATAAGCGGCGATGGAGGGAAAAGTGAGGGAGACGTTGGATCAAGGATGTCGAGTCCATCTTCTAGGATCCTTTTTTTACCCACTCGGGCCCTTCCGTACGAACACGAACCCACCAAGGCCCATGTGAAAGATAGGTCGGCCAGGGGGGTCCCCGACGTCCCGACGTTCGCGGATCGCCGGGTGGTTAGTGTTGAGGTTGATGGATTGTTTCTATTGGACAGTGTTGTTCTGAGACTGATAAACAGCGGGGCCTTTCGATCCTGCCGAGGCACGATCGAAATATTTCACCGATACCTGACGTCGCGTCTTTGCCGCTGCCTTGGTCACCAACTAATGCCGATTCAAATCAGAAAATCAAAGTTATATGCATTGAGCAACTATGTACAGCGACTGAGATCGCTTCGAAGTCTGACGGCAACCCTGACAGCCCATCTAGTATCCATTGCCCGCTTTGATGAGATCCGCCGCCCTCTCGGCCACAGCGTAGACAGTCGTCATGGAATGAGCCGCGGGGTGAATGGGCATGATGCTAGCATCAACAACGCGGAGGCCCTTCACTCCATACACCTTCAGGTCGTTGTCAACAACACCTCCATCCTCACGAGCACCCAGCTTCGCAGTGCCACAGGGATGGAACAGCGTCGCAGCCGAACCCCTGATGAAGGCATCCAGATCAGCATCAGCCGTAACATTAGCTCCCGGCGCGACCTCGAAAGGTGCCAGAGCGGCAATGGACGGCGCCGCGTGAATCTTGCGCGCGAAGCGAATGCCCTCCCTCAGCAGCGTCACGTCGAGAGGGTTGCTGAGGAATCCCGACTCGGCAATGGGCGCGTCAAACACGTTGCCCGACGTGGCCTTGACGTTGCCGCGCGAGAAGGGCTTCTGGAGTCCCACGACGATGACATCGTCGGCCCAAATATATTCCATCACCGCGCTGTCGGGCGAGGAAAGCTTCTCCGCAAGCTCGGCATGCAGGGCGCTGTATCCCTGAGCCACAGAGTCAGGCGTGCCAGGAAGCAGATGGGCAGAGGGATCTTGGGCCGTGGCCTCAGCCTGGATCGCGTCCGCGGCGTCCGAGAGAAGCGACAGGGGCAGGAAATGGAGGAAGTCTCCCGTGGGCGAGGTCAGCGGACCCTTGCGCTCGGCGTCGTACTGCGCCCTGGCTTCGGCGGCAAAGGTCGCGTTGGATGTGAGTGCTGAGGGGCCGACAGGTCCATTTCCGACTTGCTTCTTGTCAGCACATGTGCATTCGAGGTGAACGCTAGATGAGACTTACGAGGCGCCACGACAACGACAGAAACGTGATCGTGGAGGTTCTGGCCAACAGCTGGGAGATCGACCACGGTGGTGACATTGATGGTTGAGAGATGCGCTGGGTCGCCAATGCCGGAAAGCTGCAGGAGCTGGGGCGTGTGCAGCGAGCCTGCGGCCAGGATGGCGTCTTTGCGGACACCTACGCTCTTGCTTTGAACGCCTTGGGCGGTTGTGAACTATCCACGAGTCAGCAAACCCAACACCCGACTCTTGTGATCCCAACTCACCTCCACGTTGGTGACCGTCACTGCTCCTCTGACGTTTCTCGTTCGGAGGCGGGTGACGCGGTTGTTGGCAATCAAGTGGAAGTTAGTTCGGGAGACGGCAGTGTTGTAGTACGCCTCTTCTGCCGAGGACCTGGTGAGGGTCTTGGGGTCCAGGTTGTGAGGGCAGAAGTATCCGCCGATCGGGCTGCCGTTTGCTTGGTCTTCGGCGATGGGGATGCCGAGCTCCTGTGTGGCGGCGATGATATTCTCTGATCTCTTGTCAGCAACGTGGTCGAGAATGGACGGGTGCAAGACACGCACTGTAAGACGGCCAGAAGAACGGCGAGTAGCTCGTCTGAATATAGCCCGAAGTGCCGTGGGCAGCATCGTCCCAGGTGATGTTGTACTCGGCTTGAATCTCAGGGGTCGGCGGGGTAAAGGTCTCGGTCTGGAAGAGCGTCCCGTCAGTACAAGGTAATCCAAGGCTCTGGCTGAGAGATGGTCACCTTCTGGAAGTAAGGAAGAAGTGTCTCCCAATCCCATCCTTCATTTCCCACCGCTGCCCAGGCGTCATAGTCAGACTGCGATCCGCGGTCGAACACCATGCGGTTGAGCTTGGTCGAGCCTCCGACCACTTTGCCTTGAGGGATCGCCACGACACGGTCGCCAAGGAACTCGTTGGCCGCGTAGGTGGTGTTCCAGTCGTACTGTGTTCCGACAGCGCCTCCTGCCAGTCCGGGAATCGTCACGAAATCTTCATCCTTGTCACTATCGTCGCTGTCAGTTGGTGCCCGCAGAAGGGCTGGTCGTGGCGGGTCGTCTTACAAGCTGCCGGCCTCAATGACCAAAACAGTTACAGCTTAATTCGGAGTCCTGTCAGTGGGATGATCCCTTTCCCGGTAGCAATTGACCTACCCGGGTTTTCCGACAAGCGGTTGGCGACGACGAGCCCACTCAATCCTCCACCGACAACGACATAGTCATACGCAGGTAGGAGGCTGTTCGCATCCTTAACAACAACAGGGCGAGGCGGATAGGCGAAAACTCCGGGCAAAATCAACAGAAACGCCACAGGCGTCAATTGCAGTGCTGTCCAGGATGGCATCTTGGCGATTTGGCGGAGGCGTTCAGATGGATGGTTTGAGATCCGTCCCAAGTCTGGCCAGACGGCGAACAGCGGGTTTATCTAGAGATCTGCGCTCGGCTTTCTGCTCTGACCTTCAACTATTTCTTAGCCCTCGCTATGAACCGCGCCCAAATTGCCGGGAAGATCTGCCGTGTCATTTGCGTGAATGCAACCCGTGTTGGTTGTTGAAGGCAGGGGTGTTGGCGATATAGGGTAACCGAATGCTACGGCGTGAGTCGTACTTCGTCACCATTGGGAGGCTTAGCCACGTGCGGCCTCTTGATTTCGGGGGACGGAGCATTGCGTTGCTTATGAGTTGTATGAGGTGGTTAATAGATCCAAGACGGCCAGCCCGTAACCCCTGGAGCTATGGCCGCGCTTGGGGCAGATCGCCGGCCGGCTTCCCGATTGCCTTCGGCACTTGCACCCGTAAGCTTTACCTCGGCGTATAAGAGGTGTGCCAATCCGCCAGTCCACGCAAGCTTCCCCAGGTTCTCGTCGGCAGCGGCCGAGAGGTTTGTCAACATCGTCGGCGACATGACGGAAGAGCGGGACCAACATGCTGGAAACTCGTTTCGACAACAGGGAATAGCTTGTTCTGCCCAGTGTCAAGGAAAGTGTACCTGCATCGAGCCGAGACTAGTGGGCCTGAGGGGCGACTTGCTCATTGCCGGTGAGCACGCACTTCCCGGCACTCTGCACATGTCAGGGCCCATCACTGAAGCGAGGTCATGGAAGCCTCGAGCCAACCGTGCCTAGGTAGGTAGGAAGGTTGCGGAACGTCCGGCTGCCCGGGGGGTGGTGAATGAAGCATGCCGACATCAAATCAGCCCACGTATGCCCAGTGGCAGACGTCCAAGAACGTAGGTCGACAGGTGGCGTTGGCGTTGGCGTTGGACTTGTCGACATATTGACGACACAAGACGAAGGGGTTTTCCTGTCTGCTTACTTGGCAGACAGCAACCTGACCGAGCCGGCAAGGGGCAGACGGACTGGGCTGCGACACAGCTGGACCAAGTGCGAAGTGGCCGGCCGAGTATCCCGACAACGAGCTCGGCCCTCTGGCTGATGCGCCGGGCAGATGCATGGTGAGGTGAGGCTGTGCGGACGGTCCAAGATCCAGAATCGCCGTTCTCATCGCCCGTATGCGTGGCTCTGGTAGCAGTCCTTATCCCGCGTTGATGCAACCAGCATGGCTGCAGACGCTCTGGGCGTTTTCCAGGCATCACCAATGCGCCGCTGTCCTCAGCTGCCTGGATTGCGAAGATGCGCCCTGGCCGTAGTTCCTCTGGAGTCGACATCGAACAGGGTCATCGTGACGATCTGTACGAACGTGTAAGACTCGAATTCTTCTCGATGAGATGATCGCGCGAGACAGCGAGCGACGGCGTCCTTCTGCCTTGTGATGGTTCTTCGTGCAAGGTGCCGATACTTTCTCGAATCATCAGGGTGTCTTTCGCGGACCTCCACAAGATGAATGACGGGGACGGTGACGAGTTCCGAGGGCCTCGATCTGCTGGCCTTCACTCCACAGGAATGACACACAGTCCGGCGCAAAAGCGTGAAGGGAGAGCCATGCGAAGCCGGAGCAACAGAGTGGTTGGAGGAGGCGATTGCAAAGTGACGCGGGATGGTACAATCAGATTGCGCCCGTTCAAGTACCTAGAGCTGTGATGGGGCATGGGCGGAGGTCGAGGACTCGGAGGAAGAACTGATGTGGCCGAAACAAATTGAAAGACCCAGGGACTTGCGGGGAGGCAATGAGAGAAGCTCGAGACCTAGTATTATGATGTGGTGTTGAGCAAGGGTTCAAGTTGATGCACCTTCCCCGAATCCCCGGTGACAAACGGAGACAAACAGGCAGTGTCCCATTGCAGTGCAACGCGAAGGAGCCAGCCAGCTCAATTGGAAAGAGCGGCAGTAGCGCTAACCTGATTAGGACGCCCACCACGCCCACCACAGGCAGGCGGTCGCGGGATCAGCCCCGAGTAAGGTCCAGTCCCAGCGCCTGGACCGTGACCCTCGTTGCAGATGCACGACGACTCCGAGTCGACATGATCGCCTCACATCGCCAACCCCACGTCCAACCCAGTGCATCTTGAACCAACACCCGCCAGGCCCCCGGCCATCAACGCGCTTCCGAATACTCAACAACAAATCGTTCATCGACGCGCCGCCCATCCTCTGCCGACCGCCCGACTGCTCGACCAGACTTCACCCTCCACTCGGCGACAACCCGCGACGACCCGCATCCCGCGACCCGCGACTCGCGATCGGTCGCCTTTTCTATGCTTTGACAGCGATGCCGTACCCGGGCTCATTGCCCTCGGGGCAGGCATACAACGGCCAGCAGCAGCAATACCAATACCTTCCTGCGCATCAACAGCAGCAGCAGCCGCAATACCAATATGGCGCGCCCCAGCAGCAACCTCAGATGCCCCAGATGCAGCAGCAGCATCAACACCTACAACAGCACCAGCATCAGCAAATGCAACAACAACGGTCGCCACTGCCGCCGCCGCCGCCACCACAGTCCCAACAGCCCCAGCAGCAGCCCCAGCGTCCGATGCAGCACATGCAGCCACAACAGATGCCGACAGGCTACGCGCCCGACCCACGGCCGAATCTTGCCCCCAACTATATGAACGCCAACGCAAATTCAAATCACAACGGGGCATTTCCCTCCTACGATGGCGTTTTCGATGCGCGGCAGCCGCAATCCCAATACATGGCCGCCGCCCCACGACTTGCACCCCAAGTCGCCGTGCCACAGTACTCTTCAGAGACGTATGAGCTCGCTCGCCTCCAACAGCAGCAGCAGCAACAGCAGCAGCAGCAACAGCAGCAGCAGCAACAGCAGCAGCAGCAGCAACAACAACAACAACAGCAGCAGCAAACATATCAAACATACCAACAACCGCAGCAGCCGTCGCCCGTGTTGCAGCAGAGCCCCCAATTCTACCAACAGAGGCCACCGCCATTGGCTCAGAACACCTCCTTGTTGAACCAGCCCGCCCAACCGAGCCCTCCACCATTCGTTCAATCACGATTGGCCCAGTCAAATGCCTCCATGGCCGAACCGCCCCGGCCGCCGAGCGCACAGAACACACAGTATAGGAGTCAACACAACAGCCCCGCGATACCCCCCGCGAGGGCGCCGAGTCATCCGATGAAGTCCCCGGCTCTCCCGAAAAAGTCCCCTGCCGTCCAGACAAGGCCCTCGCCAGCCACGTCAACACAGGCCTCGCCGGCCCTGTCTACCAAGAGCGTGAAAGCGAGGCCAGCGGCAGACACGAATGCGCTGCTGGTGCATGTTGGCGAAGAATGCCTGGCAAAAGCGCAGGCTGCGCTGCCCACGATCGTCTCTACCCTCTCCGAGCCCCGGATCAAGGAATACCAGAAGTTGGTGTCGACTGGGCTCGCCTGTCTTGACGCAGCAATACACAGCAACAAGCTCTCGCCGCGACACGAGGCCAAGGCGAGACTACGATATGCGTCAATACTGCTGGAGGAAACCGAGAACATACAGGAAGCGGAAACGACTCTGTTCCAGGGTATCAAGCTGTGTGAAAAGGTAGGCTGCCTCTGAATGCCTAGGCATGTGCCAGTAGCTGACCGCGTCGTAGCATCGATTCCACGACCTAAAGTACTCCATGCAATACGTCTCGCTCAAGGTTCTGTTCCAGAGAAATCCAAAGGCTGCCTTTATTGCTCTTGACAAGCAAATAGGCGACTGCAAGACGTGAGTTAGCAGGGCGCCTCTCGGCCAAGACATCGATAGACTGACAGAAATAGGTTGAAACACATACCCTGGGTCTATGCATTTAGACTGCTCAAGGCCACCCTGTACACTTACGCAGGGACACCCCCAGATATGGCCCTGATTGACAATCTGCAAAACCTCTCGTCTCTGGCACACGATGCTGGCGATCACGCCCTCGGCGTTCTTGCTTCCCTCCTGGAAGGACTGGCGCATCTCCGCGCCATCAAGCCGGACACAATCGAGCGCGTCCAGACGTGTCTGGCTCAGGCCTCAAAATACCAGATGGAGCCATCGGTTCAACTACCACAACTAGACGTGCTCTCCCTATTGCTCGATCTAGCCTGTGGCATGCAGCAGAAGATCCCGGACATACTCGTTCAGAAGCTGAGCGCACTGCAAGCGCGCATGGATGCCTGTCTTTCGTCCACAGAATGGACGAATAGCGGGACGCGAATGCGAATTCCCATCAAGAAGCCGCACTCATCCTCTAGCATCATCAGCGACGACACCATGTCCGTGCTGCAACCCGGCACGGTCGAAGAGGGTAAGGACTTTTTGACCTTGACCTTCTTGACAAAAGTCGAAATGTTCCTCCTGGTGTACACCTTCAGTGGACTCGCCACCATGTACAGGCCCAACACTGGCCAGACCAAGGGCCAGAAAAAGAGTCCAGATTACTGGGCAGAAGGGCTCGACATTGTGCAGCGCTGTAAGTGACAACAATCCATATTGGTAGAACTCCTACTGACCTTATGTGCAGGGTCCGAAAGGATGGTCGGCGACATGACCGTCACGGCGACCTCTCTCCAGGAGGCCATCCGGCAGACCAAGTGGCGAACAGAAGTGTTCTGTTATCTACAGCTGTTGACTGGCCTGTACTGCGCGACTCAAAGTCAGTGGGTCACTGTCGACAAGTGCGTGGCGAGGCTCCAACAAGCAGCGAGTGCCGACGTGGACGAGGTTTGCTCTCTGTTCGCGCTGTACCTGGCAGGCGTGTACCACCAGGGCACGGGCGACTTGGAAACGGCGCTTCTTCTCTACGAGGACTCCAAACTGGACCTCTCTGCCTACCTCTCCGAGACTGGGGGGCGAAAGCCCGCCAAGATGGAGGTTTGCATTCTTGCCGCACTGAACCGCATCTGGATCCTGCAGGCACCAAATTACGCAGATGCCGGGACGACAGCGACACTCATCGAGCAGCTGCGGCCTGTGTGCTCCAATCACCCAGACCTCGAAATTCGCTCGGCCTTTGACCTCGTCCTTGCCACGGTCACCACGGACCCGCCCGCGAGCATGCTGACGGTCAAGCAAAGCATCGCCATGGCACTACACAACGCGCAGAAGACGAACAATGTGCACTGCCTGTCCATCGCGCTCAGCGCCATGCGCAGCCAGTTGTTCGAGAACGTCGTTGGCGAACAGGCGCTCAAGAGCGCAAAGGCTGCGTCTGCGCAGGCGCGTAGGACTGGTAATCTGCTGTGGATGAGCGTCGCCGATGGTATGTTGGCGCAGTCGCAAGATGCTCAGGGTCAGTTCCAGCAGGCCCGGGCGACGGAGGAGGGTGCGACAAAGTATGCGCTCCTTGCGTTCCAGGGTAAGGAGTAGGAGGCGAGGGGGTTGCATCTGCTGCATCTCGTCTGCATGGGTTACGGCGTTTGTACGGAGTTCCATCATGAATGTCTGGTCATGTCGCGCGGCGACTGTTATTATTAACTGTAGGGGGCTCCCTTTTCCCCGTGCGTAGACCGCGGCTGGGACGGTTCGGACAAGGCATGGCGTCAAGCGGAATCGTGTGGGTATTACGGAAAAGCCCATTGAGGTTAATCAAGTCCTGCCTCGGCAGATTACGCATATTCAGAGGTTCACACGTGTGATGAAAAACGGTTGCTGTCAATGTGCTGTACATGTGGCTCTACTGAACATTCTACAACAACATAGGGTGCGTGCGTGCGAGACCGTCTTTCCCGAATGCGGCCTAAAACTCCTTTCCAAAATGCGAAATGATATGCAAGAAAGCAATTCTCCAGATTGAAGAGAGTATAGTGTGACAGGCGTGCGTGCGTGTGAGGAAACAGGGTTGGTTGGTTGGTAATGTAGATATGGTGATTTGACCCTGGCGGATTAGTTGCCGCCATCGGGGTCGCAGTAGCTGGGCAGCTTGGGGCCGCCGGCGTCGTTGGCCCAGGCCTGGACGGTGAGGATGGTGGTGTAGCCCATGGCGACGAAGCCAAAGATTGTGAGGATGATATCGGCGACGCGCCAGAAGCGGTTCTTGGCGACAGCCTTGAGGTGGAGAAGGGGCTGTAAATCGTGTTAGTGGGCGTTGTCTCTTGGGATAAAGATAAGGAACCTACCGGGTAGATGAAGACGAGGGGGATGCAGGCAAAGTTGCCGACGAGGGCGACGAACTTGTCCAGGTTGTCGGCGCCGCCCCAGGCGATGGCGGAGCACATGAGGACGAAGAGGAAGCGGTACGAGTTCTTCTGCCACTTGATGTAGGGGTTGTACTTGCCACTCTTGGTGAAGAGGGCGTTTTCGGTGATCTTGATGGCGGGGAAGATCTGCAGGGGGGTGGAGAGCATGATGGCGGCCGAGTAGAGGAACTGGACGCCGTTGACGAGCTTATTGTCCTGGGGCAGGTTGAGGAGGACGACGGTTTCCGTCTTGGAGCCGTAAGCGGCGTAGGAGATGCCGCCCATTGTGATGAAGAGGACGGTGATGATGATCATGACGACGAACATGACGCGGGGGAACTTTTGGGGGTTCTTCATGGACTCCTGGATGGGGATGATGAGGCCGATGCCCTCAAAGGTGAAGATTGCAGTGCCGATGAAGAGGGTCCAGTTGCCGGCGTTGAACATGATGATGTCGGCGAGACCGTTGGTGTGCAGTGTCAGAACGTCGTAGTAGAAGAGGTAGGCAAGACCGATGAGGATGAAAGCGTCGGCGATGAGAGCGGTGAAGCCGAGCTTTTCAATATCGCGCAGCAGGGAGAAGGGCAGGAAGATGGCCATCTGGATGAGGATGAACCACTTGATGTCCATCCAGGTGCCGCATTTCGTGACAGCCAGGACAAAGGCTTGCAGATTGCTCGAGGTGAAGACCATGTACGCGGCGACGAAGCCGATCTGGCTGAGGACGATGGAGGTCAGGATCATGGTGCGCATCCACTTGCCGTAGAGGATGCCGCCGAGATCACCAAAGGAGCCCTCGACCTTGAGGCGGGTGGTGACAAGGAGGACGAAGCAGTGGTAGCTGAGAGCGGCGACTGCGAGGAGGATGAGGTTGCTGAAGACCATGCCGCCGTTGAGGTAGGCGCGCGGCAGGAAGAGGACGCCGGTGCCGACGAAGGACTTGAGCAGGAGGAGGGCGGCGCCCATGGGACTGGTCTTGCCGCTGCCGCCGCGGGGCTTGCGCCTGCGCTTGCGTCTCGAGGGCGTGAGCAGCGCGCTATCTTCCATGGGCTCGCGGTCATCGTCGCTGTGTTCGTCGCTGTCGTACTCGTCGTCCTCACCTGAGGAGAAGTACTCGCCGGGGCGAAGATCCTCGTCGTCCTCCTCGAGCTCCTCACCGGCAAAGTGACCGTAGAGGGAGAGGAACTCCATGAAGCTCGCCGTCAGGAGCTTCTGCTGGGGCTCGGGGCCGCCCTCGCCGGGACTTCTACCCTCGGGATCTGCTGAAGGGCTGCGGGCGGAGCGTCTAATGTAGTTACGCCTGAAGCCGCCTGGGACTTTGATGGCGCTGATATCCAGAGCCTCGTTCTCGGGGTCGGGGCGCGACAGACTGAAGCTCTTGCTGCGCTGCATCTTGCTCTTGGCCTCGGCCTCCTCGGTCCACTTGTAGATACCGCGCGTGACATCGCCGCCCTGCAGGCGCAGACTGGAAAACTCTTCGTCGTCCAGGCCAGCGCCCGAGGCAGCAGTCTGCTTGCCCTTGCCGCCGTCCCGCAGGCTGCCGACCTCGGAGTCGGCATCGGTGGCCTGGACCAGATGCCTCTTGACAATCTCGGGGTCCTCGTAGGGCGCGTTGCGTGATCTCGTGTCGAAGGAGCCATAGTTGGTCTGGGGGGTGCTGGACAGCTGGGCGGTGGCAGTGGCAGCAAAAGGCGACTGGGCGCGAGGAGGGGGTGTGCTTGCGCGCGGTGCGGGTGCGGGTGACTGAGTGCGGTTGGCGGGCGTTCCGTGCCTCCGCGGCGATGTGCCTATCGAGTTGGACAAGGCTGCTGCGAGTGCTGATACGCCGGGACCCTGGACGCTGGAGCTCACACCGCCGGCGAGGGGTGTGCTGCTGAAGCCGTTGGAGCCTGTGCCATTTGTCCTCGATGATGCGTCGGGGGCATTGACGGGCTGCGCGGGCGGCGTGCCAAGGAACTGGCGTGAGGGGACAGGCGACCCGAGCCTCGCGGTTGCGTCGGCGCGCGGTACTGAAGTGCCAAACCTCGACGGCGACGAGGCCCGGGGTATGTCCCTATACGGAGACGACATTGTGTGCGTGTGGTTGTGTGTGCAGAAGTGTCGGTTCTAGGGCATGCTCGGTTGTTTGGGTATTGTCGTCGACGGGTAGTGGGCGCGATATCGGTGAAGCAAAGGCGGGTCGGGATCGCGGGCGGGAAACGAGGGTTTTCTGTGCTGTGACGAAAGGAAACGCAGCCGACGTTAGCTCGGTGGGAAAACCTGGCGGGCGAGCGAGCGGTATACGAGGCTGGGAGACGCGCGATCTGCAGCGGGTACAAGCGGATCGGGATCGGTGCGAGGACGAAGGATGAGGTTTCTCACCTGGCACGAGGAGCGGAACCGGTGATGGAGGGAGGTCAATTGGGGACTCGGGGTTTGTTATCGCGGGTCGGGATGCGAGAGGAGTGGTGGTGGTTGAGAAAGCATCCCGTGATAAGAGATGGGCCGGGTCTGGTGACTTTGGCGGGCGGCAACCTAGCGGCCGGCAAGGCGCTCAGCCATGGCCAAGCAACCACCTCAAAGTGAGAGCACGGGGGCTGCCCCGAGTCACCGGCGTTGGCGGAGCTACAGGTGCCTCAAGTGCTGGAACACGTGCTGGACCAAGCCCGGTGGACCCCCACCCTAGGCACTGTGACTGCACCGATTAGTGAGGGAGGTGCGATGTGGCACAGTGGACGATAAGGATGCGAAGCGAGCAACACAAATGATGCTGATGCTGACTCTGCTGACCAGCCCCATGATCCCTGCTCTGGCAGCCGACATTCCGCTGTTTTGATCCAACTGCAGGATCTCTGTCTGCTGAATTGGATATTGCAGTCATACACTGGTATTTGATGTGGCTTATGTCGGTACAGGCCAAATTGGAGGTAGAAGGGGAGAGTGCATTGCGGAGGCAGGCACAACCACCTCGCACCTGCCGTGAACCATGTCTCCCCGTTGATGATGTTTCACCTCTTCATTCCCCATGCCCACGCCGAGGTGTCGCAGCCTCGGTTGTTGACTTCTAATGCCTGCTTCACTCCTGGCTGCCTACTCACTCGAGTCACCTATGCACCACAGGACAATGACCTCAGTCTGTGGTGCATGCCTGACCGCCTCCCCCTTCGATGCCTTGTTATAGGCATGTCCAGCCCGCGAGGCTCGTCCCATCTCCACGCCAGCGAGCAAGGTGGGGGGCTCCACGTCGATCTCTCCGCCCAAGACCCAAGTTGATGCCCCTCCCCCCCCTTTGTGGGTGCTGTCAACCTGTGTCGCTCACCGTTCTTCAGGCCTCCCTCCCCCGAACGCCAAGTCTGTCCTGACTCTTTCCTCTCACCGTCGAAACAAGTCCATCCTGGCTTCATCCGTTCTTCCTCCGAGGGCATCGACACAGAAGAAGCCTACCCAGACGCAGCAACGCACCAAAGCAAGACAGCACCGCACGCACACATCACGAGAGGACCCTGAATCCGCATCTCCGAGCCTGGGCTGACGTCGTTTTCCCCGGCCGCGCCGTCCCTGCCCAATCACCGTCGGGCCGCCTCCCTTTCGGCGCACCTGTGCAGCATCGGTCTCCTCTTTGCTGCACCTCTGGAACCTCCCTGTCCACCCACGGCTGTCGTCTGCGGCGGCTCCAGCAAGCCCAAGACGTGCATTGGCATGCTGTCCGTAGCCGTGCATGCTAGTTCGCCTTGGATCGTCCTGTCCTGTATTCCCAATTTACTCCTCACTCCCCGATTCCGACGCCCAGATGGTCAACTTTTCCTGACTCGGCCGGCACTCACTCCCTCACATCTCGCCTGCCTGTTCGTCTGTCCTCATTAACCCGTGAACTCGGCTGGGCCGGCCTTGGCTCACCGCGAGATTCTTCTTTACTGGTTGTTTCCTCCTCACCATCGCCTCATCACCTCATGCGCCGGAACATTCAAGCCGGCACTCGCCTTTTATAACCCCAAACCCCCCGTGCCCCCTCCTCGAAAGGCAACCACACCACCAGGGAACGGACATTCCAGTATCCGTGCGCGTGTCAGGCTTGATCTCTGTCGGCGGTGGATTTGGCGGTCTGGCCCAAACCAAAGCGCGTTGAAGCCATCACTCGCCCATCAGTCGTGATATCGTCTGCGAGTCTTCACATGCAGCTGCAACCGGCATACCCCTTTCCCCCCGCACTCCACCATGTCTTCCAACGATAAACGGCCCAGCCTCACGAGTTTGGATCAGACCAAACGGTCTTCCAAACTCGGCACTACCTCTGGCGTCTACATCCCCGTCTACTTGAATATCCTGAGCATTCTTATGTTCCTACGATTCGGTCAGATCCTGGGACAAGTCGGACTCTTGGGCATGCTTGGTACGGCTCCCCACCTCCCCTTATAATACGTTAGACCGTGGTAGACTAACCATGAACTACAGGCCTCCTGGTCGCTGCATATCTCGTCGACTTCCTCACCACTCTATCCCTCTCGGCCATTGCCTCCAATGGCGAGGTCAAGGGTGGTGGCGCCTACTACCTCATCTCCAGGTCTCTCGGCCCCGAATTTGGCGGCTCCATTGGTGTCCTGTTCTATCTCGCCCAAGTCCTCAACACCGCCATGAACGTCGTCGGTCTGATCGACTGCATTAGGCTGAACATGGATAGCGCCTTCCCTGCTGGCTATTGGGCCGGATATGGGCTGCAGACCATGGCACTCCTCGGCTGTGCCGCCCTCGGTCTCGCAGGAAGTGGCATGTTTGCGAAGACCAGCAACGGTCTTCTCGTCATTCTCTCCCTCGCTGTACTCAGTATTCCCGTCTCCGCCGCGTTCAAGACCCCCTTTCACGACGAAGACCTCGGCATCGAGTTCACGGGGCTCAGTTTTGAGACGTTGTTGGACAACTTCACCCCTCACGAACACGTCGGACATTACCAGGGCTTCGAGACCTTTCGCAAAGTGTTCGGCATCCTGTTCCCGGCGACTTCGGGAATCTTCGCCGGCGCCTCCATGTCGGGCGATCTCCGAGAGCCCAGCAGATCCATTCCCAAGGGAACCCTCTGGGCCATGTTGACAACCTTCATCGCCTACCTGGTCGTCATCTTCTCTATGGCTGCCAGCACGACGCGCGCTTCATTCGTCCACAACACAAACATCATCCGCCACACCAGTCTTTCCGCACCATTGATTCTTGCGGGCGAGGTCGCCGTGACCTTCTTTTCGGCGGTCATGGGCCTCATCGGCGCCGCCAAGCTGATGCAGGCTCTTGCCAGGGACAAGCTTCTGCCCGGTCTCGGGGTCTTTGGGCAGGGCACGAAAAAGACAGACGAGCCAATGCTGGCCATTCTCTTGACCTATGCCATTGCTCAGGTGGCCATGCTGGCAGACTTGAACCAGATTGCCACTTTTATCTCCATGGGTTATCAGGCAAGGACCCCTCGCCCTCCTCTAGTCAACCACCTGCTAACAGCATCTATCACAGATGACCTTTTTCGTTATGAACTTGGCCTGCTTTTTGCTCAAGATTGGCTCGGCGCCTAACTTCAGGCCCGCTTTCAAGTTCTTCAGCTGGCAGACCGCGTTCTTGGGTAGCCTGTTGTCGGCTGCCTGCATGTTCTTCATAGACGACACCTACGCAGCCATTGCCGTCTGCGTTCTCATCTTCCTTTTCTCCCTGATTCATTATCTCAGCCCACCCAAACGCTGGGGCGATGTTTCCCAGAACCTCATCTACCACCAAGTGCGCAAATACCTGCTGCGGCTCCGTCCCGAGCACATCAAATTCTGGCGCCCGCAGATCATTCTGCTTATCAACAACCCGCGGTCTCAGACCCGACTCATTCGGTTCTGCAACTCCATCAAGAAAGGCTCCTTGTACATTCTAGGTCATGTCATCGTCACAGATGACTTCAAGAGCGGTGTTCAGGAGGCGAAGCTGCAGCAGGCGGCCTGGACCAACTACATCCTCGAGTCCTCCCGCATCAAGGCGTTCGTCCAACTCACCATGTCGCCTACCATCACCTGGGGCATCCGAAACCTGATTCTCTCAGCCGGCCTCGGCGGCATGCGGCCGAACATTGCCGTGGTGGGCTTCTACAACATGGACGAGCTGCGCAGGTCCCAGACTGGGCCCAGGGTTCCGGACCTGCCCACGTCCCCGACTAAGGCGAGGAGGCCACAGCCCAAGCAAGAAAGGCCCAACATGAAGAGAAGACGCGGCGACACTTCGGCCCGTATCCTCGAGGGCTTCCTACCAACCGACGTCATCAAGACCGAGGACACCATGAGCGTGACCAGCTACATGACCATGCTCGAGGATCTGGCTCTTCAATACAAGCTCAACGTCGCCGTGGGCAAGGGATTCGAAAACCTCGAGACGCCTCGCAAAGACAAGGCCAACACAAAGAAGTACATCGACCTCTGGCCAATCCAGATGTCGGCCGAGGTTCTTGCCGACGGCAAAAGTGTTCTGACCACCAACTTTGATACATGTGAGTGCACATGGGTACCCGTCATGTTGGATGCTGCTAATTTTTTCAGATACCCTGATCCTACAACTTGGTTACATCCTTCACAGCGTCCCTGCTTGGAAACAGGCCTACACCCCTCGTGTCATGGTGTTCGTCGAGTACGAAAGCGAAGTGGCGGAGGAGACAGCCAGAGTTCAGGCATTACTCGAGAAACTGAGGATTGAGGCGGAAGTTCACGTCTTCTGGCTGGCCTGCGGGAGCCTCAAGACATATGAGCTGATTATCAACGGGCGCTCCCCCGGCGACCTCGATCTCGAGATCATGGTTAACGACGTTCTCGGGAAAGAAGAGTGGTGGGACGAGCTGCAGATGTTCAGGGGCGCCGATCCCCAGAGCACGACTCCAACCCAGGGGCTCTCCTCACTCACTACCATCTTCGAGTCGACCGCAGGAAGGCCGGGCCTCTTCAACCCCCATATTTCCCCGTCCCACCAAGATGACGGCCGTCGCGCAAGCTACGTCAACATGTCAGAAATCCGCAAGAATCCAACGGCTTCTCGTCTTAGGAAGCTCGGGGTTAACATGGGCATTCATACATCCCATCTTGGTGACGATGTTTTTGAGGAAGAGGAGGCCTCGGACGAGGCCAACAGTGATACCGAGAACCTCGAGTCCATTGCCGCCTCGGATGCCGGGATGGACGATGACGATCTGACCGAAGACGAATACCAAGACTACGAGGTTGAGGAAGCAGTCAAACGACCACTGCTGTCGCGGGCCGGCGGAGGCCGAAGTGTGAGCGATGACATTCTCGGCAAGACGTCGGGGAAGAGGCGGGGAAGGCACCCTCGACGTGTCGGAGGCTCTTCTGGGGATTACTCGGCCTACGGCACAATGCAGGGAGGAGGGGCCAGCCAGTCTCGCTCAACCGAGACCCTTGGCCTCCCTCGCACCCTGTCGGCAAAGTCTCTCCAACCCCCGAGCACAAGCATGAACGAGAGCTTCCCCGACTTGGCAGACGAGCAGACCCCCTCAGGTGTCGCAACGCCACTTCGACCGGCATTGTCGCGACAATCTTCCGCCGTCCGCTTCTCCAGCCGGCCCGTGCCAGAGACCAAGGTCATGATCGAAGAGAGCGGGCCAACAATCATGTTTGCCAGCGCAGACCCTACGCCGCGCGCTGAACGCCCGGCCTTCTCCCGGCAGTCCTCTAACGGGTGGCGGCCCAGCGAGACCCCGAAGCCTGACGCCGGGGCCGGTATTGGGCCAGCCATCACATTCGCAGAGCCCACTTACAGGTCGCGGAGATCCTCCGTCGTGTCGCACGTCGATCCTGCAGATGCGCAGCTCGACATGGCTGAGATTCTAGCCCGGTACCGAATGACATCAGGGTTTAATGATGAGGATCGCGGATCCGTCTACTCGACCCAGGGCATTCCTCTCTCGTTCAACGACCTTCCAAGTCGGGCGCAACACCTCGTGCTGAACGAGTTGATGAGGCAACACAGCGCCGACACGGCAGTTATGCTCACGACGCTTCCAATCCCCAGCGAGGGAACATGCCACGACGAAGAAGCCAGCGTACAATACCTCTCCGACATTGAGGTGCTTTGTCACGAACTCCCGCCCGTGCTCCTCGTCCTCAGCAACAACATGACGGTTACGGTCGGGCTGTGAAGGGAGGCTTTGCAAAAGAACGGCTGGGTCAAGGGAAGTGTGTGTCTGGGCGCATCCGGGGCGGACATTTTATTTAGTGCATTTTGCAGCGTTTCTCGCATACCACGAATGCAAGGCCAGACTATTCGTGGATTTCTTGTTCTACCTACTCGAGCAGTGTGGGTGTGTGGCCCTGCATACAGCCCGATTCGGCCAACAAAGGCATCGGTTTCATGACACCTCGCCCTTTTACGACTGCGAGGGAGCACCTCGTGGTACCCGATGCAGATCAGCCTCTTTGTCGATGACGATGCAGGGTGGTCGGGCAGGACGCTCGATCCCCGGGTATGCGGCGTTGCCGACTATGTGGTTGGATTCCCTTGAAGTCTCGAGTCAAAACCATCGACTGTTCCAAACTGGAACATGACTGTGCTGGGACTGGACTGAACGGTCAGAAATTCGCGGCTGAACTATCACGTAGTAGTGGTTTTTGCTTTTGCGAGAGGCCCCGTATTCTCCTTGCAGCCATCAAGATGAGCTCTCCGGCCACTTCGCCCGGTCCCCGGACCCCCAATGCCAGTCACTCGGCCTTTTTCACCAGCACGAGTCCCAGATCATCAGAGAAGAAGCCGAGCCGGCAGCGACCGCGGCTGCGGAACCTCAACCTCACGAAATTGTTCCCCCTGGTCAGAGCCCGCTCGAGCCCAGCAGAAGGTGCCGCGCCGTTCACACCCGTACACGCACCTGACCGTCCGGAGCGACTGACCCCAGCATCAGCGGCGCCATCGGAGCAGGAATGCCGGGATTTCTTCATGGCCTTCCGGTCACCGAAGAAGCTCGGCTTCCTCGACGACGAGAACGAGGGCGAGGACCAACGCTTCAGCGGCATCGACATGTCCCTGTGGAGGCCGTGGCTGGTATCCAACAACACCACAACGCCGACGAGTCCGGTCGGTGACGCGGAGAGGGAGGCCCGCAGGCAGCCGCTCTCGCCGCTGACGGCGCTGAGCGAGAGTCCGTTGCTGCAGGAGGCCGTGGCAGTGCGACAGACGGATTCGGTGGCGGCGAGGCTTATCGACGTCGACAACAGAGCGAAGACGCCGCCATCCGAGGTTGTCACGGAGGAGGCTCCTGCGCAGTCGCCTGTGGAGGACTACCGACCGAGGCAGGGCAGCTTCTTCACCACACTCCAAGAGGCGAGGACGAGATCGAGTCTGTTGGCATCACATCGCATGGCGGCCAGGGGGTCGATAGAGGCCCGAGATTCGGGGTACAAAAGCTGGCGCGGATCAGAGCAGCAGCAGAAACCAGGGGACCGTCTCTCGATGAGCCGAACGTCGACATCAAGCGGGTTCAGCAGACACTCCAACATCCGGCCAGGCGGACTAGGCCACGTCGCACACCAGGTCGCACGGAGGGACAGCGCGCCACTACCTCCGCCAAGCGAGCCGTTATCCGTCAAGTCGTCATTTGCAGGGACGCGAATATCTGCTGTAGCAGGCAGTCCCGGCGGATCAACACCGACAAGCTTGCAGTGTCAGTATGGCGACGCGAACGACAGGGGGGCAGAGTCGGATATCTACGGCGACTGGGCCGAGTACTACTTCGAGTCAGACAATTTTGCGCCCAGCACGAGCGACAGCGTGTCGACAATGACGGCGCGGCAAGCAGGAGGAGGGGGGAGTAGAGCGTCAACCCCGGACAGAGACGACATCTCGCCCAAGACGTCGTGGTATGAGCCGAACGATACTGAGGAAGTGGAGGGGCCGAGGAAGATGGTGTGTCCGGTACAGAGGGCGATAAACAAGGGGAGGAGGGAGGCGTTTACGTATCGGACGACGAGGGAGTTGATGGAGGTGCCTGGGTATCGGTTTGAGCATGAGTCGTATGGGGAGGCGGCGGCGAGGCAGGAGTGTGCGTTGGGGAGTGTGTGGACGAGATCTGGGGGGCGGTGGGAGGAGGCGACGGGGCTGTTGTGAGGTTGAAATGTTTCAGAATTTTCGCAGGAATGTGGAATCTGTAGCTTTGAATGAAGAGGCGTGGTCATTCCTCGGGTTGAAGTTGAGTGAGGGAACTTTTGGGGTGAACCATTGAAGCAAACAGGGGCTAGCCCCTCTGTAGTCGTACAGTGCGTCAGACAATTACAGGGGATGATGTCGTGCTATCGATCTGACCCCGCACTGTATGTACCCTTCACAGTCATTGGCTGTCACCCATCATCCCAACAGCCTCGTCGCCAATGGGCCAGCCTCGCTCTCAGTTCCTTTCTCTCACCTTGCTCGTGTCTTCATCCTTGACCCCGGCGAACGGTGACATCTGACTCGACCCGCCCCGAGACATCTGACCCAAATTCGTCACCGCATACTTGAGACGAAGTTACTCGATATTCCGCCACGATGAACGCCCCCGATCGGTACGTCTAGTCGAGTTTTCATCTCGCCTTTGGGAGTCCAGGCTGCTGTGGTACCCCTGTCTGGCTTCATCGCAACGTGCGGTCGCGGAGGACACATCGACCATGACAGCGCGCTGACTCTACCGCAGTTTCGAGCTCTTCGTGCTCGCCGAGGGCGAGAAGAAGTTTGAGGAAAAGGCCGTTCCTGGTATTTCCACCCCACCAGCACTACTCAAACCTCACTCACTCACAACCCTCCACAGGCATGGCCAACACGTCCGACTTCTTCCTTCGCAAGGAGGACCACACCCTCGGAAACCTCTTTTCCGAGCACCTCAAGATGCACCCTCAGGTCCTCATGGCCGGCTACAAGAGTACGCCTCCCCCAGACCATCTGCGCCATACCTCCACTGACTCCCCCAGTCTCTCACCCTAATGTGCCCGAGCTCTTTATCCGGGTCCAGACCAACGGCGACATCACCCCCAAGGAGGCTGTGGTGCAGGTCATCAAGAAGCTGATGCAGATGTACAACCGTCTGCAGCAGGAGTTTACGCGCGAGTTTGAGCTGCGTCGCGTTGTCCAGGCCCGTGAGAAGGAGCAGGCTAGGGAGCAGGGAGGTCGATGATCGCTCGAGGCGGGAGACTAAAAAAGGCGTTTCTGGCGTTCCGGACCTCTGTGGTTTCTGGGATTTGGGAGGGAAAGGCACGCTACGCAACGGCAGTTATGCGTTGATGGTCTTTGCATTATTTCTTGCTGTTCATAGAGCTATTCGTAGCAAAACTGCCCTGATCTCGGTGGACATGGTGCATCGCGCGGGAGGCGTCCAGACATGTCCTCCATCTACGAGAGCCCTTGCGTCTGTACATGAGGGCTCAACTGCCACTCAGCAGCGCTGGGCATACTCTGGCAGCTTCAATGCTCGTCGACCCATGTCAAGGCTCCCTTTCATCCTCTCTCCTTGCTTCTTGTTCAAACAGGTCCCTCGCCACCAGGAATCAACTACAAAAAGTCAGCGTCGAACCAGATGAAGTTGGAGACTCAAGTCTTACCATGCAAATGTTGTTGCCGTTCAGCAGAATCTTCGGCAGCTTGACGTGCTGGCCGGAGTAATCGCTACTAATGTTAGGATGGCTCATCCATTGTTTCTCAAGGGTCGTACAATTCTGTGACGTCTTCCAGGACCATGTCTAGCAGAAGTCAGTAACCCCTAAATGCTGTCTCAGAGTCCGATCTACTCACTGACGTAGTCGTCAAAGCCGACGAGGGTTCCGCTGAACTCTGTGAGGTGTTAGATGCCAGTCAACTCAAGGGGGCCAGGTTTTTGCTGCGCACCCTTGTCACCCTTCATAACCACCCAAATTCTTGATCCGACGCACTTGTCGATAAGCTCTATCCACCAGTCAGCCTCCGTCACTGCGTCGTTCATCCAGGTCGAGCTCACCGAGCGGGAGGAGTTGAGAAGCCATAGTGGGGATGTGTCCGGTCGGCCGGCGGTTTGGGCCCAAAATAAATCCCGAAATTCGTTCGAGTCGGCAGCGTCCTTCCGAATCGTCGTGAATGTGCGTCCTGCAGGAGCTTGTGAGTGGATGTCGCCCAGCTTGTGAGTTGATGCAGACGGGTGAAGCCATCTCCAGGCACAGAAGCGGGTCATGTGACGTCGCGCGTATGACTAATCAGCTAGCGCTTCCCTCGTCAACCCATCTCCGCCATCTCGTCCAGTCCCGTCGATGGCCGCCAAGCGGGCCGAGCCAAAAGGTCGTGTCTGCCTGAATCACCGTCGCTGCGCAGCTGTGTCGCGTCATGCCCATTGGTCGCCATGGAGGAACAGCGGTGGCGCCAATATATGCATCGCGAATGTTTTGTTACAAGCGCGTCCCTATCGGGGGCCTCCGCCCTCATTTTCCTTTGCGCCGGTACTCTCTGAGAACAGCCAGGCGGTCTACGTGAGTTTTCCAGACGAGGCCCTTCGTTCGCTGGCTTTTGCTGACTTGTTGTGGTGAAGAACCTCGAAAACTCCAAGAATGACGTCCTACCCTTTCGATCGCGTTTGGCACAATGGGCGGGGCATCGTGTTCGCCACGGACAAGAGCCCCGTTCAGACCTCGCTGGGGACCCCAAGATCGATGCCCATGTCTACAACGGTAGAGGTGCAAGTGGACGAGGTCACCTACAAATCGATCGAAGAAGACTTAAACGAAGACGCCGAGTCCTTCACCACGGCCCCCGAAGAATTCACCGACGATTCGGTTGTCCCCGGAGTCGAAGATACCGAGGCAGCACAAGCCATTGTCGAAGAGATTCCGCTGCCGGTCCTAGCCGCCCCTGTACCTCCGTGGACAAAGCTGGAATACAACGTGTCCATAGACGCTTATTCTGCGGCCCAGGAGGCCGAGGAAGGCTCCATGGAATCGTTCTGGTCCTACAAGCTGTACCGAGGACCTGTCGACGACGACGGCAAGGAAACCAACGTGACAGTACACTACTGCACCTCCAAAGAGACCATGGAACGGGTTTGTGAGCTCTTCGTCGGCGAGGAGGTGCTCGGTTTCGACTTGGAATGGAAGCCCAGTGCGACAAGACAAGCCCCTGCCAAGGACAATTGCTCCTTGATCCAGATCGCAAGCCCCAGTCGCATCGCCCTATTCCATGTCGCATTCTTCACAGGCACTGATGTCGACGACCTGGTGGCGCCCACGTTCAAGGAGCTCATGGAGAATCCCGAGGTCCGCAAGGCCGGCGTCAACGTCAAGGGGGACAGTACGCGGCTACGCAACTACCTGGGCATTGACATGCAGGGCGCCTTTGAGCTGAGCCACATGTACAAGCTCGTGAGGTACTCGGAGACGCGGTCAGACCTCATCAACAGGCGCCTCGTGGCTTTGGGCACTCAGGTCAAGGATTGTCTGGGTCTGCCCATGTTCAAGGATTTGGATGTTAGGCGGAGTGACTGGTCCCACAGGAGGTTGAACATGAAGCAGATTTACTGTGAGTCGGCTTCTAGCCATGTCTTCAGCAGTACGAGACTAACACGGTGCCCAGACTCTGCATCAGATGCATATGCCGGCCTACAGCTGTATCACGTCCTCGACGAGATGCGCCAGGCCATGAAGCCGACTCCGCCGCGGCCGCACCACCTTGAACTCAACCTGCCCATCCGCCTCGCCGAACCAGAGGTAGAGGAATCGGAGGAAGACATTGTCGACAGCAGCGATGTAGCAGCCGATGCAGATGTTGCTGCTGTCACAGAAGAGTTCCCTGGCTACCCAACGCTGAAACTCACGGAGGACTTAATTAAGGCCAAGGAGGCAGAGCCACCAAGCCATAACGATGACACGAGCAAAACGTAGATTTCGGATACCCTACTCATTCACTGCATACCGGCATAGATTGCACATAGCCCTGAATTGCATTGCATCTCTCTTGGGTCTTCACTCTGAATGTATCAGCACGCGTACAGCAAGCCAGCCAGCAGCCAGCCAGCCAGCGTCGCACCCGGAGCAAATCCACCGCTTTCGGCTACAAGTAGCCCTCTCATGGTGGGTATAAGCAATGGTCAACATCCGATTATGATATTCCGCTCGTCCCATGCCGACCATCTGGCAAGGAAGAGGCGATGTCTCGTCTGATCATGTCACACGCGGAGCAAAAGACACGGGATCGGCGAGCAAACACCCGCCACTACATGAGGCGCAGTCTGAGATGCAGTGGTGGTTGGTTTCCAGCCTCCGCCCCAACCCCGCGCCGTGCAGTGGTGGCCCGGGGAACGTGGCCTGCATGGTAGGACGTCACTGCGTTGAACGTTGCCAACCTTTCAGTCTGTCACACCACCATAGTGGCAGCGCTCGAAGGATTCAGCATGAACCCCGGGGCGCAGTCTGGCCAGAGCACAGCTGCGCAATACTGCATCTACACATCGGTGGCGTCATCTCGACTACCGAGCCTTGTCCTACCTTTGGACCGGTCTGGCAAGTCGGTGCTCCGGTGTTGGACTACATGGAAGCGGCATTCGCCGAGGTGTACAGTACCAGTGAGGCTCGAGAAACCCTGCAGGACACAGCCAACTCTGCTAAAAATAAAGGCGAAGTCAGGCTCTCGCATGGAGGTGAACCACGATATCCGGCCTGGATGACCGGCCTCAAACACCTCGTTATGTCCGGGTCGGTGTCGCATCATATCTTTGAGTTAATCCGCGATGATCCCCTAGACTGTTTGAGTAGCTCCGCTTTGAAGCACATCCAGATCGACAGAACTACTGTATCGTTTTGACGATGGAGAAGCCCAGAAGATCCCGCCCATCAGGCTGCACCTCGCTACGTTGGTCGACTTGGGGCCAACAGTGGTGGGCCATGCTAGGGGCATTCACAGTCCTCATCGCCATGATCATCCTACTCGACAGCTTCGATGACAGACCGATATTCAGCTGGAACGGCATCACGCTTAATACGATCACGTCTATCCTCTCGGTCACTGTCAAGGCAGCCGCCTTATTCGTCATTGCCGAATGCATGGCCCAATGGAAATGGATCCTGTTTGCCAGGGAACAGCGACCTCTGATCGACTTTGATCGACTCGACGGGGCGACCCGTGGTCCTATGGGGAGCTTGAGACTTATCGTCAAGACGAGAGGCGCGTAAGTTGACCTCTTCTAGACATGCAGATGGGATACTCAACTGGCATCAGATACATTGCTCAATTTGGAGCTGTCCTGACGCTTATAGCCCTCGCACTCGACCCCTTTGCCCAGCAACTCGTCCAGCTTCGTGAGGTCATCGCCTTCGAAACCGCCTCCAATGGAAGCGTAGCTGTCGTGCCAAGGGCTCAGGCTTACTCTTCCGGAGATATGACGGTGGAAGCCTCTTCATCCACGGGGTTGACCAATGAGACTGGTAAGATGGTACAGTGGACTGCCATGAAAGCAAGCTCCACTGCGACCATCTCGGCGACAATGGAGGCAGCAGTCTCGAGCGGGTTCTTCAAGTCTTTGGAGGATGTCAGCCGGGAACGATTTTTCTACTGCCTGACGGGCAAATGCACCTTTGCTCCTTTTCTGACCTTGGGAGTTTGCCACAAATCAACCGACGTTACTTCGAAACTCAAGCATTCAAGCAGGGAACAAGATTTCAACGCTACTCTGAGGGCCTTTGGAACGGAAATGGTCGGCAACTTCAGAGCTCAGCATAAGGACGATCACGGAAGCGCCTTCAGTCTTCCGAACGGACATTTCATGGCAAATATTGACGGAACCGACCCGATCAGCTGTAAAGAGTGCACGACATACCTCACAACATCGTTCGGTACCGAGAATCCCAACAAGACAGTGACCATGAGGGGCATTGATACACTCATCTGGTCCATGAGCGTCATCTATCCAGACATGAAAGCTTACAACAACTTGAGGGTGTCGGATGAAAGCGCAGACGAGTCAAAAGTATGGCCCAACATCCCCATGCTTGCCACGGAGAGCGCACTGTACTATTGCGTCAAGAACGTCACTGCTTCCGTGGTGGACAACAAGTTCCACGAGGAGGTGACGGAAGTCTCTGGAGTCACCAGGACCATCGACTCCTGGGATGCTGCCCTCCTTGACGAGAACAACGGGACATACCAAGCACCCCCAGAAGAGGCTCGCGGCCTCGTTTTTGAAAGTAGCTGGTCGTGGAGAGGGTACAACGACTTGCAGCTCCAAGTGCCAGACCATGATGGCCTCTTCACCGTCACGCCGATCTCAGTGTTTTCGATCAGTGCTCATCTCCAAAGCCTTTTCCGCTGGCCAGACTGGCACAATTCTACCACGGTCCGCCAGAGGCTCGAAGCGGTGCCAGGCATGGCGAAAGCTGTCGCATACAACTCGGCAGTCTTCGGTCCACTGGTGCACAACTGGAGGTATCAACAAGCACAGCCAAAAAAAATTGCACAGCTCATGTCCCTGGTCCCGTAGGAAGAGCTCTCCGAGACAGAGGAGTACAGCGAATTCCGCCAGGTGCAGGTGTTCCAGGTCATCGCTGCAGCCATGACGAACGAGATACGGCGAAGCTCGGTCACGGGCGATTTGAGTCGCAACAGGTCGGACACGACGTTCGAAGAGGGCCAGACGGGCGTACAGGTTGTGCTCTATCGAGTCGCGTGGCCGTGGATCGGATTACATGCTGCCGTATTGGCGTCGACCTGTCTTTTCATGGTTCTGACAATTTGGTCATCTGGTCGCAGTGATGAGATACCCCTGTGGAAGAGCAGTTCCTTGGGGGCGATTCGACGAGGCCATGATATTGGCGACATGCTGATCCATTCTGGCAATACCATTGAGGATATGGAGGCGACGGCAAGGAAGCTGAAGATGAAGGCTGACCGAGATGACGAAGCAAGTCCGACGTTAGGTCGTTGACCAGCTTCCCAGGCTAGTAATATTATGAGTAGGAGTTTCCAGGTTTTCACAAGTTTTCCCGCGACGGTGTCGGTTTAGAGTGCCTCCGGTGCAACGCTGGAGAAGCCGATCAACTCCTTTGTCCTCGGATGAACCTCTGATGAACTACAAATTACGACGTAAGTTTGATATCACGTGTTGGATCGACAGCATCATGACGCTCTGTCTGCCCTCTCCTGCAGGTGCAAGTGGCACGAAACAAGCGCGCGAGAAAACCAGTTGGAGGGCGGCGACCGGGTGTGTGACGGCGCGATATGCCGGCCGGTAGGGCGAAACGACGGACTGCGGGGGCTAGCAGAGCGTACATTAGCGCGCGGCCGGTGGCTAGAAACCACGCAGAAGCAAAGATGCAAGCCTTGGATGCAGTGTTTGCGATGGTGACTCGCGGGAGGGCCTTGGGGGGCCAGGGGCTGGGAGCACAAGAAGCGGCGGTTTGTGGCGTACACAGGAACGCAGACGTGACGCTAAATGACGGGTGATGCAGATGGGCCGGTCGGCCGACTGGGAGGTTTGTGGCCTGCGAGACAACGGCGGACCCTGTGTTTCACACGGAGGGTTGTGCCTCGTGGGGAGACGCCGAGACGGACGGGAGGGAGCCGCCGGTGTGAGTGAGTAGGAGACAGATGCAGTTGTCATTTGAGTTGAGATTCGTTGACCAGAGGTTGCAGAGCTCGAGTCGAGAATGATGATCATCATCAAGCAGAGATCAGCTGTGCTCGGCCTGATGCCCATCTGATGCGTGCCACGGTGTCTGAGGTCGGTCTGACCGTCGCCCAGCAGCAGCAGTGACAGGTCCGAGGAGCTGGGGATGGCAATCTTGGGACGGATAGCCAAATCCTGTCAGCTTGTTGCCCAGCACCTCGATGGATGAATCGGCCGATAAGGCGGCGCCAAGTCTTGAAGACCAGCCCAGCCAAGACCGATTGCTGCACTAATTGGATCGAAATAGCGGATGCCATGGAAAATCAAGCTTGGTGATCTTTCCAGGTACCTACCATGGGGCTGCCCGGCCACGATGAAGACTCCGAGTCGTGGCGAACGAGGCGCGGTCGGCCGTAGGATCCTCTGCCTTGCCTGCTTGTCTGCCGTTTCGCCACTACCCGCGGGCGACAGACTCGAGACAGGGAGTGCCACGGATGCAATGACCGTATCGATTCAGGAACTGGTGGATCCGCGGGCTGTGATTCGGTGTGCTATATTGGGCCGTTCCTGGATGGGGAAAACGCCATCAGCCATCTCACCCCCGAGACCGAGACCCAAGTCTTGGCAAGACAGATGGACGTTGGACTTGGGAGGCCAAGGAGGCTCAGCTTGTATTTTTCTCTTCTCCGGAACTCCTTGGTCTCCGCAGTCCCCGGCGTTCGGCAGAAAGATCAAGTCATAGTTACGGTACGCCTCGAACTTGAGGTGAAAATGGAGACGGGGGCCACCCCAGACTCCAGAGCCCCTCTGCCACTGCCACCCAGGTATCATCCCGACCGCCCGACCCGTGACGTCTGGGCAAGAGGCATATCAGACGAAGAGCGTTGATACCTGAGCACCGTCTGAAGTGACCGCACGGAAGGGGGGGGAGGAGGGAAGCAGGGGAAGTAAAAGGCCAGGGGGTGGTAGAGGCGGCACATGAAGAGGTACCCTGCCAGCTCATTTAATGCGCCGCGATACCTCACAGGTGCCGAGATTTGACATGCACGGTTGGTCCACACGTCTGCTCTCCCCCCTATCACCTGCTTCCAGCGTCCCACTGGGCTCTTTCGCCTCGCGGCCCTCTTCGAACTTCAGCATGCCCGGGGTGCGAGCGAAACCCGCAGGTCCCGTCATTCAGGGGGGCAGATCAACCACCCTGTCCAATCACTGTCCTCCCACGAGGGGTGATGCCCCGCAGAAGGTGCACTAAGAAACCACGACCCGCGGCCCCTAACAAAGTAGCCTCGTCGTCGGTCCCAGTGCTTGCATGGTAAGTGCGATCCTGGGGCCTGGCAAAAGCCTGGGAAGTCGCGACCCGGTCCGCGACAGGTACCTCGCAGCGCCAATCCATCAACCTCCTTTTTCTTGCCAACTTTTCCCTGTGCTTTCCCCCAGCCCTCCCCGTCTCCTTCTCCTCTGTTCCTTCCCTCCTCCTTCCTCCCCCTCGATCCTCCCATTGCAAAAAAGGGAATTAGTAAAAAGGCACCTCCCTCGGCTGCTGCGAACCGTCACTCTCTTCCGTTCGCTCGCTCGCCCTGGCTCTTCGCCCATCCTGTCGTTCTCAGAACCTACAAACCCGCCCGACGCACTTGTACCAGCTCACTATACCTGAGGAGTACTACGCCCCTACAACACCTCTCTAATTTCCCCGAACTCGATCTCCCTCCCCCCGGAACCGGTTTATTCACTCGTGGCAAGACCCGACTGTCGACGTTGAAAGACAAAGACGAACAATAGAAGCTCTCGATTGCCCCTCGATAATCAATCAACCCGCCCATTCGCTCTGCCAAGAAAAGGGGAACCAGCCACTGCAGCATCAACAACTTATCAAGCCTGTTGCGTCAGACGGCCGCCGTCATCATCCCACCCGCCTCCTTTTTTTCCACCCCAGTCAAGGCCTTTCGTCGCCCCGTGGACAACACCTCGCGACCGACCGACCGACGTCGAGCAAGGAGAGACAGACCCCTTATCCAACCACGACAACATTCCGAGACCCCCGACCGTACCGCCCACCACGACTCCTCCCTGCCAAACACCTACCTAGGTTGTTTTCGACTCGGGCCTCTCCGACCACGACCAGGCCAGACCTTCCCAGCTGAGGGTTTCAACTGGTTCATCCCTCTGGTCCGCCTACCCCCCTTGAGTGGACTGCCGCCCGCCACCACTGCGTACCACCACCACACCAATACCACCCTGTCGCTCTCTTCCGACCGACTGCTCGCGACAGCGCGACGGGAACGCTAAATTCCATCGCCAAACAGAAACACCCTGACAACCAACGCCTGCCGCCCATTGTGCAGCAGCTACACCGACCATCGTGTCCTTACGCCGAATAGTAGACTCGCTGTCAATCGAGTCTCCACTGGGCAATCATCTTGCTGGGCCATCGACAACCTGCGAACACGACCGACACCGCGACTAGACAACCGCGCCGCGTCTGCTGTCGACCAGACCCCCTGCACAGCTTTCCCGCCAACAGTCAGCCTCTTGAAGACCACTTCGTATTCCGCCAACTGAATACTGTCGCCTCAATCCGACTCGGTCTCTCCCAATTTTCGTCGTCCAACGACCAGACCCGACCTTGCCGGATTCTTCTCCCTTTTTGATCGTCCAGCAGCCTTGAAAAGGCCACAACTTGCCGACCATGGCCAACTCGTATGTCGATTTACCTGCAAATCGCTAGGTGGCGGAACACGTCCACACAGCTACCCCTCTGCCGACGGTGCTGACTAGAACTCCAGAATCGGCGAGGCCTTCCGCTCGTTTTGGCACACAATGACCAGCAATGATAGACGTATGCTTGAGAAGCCCTCCTGCACGCAAAACTCAACTGACATGGCCACTCCAGATTCCACACCCGACTCTCCCTACCGAAGCGGCCGACACGTTCCCCTGACGAATGGCCGACACAGCATCCTGACTTCGGTCGCGACCGCAGCATCAGAATCGCAGTTCAACGTTGCCTCGCCGTACCACGACGAGAATGCATCCCTGTCCCGCGAGAACACAAACACAGCATACCAGGGCGCCGGTATGGGCTCTCCGTACCTGCCATCCAGCCCCGGCCCGTATTCGCCCGGAGTGAGGTCAACAATGGCGCGGCGCGAGAGCCAGCAAGACGGTTTCGACATGCAGAGCCCGGGAGACGTGCCGATGCAGGCCTTCCAAGATGGCCTACCCCCGGCACCTCCCGTCTCGCACTCGTGGAGGAAGATTGACGCATGGGCCGAGGACAACTACCCCGAGTTGTTCGATCAGCTCGGCGAGGGCGCCACTAACAATGACCTCAACGAGCTTGAGCACATCCTCGACTGCACCCTTCCCCAGGACGTCCGTGAGTCCCTCATGGTCCACGACGGCCAGGAGCGCTGGGGCACACCCACCGGTATCATTTTCGGCTCGATGCTGCTCGACTGCGAAGAGCTGGTCCAGGAATGGGAAACGTGGAGAAAGGTCAACCAGCAGTTTCTCCTGGATAACGCCATTGCGAAACCGGCCGTTCCCTCCAAGGCCCTCGGTGGTAGCGACGAAGCCTCGTCGTCCCGGACACCTACTCAGCCCTCTCGCCCCAACCAGAACCCCAACTGGAGGCAAGATCTTATTTCTCGACAGGACTGCGTCCCTCCGAACTCTGTTCAGAGGGCGTATGCTCACCCTGCCTGGATTCCCCTGGTGCGCGACTGGGGCGGCAACAACCTGGCCGTCGACCTTGCACCCGGACCGAGCGGCACCTGGGGACAGGTGATCCTCTTTGGTCGCGACTACGACACCAAGTACGTTGTCGCCAAGTCGTGGTCGCACCTCCTGGCCACCGTTGCAGACGACCTCGGCAGCGGCAAGTGGTTTGTCGACGAGGATACGGGCGAACTGAAACTCCGGGAGTTCAAGGAAGCCCGGGTTGAGCCCCCGTACTTTGGCATCCTCCGCTGGAGGACGGACCAGAAGTTTGGCCGACGGGCCGCCCGGAGAAAGTCAGCCATGCCACCTCCCAACAGGACGTCGTCTCCTGCGGGTTCCGGCTCCGGATCACCCTACTCAAGTACGACGCCTGAGCCTGTCAACGGCGAAACCCGCGGCCGTACCTTGCAACGACCTACCGGAGCTTCTCCTCTCGCGAGCCCTAACCGACCAGGAGTCGGTAAGCCCAGTCCCTTGGCCAGGGTTGCGGAGGAAACCTCCCTGCCAGAGATTCAGACCAACGGCCTTGCGCCCCCGAAACTTGTCGAAGTCGACACGCCCCGACCTAGCGAAGACGACGCGAAGACACATATCGACATTTCTATCCACGAGGACCGTGGTAAGGAGAACACGGCGCCCGGCACCAAGGCCAACGGTCACGCAAACGGCAAGCTCGCCGAGGTCTCGGAGGAACCCCTCAAGGAAATCGAAATATAGACGGCACAGTCCACTGGATACGCGAAACGACGTCAACGTACTTTTCCTCGTTCCTTCCGCCTCTCTTCCGCATAGAGTGGCTTCTTCTCTGCAACGCAAAGCTACCCGGAGTTTTGGGGCGTCTTGTGTCTCCCAGAGACATGAACTTTTCATGTCTGCATAGGGGCGAGGTTGGCAAGCCTCGGATAACAACGCTTTCATTGAGCATATCAATTTTACGGCGGCGCACCTCCTTTTGGGACACACATGGATTCTTCTATCATTCTCGTCTGGACCTCCCTGGAGAAGGTTCAGCAGTATTGGCGGTTTGGTGTTCGGCTTTGCTCTTGGAGCGGTGTCTCGGTGGACTGGGCTTCTGGCCTGATGTCTCCGAACACTGCCAGGAGAAAGCCGAGGGCTTGCGTCTCGGGTTGGGTCGACTCTTCACGGGGATCCGCCGAGCACAAGGGAGTTCCAGGACAGTCATGGCTCGTTGAAGCCGGTATGACGTGGTTATTGTAATCTTTGAATTAGCTGATCATGGCAGCATGCCCATAATGCTATTGTAAGATTAGAACATGCTGTTCCGTTGCTTCCATTTGCCTGGTCGACATAAGGACATGCTGCCATAAGTGAGGCTCGTTGTCCGCTTAGTCAGCCATTCCAGCCCCCGTTATGCAATGCGCTCCAAACACCCCCGCTCTTGATGGTCTTGGCGAATTAGAGGCCGCTGTGGTTCAACGCCGAGCTCCAACTTGCGCAGGCGACCGTCTTCCAACACGCACGCCCGTCGTCATCCTCAACCACCAATTCGCAAGAACCCGTACAACGGACTCAACCATCGCACGTTCGATACTACATCGCTCCGTCTAATTCACCCCCTACGAAACTCGTACCAACAACTCATATCGTCGGCATCTCCGATACCTCGGCCGACGTCCGACCGACCGCAAACAACCTCCGAAGCTCCGAACAGCGAAGCTGCGCATCCAACATCATGGAGGAAGAGCGCCTCTGGAAGTTCCGCAAGCCCGAGTGGCTGAAGAGCGTCTGGGCTAGAAACTCGGGCGTCTACATCGCCGGCGGCCTGGTACGTCATGCCCTCTGATGCCTCTCCTGTCGCAGTCCGAGATCATCACCATGCTAACCTCTGCCCGCTCCCAGTTCTCCCTCGCATTCTACACCATGCTCGACAGCGCCGTCTGGTCCAAGCACGCCAACGGCTCGTCGATTCACATCAAATTCGTCGACTGGCTGCCCTTTATCTTCTCGAGCCTCGGCATGCTCATCATCAACAGCGTCGAAAAGGGCCGTCTGGCGGCCGACAGCTTCAGCTACAGCGGCAACGGCGTGGCGTGGAAGGCGCGCGTTGTTCTGTTCCTGGGCTTTGCGGCTCTCGCGGGCGGCATGGCGGGCGGTGTGGTGGTGTTCATCCTCAAGTTTGTGATGAACAGCGTCCAGATGCCGGCGCTTACGATGGGGGTTGAGAATGTTGTGGCGAATGCGCTCGTGGGCGCGAGCACTGTTGTGCTTTGGGTCAGCCAGAATATGGAGGATGAGTATAGCTACAACCTTTCTCTGTAAGGGTTGAAGAGGTGTATTTGGAAGAGGGGTGGACGATGGGGGGTATTAGGGAGGAAGAGGGGAGGGTTGTTTCGCGGAGGAAGTGCGTTTGATGCGGGATGGCGCTTGAGGGGACTATGTATATCACGGATAGGGGAGGGGTGGAGGGGGAGATTGGTGGTTGACACACACACATTCAAGCATTGTATTTCTGTACGTGGGTAGTCTATCTGAGGTTGATGAGCTTTTGTCTGTTGGCTTGAGGATCTTGGTGTTAGATCACCTCGGTGAATGTGATAGACCTACAGGTCAGAGCATTGACAACTGACAACAGGCTGTTGGCAGAATCACAGGGCTGTTCGATGGTTTCGATGAGACTGAGCCGTCTAGATAAAGGACACAGTAGTTGATCTTCCAATCTACTTCTGTATTTTGAGGCATATCTCTAGGCGGGCAACACCATCACCAGCTTTCATATCGCCGAAGCAAATTCAAATCGATTCGGTTTGTGCTGCTTCATAGGCAGATCCCAGATCGAGGATTATCGATGTGAAAAGGTCTCGAAGAGGCACGACAGAGCGTCGAAATGTGGTCGATCTCACAGAGGCACTCCGCGTCCATGAAACTTAGCTCCAGACAGCTCAAGGCCAATAGCATTCCGATGGATCCCAGCATCACACAGGGAACTAAGGATCTTTCTTGCGAGTTGCGAAATTCAACACAGGCTTCAACAGCGCGCTTCCCTGCATGTCCAGCACATACGACCATAGCCACGAGAGAACACGGGATCCCGTCCGCTCTCCCATAGTTAAACTCGTGAGCGCTGGACTAGTAGTTGGGTCGGTGACGACCAGCGAATCCCCGGTGTTGTATGTTTTTTGCTACCGAGAATTTTGCTTATCAAGTCACCGAGTGATCACTGACCGACTGACTCTCTAATATTCTTCTTCTGACAACACCGCCCGAGAGACACGTGCAGTCTTTCGGAGTATTCCTTCTCAGAACGACAGAAACCATGCCCAGCCCTATACCCAGTCACTTACTCAAGTTGAAAACACTTCAAGTCCACATTTCATCATCACTCTACCCCTCCGGCTTTCTTGGACCGGCCAAGGCCAGAAAACCAAGACAACCAACGTAACCTCACGCCGAGAAACCCACAAAACCAAAAAGTTCAACAAGACACGCAGCACAACAGTTTCATACCAACATCTTCGTACGACCCACGTGAGCCTCATCAGGCGCCTCCATGCCCCGATAATGCGGCCACGCGAGACCCACGGGCGCGTTGTACCATCTCAACGCCCAGTGCCGAAGATGACCGACATGATCCTTTCCAACAGCCTCGCCACCAGTCGCACCGGGTCTCGGTAAGTATCAGGCACTACGAAAGCTGTGCTCGGTAGTACGGGCGCCGACGCTGAGGACCGCCCATGCAGCAGGCTGGAATGGGAAGGCAGAGGTCATGTAAGGGCGCGCGTGGTGCTCGGTGACGGGGGTAGGGGAGGGGGCTGCTGGTGGCCGAATGCTGCCGCCCGCGTGCCAAGTTCCCGCTTGGTGGGTGCCGTTGTGTAGCCTCATCAGAGACAGTCGATGTGCAAAACATCTGGGTGCTGGGCTGCTATTTGGGTACTTGAGCCACCTGTGCTATGCTGAACAGAACGAGACATGGATCTCGGTGTGACTTTCTAGGATAGGTGCCCATTCAATGTTTGCAGATAGCTTCGCCCCTCCTACTGAGTGTTTTGTGAATACAGACTCGGGTTGTTGTAGGAAATGTCAATAGGTCGTGCTTGGCCATGTAAAGCACGCAGACACAGACGGGCTATACGTCGAACGCCATACAGTTTGATTCTTCCAAGCAAAAACGTGCCACAGGAACATCGTCTGGCTTACTCCTACAAATGATCGGCGAAATAACAGCGTCCAAGACCTGGAAAGTGACGAGTCAGATTCCGAACCGCAATTTAAACCGCTCTGCAGCAACCCCCAGGCAACATAGGGCCAAAATGGAGATGACAAGAAGAAGGCGACCGACCCTGGGCGGAGTCGTTTGCAGTGGTGGCGCGGCATGTCGTCCCGAACGTCGCTCGTTGGAGACAGCCGTCGTTGCTCCAGCGGGAACGTGCAGAAAGTTCCGAAAGTCGTTTCGTATTTAGACCTCCCGACCCTGGTCCATCACTTTAGCAATATGGCAAGATCCAGACTCTGAGACCGCGGACGTGGTGTGTAACCATCGAGGTCTCTAGGATGCTGCCGATTCACCAGCGTTATGCTAGGTACTAGACATACTTGCAGCAGAGACATTTGACATGCCTGTATGCAGCTTCGTTGTAACCACGCTGGTGGTCGGTTGGAAGTACGTGGCTGGCAAGGCGAAGCTGCGGATCGGATATGCCTCACCGCGCACCGCCAACCCCTGACCGAGGGCATGTGCCCATTGGCGTCGGGAGAGCTATGCACGCAACCTGCAATTTGTTGTCACCCTCGGCGCAGCCATCAGAGTCAGGCCCATCGACATCACGATCCTTGACTTGGCGACCAAGATGCAGATGCAGCCACGGAGCAAAACAATGACCATGAGAGACCAAAAGAACCTGAAGGCGTAGCATCACAAGTGGAAGCGGTGCGTGTCGATGTTGGTATCCATTGGGACTGGATTGGGCTCTTGCAAAGGTAGTCCCCATGTCCCAACAGGCATATGTGTATGCGTGGTGAAGCGAGCTGCAGAACGCCATATTGCCCAAGAAAAGGAGCAGCAGCATTGGTCAGGACTCAGGTGTAGCTACTCACGCTAGCCAACCCGAAGGGAGGTGCTGCGAGAGTTCCGTCCGTGCGTCGTTTACCTGTACATGCAGCTGCTAGTTGCATGTTGAGATGGTTGCGGCATTCTCTTTTGGTGTCGTGGCGGCTGTGGCCTCACGTGGCGACTGGACGGCATTCGTGCAGATAAACCTGCGGATGTGCCGCATTCCGTTGCTGAATTTGACGATGATTTGCGCGATGATCGATGAGGTCAGATCAGGCCAGACGATAATGACGGGCAATGATTCATCAAATGGCCGTTGAGGGTAGCAATTTGTCTGGGACAAGGGGGAGCTTTGGTTGCCGACTGGTCTTGCAGCTTTTGGAGGAGTGGAGCAAGGGCATCAAGCAAAGTGCATGCTGCCGATGCACCGGTGTCGTAGGATTTGTTGAGAGGTTCCCTGGAGGAGCCAGGGGAGCGAGGGAAAAAAAAGCAACGCTTGAAGAAGCCACCGATTGAGGCAATTTGCTGGTCGTCAAGCATTGGCAAAATGCCTCTGAGACCAATGAGCCGTTGTAGAGCAGAAAGCGGGCATCCTAAGACCTGGTGAGACGGACGCCTCCAAGCTCGGTGAGACGCAGCACACACCACGGCAGGACGACCCTGAAGTCAGGATTTGTGGTGAAGGGGCGGCGGGCGGCAGGCTGACCAGGGTCCGCGGTGGCTGGCCTCATCGTACCGCGTACGCATGGCGGCGACGGGAGTCTTCGGACACTAGTGAGGAAGAAAAGGATGCGGATGCAGCGCGCCGCTCTGGGTTCTTGGGCATTGCAGAGGCAAGACCAGCCCGGCAACCCTTGACCGGCCCTGACTGAGCTGGCAAGCCTTTCAGGAATATCGAACCTGGCTTGCCTGGCAACCTGGCCACCGTCGGCGACTTTGAGTCAGGGGTGAGTGGTGAAGCCAGGCACGAGAGGTAGCGAGGCGGAGCAGCTGTGGTGTGTGTGGTGTGGACTGCAAGGCAGGTAGGTGCAGGACGGCGGCGACGGCTTGACCCGAGGCCGACTAGCTTGCCAACCGTCCATCCAGCCGCTGGCGAGGGCGGTGGTGGTTGGTGTTGCAAGGCCAGAGCTCCACGTTGCTGTCATGTCCGTCTGTCAAAGACTGACTTGATGGGTCCAGTCCAACGTCGCGTCTCGATATTCCCAGCGGGCAGGTCGACAGGCCGAGAAAAGTGGCGACATTGGACCATGTGTTCCTCAATTCTGGTGCTAGCGTGACCTGGGAGTGGTCATGAGACCGGCTCGAGTTTGCTGCATCCAGACCGTGATGCAGGCAAGGGAGGGCAGGGCAGGACAGGACAGGGCAGGGCAGGGCAGGCATGCCGACCCAGGTCAGCCAGCAGGGCCAAGTAGGTCAGCCTGCTCGTAAGCACAGTCCCTGGTAAAAATGAAAAACGTATGGGGCCCTCGAAGACGCACGGCGTCATTTCCGTCGACCGGCGCTCTGCCGCCCGCCGCCGACTTGTCTGACGTGGTCCCCCGGGCGCCCGGGCGGCGGGCATCGAATCCCGGGTGGTGTGTCCATCGTGTGTGTGCGTGTGCGTGTGCCTTTGGTCTTCTGCCTCTTGCTTGCGTTCGCTCGTGTGGGATGCCCTTGGCGAGAAGCTAGTATCGCCGCCCGCTGGGAGCGCCGGGGTTCCATTGGGTCATCTGCCGCCGTATGTTCCGTAGCGCAGACCGGTGCCGTTGCCTGTCACCCAACAGGTGACAAGGGGAGGGTCAGCGAGGGGGAAGAGCACGAGAAGAGACAATGCGGCGAGGACTCGAGCGAGAGATGGAGGCTAATGGTGTTGAGATATCAAGATGTATCAGTCACCAGCACCGCCAGGCACACAAAATGTCTTGGAAAAAAAGCAAAGCCCTCGTGGCCTGTCGTGCCTTCCTGCCCTTCGAGCTGGACTTGCCTCTGTCGGCGGGAAGGGGAGGCGAAGCAGGAGCAGTGGGTATCTCTTGCCTTGATCTTCTGCCAGAGCGCATCCGACATGACGTATTTGGGGCAAGTGCAAAATTGCCCACTAACCCACGGTCGTAGCTTCCAGCAGAAGATTCATCTTGGCAACGAACGATCATTGATGAGACCTCCGCGGACAAGATGCTCAGTGGAACATCTCACAGTGAGAGTGAGATTGAGGTTGAGCTCCCGTCTCCAGTCCGTCCTGACCAACTGCACGGCCGGGCCCGCGTCGTCTGGCGGCGGCGGCGGACGTCGGACGGATGCTCACATTTCCCACTGCTAGCCGGCCATGTGACAGCACCTTCCCATCCTCTTTGCTTTTACGTACATTCTTGAGCGTGGCGGCGAGCTCCACCCCTGAGTTCTTTTCGTGGATCGTTCAAGTTTCAAGATGCTCAACCTCCTGTTCGCCCAAGCTTCTTCTCCCTCTCAGAATGGGACCTGGCTGGTGCCTGTCCTGTCGTGTCTGCGAGCCCCGCACTCTGATTTTGTTTCCTCCACACAAAACGGGGGCCATCGTCATGAATCTTGCTGCATTGAGGCAAGGAGGGGGAGGGGCAGCTGGGAAGGGGGGCAAGGGGCAAGGGGGAGCGCATCCACGGACTCGGCGCGTGCTACCAAGACCACAAGCCCCCGGGGGCTCAGCTGGGCTGGTGTGTGCGGCGTCCGGAGTTCGGGGCTGTAAAAAGCGTGCTTGATCATCTGGCCCCGAGAGAAAATGGAGCCTCCATCTACGTCCACGACAGGCGCTGTCTCGGGGGGTGGGCCAGACAGAATTCAATATTCCGTGGCCCCCCTCACCTCGCGTGTGCCGGTGAGCAACGCGGAAGACGGGAGAGGGGGGATGATCCTTGTTCTTGCATGCCCTTCCTACGACTCTGCGAGCACTGACAACCACGCCCGGGGATCGCGGCCCAACTGTAGAGAGGCCTGGACCGACCGCCGCCGCCGAGGAGGGCCGAAGAGGGCCAGATTCTCGCCAGGGACACGGCGTCGCTGACCGAGCCAGAGGCCGTAGTGCGGCGTGCCCCCTTTTCCCGTCTACTTCCACGTAGGACCACATAATATGGTGTCCGCCAGCGGCGGTCAGTGTCACTGGCGGCCAGACGGACGACCTGGCATGACTCCAAAGGCAACGGCGTGGACCTGCCGCGCGACCGGTCCCTGCAGGAGGTGAAGAACGAACGGCTGGCCGGCCGTCGGTGTCGGGTGAGGCTCAAGCAGTTGGGCGGCCCTATAGGACAAGCAAGCCATCGTCCCGCGCGGGTCTTCACCGCTTTCAGACCCCCCAAGCCGACTGCGGCCGGCATGTCGGGAGTCAAGGTCCAATTCAGCCCAGTTCAGCCAGGGGCACGGTTCCACGGTTCAACAGGAAGCCATGCGATGCCCATGGGCGACACGTTTTGTGATGGATTGGATGGAGTGTGCGTGGGAGTGGGAATGGGAGCCAGATCGACAAGCCTCAGCTGGCCCAGCGGGGGGGAGTACAGTACGCGGCAACGAAGTACCTGGCATGGGTTTGTCGACCATTGGAATTGGGACAAAGTCAATTGGGCGCTGGGCGCCGAATCGTCGAGGTTGGACTTTGGACCTGGCCGACATGCCCGCAACACCAGCCACTCGCTGGATGTGACTCCACGCCTGTCCAGTCGCAAGGTCCAGAGCTAAGGGGTGGGGCGACCCTTTTTGACTTCCGCCTGCCGAGCGCTAGCGCGTGAGCTGCCCGTCTCAAAATGAGCACATGAGCAACCTCGAAGCCCGCCCGAGCGGGTCCCCTGGCTACGCCGGTGCCTCGAAAGGGGGGCACGGGGAGGGGTGGGTGGCAGGAACAGGAGCTCCTTCAACCATGGATCGTGAGGTGACGATGGGTGATCTCCTGGAAGAGACAGCAGACATGACCTGGAGAATGGTCTCTGTTGGGCCCGGATGAGCCTGACTTTGGACAGATGTGCCGTCGTCATGCCATGAGGCAGCTGATTTAGAGATTGATTAGATGTCATTATTGTCGTACGAGGTGAGGACGGGCTTTCAAGAAGAGCCTTGAGGTCAGCTTGGACCGGCTGTCAGGAGACGACAGCGACGAGGCATCGAGATGAGGCAATATCTTTCGTTCGTCCATCTCGAGTACCTTACATGGTCCTCTTTCACGGAACCTTGGAGTTCCCAGCTATACATAGCTTCCACCCCAAAAAGCCTGGCAAGGCATACGCCGAAGCTTCAACCTCGCAGCCCTACCTCGTGCTTCGGGAACCAAGACTCTAAAGCAGCCTCAAATCTGCCAAGTGCCGGCTATTATTACAATGTACAATCCCCTTGGCCAGGGAGGGTATGTAATATCAGCAACATGCGTTACATGTCCGTCCTCCACCTCGTCACCCGACGACTGCATCGTCGGGAGCTTCAACCTGGCGGCCTGGCCCCCGACTCGGCCTGACTCGAGCTGTCACCAGGGAGTGGACGGGAGTTGCCTACAGGCTGTGCTAGCCAAGGGGGAGCTGGGATGGAAAGTCAGATTCGGCTCGCAGGGGATCTCAAGCCGGGACTTGCGCCTGACTTGCATGCAAGCTCCCGCCTCTCTCATTCGCGTCCTCCTACTCGTCCCCCTCAGCTTCGTCCCGTCCCTCCCTTTCTCTGCCAGTGCCAGTGTGGGAGGTATCAAGTAACGTGAGACGGCAGTCGAGTATTCCGAGGAGAGGTACAGCCTACAGACACTCGTGCCCCTTTTATGATGGGTCGAACACCACATGACACCCCCGGAGCTCCCTGGGCGGACTCTTTTTTCGAATGGGACAACTTTGAAGGAAGTAGCGGTACCGCCAAGACTCCTGTAGAAGAGGTAGCGCCCGGATTGGTCCTGCGACATGTGCAGACGTGCCACTGCCAGGTGGGTGGATAAGGTAACTGCCTGATGGTCTGCCTGCCAGGACTTCACCTCACGTCACAGTCGAACTCTGAAGAGCTTTGTCAAAGTTGAGGGCGATGGACCAAGGGTACGGTATGCTCGGTTGGCAACATCAGTAATAAATCCCCCATTCCAACCCTTGTCTCCCGAGACAGGGCAGCTCCCAGCAACGTGGTGGGTTTCCAGCCGGCAGCGGCAGCGAACAGCGCAGTGGCACCGTGGTCCGTGGTCCGTGGTCCGTAAGTGCCCCTCATCATGCTCACCTGACCTTTCGCAGCCGTTCCCCAGCGCTTCTCACTGGACTACGTTCGTCCACCCCGCCCGCCCGCCTGGCACCTACTAAGGTAAACCCCTCGCCAAAGCTCGTAGCCTGTAGGCCTCCACTGCTGATGTCCGTCGATGGCACGCCTCCCCGCCTCCTCCGTTGAAGCACTCCCTCCCCGGTCAGATTTGTCAGTTCTTGCCTGAACACCAAGATCACGAGTCGAGTAGATATCTTGCCTTGAATATCGGGAATATCAGACAGGCTTTGTTCCTAACGCCGTGGCCACGAGCCAAGCCAGACGTTGGAACGCGGCTGCCCTCACCTTACTTTTTACCTGCCAAGTGCCCGAGCTCACCAAGTCCATCCACTATAGCGACCCAAGTACCGGTACAAAGACGTTGCCCCCCGTTTGTACATCAAGGCCCCAGGCACCTTTCAAGCGCTGCCCAGTGTCTTCTGACATCATCTGGCCCTCGCCCGCTACAGCTTTCTCTCACTTGCTCTCCTCCCCTTGAACATTCTAAAATCCTCCGTCGAGAGACAGCGCCCATCCATCCCACCAGGGACCCATCCCCGCGTCGAATCGATCGCGCATTGTCTGAATATCCACCTCGAGGCCCTCTGGTAGGCATCTGATCCTGTGATATCCCAAGTGGCCGGTGAAGCCCTACCAAGTCTCCTCCTTGAGCGCCGCCGCACACGTTAAACCACCACCACCACACCACCATTGCCCCCCCCCCCCCCGCCCACAGGTACGTACCCCTCTACATCGCCTGTACCTCGCCCCGTCAGGTACTTCGCCCAGAGGTCCTTCCCCCCCGGCCTTGCTGCTCCTGCGCTGCTGGCTGCACCTCGCTCACCCCTGGCACCACACTGCAGAGCCGTCTCCATCGCGCGCTGGGGCCCTTGTCCAAACGTCGTCGCCTCGTTCACTTTGCTGCTAGCCTCTGGCTGCCGTGTGGCCCGCGAGGCCTCGAGATCGGCTGCCCCCCGGCTACTGCCCCTCTTCCAAGTACCTCCTCCTCACCTTTTCCAATTCGAAGCAACCTCCACCACTACCACTGCACTGCACGCTGTGCTCTCACCAAGTCCACCTCTCCTCCATCGGCCGAGCGTTTACCATCACTTTCCCCCCCCTTCCCCCTCCCCTCCCTTAGCCTCTCTCACCTCGACCCCGTGTCAAAGGAACATCACGGTTTCCTCCTCCAGCCTTGGCCTGCCCGCGCAGCGCCTCAACCAGCCTCGACCACCGTCCGTCCTCCTCCACTACTACCACTCTTCTGACTCTTGCCCGCCCGCCCGCCTGTTGCTTGCCTGCCGCCGCGCCGCTCCGCTCTCGTCTCCGTCCCCTCAACACAGCTGCTACCCGGTACGAAATCCCCGCGTTCCTGGCCCAGCACACCCGCACAGCACCGCTCCGTCCAGCCTCCCACGATCGCCTCAATTGCCAACCCCTCGTGCCACACACACGATCCCGTCATCATCTTTTCATCTCTCTACTGAAACGAACTTCATTGACATTGATTCATCTCCCAGGTAAGCCGAAATACCCGCATGTGCTGCTCTGCCTACCATGCTTTCCCCCCTCTCTTCTCCTACGGCCGCGCTGGGCACTCGCCCTACCCTCCTGCCCTCTTCCCCTCGTCGCCAGGCAAGGAATGCTCGAGGGTGCCAGTCCTGCCTTCCTTCTCCACGCCCGGCCTCCCTCGAGCTCCCGGCAATGCCTATTCACTGCACAACCTCTGCGACGACGTCACGCACCGCTGTATCGTGACTCGGCGCAGGCATCACCAGCCCAGCCCCTTCACGCCGATCCGCTCGTCGCAGTCAACCATCCTCAGTCACCAATTTGCCCTGCCTCCTCCGCGCCCAGCACCACCCCCATTCCCTCCTAATCCCCTCCTCTCCCGCACACCACTCCCACCCCTCCAGTTCTCTCATTGCCCCGCTCCTCCTACGCACCATCAAATGGTTCTCCTCGGGTCACGCCTCGAGACAGCTCTTCCTCCTTCACAACCTCGCCAGAACCACCACCGTCGTCGCATCGTGCTAAGCCTTCCTAGAACCCCTCTTCTCGGCCCGCATCGCATCGCACCCAGCCAGCCAACCCCGACGCCAAGTCACGACCTGCCATCATCCGCGGCATCGACAACAACAGCTTTGATACCTCAGGAAACCCCGTTTTCGGCCCTCCTCCTTCTTACACGACCTGAACCCTCGTCTTCTTGCACTCGCCACCCTCTCACGCTCAAGGTGTCGACCTCCAGACTTCGTACAAACCCACCACCAACCGCCCCAGCCTACATCGCCCCAATCGCCTTCTCCCCGGTTGCAGCTTCGAGCCGTGGCCTCATTTCCAACAGCGACGCAATCCACTGCCACGCCGAGCGTATTTCTGAAAGGGTCCAGTGCGGCTGAATCACGTCATGTCATCGAATCGCCCGAACGCGCTGCACAACCTCAGGATGGGGGGTAAGAAACCGCTCTATGCTGGTCCAATCTTGGTCTCCTTTCTAACACGAGCTCCGCAGAGGTCATCCGTGAGAAGGTGCAGGACGGAATTACGGGAGAGACAAGAGATTTGCAGTACACCCAGTGCAAGATTGTTGGCAACGGTTCCTTCGGTGTCGTCTTCCAGACCAAGCTTTCGCCTTCGGGAGAGGATGCTGCCATCAAGCGCGTCCTGCAGGACAAGCGGTTCAAGGTGCGTTGCGACGCGCCCACGATACCAGGAGCACAGGAACTGACCAACACGCACAGAACCGTGAGCTGCAGATTATGCGCATCGTCCGTCACCCGAACATTGTCCAGCTGAAGGCCTTCTACTACTCCAACGGAGAACGCGCATGTCCCGCCCTCGACCCCGCACCGCCCCCGACGCCATTTTGCTAACACACACTGTAGAAGGATGAGGTGTACCTGAACCTTGTCCAGGAGTACGTGCCCGAAACCGTCTACCGCGCTTCCCGCTTCTTCAACAAGATGAAGACGACCATGCCCATCCTCGAGGTCAAGCTGTACATCTACCAGCTCTTCCGCGCCCTGGCCTATATCCACTCTCAAGGCATTTGCCACCGTGACATCAAGCCCCAGAACCTTCTGCTTGACCCGACCACCGGCATCCTCAAGCTCTGTGATTTCGGAAGTGCCAAGATTCTTGTGGAAAACGAGCCCAACGTTTCGTACATTTGCTCTCGATACTACAGGGCCCCTGAGCTCATCTTTGGCGCCACCAACTACACCACCAAGATCGGTACGCGACCGCCCACCACCCTGCCCCGCGCTGTTTCGTGCTAACACGCCTCCCAGATGTTTGGTCGACCGGCTGCGTCATGGCTGAGCTCATGCTCGGCCAGCCGCTCTTCCCCGGCGAGTCAGGCATCGACCAGCTGGTGGAGATCATCAAGGTCCTTGGCACGCCCACCAGGGAACAGATCCGGACCATGAACCCCAACTACATGGAGCACAAGTTCCCGCAGATCAAGCCTCATCCGTTCTCCAAGGTCTTCCGAAAGGCCGACGCCAATGCTATCGATCTCATCGCCCGCCTGCTCGAGTACACACCCACGGAGAGACAAAGCGCCATCGATGCCATGGTGCACCCCTTCTTCGATGAGCTGAGGGATCCCAGCACCAAGCTGCCCGACTCGCGACACAACACCGGCACGGTCCGCGACCTGCCGCCACTGTTCGACTTTACACGACACGGTATGTACCTAGCGATTCTATTTGAGGCGTTGTCATTGCTGACACATGTGCCACAGAGCTTTCGATCCGCCCCAGCCTCAACCAGCAGCTTGTGCCTCCCCACATCAAACCCATCCTCCTCTCCAAGGGTCTCGACATTGAAAACCTGACGCCTTTGACACGGCAGGAGATGCTGGCCAAGCTCGACTGAAGCATGCCGGTTTTGACGCCTTGAAACCCAACTGGCCGAGAACCCAGCCCCGACAGGACCCGGGGTGCTCTGCTTACTCGGCACTGCACCGAGCATGAGGCAGGATTGGCACCCCACACTCCCGACCGGGCGAGATCTCGACGAGACGCGATGGAACGACTACTATAAGCTTGCTTGCTCAAGGGCGCCCGGTGTTTCGGGAACCGACGAGCTGGGGTCAGGAGTTTAACGGAAAGAACGGGGCGGTCATGACAGCGTACGCTCCATGGTTCAGGCCTGGGAACGACCGGGGGGTTGAGTCTGGCTACGCGGCCATTGGGCCCCCCGGGCAGGGACCCGATGGGCAACGTCGATGCATTTGAGAAGGGACGCGACCACAAAGGTTTAGATCGCACGGCGATGCATGACTGGGATGGCTCCGCTGTTGCTTTTACTGTTCCTCACGTTGCATGAAAAGGGTTTCCACTGGCGGAAATAGGTCTGACTGAACCTGACCGGATTTCCGTCTCCTCACTTTGCACCCTGGCATTTGTCTGGCGGCTCCAGGCAGTACCAGAATCACAAGGCATGGCCGCGCGTGCCTTTACCCTGACAGCGATGACATTCGGTTGTGAGCCTATGGGGGCGCCGTGGAGGGGATATGGGGCTGGTTATGGATTTGCATTCGCTCAGAGGGACAGAAAACAAAAGAAGAAGATTTCAACTGACTGAAGAAGTTGGGCTGTGGACTTGATATGTGACTATCGTTGAAACAGAGCGATGATGCGGTATTGGACCTGCCCTGATTCTCCAGCCTGTTGTTTCCGTTCTTTCTTCTACACGACCGATGAAAACAAGAGCATTGGTTTCTCCATGATCAAGCTGAGGAGTGTAATCCAATGCTGCTGAGTGACCCCATTCGATCCATTTCCTGCTCCCGAGACTCGAGTGCACGCCTGTGCGGCGCTTTGCCTCTTTGGGCGTAGCGCTGCCTTAGCCAAAACGTGCCTGCCTGTGTTGCAGGGGAGAGCTCAAGCTCAATTGCCGGGGCCACTTTCAGTCAAAGAAATAAACCCTCCAAACACCCTCCAACGGCAGAACGCACTCGTCTCTGGGCACCCGAAACCAACAAACTCGCACAAACATCATTGCCAACAAGAATCAATACACATCAGAAATCATCAACTCGCCCTCGGGACGGAGCAACACTAGCCGCCATGGCCGACTACGATCGGAGACGTCAAGGTGGAGGAGGCTACAACAACAGGAAGCGACGCTATCGAGGTGCGCGCGCTTTCCCTTTGCCAGCTCAATTCTGCGACAGACGCTGACAATTTGTGTGTTACAGATGACGACGACGATTATCGTAGGGGATCCTACCAGCGGAGGAACGACCCCCCTCCTGTGCACGTGCGACTCCGAAAGCAGCTCCTGACGCTCGCCGAATCGCCCCTCCGACGCGGACACGAGGAGGCGCAGGCCATTGGACAACTGGTCGGAACTGCCGAAGAGCCCGAGGCTCGTGAGGTGTTCATCAACACTGCGCTCCAGCTCGTCGTCGAGCAGCCTCTGAAGACGCCCTTCGTGGCCGCGGTCATCCAAGTCGCCAACGCGTACAAGCCCGACATTGCGGAGGAGATTCTGGCCAAGTTGAGCGCATCCATCGAGAGCCAGATTCAGGCGGGTCAATGGCGAGATGTGAAGCTGAACCTCAAGCTTGTGGCGTGCCTGCAGAGCTGCCTTCTCGGAGAGGGCATCTTCCCACTTCTGGAGGCCCTCTTTGAGCGCGCTGTTCAGCTTCAGACGGCCAGCTCGGAAGATGTAAGTTGGGCGCGCCGGATTGGTGGGGCGATATGCTTGCTGATACTTCATTCTCTAGACGATCGGCACCGAACTGGTCAAGATTATCCTCCTGACCATCCCATACGCCGTGGTAACGGGACCCGAGAAGTGGTCGCAAAAGGCGGCGGAGCTCCTGGACAAGACCGATATCATTGCATCGGAACCGCATGCTCTGCAGGACCTTATCGACCCATACCTGCCGGAGAACAAGGACGAGTCGACGGGCTCTCAGAGCGTCATCGGCTTGCTGCAGAAGCAGCTTCAGGGAGAGGCGGGCGCCGGATGGCCGCTGATGTGCCTTCCCAGGCCCTGGCAAATGCCTCTGGAGGAGCTTGAGGCGCAAGAGAAGCTGGACGCCGCTACCAAGCACGAGCTGCCGGCCATCACTCTTCCGGAAAAGGTGCCGGCCGGTCCGCGTCCGCTCTTCCCAGAGGTGTACTTCTCCGTCTACAGCAACGGCGACATCGAGTCTGTGCCGCCCGTGACCGACATTGCGTCATCCCTGCTCCGGGACGCGGCCGTGGACACGATCAACATCCTGGACTTCAACCGCCACGCAACGGCCGGGTTCCTGATCAACCTGGACTGCTACTTTGCGGATACCACATTTGTTAAGCGCGCCACTCCGTTCGACAGGCTGCGGGATATTGAGCAGGGCAAGTCGACCTGGAAGCCCGAGGACGTGGTCGTGGACGCGGTCTTCTCGCAGCTGCACCAGCTCCCGGCTGCTGAGCATAAGTTAGTCTACTACCACGCGCTGCTGACCGAGTCCTGCAAGCAGGCGCCTGCCGCCATCGCGCCCAGTCTCGGACGTGCAATCCGATACCTGTACAGCCATGCGCCGCGGATGGATCTTGAGCTCAGCCAGAGGTTCCTCGACTGGTTCGCGCACCATCTCAGCAACTTTGGCTTCACGTGGAAGTGGTCTGAGTGGGCAAAGGACGTCTCGCTGCCTGACATTCACCCGCGCAAGGCGTTGATTCTCGGCGCACTGGACAAGGAGATACGTCTCAGCTTTGCCCAGCGCATCAAGAAGACCCTGCCGCCAGACTATGATGGTATTATTGGCCCGGAGAAGGAGAAGGACGTGCCGGACTTCAAGTTTGCGTCGGACAGTAAGTATCCCACATGTCCCTTTTTTATTCCTCCCAGAAACTGACAAGATTGCTTCACAGACGCGCCATTTGCTGCCGAGGGCCGGGAAATCGCCGCTCTTCTGAAGCGCAAGGTTCCCGACGAGGAGTTCCAGCCGGTCATTGACCGTATTCAGGCGGCCGCGGCCGAGCATGGCCTCGACCCGGTTGTGGCAAGCACCGACGTGTTCGTCACGGCGGTCTGCTACGTGGGATCCAAGTCCCTCAGCCACGTCCTTGCCTGCATTGAGCGGGTCAAGGACCGCCTGATGGACATTGGCGCCGCCTCGGAGGCCGGGAGGGTGCAGATCATCACGTCAGTCATGGCGTACTGGGACGCGCAGCCTGGTGTTGCGGTGACTATTGTGGAGAAGCTGCTCAACTACACGATCTTGACACCTCTGTCCGTCGTTGACTGGGCGCTGGTGAACCACGGCGAGGCGAGTGGCAACAACCGGGGCGCGGCTCTGGCCCAGTCCCACGTCTACGAGCTTGTCTCCAACACTGTCGCCAAGGTTACTGGCCGGGTCAGGCAGGTTGTTGGCCCAGACGTCGAGCTGGACGAGGAGACCAAGGCGGCGGACATCAAGGCTATGCGGGATCTGTTCAAGGCGCTGGACGATGCCCTGGTTGCGTGGGCTTCTGGCAGCAAGGATGAGATGCTTGAGGGCTTTGACGGCGCTGAAGAGGAGGGCACCCTGCTGCGGGAGTGGGGCCAGCGATGGCTGCGCGTCTTCCGGCGCAAGTCGGGCATCGAGGAGGCTTTCCTCCTGGAGGCGGGATTCAGCAGTTGATCTGCCTGGCCTGGCTAGCTAGCTGCTGTGTTCTAGGGTGCGATTTTGTAGGAGTACATGGAAGAGATGGAACCAGGAAGGTTGATCTCGATACTTAGGAAGGAATCTTTGATCTTACACACTGATGCGCCCTCTCGAAGCCGGTTCAGTTGTCAATGTGACTTTGTAAGCCTCCACTCTGTTCCTCAGCCTTGCGTTATCCCATGTCACTACGGGGCTACCGCTGTGTGATTGGACAACGCACCGTGGCGGGGTCTCTTCCCGCTGCAAGGCTGACAATAACTTTTTCAAAAAATTTGGACGTCCCAGCTTTGAGGTCCACACTTGGAGCGGCTCGGCGACAACCTCCAGACCTGCAACCACCGAAAAGCAGCACGACGAGACTCAATAACCTGCCCGACTTACGCACTCCTTGTTCGAAAGAAGAGACGAATCGATTGTCAGAATCCCCGACAGACGTATACCCTCCCGACATGGACTCGCAGGTGGCCCAGGTGAAGGTCAACTTCACCACCACCCACGATGATCTCCAGCTTCCCGAGAACAAGAGGCAATTGATCGTCCCAGCAGGTATGCCACACCCAGACTCTTCTCCCAGTAACTCCTCTAACTCCTTTCCCAGACATCAAGCGCTATGGCCTCTCCCGCATCCTCAACTCCGAGTCCATGCTCAACACATCCTCGCCCGTCCCCCTCGACTTCCTCGTCAACGGCACCTTCCTCCGCACCACGCTCGAAGAATACCTCAAGTCCGAGGGCCTCTCGTTCGAATCGACAGTCACTCTGCAATACGTCCGCTCGCTCCTGCCGCCGACGTACGAGGCGTCCTTTGAGCACGACGACTGGGTCGCTGCTGTGGATGTGCTCTCTGCTACATCGGCTGCTGGCAAGTGGTCGGGCGATGAGTTGGCGCAGGGCCAGGATAGGATTCTCTCAGCGAGTTATGATGGTCTGGTCCGGATATGGGACGGCTCGGGCTCCGCGCTGGCTACGTCGGCTTCGGCGCGCGGTGGCGGTCACAGCAAGATGCTCACGTCTGCACGGTTCCTGTCAAGCACGCAGATCGCATCTGCCGGTCTTGACCAAAAAGTCGTCGTCTGGAAATACACCGAATCCTCCGACCGACTCTCAGGCGATCTCAAGCCTACTCTCGAGCTTCACGGCCACGCGCGGATGATCAACGGCCTTGACGTCCACGGTCCCTCGCGACGCATCCTCACCGCCTCGGCCGATGGCCGCGTCGGCGTCTGGCACGCTTCCAAGAAGGCTCCCGACGCGGACCCAGACTCCCTTCCCGCCGCCCACACCGCCAAGCGCGCCCGCGTCGCCTCGTCCGTCACCGTCCCGCAAAAGGCGCCCCTGGCCATGATCTCTACCGGCCGCAACGCCGGCGACGATGACAACACCTCCACCTCGGCTTCCACCACGGCCGTCGCCTTCCACCCGGCCGATCAGACCGTCGCATACGCCACGTCGACAGACCACACCCTCCGCACTCTTGACTTGACCACCGCCCGTGTCGTCTCGACCCTTACCACTATGCACCCCCTGCTGGCCGTCGCCCCCCTCCCGCGGAGCTCACACTCCCTCGTCGCCGCTGCCTCCGCGGCTCGTCACGTCGCCCTCCTCGACCCCCGCGCCTCGGCTGCTCAAACATCGGTCCTGACCCTACGCGGCCACTCCAACATGGTCTCTGCTCTGGCTCCCGCGCCGGACAATGACTACTCCCTCGTCTCCGCCTCGCACGATGGTACCTGCAAGGTCTGGGATCTGCGGAGCGTCCGCCCCGCCCGCCGCGACGAGGGTGCCGGTCCTGCTGGCGGTTCTGTTTCTGAGCCTGTCTACAGTATCGCACGCGAGTCGCTCGGTGGCCGGAAAAACCCTGTTGGTGGTGAGGGTGTCAAGGTCCTTGGTGTTGCCTGGGATGCTACCTGGGGCATTGTCAGCGGTGGTGAGGATAAGAAGGTACAGATCAACAGGGGGCGGGATCTTCTCGCGCCGTAAGATGCAAATAGGTGCTGGTAGTTGGTAAGGCGTTGTTGTCTCGTTGCATGGGTGGACATAGAAAAAGTGTTTGAAATAATACCCCCCATAGAGGGCAGTTGTGTCCCCTATAACCCTCGCCCTTCAGGTGCCCATGTGCTGTCCTGTCCGCTCGTCACCCACCGCATTTCACCGCGCACTTCCCGTTCCTGCCACTCCTTCCATCTGCGCACCTGCCCGGACACGTTCCCCCACCACGAGGCACCTACCTTTATAGCCCCCGTCCCTCCATTCCATAGCATCCGAACTCGATGAAGCCAACTGGCCGAGTAAGTAGGCTAGGAGACTATCCTAACCATCCTGGTCACGCGGGATGGCGCCGGCCAGCCCATGTATTCGATCCCCCTCCGGGGGGGTTGTTACGCCTCTGGGAACCGACGAAATATCCGAGTAATGCATTCTCCTATCGGTGCAGTAAGGGAGGCGCAGTGAAACAAGGGCCTTGAGTGAATTCTTTTTTTGTTTTCAATACTTTTGCAGCCGTGATGCATGTTGGGAGATGTGCATCGCCAACACGCATCGCGATGCGGGTCTTGGTGTTTTGGTTTCAAAATAGGGGCATCCACACCCACATCACAACAAGGCCTAACAGTGCGACATCATCATTTCTAATTGACCCTGCAAACACGCTCCGCCACCTCCCGCTAGTTTAAACTGACTGCAAACACTCCCTCATCACGTCTGCCACATCCACTCGCTCAGCGACAACATCTTGTCGCCCATCTGCCTCTTAGCCGCAGCGGCGATGCCCCTCTCAGGATTCGCCACTTGCTCGCTGTAGCAGAGTTCCATGAGCGTCTTGAGCTCGTCATACGTGAAGCGCAGCCTCTGGTTCTCCGCAATCTCGACCCTTCCCTTGTCATCAATCGGCTCGTCTGCGGCGGCCTCTGCATCACTGGCCTCCTTGTCTGACTTTGCCTTGTCCACGACGCCGTCGGGCCCGCGGTCGAAGAGCGCAAAGTATTCGGCTGCGCGGCGCAGGTCGACGCCTTCTTCGACGTTCTTGAGGTTTTGCTGGAGGACGAGGATGTTGAGCTGCATGCGTCCGCAGCCGCGCGCGTTCATCGGCGACGCGAGGGAGGCATGGCCCACGAGGTAGGTGTCGATCAGGCGGCCGAGGCCGGTACGGATGAAACTAGATTCGTGGGGACGCAGATGCGATGTGACAGTCTCGTCAAAGCTGATGAGGTCCGAGTTGAGTGACAGGATCTGTGGGTCCGGCTGCTGCACATCCTGCTCCAGGATGTATGGCGCAGATGTCCCTGGTGAGAGCGTGGAGTGGATCGAGTAGATGATCTGGCAGCGGACCTCAAGATGAAGTGTCAGGAGGGCGGTCGTGGCCAGCTCCTCGTATGAAGAAAGAATACCGTCAAAGGCCCTGCATCAGGTTAGCCTGTACAACTCGAGTGGTCAGAGTCCAAACCTACTGTACTGTCTCCTGGGTCATCGGTAGGTAGACGGGCCCGTCGTCACTCGTGGCCTTGTGAGGGTCGTTCATCAGCGTCCAGCGCTTGGCGGCTCCCCGCGGCAGGTTAGGTCGCCCCGAGTCGGTATCGTGCTGGGTAATGTGTCGCAGCCCCGTCACCTTGACGCAGAGCCACTTCATGCTGGTATACAAGAGGCATAATGACGAGATGGTGTCCTTGTCTTGTATGATGTCGCCGGGTTGAAGGGACTTTTCATCCGTTTGGGCGACCAGGAGGTCGATCTCGCTCTTCAACGGACCCTCGTCTCCCGACTCGCTCGCTGCCCACAAGGCCTTGATCGTGTTACTGATCTCACCGGGCTGGAGCGCCAACGTCGCAGATCGGCGCAGGGTCTGGGGGTCTGTGGCCTGCTCCTGGGCTTTGGTCACCAACCCCTTGTACCATCCGAAGCACTTGTCGTAGAATCTCATCATCTGCGTAATGATGAGGGAGCTTAGGGCCTGATCTGGTGGAATCGTCGTGAGCATCTTGCAAAATGCCGTGATGACGTTGAAGAAAGCGGTGGTTCCCTTGAAGACGGGCTTCCTAGCCACAAGCTCCCAGCTCTGGTCTTCCGCAAAGGTGTCTGTCTCGCCAAAAATGGTATCGCTGAGCTTGGCCAGGGTCTCGTCGAGCTGGGGCTGGAAGACGTTGACGAGGAAGTTATCCAGGAACGAAGTCAGCGTGCTCGTTGCGAGGTCAGAGCCGGGAGGAACGATGCTCCGGAGGCGCTGCAGGAATACCAGCGTTGGCGGAAGCAGCAGGCTCATGTTGAAGACGCTCGGCTCGACAAGAGACTTGTGCGAACCGGTGCTCTTGGCCTCGTATGCTGCTGCCGCGCTCTTGCGGGCGAAGCTCCCATCCAACGTCGCCCGGTTGGCGCCCTTTTTGTCGGCACCGCCCTTTCGGGACGTCTCCGTCAGACCAGGCACGGCCGCGCGGATGATGCTGTCGAGAGCCTCGTACTCGGTCACCATGTCGACCGACTTGGGATCAGCCTCGGAAAACTTGAAGAGATTCTCCCTCCCTGCATCTCTCTTTGTGGCGCCGGTCTTAGGAGAAGAGCTGAATTGATAAATATCGGCATCAGTCGTGACGTAGTTGTGTAGGAGAGAGCGGATCTCGTTCTGGTACAGGTTCCACAGCTCCTTAAAGCTGCCAAGGAGCGCCGTGTTGTTACCGGCACCCTCACGGCGGATGAGAGCCTTGATGGATTCGTGGAATACGCGGTGGCCTTCTGCGATGGCCTCGAACTTGCCGAAGAGCGTCCACAGCAGATCATAGATGACGTCGGCCCTCATTTGTGTCTCGCGCGTGCCGTAGATATGCAATCCCTCGGCATTGGACGAGCCGCCTCTCAAGGAGATGGGATGGCGCTGGTCCACCTCGTTGATGGTCTCGTTGACGGTGGTGAAGAGTTCGACGGGCATTCTCTGCTTCAGAATGTCGACCGCAGTCTCCAACTTTCCGAGCTTGTTCAGAGCTTCGACGACGAGACCGATGTAGGTAAACGTGTTGGCCTCAGGGTTCTTGGAGGGATCCTCGGCAACGCCCTCCTCAAAATCGAGAACCTCCAGGCAGGCGTGGAACGGTTCGATGGCCGCGGCATCGTTGTAGTTGTCGTTGGTGGCGCCCTGGTTCTTGGCGAGACTCTGCCATCTCTCCTGGCAGTATGGCGACTTGAGGTAGAGATGCTCGTGTAGCTCCTCGACGAGGATGTCCATCAAGGCAGTGTCCTGGTTGGCGAGGTAGCTCCGCAGATCGCTCAGTGCGCCAAGATCGTCCAGCTCGGGCTTGCGAAGCTTCCGCAGGGCGCTCTGCAGGACATCGACGGCGCTCAAGAAGCGCTTTCCGGAGATACGGGCCTCCAACTGGTCGGGAACAAGACGCAGCTCATCCATCTCGTTAAGGGTGGTCAGGAGCTCGTCGTAAGCCTGCGACGTGGCGGAGAGCTTCTTGAGCTCGCCGTCGGTCGTACACAGGCTCGCTTTTGAGGAGGCCAACGAATCCTTCAGGGCGCGCACCTTCTTCTGCGAGGCCTGTATGCTGCCCTGGATCTTGTGAAAGGTACCAATGGAGCTGTTGAAGCCCTGGTGATGCTCGTGGACGATACCCTTGAGGGACTCTTGGAGGTAATCGTGGGTTTCGCGGAACTTCTGGTACTCGTGTGCGCGGCCGACGGAACTGTTGTCGAGGAGTTGGAGGGCGAGCTGGACAGGGATGCAGTCGGTCTGGCACATGGAAGGCCACTCGTCCTTTATGTGCTCGAGGACCTGTGTGATCTGGCGTTCGGCGTTGGACTCTTGCTGGGGGTATCTATTCCGTTGGACGGGCGGAGGAGGAGGGTCGTTTCGGCCAGCAGAGGGAGGTCTTCGGGAGCGTGACCTGGGCTGGGGTTGCGGCGGCGCATAGCGGTTGGAGGACCCCCCGTATGTATCGCCGTATGGATCATAGTCCTCGGGTTGTTGTTGCATTTGCTGTTGCTGCTGCTGCATTTGCTGTTGATATTGCTGCTGCTGCATTTGTTGCTGGGGGGGCCGAGGGGGCGGGGGCCCAAAGTTGCCGTAGCCATTGCCATTGCGGTACGAGCCCGCGTACCTGTCGGACATGGCGAAAGATGTGTTTGGCGATGTGCGCAGGGCTTGTGGTATCTATGGCTGTCGCTGTCGCATGTCGAGGGCCTCGCGGGCACCTGGGATGTGTCGGAGGTCCGCGGTGCGGGAGGGTCAGGTGTCCAGTCGAGGGGACGGATTGGGAGACACGTCCGTCGTGGACATGAGTCTGTAGAGACGAGTCCCTGGTCGAAGTCGAGAGAGGGAGAGATGTTTGACTGTAGATGCTGGGTATGTAGGTGGGAGACGACGACGGGAGACGTGCCGCCTCGAGTCCACGTCCACGATCCACTTTGGTTCCGACGACGGGAGGTGGAACGTCGGCTACAAGTCCCGCGCGTCTGAGGCCTGGGCCAGGGCAGTTTGATGGAAAGGTAGGCGCTGGCGGTGCCTGGAAATATGGGGAGTCTAACCAAGTACAGCGCCCATTCCAGGTACAGAGTTCACCATCATCCCATCCCTCAGCGCTGTCTCGTGCACTTTGCCGCCATATGTGAAGAAGTTTTGAATAGTGTATCGAAGTGTCAGGACTTTAAAGTAATTACCCGACGAGGAGGTACTTGGAGCAAATAAATCAAGAAGGTGAGCATGTCGCATCACGAGGACCCCGCTGCTTTATGATGCTCAGGAATAGAACAAAGCGATTCCATGCGTTTGGTTGAGGGCAAATATCAGAAGTGGCAAGTGCACTAGTCCCAGAGTGGTCAGCTGCCATCACTGGGCACCAGGTAATTCTTACGGGCCTCCTAAAGCTGAGCAGGGAACACCACCACTAACATCCCACTGACAAGCAACTGAATATTCCCAACCCATCTTCACCAAGAGACAGGCATGTCGGAAACATTCTCAATCCATCCCATCGGCCGCTTCTATGCGGCCAGTCAGCCCGTCAAGCGGCCCAAGGTCAGCCCTTTCCCACCCCACCAAAGACGATCAAACGAACTGACCCCATCTCAGGAGTTCACCTGCTTCTCTTACGACGACAACCATGAGTTCCATCTAGACGACTCCTCGATGAGATACTACTACAACCCTACTTTGGGCACAGATCTCTCACAAGGCTTTGATACCTTTATCAAGCATGATGACTCCAAAGCAGAGCATCTCGATTCGTTACTGAAGACCATCAAGGCACATGAGGAGAAGACGGGCGCCAAGATTGATGCCAATATCGTCACCTGGCGCGGCATGATGACCAAGGTCTGCAAATTCGGACAAGGAAATTGCCAACGGTCTGCTAAGTTTTCCGCAGCTTTTGGCCACTCCGTTTGAAGATCGAGACGGGTGAGTCGACTCTCAAACGGTGTACTGGACAGCCTGTTCTGATTAACACATTCTATGCAGCTTCGAGATGAACGCGACGCTGTATCAAGTGCGCCAGACATCCCTCCCTACCACATTTGACACTACTGACCCACGATATGTTTAAAGGGCTGCATGTAAGCCGTTATGATGCTGCAGTTTGACCAATGGCTGATCACATGGCCAGCTTCATTGAGGAAAACCACGAATTCAAGGAAAAGTCCAGGCGAGAACAGGCATCCCAGCAGAGAAGAGGACCTCACAGCCAGGAGGTCATGCAATATTGGGGTATGCCACCCCATCGTCCATGATTAACTTATGTTGACCAACCCGACAGGCTACAAATTCGAGACCTTGGCCACCCTCCCAACACCATGGGGCGAGACATCCAGAGCGTACATCGAAGGAAGAGAGACCGAAGTCGTCAACAACAACGCCCAATACTGCTCCGTCGTCCGAACAGGCATCGGCTCAACCACAATCTGCATCGGAGGCGAAGTCGACGCCAGTAAGTCACCACCCATCCTCGCTTCAAGCTGATGCTAACGACGCTTAAGTCTGGGACTCCAAGCCCGTCCAGCCCGGCGCCCCCATCAACTGGGTCGAGCTCAAGACATCAGCCGAGATGCGCCCCGGCAACCACCGTGACGTCGAAAACTTTCACCGCAAGCTCCTAAAGTTCTGGCTACAGTCCTTCCTCCTCGGCGTGCCCAAGATCATCGTCGGCTTCCGCACCCAGCACGGTATCCTCTCCTCCCTCCAGGAGATCCAGACGGCTACCATTCCCGATACCATTGCCCGCCAGGAGCGGCCTGCGTGGAATGGCGACATGTGCATCAACTTTGGCGCCGACTTTCTCGAGTGTAAGTCGATGAACCCTGCTTGCCCGGTCCCTCTTCTGACAAATTGTATGTAGGGCTCAGGGGTACCATCAACGACGATGGCGTGTGGAGGATACGGCGGAGACCTGGCGCGCCTCACATTGAGGTGTTCAGGGTCGAGGAGGCAGGTCATGGGGACATTCTCACGGATGAGTTCATCAACTGGCGGATCAAGCTATCCCTGGGACCGCCGCCGCCGGTGGCTGATGAGTAGAAATGCCACTAATTAGTCTAGCGTCACGGAAACAAAAGTTGCAAAGAAGCGTGTCCTGTCTTCTCTCATCTATCTACCTAGACTACCATCGCCATCCCATGGCCGCCCACATTCACCTTTGAGGTATCAAGTGTCCAGTACTCCCAAACGCCGCCGCAAAAAAACCAGTTCCCCCCGACCCATCCAACCCGAATGTTGTTACCCGTAAAAACCGAAGAAAAGAAAGAAAAGAAAACTCATCCCATGACCCTTCACCGGTCATTGCCCATCTTGGAACCACAGGCAAGAGGATGCCCTCTCCAACGTCCCCAGGGCCCAAAGCCCAATAGCCGCCCAGATTTTCTGCAACGGCTCAGACGCATGACATGGTACTCGTTTTCTCCGTCGAGTATGATCGCAAGCTCGAGCAAAACAAGACGAAAGCAGGCCAATTCAAGCCCAGAGACGCCATCCCATGTGGTCGGAATACACACGACGCTCAAGTCCCATCGTACCGTTCTTGTAGTTGTTGAGGACACTTTTCTTACACGGCAGGCCAGCGACGCTTGAGGCCCTGAACCCAACGGCCGTAAAGCACATCCGACAGCTGCTTGGAATGTTCCATGCCAGGGCGGGGCTCGCCGCCGGGGAACTTGGCTTCGAGAGTCGCCTTCTCCGCCTCGCGCGCGTGATCGGGCGTGGCCCAGTCGCTGTTGCGACGCCTGTGGCTCCGGAGATGGGGGTTGTTCGAGGCCATGACCAGCTTAGTCGGGCTGACAGCCGCAGCAGGGGTGGCGTCTCGCTTTATGATGACGGTGCCCTGTGGTGTGCCGTCCGATGGCATCTGCATCTTGATGGATTGCTGGGGCAGGAAGGCGTTGCTCAGCTTGGAGTCTTGGGATACGGCGGACATGAGGTTGCGGAGGAGGTGGTATGCGCCCTCAGGGTCGACGGCATCGAGGGTCGCAAAGGCGTCGTTGAGCTTGGCGAGGGCTTCACGCTTCTGCAGGCCAGAGGTCTGGGCGTGAAGCTCAGTCATTGTGGGGTCCACGGCCTTGTTGAAGAGACGACGGCCCAGGAGTCCTTCCTTGCTCGTCGGCTCGGCCGGGGGCGCGATCGATGGCGGGCGGTTCTCGTCATTGATAGGGAACTCTGCGCCGCTGAACTGGCCAGATGTCGAGCTGTCCGAAGGCACACGGCGGAACAGACGCATAGTCGAACCGGAGTTGCCGTAGGACATGTCGGGCTGCAGCGGGCGCCTTGCCACGGTCGACTTGGGCGAGCCGTTGGACTGCTGCGACTGGGCGTACGAGACGGAGGGTTGGCGACGGACTGTGGTCTTGCGCATGGTCTGGGGGGCGGGTGAGGACGGTCCAAGAGGGGCGTCCTTGACATCCAGCTTGCGCATGGCCTCCTCGGCAGACAGCATCGAAGACCGCTTGCGAGACTTGATGGTGGGCCGCCTGGGGGCGACAGACTTGACCGTGTCAAAGACCCATTCGTCTGTCTCGTCCTTGGGCGACATGGTGTTGAGGGTTTCCTGGTAGAAGACAGGGTGGGACTTGCGCTCCTGGTTCACGTCCCACATCTGCCTCCTCTGGATAAGCTCCTGCAGGGCCTCGACCTTGCCGGCCGAACGGATGAAGCGGTGTCGCAGCAGGTCCTTAGCGGATGCGCGCTTGTCGACGTCCTTGACCAGGCATTGGGCGACAAAGTCCCTGAAGTCCCGGCTGAAGTTGCCCTCCAGTCGCGGGGGCGTGTTCTTGGGAATGTGGAAGAGCACCTTCATGGGGTGTATATGTGCGAGGGGAGGTTCTCCGTTGGCCAGCTCCATGGCGGTGATACCGAGGGACCAGATGTCAGCCTTGAAGCCATATCCGTCCTGCTGAATGACCTCTGGCGCCATCCAGAATGGTGTGCCCACAAAGGTGTTGCGCTGGGACTTGATGTTGGTGAGCTGGGCTGCCACACCAAAGTCTGCCAGCTTGACTTTGCCCGTCTCGGAGAGCAGGACGTTGGCTGCCTTGATATCGCGGTGGATCTTGCCCTCGGAGTGCAGGTATTCGAGGCCGCGGAGGAGCTCTCGGCAGATGATGGCAATGTGCGCCTCGGGGAAGTTGTCGGGTTTCAGCTGGAGAGAGTGTGTTAGTAGACATTAACAGCTGCGCAGGAGGGAAGACGTACCAGATCCAGGCATGAGCCACCGCCGAGGAACTCCATGATTATCCACAACTTGTGTCCTCGGAGGAAGCTGCCCTTGTATTGTGTGACAAAGGAGCTGGCACAGGTGCTGAGAACGGCGATTTCTCCCTGGATCTCTTGAATGTCATCCTCGCTGGATTCGAGATCGATCTGAAGGGTAATGGGTTAGTTCGGGTGGTTGGGGCATATTGTGTGCTGGCGGACTTACATGTTTGATAGCGACAGTTTCGCCAGTCGCCTTCTCAATGGCCTTGTACACGACTCCGAAGCTTCCCCGGCCGAGTTCCTCGAGGACCTGGTAGTGCTCAGCCAGGCCCTCGTCGGACATTGTGCTGGACGATCTCGAAGTCATTGTGTCGGGCTGCCTCGATCAATCTGCCTGCGAAAAATGGAGGAACTGCCAATGCACGAGGCTGAGTGGCGAGGGGTGAGTCGCAGTACAGCGGAGCACTGTTCTGGACGAAGGATAATGGTGAACCGATGCTCGAAGATGTGATGATGCGGTTCTAGTGGTATTTTGAAAAGGATGCCGAGTCGACAGCGTGCATCAAGGTCGCAGACGAGGTGGAAGTGTCTGTCTGGTTTGTAGGTAAGGTAGAGTGTAATCGGGGAGTAGTTCGTCTGGTCTGCAGCCCAGCAACGAGCCGGCCCTCGGGCGCTTTAATGAGGGAGTGACGGGCAGGCCTGGTTGTCTGGGACAGCGAGCAAGGGCCCCTGGGATAATGGTGGATGCACCGCCTGAAGCCGACGACGAAACCCCTGTTGAGGTCGGGGGTTCGTGGCAAAGCTCGGGCCCTGTTTACCTTTTGCCGTTTTGGTATAGCTCTTCTCGTTTGACGGGATTGTCAGGTCAGGTCAGGCCGGGATATACGGGGCGTAATGTCGCGAACGCCGGCGCAGGGAGCAGCAAAGAGAAGAAACGCATTCGGAGAGCTGGGTGAAGTAGAGAAAATGTCGTGATGCACGAGGTATGGAGGTTGGGTTTCTGGTCGATTTGGAGGTGGCCGGACAAGCGGTGTCATTTGAGTGCGGGCATTGGCTGCGAGTCTGCATCTGACCTGGTGGCCACTGGAATGCAGGTTGCGATGGTGCTGGTGCATCCCGTCGCATCGGGCACCACACCGGGCACACCCACTGAGGTGCACCCAGGCTGTCCCCTGGACTGGAACTTCTGATTGCATCACAGCGCCCGCTTTTAGCGCAGGTTCAGCGCTCAGCACCTGTCGCGTGCCCCACTGCAAAGCCTGCAACCCGCCAGGGCGCCCGGGCACCATTTTCTCGTTGGCCCGGTTCACTAGCGTCGACGACCCGTTTCAGCACAACCCGTCATGCGTTGCCCCGACAACAACATCAAGACCCCTCTGTTTGTGCCAACGTCGCCTTGCAACCGATCCTGAAAGTAAAGTCCTTGCGCCCGCGGTGTGTGCACCGAAGCATGGTTCACAATTACCCATCTCCCACACGCCCACACACACTCATCCCCCCTCCCCCCGTTCAGGAAGTACTGCCCCGACATTCATTCCATGGAAACATAACGTCAAACCTCATCTGCTCAGGCATGCTCATGACCAATCTCTCGTTGGCCTGATCCAATCCAGCAACTCCAACAAGGTCTTTGTCGCGATCCAGAGGACTCGAGTCCATACCTCGAGACGGACCGACCTCGCCCGCTCGTCCCCAACCAGCTTCTCTACTGTACATCGTACGTTGCTTCACGGTCTCAGGTACTGGGCAGCCGCTCAATACCTGGCGTAGTCGCGCGACTTGCCCCCGCGACACCGCCATACTTTTCGGCAGCACAACCAAAACCCCCAAAATCAACATGGTGCCCGCACCGCCACCCGTGCCCACGCGGTTTCCGTGCTGGTGCAGGGCCGTCTACTCGTGGGGTGGAGAGGTCAGTTCTCTCAGGGCTTGATGGAGTCCGGTCTGCGTTACTAACTTGCCTCCGCGCGACAGTCCAAGCGCGATCTCGGATTCATCGAAGGCGACTTGATCGAGTGTCTCAACGCCGGCGACGGCTCTTGGTGGACGGGAAAGCTGTTCCGCGACAGGAGAACAGTCGGCGTCTTCCCGTCCAACTTTGTCGAAGTCCTCCCCGAGAACTTTAGGCCGACGACAAGATCCGTCAGCCCCCTCCCCGACAACCAGTCGCCCAGCCCGAGTGTGCCCACAAAGTCCAAGACGTTCCGCAAGCCGTTCGAGGCATACTCCAAGGCTCCTCACTACACCACTGCGAAGCAGCCAGTGACCTACAAGGATGGCACCCAGGTGCGCCCCCGCGAGAACTCCAACAGCTCGTTCCAGCAAAGCGAAGCCCCTCAGGCGCGGTCACGTTCGCCTGCTCCTCCTCCCCAGGAGCCTGACTACAGCGCGAGACAACCATCGCCGGCCCCTTACCAGTACGGAAGCTACAACTCGCGCGCCCCTTCGCCGGCGCCCCCTCGCCATGATCCCTATGGTTCTCGGGCCCCGTCACCGGCTCCTCCTCGTCACGATCACTACGGCGCAAGAGGCCCTTCGCCAGCACCTCCTCACCATGATCCATATGGATCCAGGGCTCCCTCCCCGGCACCTCCCCGTCATGATCCCTACAACGCGAGAGCACCCTCCCCAGCACCTCCAAGGCACGACTATCACAGAGCCGCTTCTCCAGCGCCGCCTAGGCACGATCACTACCAGTCGAGGGCCCCTTCGCCAGCACCACCGCATCAAAACTACTATGGCTCTCGAGCAGTGTCTCCCGCTCCTCCTCACCAGTCTGCGTACAGAGCCCATTCTCCAGCTCCGCCGCACCATGGCGACTTCCGAGCCCATTCCCCTGCTCCGCCGCATCACAGCATCCGAGCACACTCTCCGGCTCCGCCTCATCACAGCATCAGGGCTCATTCTCCCGCTCCTCCGCATCACAGCATCCGAGCTCACTCTCCCGCTCCCCCTCACCACTCGGGCTTCCGAGCACACTCTCCTGCTCCACCACAGCAGAGCGCATACCGAGCCCATTCTCCCGCTCCTCCGCATCACACAGGGTTCCGCGCTGTTTCTCCTGCGCCATCAGTCGCTGCATACCCTGGACAACGCAGCATATCGCCGGCGCCATCCTTTGACGACAGTCAGTTCCAGCCATACCGCCCTGGAGTCACTGATAGGGCCGACTCCCCGCCTCCACCCCCTCCGCCTCCTCACAGGCACGTCACCGTGAAGCCGGCGCGCCAGGAGTCGAATGCCTCGTTCAAACTTCCCCAGATCGAGCGACATGGATCTACTGTGTCCTACAACCCTTCGATGGACGGGCTCCACACACCCCGGTTGCCTTCTCCGTGCCCTCCCTCCCCCGGCGGTAGTCACATGACTCCGTCGCCTCTCAGAGAAGCCATGGACGGTGTCATCGAACAGTTGGATGCTCTCGGGCGAACTCACAGCAAGGGTGCCGTAGACGCCCCTCTGAACCCCTGGTCCCCCGAGTGTTTTGATATGGTCGGCCAAAAGAGCAAGGCCAAGTCTGGGCATCGACCGCAGACGTCTATTGGCCTCTCCCAAAGTGACGAGGGCTACGAAACCTGGAGCGGAGAATCATCACAGGACGCGTCCTACCAGAACGGTCACTCGGGCGATTCGAACGCACCTCAGCTCAGCAACTACGTCGAACGCATGGAGAGCAGGCTACGAACAATGCACCAGAGCGAGTCCGGATCCGACATGCCGCCCCCTCCGCCGCCTAAGGGGCTGGCGTACGAACGACCAAAGTCGTCCATGGGTGGCGCACCTACGGCCCCAGACAAGAAGCTTCGCACGCGAAAGTCCGCTTATGATGTTGGTCGAAATGTCCTTGGCCGCACTTTTACCACCAAAACTAACTCCACGAGCGCATCATCCGGCAACCAGAGTTCCACCACCCAGAGCAGCAATAGGAGCCTCATGAGCGGCGCGTCGGCGGGGGCTATTAGTGCTACCAGCGCGGGCAGCCTGGCCAGGAAGAACCACCAGCGAGCTCAAAGCGCCTTCGGCATGAGAGATCTTGACGCGGATCGTCCCGATTCCCCATTCACCGGAGTGAGTTATCACAGCAGCCACGCTTCCGATGCTCAACAACAGAGGCCAAAATCGCAGGCTGGTGGCCTCAGCGACGACATGGGATCCGGCCTTGGAGGTCTCGTAACGCCCAAGGCTCCCAAGCGCAGTCTTTTCAAAAAGCTCTTCGACTCGGCCAAGACAGGTGTTGCCACCGGCCGCAGCAACATTGTCACGGGCACTGACTCTATGAAATCCTCTCCCTTTGCGCGCTCTCTACCACCTGGCTCGCCCATGTCGCCTGGCTTTGGTTCTCCGGCCCACTCCACCAAAGATACTGCCCGCGATATGGGGCTCGGCAACGGGGTGGACTGGGTTCAAGTGCGAAGAGACATCAACCGGTCCAATTCACTGAGCAAAAATGAACGCCATGAACGTGAGGAACGGTGCCAGATGCTGGATCATCCGGCGCTGAATCCCGTGGACGAGCTTTGCGAAGGCGTGGATGGAGACGAGGGAGGAAACGGACATCCCGTGCCGGAGCCCATCGACTATCAGTCTATCAACCTGAGCCAAGTCGACAAAAACTCACGGTTCATCGCCAGCTTGCCGCCCATGACCAACTCAATCACCCTTGCCACGACATACGTCTGCCGTCCGTATCGCAGCGACGTGCAACGGCTGCGAGCCATCTTCACCTGGGCCTCGGAGCGTATCTGCTGGGAGGAAGACTTTGAGGGCACCATCGACACCAGGCGCGTGATCCAAACGAAGCGTGCCTGCGCGGAGGAGTACGCACTCATCGTCATGGAGATGTGCGGGGCTGTCGGAATCCAGTGCGAGGTGGTCCGCGGATATCTCAAGACGCCTGGCGAGATCCCCGACTCCAACATGATGCCCCGACCGAACCATTGGTGGAACGCGGTGTTGATCGACAACGAATGGCGCATGATGGACTGCTGTCTCGCGAGCCCTTCATACCCCAAGAGGCACCTGTACTCCAGCGCGCCTTCGACAACGGCAGATTTCTGGTGGTTCCTGACCCGGCCACTGGAGCTGTGCTGGACACATATCCCCGAGCACCACGAGCAGCAGCACATCTGCCCGCCGCAAGCCTATGAGGTTCTGCTCAATCTGCCCTGCGCCAACCCGGCGTTTTTCAAGAACATGGTGGAGATGGCCGACTACAACACCTCGCTGACACGGATCGAGGACCTCGAGATGGTTCATGTCAAGATTAACGTTCCCGCGGATGTCGAGGTTGCTGCAGAGGTCGAGGTGCGTGCGTACGCGAGAGACCAAGACGGCGACTACTTTGAGAGCGGCGATACCGTCAAGAAGAGGGCACTTGCCCAGGCTGAATGGTTCAACGGCATCAAGCGCTACACGATCAAGGCGCTGCTTCCTGGCGATGAGGGTCAAGGTGTTCTAAAGGTGTATGCCGGCAAGCGAGGCCTGATGCACAGCATCAAGGACATCCCCCATCCTGTGGCATTCACTCTCCCCATCATCCACACGGGAGAGAACCCGCCGTACGAGTTTGTGACGAGGCACCCGACCCCTCACGCCCAGCGTCACGATATCTACGTCGTTCAGCCCCAATGCCAGCGTCTGGCTCTCAACAACACGTTTGTCTTCGCTGTTCGCCAGCACCCGAGCTCGCTCTCCACCGGCGGGCCGGGCTCGGTCATGACTCCCGCTTCCAACCCCGGCGGAGTGAGCCCGGTGCCTTTTGCTAGGCCAGGCTCCGCGATGAGCATGGTCGCCACGAGCATCAGCGGCTCGAACCCGAGTACTTCCAGCGGGACTTCACAAAAGCCGGCCAAGCTCGCCATTCAAACTCCGGGAGGCAAGATCCTGCGGCTCATGCGCAAGGAGGACCGCAAGGGTATCAGTGTCGGTAGCCGAAACTCGAGGGAAGAAGAGCTCGGGGACGGTGGCACGTGGGAGACGATTATCAAGTGCTCGGAGAAGGGTCTATGGAGGGGTCTGGTCCTGGCGGATCGAACCGCTCGGTGGTGTGTATTTGCCGAGTGGGTGTGCGAGAGCTGAAAAGGGGGAAGAGATGTACGAACAGGGGTTGCCTAAGCATCTGCATCGGAGTTGGTGGGAATTTTGTTTTGTTCTTGTTCGACACGGAGGAAAGGGTCATGTCATGCATGGGTGGGCATCTGGATCGGTTTTCGGACGGCATATCTGGGGCGAAGGGTCATCACTTGTAACAACTAGGAATAATGACGGTAGACATGAAGCATTCTGAGCAAGTGGTTTTCTACTGAACTGTGTCTTGTGTCTGGGTGGCTGAGACCTGGAGACCCCTTTCCTTACAGTGTGTCTGCTGCTGCAAACACCGTAACGTCACTGTGCAACGACTTCAACTGCACCACCGAAAGTAAACAGAGGGGCTCATCACTACACTACATCATTCTTTGCGGTCAATTTTTACACAAAACAACCATCCTTTTCAACCCCGAAATTACACCAGTATACCCAGCATGGCAGATCGTTCACGCCAAGCTCCCGTACCACCTCCCCGTCGCGCGCCGCCAGTAACAGGTGGCGTGGGCGGTGTCTCGCGCAACCTCTTCCAAAGCCGCCTCACACGACGTCCAACACCCGTCGCCGGCGCCGGCGCCGGCCAAGCATCATCATCTTCCCACAACGGCACAGTGACGGTGTCTGAACATTCAGCGCCTGATATTCGAATGGGCACGCCAGGGAGTGGAAATGGTAGCGAGAGCGGTGACATCGTGGTTAGGGATCGCAATGGCGATATTGTCATTGCTGAGCTGCCTATGGCGGGGATTCTGGATGATGGGGACGAGGATGTTTTGAACGATGAGGAGACGAGCAAGCGTGCGTTGGGCCCTGTCCAGGATTTTAATGCATTGATACTAACGCGGGACAGAGGAACGTCAACGTTTGGCAGATGCAGTCAAGCAGCACAGGGTCAATCACGCAGCCGTGCCGGATCAGCCTGAAGGTACGTCATGTGGAAAGGTTCTGCTTTTTTTATTGCTGCCTGGGTATCCTGTCGTTGTCTACTGAACTGACCAACTTGGCGCACGTATAGAGGTTCTCGACGCCTTGAGGAAAAGTCTCCGTGCCAAGGTGGTCGCTCTAGAGGAGGACCAGTGGATGTACGAGACTGGTGACCAAGGCATGCGCCGCTAGAAGCACCTCTGACGATCCATGGCCCTCTCCCGGGGCCTCTGCATGTCTGCTGCGCCGCAAGGCCGATGCTGGAAGCATGCATTTGAAGATATGGGTGTCGACACTATTATTTGTTGCTTGCCCTCTTCAATCCAGCCCCTCGGCCGTCGGCGCTTCAACCCTCCTCGCAGCCGGCCGCCCTTGCGCAGCGCCGCCGGTTGCACCACCGCCAAACATGCTGCTCATCATGTCCATGAGCGGGTTACTCTGCCTCGGGCGGGCGATGCCAAAGTACATCTCAGCAATCGTCTCGAGGGCATCGCCCCATGCGCCCGTCTCGGCAATTTGTGTGGAATACTTGCCGACGAGAGCGCGGTAGGCATCGGGAGCGCCGCGCTGGATGGCGAGCAGGAGGAGGCCGAGGAAGTTGAGCAGCGGCAGGCCGGGGAAGACGCGGATATCCGAGGTGGAGGTGCTGACGTCCTGGACGCCGGCGGCGCCTTCTTCGGTCAGACGGGTGGCGAAGAGGCGGTAGGCTGCGTTGGCGGCGCGGACGTTGCCGATGAGGAGGTAGGGCAGGATGGCGCGGGAGGCATAGAGGGCGGCTGTGTGCGAGTCGTCTTCTTTGTACCATGTCCACTCCATGGTGGCGAGGACCTCGGCTGAGTCTTTTGTGCCGAGTACCAGGTGTCGCTCGGCCTCGTATGCGTCGTGTTCTTCGGCGTAGAGCGAGCCAGCGACGTGGTGCAGTTCGGGGTCGCCGGCGGGGTATTCGCCAAACTTGCTCGACCAGCTGGCGAAGCAGAGGGGTTAGCCAGACATTCCGTATGAACCTGATTTATTTCTACGCACCCGATGGATTCTGTGAGGAATGTCTTTCGCGTAGGCTCGCCAGCAGCAAAGAGGCGAGCAAGCGTCAGGAGCTTGCCCTTGTTGGCGGGGTCAGGCTTGAGAGATGCCTGCTTGTAGACATCAACGAGCATGATGCTCAGATCACCGCCTGAGCCGCCCTGGCCGGCTTTGAGAAGTGACTGGGCGACATTGTAGAGGATGTCGACGGCTGCTTCCCAGTTGGAAGCCTTGATGTAGCGGGCGGCGACGACGCGGGTCTGTTGCTGGGCCTCGTAGAACTGGCCCTCGCCGATGCGGGCTTGGAGGCGGGCGATGATCTTTTCGATCTTGTCGGACTTTGAGGTGGCCATGGCGGCGTAGGGGAGGGGGGTTTCGGGGGGTGGGCGTGGGTGGGCGTGGGTGTCGAGGGTGGTGATGATGATGATGCTGGAAGTTGGCGGAATTGCATGCACGCTGATCGGGTGGTGGGGTTGACCTGCGGACGTGGAGGGACAGCTCAAGTGGGGCCAGTCTGCCAGCTTCCACGGCGGCATCGAAGCCAGCCGACAGCTGTGTCATGTCGAGGGCAAGACTCGCCAAGACTTGGAACTTCTGCATCAAGTTTAATCATAGGCTGTCATTCAGACCCAGAGTGATGTACTGACAGCTCCATGGAGCAAAGAATGAGCCTCGCGTCTCCGTCAAACGAATGTCCGAACTGCTTGCAGCTGGCAGCGATCTGGGTCATCTCGGCCTAATGACTCGCAACAGCCACTATTTCACTGTAAAGGCTCCGAGGACACATCCACAGCTTCTGGGCTCACCCAGAAACGTCCACGATATCTCGAGCGTCTCGCGCAGGCTGGAGAGGAAGGTTTTGCCCTGAAAAGAGCCAAAGCGATATAATCACATCTTGATGCCTTAGCCCCCATCACAACCGCATGAGTAGTATAGTGGTTAGTATGAGCGTTTCCCATACGCTAGACCCTGGTTCGATTCCTGGCTCTTGCACAACTATGGGGCTCCTGCCAAACAGGAGTCATCACTTTTTGCCATTTTGGAGGAGTGTATCTTCCTCGTCGTCGCGAGATCTACATTTTGCAGTATTTTGCAACTTATCATCTCCTCGTTTGGTCGCTGTAGAGAAGATGTCGTGTTTTTGGCGCATTGTCGACCAGGTCATGTGAGCACCAAACCGCAGCTGCCACCCCCTCATCGTCATGGTGTCCATTTGTCTATCTCCTTCATACACAGTACATGCCGCACGCAGCGGCAGGCATCGCCAATGCCAAAACCCGCTGCTCATAACGACCTCGCGCCCCTTCCCCGCCCAACGGGGGCACGAAAAACCTCCAAGTATACGGTGAGCCGCCGGGGAAAAAAGCACATGCATCGGCAAATGGGGGGTTGTCTCTCGCAAGGAGAGAAAGTATTGTACACGTTTTGTTCCCGGGAGGAACGAGAAACAAGTCGTCAGCGACGAGCAATGGGAAGGCAGAGCGCGCCTTGAGCACCCGAGTGGCCGGCCTCGGCGGAGAGAGGGCTTTTGTGAGAAACCCGAATAATAAGACAAGAGGGGAAAACATGGTGGGAAAAGGGTTGCCGAGGCCGAGGGGTGTATGCATATATGCGCGCGTGTGTCCCCGATGCGCGCCGCTTGTTGTTGGCCCTCTACAACAAGTAACGCCTTGGGTTGATTAGGAGCGGAGGTTGTGGGGGAGTTGCATCATCTAGTCACGGCATAGCCGGCTTAGAAGGGGATGTTGGGGGAGGGCTGCGAGCCGAGGGCCTCCTGCTGCTCCTGGAGCTCCTCGCCGCCGGCCTCGATGGAGATGGCGACGCCAATCTTGGCTTGTTGCTATGAAGTGTTAGCATATTACTCATGTCTGTTCGACGAGGGTGCGTACCGAAAGGTAGTCGACATCGCTGGCAAAGGTCATCATGACGGGCGCGGCGATGCGCTTCTCGAGCAGACAGCTAATCTTGCCCTTGGAGTCGACCTGGGCGCGGAAGGTGGACATGCGGAAGTCGTACTTGGCGCCCATGGTGGCGGTACCCTCGCGCGAGGGGCCGCCCATCAGAGCAGCGCCGCTGGGGGCGAGGGAGATGTTGAGGTCGCAGCCGGCCTGGGCGCGCTCGGAGAGACGGCGCCAGTAGGTGGTGCTGATGATGCCTTGGGCCTGGAGCTGGGCGGTAGCGACCCAATCCTCGGCCTTGTAGCGGAGCGAGTACGAGGTGGCAGTGTCGGGACCGGCGGTCATGCCGGCGCGCTGCCAGACGGTCTCGAGACCGAGGGACAGACGGGGAGTGACGGACTGGAGGTAGCTGCCGACAAAGATGCCGGTGAGGCCGCCATCGAGGGCGCTGGGGTTCATGGCCTTGACGGAGGCGGTGAAGTCGTCACCAACATATTCCGACTCGAGCTGGAGCATGTCCTGGCCGGTGCCGGGGACGACGGCGAGCTGGGACTTTGAGACGAACTTGTCGGACCACCGCCAGTTGAAGCGGGCGGAGAGCTGGCCATCGTTGTCGACGTTGCCCTGGAGGAAGACCTGGGGAGGGTTGTTAGATGGAAGGGGAGATATTTGGCAATTGAGTATTCTGGCATACCTTGTTGGTGCCGTACAGGGCGGCAAAGGTGTAGGGGTTCAGGCGCTCGCCCATGGCAAAGGCGTGGGACACCTGGAAGAGGGGCGACAGGCTGAAGGCCTTGGTGACGTCGGCGCGCAGGCCTGAGAACATGTAGTTGTTGGTAAAGGCATCGCGGGAAACCTCCCTGGTCAGGTTCTCGACGGTTCCGGGGTTGGGCAGGCCGAGCTTGGCTCTCCTCTCGGAGAAGGAGTTGACGGCATCGCCGACGGCGGCGGTGATGGGGTTGGTGGCCAGGAAGGACTGGAGAGCGTCTAGTGTCGAGGCCATTGTGGGCGATTATGTATGTGTGGTGATGCGACGGATGGAAAAGGAGAGAGAGACGGAGGAGGGGATTCCCGGGAGATTGGATCGGGAATCAAGTGACCAAGTCCAGACCAGACGTGCAGGCACAATTCGAGATGGAGGAGGACACTCGGAAGTCGAATCGATGGAACCGAATGCGTGGGAGATGGGGGTGAGGTGTGGGAGAGCTCGCGGTTGGAGCAGCCTCGGGGTCGAGTTTGGGTGAGTAGGTTGGACGTGAGCTGGCAGACAGGCCAAAATAAATTTCTTCAGCCTCTGACGGATGGCATTGCACGGGAACCTTCGCTGGGCGGAAGAGCAGGGGAGAAGGGCACGGGCCAGCTGGACTTGAGCTTTTGGAGGGCCAGCTCTTGGCCGATGCCGCCAGCTGGTCGGTGACGACCTCGATTCCAGGCTGTGACCAATGACGCCAGTGCCGAAGAGACCCGAGGGATGAAGCCATTGGCTGGCCCGTGCACGCCACAAAGAGCTCCCAGCGTCCCGCTGTGCCGGTTGCTGCAGTGGGCAGTGGGCAGGCGCAGGTTGAGTGAGGGAGGAGGGACCCGAGGGAGACCTGGGACCCCCAATGAGATCACAGGTCAACTGAAGTTTGAAGCACTGGCAGACTTCCATTGGACCTAAATCATTGGATCAGCTCGGGATATCTGAGACCGCACCGGGCGTTACGTGCATACTTCTTTTTCATCCTCCAGACCGCCTTCACATCGACCTCTCACATCACCATTGACAGCTTGTCCTCCCCATCAACTCGGCTGACTGTTCGCCCCGGCATCATCCTGCCGCCACTTGACGGAGTTGCCCCTCTTGCGCTTCTGCTAGCCGAGACCGAACCAAAACGTCACCCGCCGATACACTATCAACTCATCACACGACAGCATTCCTCCCCATTGACAGCACCCTTATCGGCATCTCCAATCACAGTCAGCCCCTTGTCGTCCCTTTGAACTCATCACAAATCGTACTAACTTTGATAAAGGTTTCATTGGGTGAACGTTGGCGGCAGCTTATACCCATCCATCTTCACCGAAAACCCACTCATCGGAAGCTTGAAAAGACCGCTCATCTCCTCCTCTTTGCCTCCCCATCCACCACTGGAAGCTCCCTTGGATGGAAGTCGATAGTGACGAGTCTCCCGTTCCTGGATCTTTGTCAAGTTGGTGCAGAGTGTAGTCGAGTTGAGGCAAGGGACCGGACCCCGGACCCCTATTCACGATGGACACCCTACTGTGAGTGTCCCGGTGCTGTCTTGGTGCTCTGTGCTGTACCCCCGTCTTGACCCCCGATCCTCAACCCCATATCCCCATCCCGTACCCCCGATATCTTGTGCGCCTTCCTCTCCATGAATCTCCAAAATCAGAGCCTGGAGTGGCTAGCTATGAGTCGTAGTCGACTCCTCGCAGCCTCGTAGCATCGGTACCTCGTGGCCAAAATCCCACCATCCCATCATATCCTGCACCTCCCATCTGAATCCCCTCCTCCTACCTCTTCCTTCAACATCACCAAGGCTCGAGGCTCGACCGCATCACAGCTTCATCTTCAGAAACAACCCACCTCCAAGAATCTCACTTTCCATCTCCCTCCCCATCCCCATCCCCATCTCACCCATCATGGCCAGCCCCATGACACCCGCAGTCGCCGCTGCACTCGCCCTCCTGCCCAGGGCCCTCCTGCCCAGGCCCGAGCTTGCCAGCGACTTGGACACTGACCTTGCGGACAGCACTGCGGAGATCGCCGCCAACGCGCCCCGTTACAGGCGCAAGAGCTCAACCTTCATCGATGGCATCCACGATGTCCCCGAGGACCAGGACATGGCTCCTGCCCAGCTGTACAGCACCATGTCCGGCCGCCTCTTCCACTCGGGACGCATCGCCATCGTCATGGTAGGCCTGCCTGCCCGTGGCAAGACGTGAGTCCCGCACCTATCAAACTCCTCCGAGATAATATTGACTCGATTAGCCATGTCTGCGTCTCACTCGCACGTTACCTGGGCTGGTACGACCCCATCCCTTTCCCCTGACTGGTACTACATACTGACCCTCCAAGGCTCGGTGTCAAGACCCGCATCTTCCATCTCGGCGACTACCGCCGTGCCACAGTCGGCCCCGGCGGAGTCGTCCCTGAGGACTACTTCTACGCCAACGCCACTCCCGCTTCCGTCATACTCCGCCAGAAGATCCTCAAGAAGTGTCGCGAGGATATCTACGCCTGGCTGAATCACGAGAACGGCCAGGTCGCCATCTACGATGCCGTCAACCAAACCGCCAGCGGCCGCCGTTCTCTGGCTAAGGAGTTCGCCAAGCATGACGTCCAGGTATGTTACCCTGCCCTGAAGCCTTGTCCAGTCTATCCAGTCTACCTCGACCTTGAAGCTGACAATCAAGACCCTCTTCATCGAGTCATTCGTCGACGACGATGCCATCCTCAAGGAAAATGCCCGCAACGTCAAGATCACATCCCCAGATGTACGTCTCCCCTTCACCTCGCCTCACCCCTCCCTAACATTGTCCAGTTCGCCGGCATGTCCCCCGACGAGGCTGCGGAGCTCTACCTCAAGCGCATCGACATGAAGATCCCCACCTTTGAGACCATGGCCGAGCCCGAGCTCAACTACATCCGCATGATCAACGCCGGCCAGCGCTTCTTCTACAACAACCTCTCCTTCAACTACCTCTCCCACCGCATCGTCTTCTACCTCACCAACCTCCACATCAAGTTCCGCACCACCTTCTTCGTCCGCGCCGGAACCACCACCGAGGAGGACTCGTACAAGGCCGACGCCCCCCTCTCCGACGAGGGCAAGGCCTACGCCGCCAAAATGTCAGAGACCCTCCTCCGCCATCGCGAGCAGGAACGTGCCGCCCTCATCGCAAAGGGAGGCGCCAACACCCCTCTCCGTGCCTTGTCCGTCTGGACCTCGACTCGCCTTAGAACCGTGCAGACCGCCGATTACCTCAAGGACAAGGGCTACAAGGTCCGTCAGCGCTCGCAGATGAGCCAGATCAACCCCGGCGTGTGCGAGAAGATGGCCGAGCGCGCCATCAGGGCCCTCTACCCCGAGGAAGTCGAGAAGCACGAGCTGGACCCCTACCACCACCGCTACCCCAGGGCCGAGGCAAGTCCACCTCCCCCCCCTTTTCTCCCTCTTACCATCCCCCGCTAACCCCCCTTAGTCCTACCACGATCTCGCCGTCCGCCTCGAGCCCATCATTCTCGAACTCGAGCGCGAGCAAAACGACCTCCTCATCATCGCCCACGAGTCCGTCCTCCGCGTCCTCTACGCCTACCTCATGCACTGCTCCACCATGGACATCCCCAACCTCAAGTTCCCCCGCGACGAGATCATCGAAATCATTCCCGCCGCCTACCAGAACGAGGCCAAGCGCATCCACATCCCCGGCATCGACGCCAAAATGACCCCCGGCTCCCCCCAGGACATCAGGATCCCCGTGCCCCCCTTTGGCAGCAACCCCGGCTCCGGCACCGCCAGCGGCACCCTCAGCCCCCTTCCCGGCGGCGGCCTCTCCTCGCCCGCTGAGCCTGTCGTTGTTGAGCGCCCGCCTGAGAAGGTCATCAACACGGCTGCTGAGATGGTCAAGGACAAGGTTGACGATGAGGACTAAGCGGCAGGCTTGCCCATGATGGTTTGAGGTGGTTTTTTCGACGAGTACACAGTATTTGCTATTGATGGAGGGTCTTGTTTTACGGTCAAGGCCCGGAGGATCAGGCGTGCATACGGAAGGAAGGACAGGACAAATCACCCGGCTGGAGAAGCTTGTAGATGGTCCATAGCTTTGTCCATACAGGATTGCTAGAGCACAATCGTCAACGTACACCGCAAAAGTCCTCGGCAATGATCCTGATTAGTGTAATTCTGCTATCGCGACTCGTACAAGCACCCCCCAGATGGCTCAACGCTAACCATGAAACTCCGTGATGCAACTCCAAATCCGAGTCTGGTCCAAAATAGGTACGAGTGGCCCTCTGCCCTCGACCTCCAAGTCATTCATTTCAAGCGCCCGCCTCTGATGCAATATGGTCTTTTATCATGAATATCATCAACACCCCTTCTTCACATCAGGCTGCACTCCCGTTCCGGCTGCTCGCCCTTATTCTTCGACTTGATTCGCCTGTGCGTGTGTTTCCGCGGCGTCGACTGCTCCGACTTGGGGTGTCCCAGATCGAGGCGAGACTCGGACTCGAATGATGGCCGGGGGAAGTCGACCGACTGGCGGGCGGATGGCGGGCCCGAGGTGAGACCTGGCGCGATGGGCGGTGGAGCACTAATCGAGGCCGCGATGGCGTTGGGGTCTCTCAGCGGCTCCTTGCTGGTCCGGATGAGTCCGCCAAGTCGATTCATGGTGAGGCTCATCCTACCCTCACCCGCCTGACTCGGCGGCCGACTCCGGTTCTTGTTGGTGAAGAGCGCCGCGGCGCGGGAGAGGCGGTCTCTGGTGGACTCTTCTCCCGGTGTGACGGCTGGTGATACGGTATCGGGTGTCTTGGAAGGCGTGTGACGGCCCCGTCTCCCCTCGTCGTCAGTCGTCTCATCGAAGCTGAGCCGCGGTGGCCGCTCGAGATCCGAGCTGAAGCGGACGCTGTATTCCTTGGGCGGCGAAACGGCCCTGCCCTCAAAGTAGTCGCTGTCGTTTGCCTGCGTGCTTCCGAGGAGCCCACTATCGGAGAGACTAGCAACGGTGGATGTGGTGACGCTGGCTTTGGAATCAGCGTAAGAAGGAGGTTCCATGTCGGTCTCGTCTGTCGATGACACCTCGACCATGGGGACGATCTGGTAGAAGAGCAAGTACGGCATCTCCTCCTTCAGAGCCTGCTTCAAGTCGTCCACGTAGGTGACGCGGTTGTTGTAGTCCAAGTCGTCAAACTTGACCCATTGGGGCTCTTCGTAGTCTGGTGGGGGGTCAAAGTTGTGCCTGCGATTGTCCTTGAGCAGCTTGGGATCCACGCGGGAGAAGGCGATGTAGTGTCCGCTGTAGACAGAGTCACCGCGATGACAGACCACAGACTGGAGCACGAGCTTATATTCCGTGCTGAAGCCATTGGGGTCTTCCTCGACGTGGCTCTCGTCGTTGGCTAACATGAAATGCGGGAGTTTGAGGCTGTCGGGGATATCGATGAACGTGTTGAGGCGCATGGGCTGGTTCTGCGCGTTGAGTCCGTAGCGCTTCAGGCAGATGCCAACGACGGGCTTTTGTCTAAAGTTCATGGCCAGATCTTGGTCGTTTTGAGGAGCGGAGTGGGCGGTCGTATGCCACGGGATCAGACGGAAGAATTGCCAGGCCGGAATCGTCACGGCCTTGACAACGGTCGAGCTCGTCCGCCGTGCCCTCTCGAGGAGACTGGTGCCCGACTCGGCGTCTTTCGAGGGCTGCTTGTTCTCTACCATGACGTGTTGGATGACGCTGGTGGACCGGTGACGAGCGGCCGGTCTAGATGATTCCGGGGCTGCGCCTTCTTTGGATGACTCTCCGTTCAGCGCCAGGGGTGTGCCGTTGGGAAGTATCGTGATGGGGCGCATCTCCACCGAAGGCGACGCTTGGATGGGTGATGCCGTGAGCATCGCATCGGACGCAAGCGGATCGTCGTCTCTGGTCACCAGCCGTATGGTATTAAGGCGGGAGGCTCCAGGACGGCGCCCTTCGAGCTTTTCGTCGTGACTATCGCGGAGAACGTCGACCTTTGTGTTGAAGTATTCCTCCAGGCAGTCTTCCAGCCGTAGCCCTTTTCCTTCTGGGTCTGGGGGAACGGCCAGGTTGAGGAGGCGCTCCTGGACAATCTTGTGGTCGTCGTCGTCTCGTTTTCCCTGGTGGAAGAGGTCGACCTGCAGCTGAAGCAATGGCAATTGGAGGGTTTCTGTGATGAAGGCAAAGGCTTCCGAGGTATCTTGTTGCTCCAGCTCTTTGGCGTCTGGCCAGCCACATTCTGCAAGTGTCTCTTGGATGGCTTTGGTCTATATGGATGTTAGTCGAGTTTGGAAGACTTCTAGAGTCAGTCGAGAAGGTGACCGTACCATGTCGGTGTGAATGAGCTTGCCGGCCCTCAACATGTTGACCCAGAGACGCAGCAAGGTGGCGAGCTTCTTTCGGGGGTCGTCGGTGAATTCGTGTTGCAGCATGGGCTCGTATGCGTCCATTCGTGCAAACATGGCGAAGAGCAAGGCGTCCAGGTAGCAGGTGACGAACTCGCGGTTTACAGCGCCAATCATCTGGGTCTTGGGGTTGTATGGCAGTATATTGCCCTTGGAGGCTCGGGTGGCCATTTGGATGAAATCGACAGCCTTGGCAACATCGCCGGCAGCATATTCGCTATCGATGGTCTCTCGGATATGTTCAGGGGAGATGTCGGTGATGTCGAGTTCGGCCAGGACTCGTTGGACTTCGTCAATCTGGTGGCTGGTCAGAGCGCTGGTCGAGACAAACGAGAGGGAGGGGGTGTCAGCGGGCGGCACCTTTGTCTTGTCCTCCTTGTCGGTGCTGCTGTGTTTCGGTGCTGCATCGGATTTGAACAGCTTCATGAAATCGACCGAGTGGTTCTGGAGGATAGCGATGGCCCGTCAATCTATGTGGTCTTGCGAAGAGGATCGAGACGAGGCCCAGAGGCCAATGGGTAGGGAACTGGACGCGACAGGCCGAGCATACCTTGTGTCCAGGCTCCGAGGACTTGTTCCTGCGGTGGGTGCCATTTTTCTCCTTGACGCTGAAGAGGCGCCTGGCCTTCATGGCGAGAAAGGCCTCGGGGCGCGTGGGGTGGTTGCAGTTGCAGGTGTTATTGGGTGTTGTGGAGGGGTTCGAGTCTGTTTGATGTCGCTGTGAACATGGGCGCTGTTGAAAGAGCGATCGAGCTTTGTTGAAATGGATTCCAAGCAGCAGACAGTTGGGGGTGTCGTGCGCTGGACGACGGGATCTTCCTGAATGGTGGTGCAGGCTTGTAGGAAAACTGAAGACGCTGGCTGGAGGAGGGGTGGAAGGAGAGCGAGCGACAGGTCAGGATGGAGGGGTGAACTTGACTTGGGGAATGAGGGCGCGGTGCCGCCCGGCAGTCGGGTGTTACTGTACTGCTGTGGATGGGGTGAGACCTGAGCGGCCACAGCGTTGAGCGGGCGCTGTCCACTGGACGGGCGGGAGTCTGCAGGGCACCGCGGCGGGAAGTGGCACCCGCTAGCGGGACTATGGCTGCTTCTTCAGTGGAGTCTGTGCAGCTGTGGTGGCAATGGGATTCGAGAGAGGTCCGAGTCCAGTCGGGCCATTCAAAGTCCCAGCAAAAAGACTGCCAGTGCCAGGTGTTTCGCGTTTCAGGGTCCAACTGGCTGGGCTTTTGCTGGGCGCCAAGTTCAGTCGTACAGCAACACGGACGGGCGGGCAGGCAACATCGCGACGGGACGGGTTTCTAGGTACAACCCGTCCGTTGAGATGCTTAGAAAACCCATTCATGCCCTTTCCCTGGAAACATCCAGAAGACAGGGGGGTGTCAGCCTGTCAGGCAGAGTGACGTGGGACGCAATCTATTTTCCCCGGCGGCCTGGAGCTGAAGCGGTACGGTACCCTAGGGCAGAACAGGTGCAGTGCAGTGTAGGTAGCGGCTGGGCAGAGATGAACCGAGACCGAACGGAAAAGAACTCAATGCGACAGATGCGAGGGTGTGCGAGGCACCGGGCGGCTATTGGCGGGAAACTGGCTGGTCCCGGCGGCGATCAGGAAGCGAACTTGAAGCTGGCGGCTGATGTCCGCCGCTCCGAGTCGCATTGTTGGGGCTGGCCGCTGACATGATTGCCCGTCGTTGTCGGTGACTTTTGCCATCCCGCCCCGACGAACAGCCTGACCTGAGCCCGACACTGTGTTCAAACCCGTTCAAGTGCGGCCCGCGGAACCCGAGACTTGGTTTTTCCTTCATCGTATGCCTGCTGGTCGACCCACGAACTTGATCGGAAGACTGTTCGTACCTAAACGGACCCTTGTCGGGCCCCGGCCGGTCCGCCCCATCACCTGGAGATCGCAGTGGCGGGAGGATCGGTCTGGATGCCAAGCAGGTAGTACGAATAGGAAGTGCCTGCAGATCACTTGATTCTGACAACGGGTCAGGGTTTAAATGGTTGCCTGATAGTACGCGTGGTGCAAATGCGATGGACTCCATCACCAGGCATCTGGTATTCAAAAGCGGCACCCAACGTGATGGAACCACGCCGCATGGCAGTGGACCGGGTGATCAAGCTGCGTACGTCAGGTTTGACGTCAAATCTTGGTTCCTCTAGCATCCATTCAGCCTGAAAGTAGCGCCACACGTGGGCAGAACGAAGCAGGCAGCGTCTATGTCAGCCTTCAAGTTCTGTTGCCGCTCTTGCGAAGCACCTCCAGGTCTCCGGCATTCACAGTCTTGGTGAACTCCCTGACATCCGCGACCAGAGTGGCCGGCCGCTCAAGGGACGGGAAGTGACCTCCGATCCTGTGCTCTCTCCAGAACGTCAGGTTCTCCGCCACATTACACCTCGCCCACCACTCGGGGACATACAAAACGTCTTTGTCTCAAGGTCAGCATGCCTCATCCAGTATCATTCGGGGACAAGTCATACCTTTCGGGAAGAGAGACGCGCCGCACGTCACGCTTGCGGGAATGGTCCGGAGCGCTTCCATCAGCGAGTTCTCTCCGTTCTTAGGAATCCACTTGTAGACCTCGGCGTGACCTGGCGTTCCGTTGATGATGTATGGCTAGTGGGCAGTTGGTCAGCGTCCGTCTCCGGCTCGAGCCGTTTCAACGTCTTACCATGGCCAGTGTGATGATCTCCTCGTGCTCCCAGGTAAAGTCATCATCTACCAGATAGTGGACCTTCTCGTGGAGCCAGCAGGCCATACCAAACGGCGAATCTGTGAGTCCATAGGCCAGGGTCTGGGGCTTGGTACCCTGGATTGCCTGATAACCTGCCTCGTGAGTCATAAACCACTGAGTTCGTTGAAGACCCTTTGCTTGATATTCGTTGAGACCCCATCCACCAGTCACATACGCAAGCAAAAGGCGGGCAATGGCGAGCGGGTGCTTGAGCGGGCTTGGCGGGCCCGACACCACACCATTGAGATGCATCGCCTTGACGCTCTCCGGGTGACTGGCGGCGAGGATGCGAGAGATGATCGATCCCCAGTCACCACCTTGCAACATAAACTTTCCATACCCCAGAACTCCCATGAGCTTGTGGGCAATTTCGGCAATGTCCATTGGGCTGCATGGCTTGGACGGGTAAGAAGAGAAGCCAAAGCCCGGCAGCGACGGTGCCACAACATGATACGCCGGGTCACTTGCAAACGGCGGGTTTGTCAGAAGCTTGATAATGGGTCGAACTTCGAGAAAGCTGCCGGGCCAGCCGTGGAGGAAGAGGAGAGGAATGGCGTCCTGCCTCTCGGATCGGTGGTGAACAAAGTGGATGCTCAGCTCCTCGTCATTGTGCGTGATGGGTATGGTAAACTGCGAGAGCTCGGCGTTGAGCTGGGCTTCGACACGGCGCCAATCGTACTTTGTTGTCCAGTATTCGTGGAGCCCTCGAGCGTGGTTCGGCGGTAGACCCCAGGACTTCCAGATCTCCTCTTCCGGGAGATCCTTGCCTGGTGGCAGGCGGGCAGTGCGGACCCGGTCATTGATCCATGCCAATTGGTCGTCTGGGACTGCAATCTTGAAGGCTTTCGCGGTTGCCATCTTCTTCACGCGTTGGATGCCAATGTGAAAAGGGGGATACTGGATATGTCCTGGGGGAAGAAGCTGAGGGCCTGCTGTTGCCTGGACATCATTGCTGACACCGCCAAAGGATTGACTAGCTGACTCAGCTGCATTAGAACGCCGAGTCTATATTTATCGATTCCAAGTTGCAACTCTGAATATCACGCCTGACAGCATGTTGGCGAGGCTGTAATGTTGCCAGAAGTTGAGATTGGCATCATCCGGCGTTATTGGCATTTGCTGGAGTTTTGCGAGTCACGCCTGAAAGCCAGCATCTCCGTCTCCATCGTTGTACGTAAGCGCCGACCTGAAGCTTCGTGAATTCGCAAACATGGGACGAGACACCGAAATGCTTGGTCAAGGTCCTTGGGATCGCATAGTGAGCATATAGAGTCGATTGTTACACATCAAGACATTAAATGGCTGACTGACTGGAACAGATGGAGGGACAACAATTGGCCGCCGGTCTGGTGGTGGCATCTGAGCGCCAGCCACATGTCCCCGGCGCTAAGCCACATGAGCCGAGAAGGCGTGGCGCACGGCTGGCCCGAGCTGGGTCCATTGAATTTTCGACTCGTCGCGATAATGTCTGCTGAGACGTGACAACCTGACAGCACGGCCACGGCACGGCAAACACACACACACCAACACCATGGCGACACTGAGAGAGGGAACCCGGCTAGCCCGGGCAGTCGCTTCGAGGCGCGCGCAGTACATACCCTCTGCAGTGATTCCCAGGAGATGGGCCTCCTCAGACGCTGCGAGCACCAGCCCTGCCATTTCCGACGTCGAGTCCAACTCGTCCTTCTCTACGCCAGGCCCCGACGAGGCCACCATCAAGTCCTTCGACACGGCCAAGCGCATCTCTGATAGGCAGCAGCAGCTCCCCGGAAAGAGGTAAGGCTTCACACCACCGCGAGACTGTTGACAGATCCATTGACCTCCCCCCAAGGTTCCAGTACCACCCGCCCAAGTACGACCGCGGTCCTCTCCACCCCATCCAGTCCCCCCCGTCCTCCGACCCGACGGCCCGAAACTTCGTGCCCGGCCCCTTCAATCTGCCGCGGATGAAGCAGACCTACGATGCCACGATCGCGTCCGACCTCATGACCCTCGCCTACCTCCACAAAGTCCCCGGCACGCCGGATAGGGAGCCCCGCGAGCGGTTACGTGAGTGGGATGGCTCGTCGCCGTACCACAAGAACCGTCCTCTGCGAGGACCCAGGGGTTCGCCCAGCCTGGACCTCCTGGAGAAGAACATCACCTTCCGCACCGTTCCCGAGATCAAGGCCGTGTCCATCAGCGCCTTCCAGCCCGGCTCCAACAAGAACCCGGCTCTCCTGGCGACGACCAGGTCCGTCATCCAGGCCATCACAGGCATCACGCCCACGACCATCAAGGCCAAGCACGGCGTGTCGCAGTGGAAGGTCAAGGAGGGCGACCGCGCCGGTGTCAAGGCCACCATTTACGGCAACCAGGCCATTGAGTTTATCGACAAGCTCACCAACATTGTCCTGCCCAAGATCAAGGACTATCCCGGCCTGAAGGGAACGACCGGTGACGGCAACGGCAACCTTGCCCTCGGCCTGCGGGCTGATGATATGGCCTGGTTCCCCGAGATTGCTGTCAACTACGACATGTACCCTGCCAAGGTGGGCTTATCTCTCCAACACGAAATCCAGAATATTATACTGACATCTCCCTAGCTTATTCCCGGCTGCCGCATCTACATTCACACAACAGCCACTTCTGACAGGCACGCCCGCCTCCTCTTCCAGGCGCTGGGCTTCCCCTTCCACGGCAAGGTTAAACACTAAGCCCGGCGTTCTGCGCCGCGCATCGACTCTGTACCATATCATCATAGTCAAGCCATAGACACTGTAAAGAAAAATGTACTACTACGCTTTTGCATTCACAAGATAGTTCCCAGTGTGATCAGAGGATGTGGAACCATGCGGGGTCCCTGCTTCTATTCATCAGAGGCAGTAGCTCGTCTTTTCTTGAGCCAGCCTGTCATTACAATGCCAACCAAACGCCGCCCATGCAACCAACCGAATCCGTGCCATCCGTGTTTTTCAACCCTCCGCCGATGCTCATCTTCATGCCTGGCCATATTTGGCCTTCAGAGCGTTGATGATAGCATCCACGGCATCCATGTTCTCGGCGTCAGCCTTGCCAGTCTCGATGCCCTTCTTCGACAGCTCCTCGATGCACACGTCCAGGGCAGGCTGGTAATTCCTGACAGCGGAGCTGAGAGCGTACAGGGCCTTGCGGCGAACAGGCTCCTTCTCCTCCGCGTTGGCGGCGATGCCAATCAGCTTGGGGACGCCGCCCATGGCGAACAGTCGCTCCTGGGACGGGGCGTTGTTCTGGACGGCAGTGCCGACGCACCAGGCGGCCATGCGGCGAATGTCGTGCTCCTCGTGGGCAAGGCAGTCGAGGAGGGGCGTCCAGAGGGACATGTTGGCCATGTTGTTGGCGTTGTCGAGCGACTCGATGAGTTGCTCAAAGTTGTCAAAGGCGATGAGCTTGTGTTCCAGAGAGACCTCCGGGTTGTGGATGGCCTGCATGGAGGAGATCATGAGCTCGGCGTCTGAGGGGCCGCCGCCGAAGAGGGCGGCAATGGCCTCCGGAGTGAGGTTGGAGGGGGTCCGATCCGAGGGTGCGGCGGCAGTGCCGTCTTCGGCCTTGATGTCCTGGTTCTCGATGCTCCATTTCAGGAGGTCGTTGAGACCCTTGTCCGCCATGTTGTTGGTGTGTTTCTTTTTTCGTTTGTGAGACCTTTCAACGGTTTTGGCGCGCACAGGAACTGAGAATAGCAGTAGTCCTGGTCGAGTGGTGACGGGTGATGGTATTTGCGCTTGAATGGATTTTTGCAGCGTCTTGGTATGTGAGAGGCGATACTGCTGGATACAATGTATGCTCTGGCGAATTTTCACTTATATTCAGGCTTGCCTCCTCCCAGGCTCTGAGTCGTTGTCAACCAGTGGGATGTGATTGCTGGTTCTGGAACCTTCAGGAATTGTCTAGGACGAATATGGCCTAGCGCCCATCTCACGTGAGAGCCCTGTTCCTTGAAGAATAGGGGGAGGGAGCTTGGACCATGCCCCTCCAGTCCGTCAAGCCAGATGTCGGAGCTTGAAATGGGATGCCAGCCTTTCGTGGTCTTGTTCAATTGACTTGTGATGGACCGAGGCACACGATACATGCCATTGCTTTGCGTTCCGTCCGAGCCGGAGAACGAGCGGGCGGGAAAAGATAGCTGATCAGGGGGTTGGTGAAGAATCGGTGAATGTTACTGAGCTTCTGCCCCACCATGCCCACGGCGAATCGAGCTGCCCCTCATTGCTGCTTTAAGCTCACCACGACGTCTCCGGCCGCCATTTGAAACAGGCAGCCGATGCTTCATCTGAACCGAACGACGTCGAGTGGGCTCGCCCCCCAGAACAAGGCTGCTCTCCAGAGATCGCCCGCAGCTGCCCGATTGGCAGATAGCCGGGACAATGTCGAGTTGTTGTGTCGGGCAGCGTTCCCTTGGGCTTGGCGGCGGGCGCATAGAATGTCTGCATCGTGACGTTATGCGCCCCAGCCGGACACAGCCACGCTCTACTTGGGATGTCGGTATCGGAAACGCCAGCACATCGCGCGTATGACGCCCCGAACATGTCCACCCACTATAAGTTTGGGCCTTGGCTCTAAGGATGAGCCCAGCCGGGGTTGATTGAAGTTTGTCCATCATGGCCTTCCCGTCTAGGCAGTGACAATGGCATGTCCAGTCTGGGGTTGATGTGCCAGGGGGAAATCACTCGCGGTGCCTGCAGACGCAGCTAGGAGCCCGCCCAGGCAATATGGGACTGGAGCCCACCCGACCCCCGGGCGCTATTCCGGATGATTGCATGCGACTAGACACGAAAATAGAGTCCTTCCAGAAGGCAGCGAGAATGGAAGCCTTCAGAGGCAGGCGTGATATTTCGGAGGCGGGCGGTCTCGTGCGGATCGGAGGCGTCGGACGGTCCGCGCGTCCTTGACGTGGATCTGATGGCGGACAACGAGAGAGCCTCGCAAGCGGTGGCGTTGCAGCTCCGACTCACGGCTTGCTTACCTCGTAGCCTGGCCTGGGCAAGGCGCGTGTTGTGTAGGACATCGCAGCCTGTCAAGGCAGAAAGTCCGTGATCATGTTTGCAGCCTCCCGTGATAATGCTAAGTCTTGGCCTGAATGCCAACAGAGTCCCAGCCTCGATGATCGATGATGCCTGGGCGACTTGTCGTCCATCTGCCCCACCACGCGCGCCAACTGGGGGCAAGCCTGCGTGTCTTGTCGTGTGTGCAGTGAGATGTGATGCGTAGTCAGTACCTAAAAGCGGCAAGCGAATCCCCGTTGCGCGTAGGCGGTCTCGCCCTGCACCACCCTAGCAATCGCACCCACAAGTTTGGTTTCTGTCGCCCGCCAGTCGGCGCTCACAGCGGCCAACATCTCACAGCGGCGTGTGCCATGCCATGCCGGTGGCTCGGGCAGTGTTCCCCCCTCCCCTCCAAATGGCCACGCCGCCTGTGAGGTGAGGCAGCCCCCTCACCCCCCCAGCACAGGTGAGAAAGCGAAGAGCGACCCGACCTGGGGCGGGCGGACGGGTGAGCGTGCGAGAGAGAGCGAGGGTCTGCAGGTGGCTCCTGCCCACTCATCTCGCACTTTCCCTATTTCCTCTCCCCCCCCTACCCCCCCCTCCCGCCCATCCTGTCCAGTCCTGCCTGCTTGCCAGCCAACGTCGTCCCCATAAACCAACCTTCCCACTTTAACCTCACCTCCGACTCCTCCCCCCGTCCACAACCTCACCCTCCCACTCTTCCAACCTCCGAAGTCTCCTAGCAGCCCCCTTTGCAGCTTCAGACTCCCGTCTTCCATCCCACCAACATCGCTCGACCGGTCTCTGCATCGCGCGAGCTCACAATCATCTCTTTGGAGCTATCCTTTTGACCACGTCGAGTCCTTTTCCCAACACTACGTAATTCACAATGGAAGGTAGGTCATCAGAGCCCGACGCCCATCAGAACACCCATCCCCCCATCGCGCGCCATCGCATCTCGCCTCGGCGTGCGCATCCTTTTCTCGAGCATCGCTGACCAGTCTCCCCCGTCTTACAGAAGAGGTTGCCGCCCTCGTCATCGACAATGGGTAAGATTTCTGAATTCCCGCCTTCCGGCCACACCGACCAATCTCCGCCTTGCCTCGTCGCCCCCTCACCCATCCGGGCGGGCAAACACCCGCCGCCTGTCGGACGCACATCACGCCCGCCGCACAGGGAGGGGCAATGGGGAGCGGCATGGGATTTTGGGAGTCGTGTGCCCTCGATAATGTGGAAGCTGACAATGATGCCTCAGTTCGGGAATGTGCAAGGCCGGTTTCGCCGGTGACGATGCTCCCCGCGCCGTCTTCCGTAAGCCATTCCCCTCCTCTTCTCGAGCTTCCCTGAGCATCACCGCTAACATCCCCCGAAGCCTCCATTGTCGGTCGTCCCCGTCACCATGGGTATGTCCTTCTCCTCGCTCCGACCCGGTCGTGCTCCGCCGGTCCCTAACACCTCCTCAGCATCATGATCGGCATGGGCCAGAAGGACTCGTACGTTGGTGATGAGGCCCAGTCCAAGCGTGGTATCCTCACCCTGCGCTACCCCATCGAGCACGGTGTCGTCACCAACTGGGACGACATGGAGAAGATCTGGCACCACACCTTCTACAACGAGTTGCGTGTCGCCCCCGAGGAGCACCCCGTTCTCCTGACTGAGGCCCCCATCAACCCCAAGTCCAACCGTGAGAAGATGACCCAGATCGTCTTCGAGACCTTCAACGCCCCCGCCTTCTACGTCTCCATCCAGGCCGTCCTGTCCCTGTACGCCTCCGGTCGTACCACCGGTATCGTCCTCGACTCCGGTGACGGTGTCACCCACGTTGTCCCCATCTACGAGGGTTTCGCCCTGCCCCACGCCATTGCCCGTGTCGACATGGCTGGTCGTGACCTGACGGACTACCTGATGAAGATCCTGGCCGAGCGTGGCTACACCTTCTCCACCACCGCCGAGCGTGAAATCGTTCGCGACATCAAGGAGAAGCTCTGCTACGTCGCCCTCGACTTCGAGCAGGAGATCCAGACTGCCGCCCAGAGCTCCAGCCTGGAGAAGTCCTACGAGCTTCCCGACGGTCAGGTCATCACCATCGGCAACGAGCGCTTCCGTGCCCCCGAGGCCCTGTTCCAGCCTTCCGTCCTTGGTCTCGAGTCCGGCGGCATCCACGTCACCACCTTCAACTCGATCATGAAGTGCGACGTCGATGTTCGCAAGGACCTGTACGGCAACATTGTCATGGTATGTTTCTTGTCTGGCCTCACACAGCATTCTCGACTAACTCTCCAACCAGTCTGGTGGTACCACCATGTACCCCGGTCTCTCCGACCGTATGCAGAAGGAGATCACTGCTCTTGCTCCTTCTTCCATGAAGGTCAAGATCATCGCTCCCCCCGAGCGCAAGTACTCCGTCTGGATCGGTGGTTCCATTCTGGCCTCCCTGTCCACCTTCCAGCAGATGTGGATCTCCAAGCAGGAGTACGACGAGAGCGGTCCCTCGATCGTTCACCGCAAGTGCTTCTAAGGTTGGTTTCTCTTCCCCAGGATCTTCCCTCGCGACTCCGAGCTAACATGTTGCCCTCCAGCGCTTCGCGCCGTATATCGCTCCATCATCTGCACCAGGAAACCACGCCGATTCCGCGGAGGACGCGACCGAACGGACGAACGGGCTATTCTCGTATCCTAGCCACGTTTCGTATCTACGAAAAGTTTTTGACAGTGTCAAAAGGTTGGGCTCGACGTTTCTGCCAGACCTTGCGGTCTATGTTCTGTAGTAGGGTGCGTTGTGCACGGTTAGGGGTGCACGTCTCCCGCGGTTGATCGACCAATACACTTTGCTTTTGAGCCCTCTTATTTGCTGGACCTTCGTGGGCTTTTTCTTCTGTCTTGCCTGGCCAGGCTGCATGCTTGCTACGAATGCTATGGGAAAACGAGACGGGGGCTTGGGTGAAGGGGTTAGAGGTTTCGAGAATTCTTAAAATTGCGAAAGATCTTTAGACCTTGCCCTCCTCCTGTGTCTTGCCCATGTCTTGGGGCTTGCTCTCTTCCGGTGCTGGCGCGGCAACTGAACTACTTTCCTCATCACCAGGACCTGCTGCCGCCTGCCGTTCCTCCTCCAGCAGCTTGTACTTTCTCCTGCTCTTCTTTGCTGCGCTCGCTGCCTTTTTGCGCTTGACCTCGCCTACGATTGACGACCGACTCTCCTCTCCATTATTTAAATTGTCCAGCCTTTCTGCCAGCAGAGTGCGTGCGATCTTGCGATTTTGGGTTCGGGAACGGGTTGCCTGGCACTTGACGACGATGCCCGTGGGCTTGTGCTTCAGCTGAACGGCCGAATTTGTTTTATTCTGTGGAGAGGCTAGTCAGTCGTTGTCACAAGAGAAGAGGAGAGAATAATGCGCACAATCTTCTGACCACCTGGCCCACTGCCTTTGAGGTATGATTCCTCAATGTCTTCCTCTGGAGGTAGTGGCGGCCGCGGCGGCAATTGGTTCTTCAGGGAGGACGGTGTGTTGGCAAAGGCCCGAGCGGGTTGTAGCCACGAGGTCGAATGTGTCAAGACATTGGGCGCCCTCCAGATTCGGCTGAGGATTGAAGGAAACGAAAGGCGCATCATGTTCGTAATCGTCTCACCATGGCATCGAGCTGGTGCATGGAGTTCGATGAAGTCAGGCCGTTCCGAGGTAGAGATAAGATAAGCCCCTCGGAGGAGCCGGTGGTGCGCCACACATGGGCTGGTCTCCAGCCACGGCGTGGGTTGGCTGACATGCGACGATGGGTAATTTCAATGATCCGCAGGCTCCGAGATCATCAATCCCGTCTTTTGCACTGCAAATCCAGCCAAGCGACCGATTCTCGACCCTGCAGACGACCCTGATACGACAAGACGCACATTGTGTTTGGAACTACTCGAGACTAGCGAAAGATCTCTCGCTCCAACATCCCTCCCATCCACATCGAGCAATCGACCGGAGCAGACTCCAAAACCGCAACAATGCCTCTCATCACCTCCTTGGGCAACTGGATGCACCGGAAGAAGTACCAGTTCGAGGTCACCTTCTGCGTCTACATCTTCACCCCGTGGGAGAAGTTCATCTTCTGTACGTCCCTCCCTTCCCCATTGCCAATAGCGCTTCCGTCCACCCTCCAGGGCACCCCCCCCCCCCTATTCCGCGAGAATGTCACTGCTAACACTCCCCCTAACAGACACCCTCCTCTTCCTCCTCGTCGGCCTAACCTTCATCGCCACCGCTCTCTACCTCCCGCAACACATCGCCTTCATCGTCGGCCGCGCGTGGTTCTACATGCACGGCGAGAATGTCGACGTTGTCGAATTGACCAAGGAGGTTGTGGGAGACGCCCTGGCGCACGCGCCGGGATTCACGAGCGAGGCTGCGGAGACGCTGGTGAAGGAGCTGTGATTTCGGAATGAATATGGAGCGGTTGATGTAATGATATAGCGAGGCGCCTCCTAGGCGACCGACCGCATGAGGGGCGGCGTTGGAAAACAGTCTTCCCCCTTGCTGGAAAGGGGGGACTGGTGTTTCTTTGAAATTGGCGTTGGGTATGGCACGGCATGGCACATGTGTCACGCGGCTCAGGCCGTTGTTTAATATCATGGCTCATACATAGACTTAATGCACCTCTGCACTAGAGGTATCTTGACATATCTGGCTGGCCCCTACTTTCCAACGAGACCTGTGAATCGGTATATCCTCAACGCGCTATCTTCGCCGGCAACGGCGAGCTCGTAGTCTCCTTCGTTGTCGGCTTGTGCGGGACGCCATGCGAGTTGCAGGACGGGCTTGGAGAGGCATAGGCTGCGGGACGGTTAGTTGTTGTCAGAATAGTTTGGGGGAGATACGTACTGTGATGGAGCCTGGAAGACGGATGATACTGCCAGGGTCTCTGGGTCGAGGGAGTAGACTGATATGATACCAGCTTCTGTGCCAACTGCCAGGAGCAGAGCTCCCTCTGGACCAGGCCGGTTCAAGAAGTCGACGGAGGTGACCGGCGTCTCGGAGGGAATCTCGCCCGCCTGCACAAACGCCAGCTTTCCCTCCGCCTCGGCAGTCTTCGCGGTCCAGATCCTAACCCGCTTGTCTCGGCCAGCCGTCGCAAACACCCTTTGACTCGTTGACGGCGCCCACGTGGCGTCGAGAATCATCCTCGTGTGGCCCTTTGGATTAGCCTGGAGCAGTGTGTAGCTATTCGCATCCTCCGCGCCGCGCTCAAACACCGCCCACTGCCGATCTCTGCCGACACTGAGCAGATACTTGTCATCGTGGGAGAAGCGCAGCCGGGTAGCAGTGAGGGTGTGCGCTGCGAGAGGCGGCTTGATCTCTGTCCACTTTTCCGTCTCAAAGATGCGAATGACGGCGTGGTTAAGCGAGCTTGCCCTGCAGGCACTGGCTATGAGCCTGCCGTCATGACTGGCGGCCAGGCAGGAGATCTCGTAGCCGTGGCCGTAGAGCTTCTCGACCTCGGGCCAGAGAGTGTGTCTGGAAAGACTCTCCTCTAGTGGTGGGTGATCCATGTTCAGCTTCGAGTTGGGAAGGAGGGCAGCCGGTTCTGTCGCGTCTGTGGGCTGGGACTGCACATCCGCGGCTTCGACGGCCTTGTTTGACAGTCCAAGGACAGGCATGTCGGCAGCATCGGGACCGTCGGCAATACCTTCGGCGGTGTCTGAACCGTTCAGTCGACCCAGTAGCCTGGCTACGGCTCTGGGTTTGCTGAATACACGCATGAGCTTCTCGTCGGCGCCAGACACGAACTGTGAGGGGCCCAGGGTGTCGATACAGTTGAGGTCGTAGCCGTGAATCTGCGGTCTCGACATCTCGTGCCAGGTTTGCTTTGTGTCCCTCTTCCATCGCCCGTGGAGCCGGCTCGTCTGGTCGGAGCTGGTAGACATGAGATACTCGCCATCCCTCGACCACGAGATACCGGTGATCGCTTTTGTGTGGCCGCTCACCGAGATGGCTGGCCTCCACGCATCCAGGGCGTCGTCAAGGACCCAGCGTCGCCAGCTTCCCGTGCGGCCTAGGCAGACGACGGATTCGCCATCTGGGGCCCAGAGGCCGGTCCAGAAACCACCGATACTTCCTGTGGCTGTTGTCGCGCCCTTTTCTTGGCTGATCTCGCCGAGACGTACCATGCTGACCCAGATGCCTGATGCCGGATCGGCCTCCCACAGGGCGAGGGAGTTATCGGCCGAGGTGGACAGCAACTGGATTTTCCCGTTGGAGTCGGCGAACCACCTCGCGGTGTAAATCCAGTCCTCGTGGCCCAGCAGCAACGCCTCAAAGGTGATAGAGCAGTCCGTGTTTGCGGCCTGCAGCCAGTGTGCCTTGTTCGAGGGCGACTTTCCGGGTAAAAAGGTGCCGCTCGAGGGATCAGACTTTGTGCTCAAGTCGGGTAGCTCCTTGCCCTGGTGCAGACGCCAGAGACGGATGTACCTATCCTGGCTAGACGAAGCCAGCAGCAGATCAGCATCAGGAGCCTTCGTCTCCCTGGTGAAATCGAGCGAGCGGATCCAGCCCTCGTGGCCTGCCAAGGTAGCTTGCAGCTTGAATTCGGGGGCGGACGTCTGCGAGTTCTCGGCCACAAAGACCTGGATGATGTTGCGGGTACCAGCGGCGGCCAGGACAAAAACATCCTCGTCCTCGTCGAGACATGTGATGGCAAGAGTGAGAGGGATATAAACAGGAGCAGGTTTGACAGTCTGCACGAGCTCCAGGCGGCCGGAGGTGAGTGACCAGATGTGTATGCCGGCATCGGCAGCCCCTGAAGCCACAAGAGTCGGCGTGGACGCCTTCCGGGGCGCAAGGACAACAATACAGTTTGTCGGTGCTGTCAGATTCTCAACGACCTGAAGACACTCTGCGCTTCGTTGGTCTGGGTTCACCGACCAGAGCCTGAGCGTCTTGTCATCGGAGCCGCTGAGGAGCAGGGACGAGGCCCCGTCTGCGCCGGGCTGTGTTAAGAACTTGACTGCCCGAACCGCGCCCTTGTGCCCAACCACCAAGCCGGAAACACCCTCATCATTCTCAGACTATGGGTTCGTCAGCTAGGGGCCAGAGCCATGTCGCGACACGCTCGACTTACAGAGGGTGACCACAGGGCAATGTTGGCGTCAGCCCCGAAGGCGACGAGGCCAGCGCTATTCCAGTCTGCGCCGGCGGCCTGTCTGTTTGCACCGGTCGAGAGGTAGTCGGCGTGAATCTGGGGTTGCATCGTGAAGGTTGTGCTGCCTGAGACCAGACCTCTCCTCGCGGTCGATCCGTGATGTTTGAGGTGAAGGGCGGGCAATGTCTCGTTTCTGATTGGTTCAACGGGAGGTGTTTGGGGGGTTGACGTCGATTTTTTCTGCCAGACGTTCGCTGTAGAGTGGGGCCTCCCTGCCTGTCATCGTCGGAGGTTCAGTCATTGTTGGAAGGAGCGACCTGACACATGTCACCCCGCTGCCCGACTTCAACTGAGATGCACAGGAGACGAACAACATTTCACATCTGAAGTCATCCCTCGCATCATCGCTCCATTAGACTTACGAATACACCCTCTGACGCATCCACCCAACCACCAGGCCATTCACCATGGGCGATCCTGCTCCGGCCCAGGTTGCGACGCCCGTCGAGACGTTGTCTCTGACCGTTGAGTTCTCGTAAGTGGCGAAAAGGACCCCCTTTCAAGGAAGCCACTTCAGCCAGGGACAACATGCACTTCCATCATTCCATCTCCGCCTTCCCTGCCCACCCTTGGAACCCCTCGTCTCGTCTCGAATTGCAGCAGGATGTCGGGCCACCCGGGTCGTTGTTTCTCTACACACCTCCTCAGCACATGCTGACTCTGCCTGGACTTTAGGGGCGGCCTAGAGATGCTGTTTGAAGACCAGAAGCGTCTTTCGATCGATCTGCCAACAGCGGAAGCTGGAGGAAAGCCAACGCTGGCCTTCCTCATCGCCCATCTCTGCAAGAATGTCATGAAAGACCCTCGCAAGGAGCTCTTCGTACTTGATGATCACATGTGCGTCTCAATATGTTTCCTCCACTCCATCTACAAGTGCTATGCGCCCCTGACTAACATGGTTCATCAGTCGTCCAGGCATTCTGGTGCTCATCAACGATGCTGACTGGGAGTTGGAAGGCGAAGAGGCATATGAACTGCAGGCAGGGGACAATATCCTGTTTGTGTCGACGCTACACGGTGGTTGATCTGCCTTGCTTCCGCAACAAGCTATCAACAAGTCTATTCAGCCAATTCTTTCCCTTTGGTTTCCTCTGCTGCACATATCAGCAAGACGGCTCAGGCATCGACTCGTACCTGAGCCTGTCCGTGATATCCACGCCTGAGATGGCACAGCTACGACCACGTTCCGATCAGGACCATGGCAGCCTGGATCAAGCCCCTCCGTCTACACTGACTACAGCCGTCACAAGGAAGCTTGGGCACTTCGCAGGAGTCGGCATTCGAAGACCAGATAAGCACCGCCGTCAACCCTGAGACCTGTCAACAACCCCGTGTCTTTGCCATCCTGTCAGACGCGCCGCTCCAACACGTGTCCGTCCCGCCTGTCACCGTATCGTATCGCCCGTTGACAGTATCTTGACTCACACATCCCGTCTCCTCCACCAGCCAAGCACGTCAGAAGACGAGTCTCCAGCCGTCTTGGCGATGCTCCTCGATGGCCCCCAAACAACTCTCTCCATAGCACGTGCTTGCCACTTATCGGCGCCCTCTCGGATTTGCACCTCCCCCTCAACACGCGGGATCTAGACAACAATTTCGATGCTGTAACGGAATCCTCCTTGTCAATTACATCATCAAAAGGCCTCACTGACCACGCCTTCATGTGCTGCCTCAACCGGGGCAATGCAATGCTACACCCCCTCCCCTCCCCATGGCCTGGTCGTACCATTACCAGAACAAACGCCGGAGAGTTAGTCAATACCCCTGGCCCGGATCTTCCATCTCCTGAACAACCCCGGCCATACCGAGCCGGCAGCTCTCAGCTCCGTCCTGGCGGATAAAGAACTGTGGCTGCAGATCTCTGAGAGACAACCCCTGCCCCAGCCACAAGCTGAACTCCCCCCCGATTCGGGACCGAGCCGGCTGCAGCTGAGCATCCTCCCAGTAAATGATTTCCTTGGTACTGCTTTTCTTTTCAATTCCTTCACGGCCGTAATCGTGGTGCCCGACGGACGAACTGGGGGCCCCTGATGCATCCCTCGAAACTTGCCAACACACAACGTCACCCATGCCTCCTGAAGCGAAAGTCCCCCACATGCCCCTGAAAGATCCCCCCCCGGCCTGGCAACCCCCCCTGTCCCGGTGCCTCCCGCGTGGAGCCAGCCAACCGCCGCGCCCATCCCAGTCCTTTGGGGCACCCGGCCCAGGAAACTGGTCTACTGTAGCTGGCTGGCAACCTTCGCACTCACATCACCCTCTTTCATGCAAACAAGATGATGGCATCGCATCCCTGCCTGCACCCCCCTCCTCGCAGCGCTCACCTTTGACATGATATCTTCTCCTCATGGCCACCCCACCCCCCCTTCTTCTAATCTTGAGATGATGGCTGCGTCCCATCTTTGGTGGTGGTATTGTCCGCCTGGGTTACCGCGGAACTGGGGCATACGGTACGCTTCCCCCCCAGTGAGCGTGGGGGTGGGCTTGCCGGCACCAGAAAGATCAGCGCAATGGATGCTGCTGATCCCCGGCCCCCGGGCTAGTGGACAGCGAAAAGGCCCGGCCCTGTCGCTGTCTGGGTGTCTGGTTCGATACAACCTTACAGACATCAGTCGCCTCTTTTACCCATTACAGGCAGGTCTTGTTTCCCCCCATACTTATCAAGGCCAGATATGGCCCCCACGGCCCCTGCCCTCCTTTTCCATCAACCTCGCCCACCATCGCCGAGTGCCGTGTTTCCTGAGCACCCCCCGCCGGTGTGGAAAAGGGCATCGCGGGCCACTGGGAGATGTGGCAGATCATTGTGCAACGTCGAACAGCCGTGGCTCAAGCACGTGCCCGTCCGAACGAGACATTTTCCCCCCTTCCAGCTCGGTCTTCGGGTGCGTGCCCAGATCGCACCACCCTTTCGCGCGCTTAACGCGACAAGACTGGCACTTTTCGACTTTCATCCCGCCGGGAGAGGGTCCTCTCCATAGGTGATGTGATGTATCACAATCCCCCTCTCCGTCATCGAGTGATGGAAGAGGGTCTGGTCTCGGGCGAATGGGTGCTAATAGACGAGAAAAAAGTCTGTACAAGCCCCAAGCCCGCCGACGCCCCCTGTCTCCTTCAGCTGCAGGAACATTTGGGAAATACCCGGCCCAGCACCGCATCGTCGGGGGCCTGCAGCAGTAGCAGCAGGCTGGAGGGGCTCGGCAACATGGTTCGGTCCCGACTGAAAGGCCCCGCGAGAACTGTCATGACGGAGACCATCCAGCCACATGATGCTTTTTCCATCTCGGTAGGCAGATTTTGGGCAGAAGTTCCCTCTCTAGTGCATCTGTCCGTCTTGCTTTCCAGCCACGGCAACCAGGGTCGTCAACAGCCGGGTCGTAATGATGAATAACGGGGAGCAAATACTACGCCCATCACCCCCGTCTCTCCGTCCCCATGAGGCTGCCCTTCATTTCCAGCCCGTCGGGCTCTCTCAGCCACAACGATCCCAGTCCCCCCATCGCTGCCCGAGATCCTGGGAGTCCGGCTATTTCCGCCACTCCCTTGTCTGATGTTTCTATTCCTGCCCGCGGAGCCTGTCTGTCTCGTGTTGGCCGGCGAGTGATGAGATGATACGTCCGTAGCTCTCCCTGTCCTCCACTGTGCTGTGCTGGAAGGATTTCAGCAGCTGCAGGGGGTTGCCAGGAGGTGACGACAGACGTTGATTGTGATGAAATTTTTTCACCATGTTCCCTGCGGATAGCTGTCTCAAACGGACGGCGCCGGCGGCTCCTCCCGGTGCACACGGAATGGGCTGTTGAACAGGCGACCAGTAACTTGGGACCAAGCAGCGAGAGGAAAAACTGTTCACCGAGGCGTGTTGAATGATGATCATAATCAGATTGACTTGCTATACTAATTCGATGGATACTCTTTCCCAGCGCTCCGGCGCTTGAGATCCTTTGCCACCCTCATAGTCCCATTATACATTCCGTCTCTTGACCGCGATGCTCGACGACCCTCCCCTAAATCATTCGCCCCTCCATGCCACATGCTCTTGTGATTGCGCCCGCGCCAAATGACTGCAGAATATCCTCCCAGGGTCTAGCAACCCGGATGACACGACGCCGCGTGTCAACTCTATGTCTTCTTCCTCTTACTCTTCTCAGTGGACATACTCCTTTTTCTTTCATCTCTCGAGACGCATCGTCAACATGATTCGTGACCCCTTGAAACAAAACATAAGCAAAAAGCCAGCTCCGACAATATGGTGGTACAAAGTGATGAAAGGCCAGGAACCTAGGTCCAAGGTCTGAAGGATGAAGCCAGCAAGAGGCGACTCCCACGCTTTTGGTGATAGATAGGAAAAAGTGCTTGACAAGTAGGAAAGTGTTGGGCGGCCAAGGTCCAGGCCGCTTAGTAGCTGACAACGCCGATGCGGCTTGTGTCGAGGCATTCGGGGTAGGTCAACCTCCGGTGTTGCGGGATGTTGCTGCACATGACCGACTTGGACTTGCCCATGCGGGTGTCGCTGACTCGGCGGTCTCGGCCACGACCCTTGATGCCCTTGTTGCTGTTCTTGTAGATGTCCCGGAAGTAAGTGATGAGCTCCTGCTCCTCGAGGGTGAGGTTCTCCTCGTCCTCCGAGAGAGACATGATCCAGTCGGAGATTTTGTGGATGGTGGTGGTGTGGTACTTGTTCTGATGGTTCTGTGTCATGCGAGGTTAGACAAAGTTCTTGGTGGGGAAAGTATCGTGGTATGCTTACCTTCAGGTTGCCCCGGGTGGTGAAGCACTTGTGACACTCCTCAAGCTTGCACTCAAAAGGCTTGGAGTTGTTGTGGGTGCCCATGTGTGCCTTCAGGTTGCCGCGCTGGGCAAATGCGGACTGGCAGATGCCACAGATGAAAGGACGCTCGCCGGTGTGCAGGCGGCGGTGAGTCTTGAGGTTTCCGGGCTGGGAGAACGACCTGTTGCAGCCAGGGTAGTCGCATGCCTTGTCAAAGTTAGCGATGTTTCGAATGTGGGTAGTGGATACACGTACGAATGGCTTCTCTCCGGTGTGGGCACGCTCGTGGGTAGACAAGTGGGTGCTCTGGCTGAAGCTCTTGTTGCACATGTCGAAGCGGCAACGGTACTTCTTGACCTTGGCAGAGCTGCCAGTAGACTCGGCTGCGGACTGTGGATGGTTCTGTCAGCCAGGGGTAAGCCGGAAGTGTGGCAGGGAAGATACTAACCCCGGGGGTGGAGGGCTCCGACTTGATGCTGTCGTCTGAGGAAGAGTGGGAATCGTCCGAGCAGTGCTCCCGCTGCTTCTTCTCCTGGAGGGCCTTCATCATAACATCGATGGGTGTGGTGAAGACGACTTCCTCCTCGGAAACGGGCTTGTTGTATGTGATGTTCTTGGACTTCTTGGGATCGATGGTGCTGCTGGCCCGAGAGACCTCGCTCTTGATGGAGGGGCTCAGTTGGCGATGCTCGAGGTGGATGGGGAGGTGCTGGCTGGAGAAGGAGCGCTGCTGGACCATGTCGTGGTGGTGACCCGAGGGAAGCGGGGACCTCTCAGCCGGGGGGCTGTACCGGGCATAAGACATGGCAACGGGTTGCGCGGGCTGCTCGTAGTGCTGCTGGTAGTGGTAGTGGCCGTGGTTGTTGGTGAAGCTCATGTCCCGAGGCGGCATCGAAGGAAGGGCGTATTGGTGTCCGCCAACATACTGAGGGGCGAGGGTGGGCTGGACAAGAGGGGCCGAGGAGACAACACGGGAGTCGTACTGGTAGCCGGAAGTCTCCATCATGTATCCAGGGTGGTGAGGCTGCTGCTGGGACCAATTGCCCCAGCCGGCGTTGACGGGTGAGCGTGACATGGTGAGAGTGTGGCGGGAGTCCTTGTGGCGGTGACGGGGTTTGCGTTACACTGGTGGTCCTTGAAAGGAGTGATGTGGAAGTGTAGTAGGCAAGACAAGGTAGCAGTGATGGGTGATGGATGAAGGAGGTGTCAGATATTATACGAGACACGGGAAGTGAAGTGAGTCTTGAGGAATCTGATGTTCAGAATAGTGTTGACATGGTTGGTGAAGAGCTTTGGCCCAGAAAGAAAGGATCCCGTGAGATGGGTGACACGAAGGTATATATACACCGGTTGGTGATGCACGGGAGACGGCGATCAGTCTGGGGGACGGCGCAAAAGGTAGAACCAGACCCTTGATAGAGAGATCTCAACTTTGAGTCCAGGCGGCCCTAGCACCCATGTATCTGGCGGCGCCCAGTGGAGCAAGCGGCAGAAGCAACATTGGTGCCCCGGGATGTGTAGAGTACGTCCATGAGGACCGGGCGACGGGGCCCCATGTCCATATTCGCTACCCGTACTTCCTTTGGACCAAGACGAGGCAGAGGGATTTGGCCGTGCCCCCACAGGCCAGAGAGATGTAGGGGGTGCGGTCGAGGGCCGGGAGGGGGAGGGGGGCAAGGTGGCAGGGGGTGCATCGGTAGTGGACGATAGTCAAGCCAAGCCGCACGAAATGTGACGGGGGGAAGAGGAGGGGCAAGGGGGGGGAGTAGACGAGGCGAAGGGAGGGATGGACACGGGGGTGGGAGGTCGGGAGGGCCTCATGGCACGCCCCCCGCCTGGTCCCCTGTCTGTTCGGTCTGGCCTGGGCTTGTCGGTCCTGTTCTGACGACGTTGACGAGAAAAAAGGGATGACCGTATCAGCGGGGGAAGCCAGAACATCCCCAGACAGGCCATGCAGGCTACCCACGCCCATCTCGTGACTGGTCCAGGCGTTGAGGAGTGAGACATTGGGTGATGGGATCATGACGGCGGGATGTCAGGCTCTGTGCAGCTTCCGTGTTCACAGACGGATGAGATGAGGCTCTCGAGCTTCTCGAGGTGACACTGGCCATATCGAGGGATCGAGGTGAAGACGATGAACACAATGAATGTGAGCAATGGTCATGTCGTTCGTTTGTTGCTTTTCGCGGGATTCTTGTCCCGTGTCGGAAGACAGGACTTGATGGACAGAGGAGGCCGGAAGACGAGTGTCCATGCCGTGTCTTGGATCATGTCTCTCGGTGTCTTGCTACAGCCTGTGGCCTGACAGCGTGTGTTAGTAGGTAGGTAAGGGTCTTTTGGCCACACACAAGTGCGTTTTGCCAGATCCTGACGTTTCGCAGGGATTCGGGGTTGGGCAACTCCAAGGCCATGATCTAAAAATCGACCACTTGTTTGTCGTTGAGGCCTCTTGCTCCCCAGTTGGCTGTAGCAAGCGAAAAAAAAAAAAAAAAAAAAGGGGGAGCCAGAGCTGGAGCATGGGTGTTGGATGAGTTGAGGTAGAGCTTGCGACTCGCAGGGGGCATCCTGACTGTTTCCCAATGACTCCGCCCACCGGCTGAAGATCATGAGAAACGCGGCATGAAAAAGCCAGGGCCGGGATGTTCGGGTGTCGCATCGTGTGGTGGGTGGGAGGGGGGAAGCTCCCGTGGGCTGGACGGATACTGACGATGGACGAGACGAGGTGCGGAGAGGATTGCGCAGTGGGTAATGGAGTGAGGCGGAAACACTTGAAGCCCTACGTTGACTGCCCTGCCCGGCTGTCTTTTGCCCCTCCTTCTCTCCCTTGGAACTTGAGCTTGGAAAGCCGACAGTCGACGGAACGCCCCGCGGTTGATCCCCCTCAAGGGCTAGTCACTACCAGGAAAGGTCCAGGCAGGTGCTGTGTGCAGTGCCCCTGCCCCCCACCACGAAAAGTACAGCTGGGCTCGGCGGGCTTGCGTGGTGGGAAGGCGATCAGGGGCTGTCCCTGTTGTTTGGGATCTTTGACAGGGGTCATAGGGAGCTTGGGTGGCGGAGAGGTATCGCTGCCCCCTCTCTCTGCCTCTCAAGCCTCTCTCCTTCCCATCCTCTGCTTCATCACAACTCGATGCTCGTGCTCGTGGCCCACGGAGAAGCCGCTGTGGAGCCTCCTTAGCTGCTAATCACACCCCTTGCCCTCTCACACTACAGGCTTCGCATCGTGTTGTCCATCCCGCACGCTCGTCCCCCATGGCCAAAATCAGATTCAACTGAATTAGCTAAACGGTCGGTCCTGGTCATCCGAATGACAGTCAGGGCGCAATGCTGTTCTCGACGTTAGGTTCATCACCGTGTGTACCTGACGGACCGGGTAGGAACCCCCACCCGATGCGGCGCTCTTGCCCACGGAACCCGCCGAACAACGGGAGGGGAGCACCTGCCTCATATCATCCAACCTGACGGAAGGCACGAGTGACCACCATGACGGGGTGTAATCGACCTTGGGAAGGAAGTGACGGTCCGACAAACAGCTGTCGCTTTCCTCATCACATGGGATGCAAGCCCTTCATCTTCTCATCTCAACTCGAACCCCTCACCTGCTCTCCTGCTCCTCAACCCAGACCATTGGACAGCCTCGCCTACAAGCTCAGGTGCACACGAACACGCTATACTTGATCATATCCCTCTTCTCCTCGCTTGTCATTGACGTTTATGACATGGACCCGCGAGAAAAATCCCGGTTTTCGGCTTACTGCGGCTGGTCGGCTCCTCGCCATCCCGGACTCTCATCACTTTGGGGCTTGCTCGTCAGGCACACCAACACCAGCTTTTGTCACTTCTCGTGACATGACGGCAACAAGGTCCCGCTTCGGGTCTCAGTCGGGGCACCAGCAGCCATCTCCGCAGCCCCCGGCCCCGCCCAATGGCATCACCCTTCAGCCCGCTTGCCCGCCCGGCCTGCTTCCCCGGTGCTGGGCCGTCTGCATCCTGCGGGACGCCCTGCGGACGATTCGCTTGACTGCGACCTCTGCGCGTGTCCTTGTCCGTCTCTTGCCCAGCATGTCTCGAAGCCGGCCCGGCAGTCAATCTTGCTGACGCCGGCGTCGATGGCGTCGCTCCGGCGGACTGGAGGGGGGGCTCAACTTGGCTCCGCACTCTGCACTCTGCACTCTCTGCCCTCTTGGTGTCACTCTTCGCTTGACGAAGATGCAAGGGACAACACCATAGGCACTTGGCTGCTAGATCATGCATCCATCCATCCGCCGTCGCTCTTCCCGCCACCAATGCTCTTCAGCACCGCACCGCATCGCTCTGCATTGCGGCTTCTTCACCGCCAGCTTGCCGGACCAGACCCCCAACACCCATCCCATCAGATTAGCAAAAGCGATACCGCCAGATGAGTCTGTCACATCCGAACCCAGGTTTTGTCATTTTGCCCAAGGCTGCCTCCCTCTTCTGGCCGGGTTTCTCTCCGGATGATACTCTCAGCTGGAGTTCGGGGTTGTCGACTTGCTCCCGATATTCTTCGGGCTCACCTCCCTCGCCTCTACGACCCCCCCCCCCCCCCCCCCCTGATGCACACACATGGGTGGCTTTGCAGACGCACAGCGGCTTCCGCCATCTTGAGATCAAGCCACAGCTCAAAAGGCCGAACACATCAAACCCCTGGTCCGATCGATCTAAGCTTCAGGACCTCGTCTTTACCTACAGACCTTCCAGGCTTGCAAACTAGGTCTCCTGACCAGTGAACTTTACACGCATCTAGTACAGCAGTCGGATGGACCCCCACCGGGTGATCCACCACATCGCCTCCAGATAACGTATGGAGACCGTCAGAGCCATCTCGGTGCGAGTTGCATCTGGAAAGATCGCGCCTCACCTTGCTCCTTCGCTGCATGATCGTCGGCAGACGCCTCCTCGATGGCATCACGGCGCGGGCACCACTCTTCCGAACACCCTCCCTGCTTTGGCGCGAGACGCACAGCACAGCACTGGGCTGGACTGGGCCGCCTGTTGCATCCTGTCAGTTGTCATATTCTCCCGCTCGCTACACTGTCAGCACAGCGACTGGGGTGCCCCATGCCTCTCCGTCTTCCGCGGCTTGGCATGCGTCCAACAGTGGACCCCTAGCGTCGACTGTTAGCCGCGAATTCTGGTCACCGAAGATTGTGATATCTGATCAGATTTCCCAGATGGCCGCGTCCTGCGAAGGGCTTTCAGATCGATCGCTCTGGCGACTTTGCTTTTCGATCAGGTGCCCAACCCGCAGCACCGGGTCGATGCAGCACGCACCCATTGCGTCGATTGAACGAGGTGGCTGCAAACAACTAACTGCACATTGCCTGTCTGCCTCTTCGCATTAGCCATCACGACGCACTTCGCTGCATCAGAACGAACGGCCACTTCAGGACCGGACAGCCACTCCAGGGACCGCACGGCCACTCCACAGAACACGCCGACAACCCGCTCGCTACCGTTGCAGTCCGAAAGCATGTCTCGCTTCACACTCGAGGTCCCTGTCCTGTCATGTCCTGTCACTTTTAAATGCTCCTTCGCATTTCAATGGAACCGGCCGATCACACCACGACGACACAGCCAGAGGCGACATGCGCACCACATGTGTTGGGCCGTCGTCAAGGCGAACAGGGATGTCTGGATTACTGATCTTTTGCTCCATGTGACGAGCCACTCACAAGCAACACCTAAGCAGGGAAATGTCGCAAGTATCACAGCGGAGAATTGGCTTGTGGGCTGGAGTCACACTCGCCCCCGCCTGCCCGATCCTGCGAGGACAAGACAATCCAGTTCAGCAACCGCCGTCACCCATCCCATCCGACAGCCTACAGCGTCCCCTTACGTCTGGGGTGGTCGCACTTGAGATGCCGGCCCGATGGAAGGCGAGCCCCGGGCCAGTAAAAGAAAGCAGCCTGCGCCTCCCACAGCGAATGACGGGGCGCCGAAGTCCCGAATTGGGCGATGTCACCCAGGCGGGGGGCGGGTGGGCGATCCCAGAGCTCTGGTTGATAATGATGCATGATCGATCCCTGGCCTGCTGAGGACAGTACCTGAGATTGCATACCCACCCTCCTGCCGCCCGGCCCCAGGGGCAAAGGAGAAAACGCACCGAAGCAGCGCACCGAAGCAGCGCACACTCGGGGGTTTTGTCGAATCAACCCGCTGGAGGCACATGCCCCGAACCTTGGAAACTCGATGCGCCAGATTCCGCTTACCAGCCACACATTATCTGCATTTCATCTACAATCGATCTCGACCACGGCAGGTCGGATGATTGTTTAGCAGACCTCATGCATGACATGGCAGGCGCCTATTACGGCCTCTGCCACGGACTAGTGCTGTCGACATCGGACGGCCAAAGACGACGGCCATGTCTCCGAGCGCCCTCTTCAAATCAGAGTTATCACCTTGACTAATTGGGGAACTGAGGACGTGGGGGTTGCATCGCGTCGTCTCAAGTTGCCAAGCCACGTCCTCCCAGCAGCGATGGCGAAGGTGCGCTTGTAATCCATCTACGGTAGCCTCGAGCCCAGGCCAGCAGGGAGGGGGGCCAAACCATAGGCGGGTTGAACCCTCTGTCCACACACCACCACAAGCGACGCCGGACGCCAGCTTCAGTGCCAAGGCCGACGTCGACAGCGGACCGAGCCAATCATAACATCAGATCTCTTCTCCGCAGACGGTGCTACAAGATGGGAGAGGGGTGACGACAGCCCTCATTCCCATCAGAGGCTGCACCTGACATCACCTGTCCCGACGACCTTGGAGAGACCGTTAGTGACGCAACTGAGCATTCCAACCTCGAGGCATCTTCCTCCCCCAGCCTGCTTCGTTGTTCGACACGCGCAACTCGAGACCCATGTGGAGAAGACTACGCTCCAGTTCAGCCAAGCCGATCAGTTCGCCTGCTTAGCTCGTTCGTGGCACTAAGACGACCCGTCCCGCCATCAAAGTAACTAGCCGACGCCTAACGGTATATGGGATGGATTTGGCGTCAAGGGAGCACAAGCCGCAAATAGTTCCGTGAGCGCTTTTGGCTGATGGGGGACCGACCGGCCCGAGGTGCTTGGTTGCACGTATCTGGGGCAACGGAAACGAGAAAACGTCGACTCAGCGGGCCCAGAAGACTGACAGTCAGTGACTGACAGTCCAGTTAGCCATCAGGGTCCATCCCGGCACCTAGTGTATCTGGCTGAGACCATGACTTGCAGCAAGCGCTGCTCAGCCTTACGATTGGACCACCTCCCACAGCCGTCTCGAAACATCGAGGCAGTAGGGTTCCAGGATCGAGCGACAGGTAACGGCGTCCAATCATGACCGCAAAACCCCCCTCAACCACATCACCCTCGAACGGCGACGCAATCAGACGGTATCTACCCACGGGCACTTCACATACGTACGTACGGAATGCTGGCCTCGTGGGCGGACAAATCTCTCAATGTGAGCTCGCGACACAAATATGACAGAGTTGGCCCCTCGTCGTCAGCAAGGGGCATCACTGTGCAGCGATGAGCGGGACTTCAGCCAGGGGGGTTCCATCGGGGTTCCTCAACTCGACAAGAGTCCAGACTTGGAAGATGCAGGCAATTGCGGACCCAGATGCAGTCGGGTCGCCTGCTGAATCGATTTCAATCACCGTCGCACTCGTTCGTGGGTTGGCGCATGAGCCAGATCGCCGACCTTAGGCTCCGATGGGCCCCGAAGGTCCCGCTCAGCTTCATCTGTCATATTTTGGTCCGTGCCCCATCTCGAGGAGGCTTCGTCTGAGACGAGACCCCCCCCCCAGCTGCTGCCATCCATCGAAGATTTCCGATGGCAGTCTGTTCACTCGCCATGCTCGGACCCTCCACGGCCAGAGGGTCTTCTCCCCATCGGGTGTCTCTCGCGAATCGTCCAGGCACGGCCACGGTCTGTCACTCACCTGTGGCGGGGGGCAGATTCCGAGATGGCGATGCTGCGAAACATGGCCAGTATGCAGGGGCAAAACATGCTGTACACGGCAGATGGTGCACGTACCTGTGCGCATGTACCGCTCAACCGCTGTCAGTGTGCGGGTGGTGGCCAAGCGTTCGCGCTGGTGTTGTTTTTTTGGACAGAGACTCGATTGATCGTGGCGACGCAGATCCAGGGGGGCATGTTGCAGCCAGTCGCAACGGGACGAACATGGTCCTGGCCCCGAACGCCCAAAGAAGGCACGGGCCGGCAGAGGGTCCGTTGGTGTTTGTCTGCCAGACGGATGGATGGATGGATGTGTGGCGGTGGTCCCGATCTTGGACGCCGTTGTGGCCCGGCGTCATCATCAGCTCCCAAGAGACAGAGACAATGTCTCTGTTCGGGCAGCCACTTGCAACTGGCAAATTTGACGGGCGGTCCGGGGAAGACGGCCGTGCAGGCGCGGCAGAGGCTGGCGTGAGACACGCAGACGATAATCCGCCATCCCGTCCGAGGATAGCCAGACAGACGACTGTTGGCAGGTCGACTCATCTCAAGTTCGTGTTCAGCCACAGGCCCACGGGCCAGTCTGATGACCGCGCCGTCCGAGTTGCCGCTCCATCGAGAACTGTCATCCGCGAACAACGTCACAGCGAACCCGCCCAGCTTCAACCTGTCAACAGGCCGACAAACTTGAATACGACCCTCGAACGCGCCCGACCCACCGACCACCATCCAACGGCCACCGCGCTGCAGGCTTTGCTCTCGCTTCCGCTTCCGCTCGCCCATGCCGTCCCGCTCTTGCACTGACGGGAGACGAGATGCAGGGGCACAGCATAATCGCGCTGCTTTCTCGCGACTTTGGACTCATTCGGCCACTGCGACGTACGCAATGACCACCGTGAGAAAAGACGCCCGGGGGGAATCGCCGCTCGGATCCTGTCACCAGGCGGCCAGCCAGGGGAGCATCGCCTCTCGACAGGTTCTGGCTGGACGAAGATGGGTCACCGGGCGGACTTCCTCCACTCCGTTCGAGAAAAACTGATCCATGTTGTTCTCCCAGTCGTTGCCTCCAGTTTCAGGATTTGGACGACGCAGCAGACATTTGGGAGAAGTTGATATATGATATTCCAGCATCTGTGATCCCCATCCTGCAGCATGGCATGCGGCCATCGAAAGGTTGCCCAGGACCCCGGTTCATGGGGGATCCCTTTACTTCGCAAGCTCTTCCCAATAAATCACGGAGGACTTCCTGTTTGGGGAACCCTCTGCCGGGCGACATTCCTAGATCGTGGATCCCCAGATCTGATAGGGTCCGGATCTCACAGATCTACAACGCAGACGCCTAGACCTCCTCGAAGAAACCTCTATAACACCTCGCCAGCATGTCACAGCGCAAACCGCCGCGGGCGTCATGTTCTCGCGGCCTGTCGTCTGCCGCCCGAGGGGGACAGGGCGCAATTGTCTGCCGGGAGATGCCGTCGCATTCAAAGACATGCCTTGGAGAACCCTGGTCGGTCTGCCGTTGGCTGTACATCCACCGTCGACATGCCTTCGACGCTGCTCTCATCGCCGGCGGTGGCTGGGCTTTCGGAGTAATATGTACACGGTTACATATGGCTGGCTCCGTGATCCTGCAGCAGTTCGATCGCTAATCAGCAAACCCATCATTCAACTGCAGAATCGGCCAGGCACGGGAGGGGGGCTTGTGCCTGGTGTGAGGGAAATACTTGCTTCCCAAGATCGTGCATGGCGCATGTCGCGAATTTTTGGGGCCATGCCATCGACAGTGGCGAAAGAGCCGTTGGCAGGATATGCGTGCGATAGAGGGGTGCATTGCATGTTGCTCGGACTCGAAATGCGGGACACAACACGCCTGTCTATTCGTACCTGCCTGGTCATCAAGAAGTCGGGTGTGTGTGATTAGGGCTTTCGCCGGCGAGATGCTGCAGGCGCAAAACAGGGGGTTCGAGTTGAAGGCTTGTCCTCCCGGCCGAGATTCCCATGTCCCCCGCCGGTCCATCTGCAAGGCAAGGCCTGTTCATGCCCACCCCATGGACTGACTGCGTCAATCCACTTGGAAACATTGTACAAAAGAGGCAATGGCAACGAAAACAAATGGAGATCACTCGCCCCCTGGCCATTTCGATGACAGAGGGGAGGGGGTTTCCTGTGTCAGATGGATGAGAGGGGCAAGGTGTGGCGACCACGCCCATGTCGGACTGCGCTCACCTTTGCTTCTGCTGCCCCTCAGATCGGAGCCCACGTTGTACAAAGACGGCAACTCTTACAGCAAGAGGAGTGCCCGTCACCCTTTTCACGGAGCCAGCCGATCGGCCGATGGCAGGTGTATCATCGTCGCCAGGTCTCGCCCTGGCTCCTGGCCCCCAGGCACCCAGGCACCCCCCTCCTGGGACGACGGAGGCTGTGTGCGCGCACGAGTGTTTTCACTTGATCGTCTGGACCCTGTTTCGTACCGCAGAGATGTTTACGCTGGTTCTCGTCCTCCTTGTGGAGGGGGCGTGTGCTGAGGGGGGCAGGACAGTTGACCTTTTTTCTCAACGAGGAGAAGATCTTTTCACCAAAGCCTGGTTGGCTTCGTGTACCGTGGAGGGGGTGCGCGGGCGGGCGGACTGTTCCGCAGGCTCGCAAAGCAAGGGAGAAACAAGTCTGGTCATGGATTATGCGCGCCACTTTTGTGATGCCCACCACGAAAGCTGCCGGTGCCCGTCAAACTCTGTTGTCCTCCTTTTTCTCGCGTGGTTCTCTCAGGGGCAAGCAAGCGGGCTGTGGGGGGGATCCGGCGGGAAGAAGCCAGTTTATCGAGGCGCAGGCAAGCAGAGTTCATGCGAACGTCTGGTCTGGTGATGTTTACACTCGAGCCCCTTGATGGGAAGTGCCGTTGACACATCCCGTTACCCCCAAGCCGGACGGACGGGTATCAGCGCGCAGCTCAGCTCAGCCCGCGGGATGGAGGGTATCAGCTGCTGGCGGAGATGCATTGCGGCCTGCGAGGGAGGGGTATCCCCGGTATAGACGATCCCTGAACTTTGCAGAGATACAGTATGGCGAAATGCTCGTTGAGGCCTCGCGGACGAGGTCGAGCGTCCCACGGCACAGCCTTGTATTTCTGTCATATTTCCCTGGGGCGGTGAGGTCTCGCGCGAGAGGGGAAAGCAGCGGTGTACGTGAAGCCGGATTCGTCGGCGGGCGGCATGCGGGAGATGCGGGAGGGAGCCAATCCGCGTAGCGGTAGCTGGGATGTGCCCTCTTGGACGGGCATCGTCTTGTCTTTTTTCGGGCTGCCGTGCTGGTTTTTGATTGCGAATGTTGATGCATGATTTTGGTTGTACACATGGTATTGGGTGAAGGTGCTGGAGGGCATATCCTGGTGTTGTCTTGCGTGGTGACACGTCGAGGGTCTCGTGTTGGGAGTGAGGTTGGTGATTGGGGTGTTGGGGGAGATGAGGCCAAGGTGAGGAAGGGGAAGGGCCTTGCTGGTCGATTGTGGGAGGATCGGCGGGGGATAGTTTGCCACTATCGTGCGGTGATGCCTGATCTTTGGGAGGGCGTGTTGGTTTGGTTGTGCTGGAGGGTTTCGTCCGATGCCATGAGGGCTGGGTGTCTCGATGGGGAGGGGAGGGGGGTTTGGGGGGTCCTGGGGATATGGTGAGGACTGGTGACAAATAAATGTGCTTTGGAGGTTTGGCCGAATGGATTTATCTTGTCTTGTCTTGGTATTGGGATTGTATGTTGCTCGGGGAGTCCTGATGACCGTAAGGTGACGGCGGGTGGACGGGTTGTACCGGAAGTCCGGAGGAGATGTGGTGTTCGTTGTGACTGGGTGTGTACAACTGTCAGATATGTTCTTGAGTCATTGGTAGTTTTAGTTGTGCGTACGTTCAATGTTGCTGGAATTGTGCGCCGCTGTTGATGCCGTCGGTGTGCCTGGTGTTGTCTGATATGTTGTCTGGATAGGATTGTGTGAGCCACAGAATGTCGACGAACCTTCCGAGTAATGACATCCTACTTACGCTTTCCTCGTATTCGATCTGTTGTTTTATTTCGAGTCGTCGTTGTTTGATCGCAGGAGTTGCACAAGTTGTCGAACAGCATCGAGGGTGGCATGAAGCAATCACCCGCCGACCCTAAGTTCTAGACGCGAGCCCAACATTTGCAGTGTGCTCTGGGTACTTGGTGGTATGTAGTCCTTCTGAAAAGATACGCGTCAAGTTTGCTTTGTGTTTGTGTAACTTTGGCACTTCAAAGTGGCGGCTTGATACCGACCTGGTGTAGTCGTTCGAGTAAGCGTGGATTGCCTCCAGTCGAGCGGGCGAGGATTAGCTCAAGAACACAGGCAAACGTACCTTGTGAAGCAATTGACCGCCAGATTACTCTCGTGTCGTGGTGCTGTTGTTTCTGGGGGATGATTATCAGGCTCGGTGTTTCGTCGTGATGTTTGTTCCGTCGAGCAGCAGAGGCATATCATTCAAAGCATGTTACTTCCTTCTATCCTTGGGACTCTGACGCAGAGAACCATGAAGGCACGGTTCTAGATATCATGAAACTCGAACTTGGTATCAATGGGACATTCAATCGTTTGCAAACCGAAATCGATGCCTCCATCGTGGTGGTCAAGCTGGGATGCAGCACAACTGTTGGCCACATGTAGTGACACATTGCATCCCATCTCTGGACTTCAAATTGATCAGAGGTCATGGAGAGGAGGAAAGAACCGTCAATTGACATCTGCATCGTCAAAACTTTGTTGCTTGCCGTCTCTGTGATCTGACAAAGATTGAGGCCTGGCCTGACGAGGGAAGCACGTCGGACATGATTCACACCTCTGTTCAGATGTATAACAAATGCGTGCCTGCCCTCTTTGTGCAATTGCCCCAGGTGCAGGTGCAGTTGCACGTGGGAAACCGGGCAGGTGCCTGCCTCGATCGCTGCCTCGATCGCTGCCTGGCCGCCCTCGGGCCGTTCCGTTTAGGCCGTTTACTCGGCCGCAGAGGGCAACGGCCGGGTGTTTCGGCCGGTCGGGGGCCGATTCTCGGGCCTCCAGGCCGGTAAAGTGGACCGCCGGCACCTTCCGCGCCCCACTTCCCGGGCGGGACGTTGGAAATTGGGAACCTCGGGATCAGCTAAAACCTGGGGACGCGATTGTCCGCCTCTTCCACAATCAAAACCCGGCCTCCCACCGTACCCTTACGGCTTCCTCCCCTTCCACCACCACCTCCGACTCCGACTCCGGTCGCCATGTAAACCAATTGGCCGGACCTACCTCGTCACGATCCCTCCCTCTCCATCTGCGTCACCTCTTTCGTCATCCGCCACCTCTCCGCCATGGCGCAACCCGATCGCGCCTCGGGCCTCTCGCCCGGTCTCGTCGAGACCGTCTCCGGTCTCTCCGCCGGCACGGTCGCGACCCTCGTCGTACACCCTCTCGACATTGTCAAGACGCGCATGCAGAGTAAATCCAATTCCCCGGCCTTCCGCCCTCTCCCTTCGCCTGCTGACCAATTCCCCAACCAGTCCATCGCAGCACCGCTTCCGGTCCCCAAGCTCCCCTGACCACCATGGCCCTTCTCCGACAAATGGCCTCGAACGACCGACCCCTCGCGTCCCTCTACCGCGGCCTGACTCCGAACCTGATCGGCAATGCCTCTAGTTGGGCAAGCTTCTTCTTCTTCAAGTCGCGCTTCGAGCGCGGCATCGCATCGTACAAGGGTGGCACAGCTGCAGCCCCTAAGGAGGTTCTGGCCAGTCATGACTTCTTCTTCGCCTCTGCCCTGGCCGGCGCCACTACACAGATTCTCACCAACCCCGTCTGGGTCATCAAGACGCGCATGCTCTCTTCCGACCGCCTCGCCAAGGGCGCCTACCCCAGCATGCTCAGCGGCATCCGCCTCCTCTATAGATCCGAGGGCTGGCGCGGCTTCTACCGCGGCCTGGGCGTCGGTCTCTTTGGCGTCAGCCACGGCGCCGTGCAGTTCGCCGTCTACGAACCTGCCAAGAAGATGTACCTTCGTTCCCGCCGCAGCGCCATCGACGCCGGTGCCAACACCACCTCTGTCGACTCTGACAAGATGTCCAACGAGGCCACCATTGTCATCTCCACTTGCGCCAAGTTCGTGGCCGGCGCCGTCACCTACCCCCTGCAGGTCTTTAGGAGCCGCCTTCAGAACTACAACGCAGAAGAGCGCTTCGGACGCGGTCTCAAGGGCGTTACCAGCCAGCTGTGGCGCGAGGAGGGCATGCTCGGATTCTACCGCGGCATCATCCCCGGCGTCGTCAGGGTCATGCCCGCTACCTGGGTCACTTTCCTTGTGTACGAGAACGTCAAGTACTACCTTCCCCAGTACTTTGATGGCAAATAAGCAAGCCGATGTGGCTGCTCTTGTGTGTCATTGTCATTGGCACCGTGTGTTTACTAGCTAGACGGATGGACATGGTTTCGGATGCATGTACAGGACATGGATGCATGGGACGGATGGGACGGACGGACGGATGGGACGAATGACGAACACGATACCCGGCCGCCAGGGACCGAGCTGATAGCTGCTCGGGCTTGGAGGCTACCAAGCGAGCATACTCAATGAAGCGCAACACTATTCTGTGTCTGTTGTTCTACGGGTGAATGTGTTTTTTGAAAACGACGCATCGTACATTGCCTGACCCTCTGACCAAGACGCGGGAAGGCACCTCATCATCCTTCTTGTGAACGAAGATGAATGGCTCTTCGTCCTCCTGGGGCTGTATCTTTGGTGAATCCCTCCATATTTCCATCTCCCAGTCCCTCAAGTTGCTCCACGGCCTTTCAAAAGCAGACATGCGGGCAACTCTGTAGGCCTGCTGTAAGTCACCCACCTCGAAGACTATTAGTCGGGTGTCCAGCATCTCCGCGACATCGAGGAGCCTCCAGTAGAATACATCTTCATGCTTGACGCCTGGATATGAAGGCACATCATCTCCGGGAACGAGTGCTAATCGTGGCTCATACTTCTTGACGGAGAACCCCATCTCGCCCCGTCCATGCGTCCATGTATCGCGGGAGACGTATGGTGGGTTCGAGACCAGGACATCCCAGGAGCCAGGCTCAGATTTGAGCTTTTCCACAAAAGCATCATCGAAAACGTTGCCCAGCGTGAAGGTGACATTTTGGTCTTTCTTCGGCGGGGCAATGATATTCGTCTGTAGGTTGTCGTCTAGGTTTCGTTTGGCCAGGGACACGGCTTGCGGCGAAATGTCGACGCCTCGGACGCGTAGGTTTGCGATAGTACACTGCAAGCCCTGGAAAAGGGACAGGGCTATACAGCCGGTCCCGGTGCAAAAGTCGACAATCCCGAGATCGCTGGCGGTCTCTCCCATCTCAACTCTGCACTGAAGGATATATTCCCTGAGATACTCCGCCCACGCCTCCGTCTCCTGACGAGGGACGAGGATGCCCTTCTCACAGGCGATTTCGAGGCGGCCAAACGGCTGAGACCCGAGGACGTACTGCAGAGGAACACCCTGCCCTCGCTGGCGGCACATCCGGGCGACATCCTTCTCCAGGCGATCAGGCGAGCTGTTTTGGGGTCCTAGCTTCTCACCCGGCTTGGCTGGTGAGGATCGGGCGTGTTCCCGAATCCATCGTAGCTCGTTTTGCGCCGATGGAATATTGCGGGTGGCCGGCAGAAGAGTCCGAAGAAGAGGCGAGATGCGATGAGCTCTTCGAAGGAGTGATGGTGCAAGTCGTGGCATGGTTGGGCTCTGCTTATCCCTGGAGCTCCATGTTCTCTTGGGTTGATGATTTTAATGAAAGACTGCCAAGAGATACACCTCCAGGCAATAAATGATCAGGACTCCAGCTCATGTTGTGTTCCTGGCAGCAATTTCCCAGGTGATGTTTGATGGCGGTTGCTGAAGCAAACACCTTTACGTAAGCTACATGGGAGTGTCCGGAAAATCCCCGGCCGCCCCTGCTCACATTTGAACGCGTCCCCCCCCCCCCCCTGTTGCTAGCGCGTCTCGGTGGATTGGAGTGCAGACGTCAGGGTCCAGTAGTCGAAAGCTCAGTCGGCGTCCAGAAATTTTTGGATGCGACAGCAGCTTCATCGCAGCACATCGCCAGCCCGACCCCAACCGACGCAATGCTGCAAGTTCAATTCGCAGCTGTGCGGGGGCTTCAGAGGCATCAGGCCTGCTCTGCATGCCTGATTCGCTCCCACAGCAGTTTACAATCATGGCGTCGTCTGGCGACGGTTCAGTCGAGCCTGAGCCTAACCCATTCTTTTGCGACCTCGACCTCGACCGAAACCTCCAAGACCGACCCCCAGACCACCGACTTGAGCACCGACGCGGCGAAGGATGCGGAACCCAAAGATGCGACCAAAACCACTTCTTCCAAAACCAAGAATCCTTTCGAGAAGAGAAAGCCGGAAGTCAGAAGAGTCCTCTCCAAGCGCCCCGAAACCCGTACCCGAGCTACGTCCTCCAAGAGCGACTCAGTCCTCAGCAAGCGCCCTGAATCCCGTCCCCGAGCTACCTCCACCTCCTCCAAGAACGACTCAGTCCTCAAAATGGTCCTCAACTCGCTCAAGCAGCTCGAGCAGAACTACGCTTCCCTCAGCGACGGGATGAACAAGCTCAACAGTGTCAAGACCCCCCCAGGGGAAGAACCTTCGCCCATCGATGAAGCCCCGCCAAAGGCCAAAGCCAAAGTCAAGGCCACGCCAGAGGAAAAGGCGGCCAGCAAGGAGCTCAGGGCCAAGATGAAGAGAATTTCCTCCACTCTCGACGTCCTCAAGAATGTCCTGCAATCCCAGAATATCCCCATCGACGGACTGGGCGCAAAGAGCAAAACGACCAAGCCGAAGCCCACCAAGAAGACTCTGCCGGCAGGGGAAGTCCTGGAGGCAAAGCCCAAAAGGGGAATGCCCAAGAAGGCAACCCCGAAGAAGGCAACGCCAGCAGAAGAAAGCGTGGAGGTTAAGCCCAAGAAGACCACGCCCCCAGAAGAAAGCCCAATGCCAGAGACAAACTCGGAGCCGATACCAGAGCCCAAAACCACGCCGCCAGAAGAAAACCTGACGCCGAAGACCGAAAAGGTCACCGAGAAGATCAAGTCCTCAACGGTTCAGGATCCTTGTACAGTCACCCCTTCGCCATTCGCACCGAACCCCCCGTCAAGGTTTATTGGTGCCAAGGCCGTTGCTGCTGCTCTTGCTGCTCGTGTGGTGAAGTCGACGGCGACAAAGCCGCCGCCGCTGAAGAAGGGGAAGGCCAAGGCCAAGGCCAACGACAAGCCGGTCGAAGTCCACAGGTTGAGCCCCACTGCTGCCAAACTCGTACCAGTCGAGCAACCCACCATGCCTCCCGTTGCGAAGCTGGCCTACGGACTGGACAGGGTACTGTTCAACCCTGGCGTCTACATGCTGCAGGATCCTCGATCCAAGGTCTACAACTTTGACCCCTACCTCTCCAAGATTATGCCGCTCAACGAGTTCGACTTTGGCGCCCTGCAGAGATATGTCACGTCGTCCAAGGATTCGACCCTGAACGAGCTGGCCTCCAAACTCGGCAAAAAGTACAGCGGCTCCACGTCAAGCATGACCTCCATGCTGGCTCACTTCCACTTCCTTCTGTCCAACTGGCGTCCCATTTCATCCAGCAACCTGACCAAGTCCTTCCCGCTGGAATACGACTCCTTCAATCTCATCTCGCGCGCCCCTGCTGCCACCTTCCTCCATCTACAAGACGGCGTCTACTCCATCGATGCTGACAAGGAGCACGACTCGGCCAACATCCTGAGCATGCTGGGCAAGTCAATGGAGAAGCTGCTGACCCTCAACAAGGAGGACTTTGAGCGGTACCGCCACGTCAACTCTGATCAGATCACCGAGGAGGAGAGAAATGCCGCCGAGGCCTATCACTTCTCGACACTGGGCGACTTCCTCATGAGATCACAGCTGGACGCCACCGACCCAAGACTTCCGGGCACGGGCATGTTCGACCTGAAGACTCGGGCTGTGATCTCCATCCGCATGGACGCTGCTGGCTTCCAAAAGGGCTTGGGCTACGAGATTCGCAACCGCTTCGGAGAGTGGGAGTCGTTTGAGCGCGAGTATTTCGACATGATCCGGTCAGCCTTCCTCAAATATTCTCTCCAGGTTCGCATGGGACGCATGGACGGTATTTACGTCGCCTTCCACAACACCCAGCGCATTTTCGGGTTCCAGTACATCCCCCTCAGCGAGATGGACCAGGCCCTCCACGGCACCACTGGCGATGTGACCACACTGGGAGACCAGGAGTTCAAGCTGAGTCTTCAGCTGCTGAACAAGGTCCTTGATCGGGCGACGGAGCGTTTCCCCGGCCGCAACATTCGCCTACACGTTGAGACCAGGCCTGGAAACCCGCCATACATGTACGTCTTTGCGAAGCCCGTGACCCCGGACGAGATCGAAAAGGTCCAGACCGCAAACCATGCGGCGATTGCCCAGTTCGAGAACAAATTCCTCGGTCTCCAGCAGGAGGCTGAGGACAAGCTGGCGTCAGAATCGGATGTGCAGCAGACGACGACGACGACGACTACTACCGAGAATGAAGCCCAGGTCGGCAATGCGAGCGAGGACGCTGCGAAGCAAGATCCGTTCGAGTACTGGGAGGAGATGAGGGAGAAGGTGGAGGAGGCAGTGGAAGACGATGCCCGGGGTATCAGCCACGTCAGGGAGTCCATCCAGGAGGCGCTCGAGCAGAGCGGATTGCTCAAGGCCAAGAGCCCGGCGGAAGCCCGCGTCTACGTTTCGAACTTGCTGGACGCCCTCGTTCGCACGAATGAGCAGGACACGGACAAGCAAGAAGTCGAGGATGCGGCCGACGAGATGGCCAAGGCAGAGGAAGCAGCCGAAGCCCAAGAAGCAGCCGAAGCCAAGGAAGCAGAGGAAGAAAGTGCCGCTACGGAGGCATCCTCGGAGGCATCTGCAACCTCGGCACAACCCACCACTACAGACAGCTCTCGCTCGTCCGGCGGAAGCCTCAAAGATCTCATCGTCAAGGCAGCCGAACGCCTCGACGAGAGGCTAGACGACACGGGAGCTCTAATCTCCGATGACGATGCGGCCATCAAGTCTGAGCTGCGGGACTTTGAGTTCATCCTGTCCGAGTTGATCGCCGAGAGATCAGACCTCGGCCAGGACGAATCTGGAGTCGAAGATTTGGATCTCGGTGAGCCCAAAGAGGCAGTGACGATCGAAAAGTCTTCTTTCCTCGACTCCTTCGCTGCCAAGTCGGAGTCGGAGGAAACGGAGGAGAGCCCCGAAACGGACACGATCCTGAGCGTCGAGGGCGATGAGATCCTCGGCATGCACGTCATGGTCCGCAGCCTCGTCAACGGAAAATACGTCGGCAGAGTCAGCGGCCGCGTCTTCAACCCGAAACAACACAAGTGGACCATTGAGTACTCGATCGAAGAGATTGAGACCGCAAAGGCCAAGGCCCTCTACAAGGCCATCCAGACGCGCCGCAGAAAGGCCTTTGAAAATGGCGACCAGGACCGCCGCGACGCCAACTGGCGGCAAATGTTCAAGGGCAAGCTGGAGGAGTTGAGCAAGCGCGGCAGCGAGCTCCGGAGGCGTGAGGACGCCAAGGCCGCTGAGTCGCCCGTTTACATGGTCGATTCGGAGGAGCCGATATCACCTGATGAGGCGTTTGCGCAGCATCGGCAGTGGAAGGAAATGGATTTGAAGAAGTGAGGGAGCCGAGGAGAGGCTCGAAATGTAACATCATGTATGAACAGGGCGAGAGCCAATGTGCCACCCGAGGAAAAAGGCGTCAGGAGACGGCCAGGATACCAAAATCTTTTGTACAATAATCACAACTGTATTATGTGAATTTCACGACTTTACCGAGATCGGTCCTTGCACGGGAATCAGGTGTCACTGTTTCAGAGGAATATGAAGCTGGATTTGGTGCCTTTTATTATTGGCTGGGCTGGCCGTATCCCAGGCTTTAAATCATCGCCCTATGCTGCCATTTCCCTGCTTTGGTTTGTATGGGTATCTGTATGGCGTTAGAGCAAGTCAAGCCCACGGAACAAGCAGATACCGACCATTGGTCATCACCGTCTTCTTGCTCACTCATCTAGCAGAGTGGCAGCCTCTCCGCCCTACGTCCTGTCGTGTCTCTTTATCCATTCCTGCCCGTCGAGCTTCACCTGCGCGGGTACGCGGGGGGCGGCTGGAAGCCAGGCGGCGGCATGAAGCCTGGAGGAGCCTGCGGCGTACCGCTCGCGCCTGGGGGTGGGAAACCCGGAGGCGGCATGAAGCCTTGGGGAGGGCCTGGAGGCGGCGCACCGCCGGGTGCCCAGTTGCTGGGATGACTCGGGTGCCCTGGGTGGAAGTCTGCGGGGTTGGTGTAGCCGCCCTGGCCCTGGGGCGGACGGGCAGGGAGGCCGGTAGGTGCAGGAGGGAGCGGCATGCCGCCCCGGCCAGGGGGTCCGCCCAGGCCTTGTGGAGGGGGCACGGCGTTGTACTGAGGAGGGCCACGGGGTGGCGGCGCGAAGCCAGAGGGAAGGCCCTGAGGCGGAGGCATTTGTTGATATTGCATGGGAAGGCCGGTGGTCGGGTCGAAGCCGGCTGGGGGCGGGATGGAAGGCGGTGCGACAGGAGCGCTGGGCGCGGGTGGTGCGGTGGATTGTAGGAAGGCAGGGGGCATAGGCTGAGCTTCGGGAACAATGTTCCTCTTCTTTGCTTGCGCGGCAAGCTCACGCTCGGCGGCGTCACCGTGCCTCTCGCCCTTGCCATCCTTCTTGAAGGCATACTGCACCGAGACCTCCTTGCTGAGGATGTACTGGCCGTTGAGGTTCGAGACGGCGGCATCGGAGGACTCAAAGTCGGCATATGAAACGAAACCAAAACCCTTTGACGCACCGCTCTCCTCGCGAGCGACCTTGGGAGGGCCCAGAAGGGGACCGAAGCGGGAAAACGTGTTGAAGAGGAGCTGCTCGTCCGCGCCGGGGTCGAGGTTTCCGATGAAGAGCTCGGCGCCGACCTCGGGCTGCTTCTGCTTATCCGCGCTGGCCTTGTTGACGCGGAGGGATTTTCCGTAGAGCTTGATGTTGTTCATGACGTTTGCGGCGTATTCTGCGTCGCCGGGGGTGCGGTACTCGACGAAGCCGAAGCCTTGGTGGTTCTGGGTGACGCGGTCGCGGGGCATGTGAATGTTGTGGATGGGGCCCATTTGGAGCATGATCTCGTAGACCATGGCGGGTGTTGCGCGCTCGTCGACGTTGCCGATGTAGACGGTGGCGTCCTTGTCTTGTTCCCTGGGGAGGCGCGTGTTAGCTGGATGGTGATGCCTGGGTATGGGGGGTGGGACGAACCAGTGTCTGTTTTGCGCCATGGTGGGCGGTGATGCCTCTGTGAGGTGACTTTTGGTGGTACTTGTAGTTTGCGCGGTGTTTTGGGTTGGCGAATTGGGTTAGGGAGCGTGAGGGCGCGTGTGAAGAGGTGGGAAACGTCGAGGCTGTTGTCTGGAGTCGCGAATCTCATGAAATTTGGATGCTAGCGGTTTGGAGGCGGCGCAGGTACAGCGGTACGTACCGACCAAGCTCCGTGTGAAAGTGGGGCGCCGACCAGCGAAGCTCCGTCGCGGTTTTTCCGGCAGCCGTCATCTGAAAAAAGTCCAGTCCAGTCCAGCCCGACCAGCATCGTGAAGAGAGCAGCCAGCATCAACCCATCGCGACAGCACGACTCCATCCTTGCACGCACACAGGACGTATCACGGACGACCTCTAATCATCTATCACACTCAAACCGCCACCACCGCCCCCCCAACAGACACCATGCTCACCCTTTCCGAGGAGTCCAAGGTACGCCTCGCCCGGAGCCAGGGGACAGTGCCTGAGCAGCTGTACTAATCCTCTACGCAGGAGCGCATTGGCAAGATCATCGACATCTCGCGCGTCGCTCTTCACTAGTCAGTCGCGCCCATCCCCTCCCCCCTTTCCTCTTGGGCGCATACTCACCAAGCTCCAGCGGCTACCTGCCTCTCGTCCTCTACCTCGGCTACACCCGCAGCGAGCCCAGGCCCTCCATCCTCCGGTATGCTTCCCGATACTCCAAGCATTTGCTTCGTCATTCTGACAAGTCGTAGCCTGCTCTCCCCCCTTGCCTAAGCGAATTGCCACGATGGCCACCACGGCACGAGCTTGTCTCGGTGTATTATAAGATGAGGAACAGGGAGCGCCTCGATGCTGCTACTGCGGAGACGAAGGGCTGGCTTGTGACGATAGACTGGGGGGAGGGAGCGATGGACGGCGGGTGATAGAGCCTGCGTTGTCCTGGTGTCATGACATGACTGTACAAATACTGATAATGGAACGGACCACTTTGACGATGATCTCACAATGGCTGCGGCGGTAGCTGCGTAACGATTAGGGATGTTGGCTGCCGATGACCTGGATTGCGTGACGTGATTTGGGGACGTTCAACACATTGCGCTGTCAAATCGGCGCAAGCAATGTCGATTGCGGCCGAGGGACTAGGAAGCTCGAAGTAGAAAGTTTCTCGCTCTGAATCCTAGCTCGTGTGACCAGGGCCTGATATTTGAAGTTATGTCCAAAAAGAAAGACAGATGGACACTGCCATATCCTCAAGCAGCATGTCCCCAAAGTCGAAAAGACAAAAAATGTGCTCGGAGGCGGATTCGAACTGCCGTCAATGCAGTATTGTAGTAGGAACCACAATGCATCATCCTAACCAACTAGACGATCCGAGCTGGTTGCTGAAATGAGTGAGGGAAAAAAGCTAGAAGTATGCTTGGTCAGTCACGGGGCCGGGTGGATCGTTTGTGACTCGAATATGCACGACGGAACGCCATGGCGTCGGAAGAAATCACATAGCGGCTTGGTTTCTGCTATCCGAGACGCATTGGGACAAGTTTAGGCTTTAATTGGTGTATTTTGTTTGTCTGTGCTGCAGTGATTGAATCGGCAGCTTCACAAGATCGACGCCTGGACGCTGACCCACCTCGAGCTTCAGACATCGGCACCTTGCGACTTCAACACCATGAAGACTGAAGAAACCAGCCTCGTCTAGTGAGAAGCCTCGACCAGGCCAATTTCCAAAGACATGACCCCGACGCCGGTCGAGGCCCTGTCGCATCAAAATGACATTCCCTAACAAGCCTCTCGCCCATCTGACAGGCTCCAATGGTGAGAGTCTTCATCCTCACTCATATCTCCCTCCAAGTCCAGCGCTGACGCCTCCCAGGCCCCGTCCACGCCGTCACATACTCTGCATCTCCCGGCACCTACATCCTAACAGGCTCTGCCGACCGCACAGTCCGCCTCTACAACCCCTTCCCATCCACATCACAAACCCTCAAACCATCATCTTCCATCAATGAGAGATCCACCAACGCGTCCTCCGTTCCCGAGGGCCGCCTCATCCAGTCCTACGCCGCTCATGGCTACGAGGTTCTCTCACTCGCTGTAGCCCCAGACAACGAGCGCTTCGTCTCTTCAGGCGGCGACCGCGCCGTCTTCCTCTGGGATGTAGCCACAGCCCAGACCATCCGACGCTTCGGCGGCACCGCTCACGGCCACACCTCGCGCATCAACGCCGTCCGCTTCGCCGGCGAAGGCGCCTCCGTCGTCGTCTCCGGCGGCTTCGACACCACAGTTCGTCTCTGGGACACCAAGAGCGGCGGCGCAGGCGGTGCAAAGCCCATCCAGGTCCTCGACGAGGCAAAAGATGCCATCAGCGCCGTGGTCGTACGTGGGCCTGAGATTGTCGTCGGTAGTGTCGATGGCCATGTTCGCAGCTACGATTTGCGCACGGGGAAGTGCACTGTCGATGTTATTGGCACCAGTGTCACGAGCCTCGATCTCACGCAGGATGGCAAGGCTATGCTCGTCGGTGGTCTTGATAGCAAATTGCGGCTTATGGACCGCGAGCAGGGCACGTGCCTCAAGACATACGCCGATGAAGCTTTCAAGAACACGGAGCTTCGAATCCAGAGCATGCTAGGGGCGCGCGAAAAGTATGTCCTCGCCGGTGACGAGGTCGGCGGCGGACCTGGCCGTCCTGGTGAGGGCAGGGTGTGGGCGTGGGACCTGATGACGGGGAAGCTGGCGGCTACACTCCGTGTGCCATGGGGGCCGCAGGGATATGAGCCGAAGAAGAAGGTCCTAGGACGGGACGGCAAGGAGAAGGAGAGGAGTAACGTCGTCAGCTGCATGGCCTGGCAGACCAACGGCTGGGGTCACCACTTTTGCGTGGGCGGCAGCTCGGGCGTGGCCACGGTATTTGGGTCACCATGAAAAGCCTCTTGCGCAAAGAAAGTCGAGCGTTCATATTGCATCATACAAAACATCTATGCGTTTGCCAAGAGTGCCCGCCCAAGTCTATGATGATCTCTCGGGGTTTGAACCGAGTATAGGCGTACAGAAGGAAATCCAGAACAGAACCATCGAACAACGCCCCGTGCGCCTGTGTCGGTCGCAACCCAATGTGCCGCAGGTACTCCAGAATGCAAACCAGAAAATCATACACCACCTCATGTACTGTGGCGAGTGTGCCACGACCTGCGGCCTAGGCCTCAGCCCTGGCCCGCGTACATGAACCAGTTTGGCCGACAGTCCTCACGGTGCAGCCAGTTCTCGCCGTCGGTAAACTTGCCCTTGACGCATCCCTTGCACTTTGGCGAATTGGGGCAATTGAAAAAGGGGATGTGCTGGTATCCAATGTCTCGGAACCTAAGACGTGCGAGTCAGCAAGACTGGCATGAGAGAGAAACGCGTGAGGTACATACCAGTGAATTTTGCTCTTATCCTCAAAGAGTCCGAGAGCGATGCTGTGGACAGGGGCGTCACCCCACCTCTCGTAGAAGAAGCCACCGGCGCGATCGAGGTGGTTGAAGTAATCCTCGTAGGGCTTGCTGCGCCAAAAGTCCATGTCGCCAATCTCAAAGTTGCTCCAGAAATGACAGGTCGAGTATCCATTGGCATCGGCCGTGTTCTCGGGACGGCGCGTCTTGTCGGTGAGCCAGTCCATGGCGTTGTTCTCGTGGAGGTAGTGGGGGTTCTGCGCGATGAACTTTTTGGTCTCGGGCCAGAGCGAGGGAATGGACTTGGGAGCGTCGTAGAGGTTGATGGTGAAGCCGTACGTCTTGTTGTTGTCGTGCATGTAACGGAACACATCGTAGTCGACGTCGCAGAAGAAGTGGACGCTGGGCTCGACGCGCCAGTAGTAGCGGTAGTTTTGCAGTGCTGGGTGCTTGTAGAACATGCCGCTATTCCAGCGACACATGGAGTGGTATGATTTCTTGTCGGCATACTGAATCTTTTGCTGCTTGAGAATCTTGGTCGACTCTTTGTAGAGGTCGTCGTTGATCCATGAGGGCGTATTCCAATGGTCTTCGGGGATGAGCTCTGGGAGTGTACATGGTTAGCTGGCGAGAAGGGCAATTGGTCGGGAGGATGTGCAGCGCCTACCGTATCGGACCTCGGCGTTGGTCAGTTCCTTCGTCCTCCGCTTGAACTCCTCCGAGAAGGGCTTGTCGTTGAAGAAGGTCCAGGGGTAGTTGAACTTGTGGTTCCAGGTCCGCTCCAGATCCCGCATCGACTGCAGCATGCCGGGCAACTCCGAGTTTCTGACGAGGGCGAGGATGGTAGCGTTGATGCGCAATGAGTCTTTGGCGTCGGGCGCATATCGATCGGATACGTGGGTCAGGACACCTTCGGGTTCGCCAGTCGCTGTAACGGCATAGTGATCAGTATTTGGACCTGCAAGGATGACAGAGGTGTTTGACTTACGATCCAAGTTGGGATCCCGCTCATGGCCGTATCGATTCGGGGGTCGGATAGCAATGCCGGTCGAAGAGTCTCCAAGCAGCTCATAGAGGAAAAAGGCCCATAGGAAGATGGATAGGATGATCAGAGCCCTGACGGGCTTTGCCAACGCCATATTGTGTATCGAGCCGGGGCTGTCTGTGTGGGTGGTGGGTGTGTCGTCGGCCCCGTGTTATCGAGGGGATCGCAAGAGTTTAAACGGCCATCTAGCGTGCAAGGGAGGCCGATGCGCGTCGCAATGCAATGCTCCAAACGGAATCGAGGGAGGTTAGCGAGGGTGCGAAGGCGCAGAGTCGGCGGAATGGATGCTCGTAATGGTGGGTCGTCTATTGTCCGCGGGGTATGGACCGGCAATGTGTGGTGGAAGGATGTTGTGGAAGATGAAGATGGACTTGACAAAGTTTCGCGTCCCTCCATCCATCCACAACGCCTGGTCTGTCCTCGAAAATGAGTGTTGACTTTCAGCTGTTATGGGCCCCCTCCACTGCGACGTCAGACCAGGCTTGCGCCAGAGTGTACATGTCCATCGGCCAATGATGGCGGGAGTTTAAGCTTTTAAGTGGAGGTTGAATCTGCCGGGCCGCGCGCCCCTGGCTGGGAAAAGGGGGCCCGGGCCCTCGACGGGTACCGACTCGGTGACGGGAGCGCTAAAAGAGACCTGGACGCAGTCGCGTCTCCCCCGGGCGTGTCGCGCTGGCACTGCCGCCGATAAACGACCTGACCCCTCCGTTACCCCCACCATTCGAACGGCACCAGCATCGAATGTCCACCCCTCGTCCACGCCGCCAGAGTACAATGTCCCGGCAAGTGGGAGCTTTACCATGTCGCATCTTGCAAAGCTCGCCGCCCTGACCGACGACCTGGTCGAGGCGGTGACATCGACTTCAGCCAAGGTACGTACACCGCCTGTCTTCCTAACTGGCCACCTCAAACTAACACCGCCCCAGACTGACCGAGAGAGCTTCCCCCGACTCCGCGACAACGCCTGGCGTAATGTCCGACACCACAGCTTCCTTCGCACGAACCAGTTCGACGTCGATCACCAGCTCAAGGGCCTCGAGGAACGTTTCAGGGTTCAGCACCGCGAAGCTCTCGCCGACGCCATCAAAGAGCGCCTCGACGCGCTCGAGCTGATACAGACAAAATGGCATCCCGATATCCTGCACTTCCTCCTCGAGCTCGCCGACAAACCTGTGCAAAAGACCGACTTGCACGACTTGGAGCTTCTCCGCGTACCCGAAGAGGTTGGCGAGCCTGGCTTTCGATGGGAGGACATTGCGGCAGAAGACGGCTGGGACCAGGACCCTGATATCTGGAAGACGGTGCACTTTAGTGACAGTTCCGACGATGGGTACCAGACTGATGCGACGAACAAGTCGGAAGACACCTCGCCGTCTGATTTTGATCTGGCACAGACGAGGAGACCAGAGGATCTTGCCATTTCCACTGAAGACTCTGCCGCCCTGAACGACGTGCAGACTTCACAAGCATGGAGGTTGCCAGAGCCTACTACTGCGGGATCGAAAAAGTCACAAAAGACCATCATCTCGGAGTTTCACGTCATCAGGGAGTTTCTCTTCATGCTACAGGGCCTAGAAACGACCCTCTTCTCTGCGAGTTGCATCCCGAATCCCGTCTTTCAGATGCAAAACATCCTCTGGGACACCTACAAGGCTCTCATCACGAGCTGCGCAGAGTCTGGCCGCAAACTACTTCCACTGCGCCTCTTCTCTCGCAGCCGCCAAACCACACCCCTCCTGCAGACCTTTCACGCCAGCGTGGCAGAGAGCCTTGGCGTTCTTGATGCAGAAATCGCACGGATACAGGCCCGCCTGGTGGCACCCAGGAAAGACGTGGTGGTCAGTCTGGTGTCGATCCAGCGTGAGCTGAAACCCCATCTTGAGCCTCTGTACTCGCTGGCCAGTATCGTTCGGCAACTGGACGAGGCGCCCGGCATGGGGGCGTTCCGGTACCTCGAGCTCCTCTACCGGGAGGTGGCCGTCGCCCAGTCCGAGGACAGGATGGCAACATATCGCTTCCTAGGTCGCATCTTCTTTGACTGCTTTCAAGTGTACCTGCGTCCCATCCGCCTCTGGATGCAGGAGGGCCAGCTGCTCCCCGGGGATAAGATTTTCTTCGTTTCCAGCGCTGCCGCCCAGGTGCCCCTGCACAAGATTTGGCGGGAAAAATACAAACTGAGGAAGACCTCAGACGGCAAACTTCACGTGCCAGACTTCCTTCAGCCGAGCGTTGCTCGCATCTTCACTGCGGGGAAGAGCATCCTCGTCCTCAAGCAGCTTGGCAAATTCCACGCAAGCTCTTTGTGCCTCACAGGTCCAGAGCCTGTGTTGACCTTCGAGTCCGTCTGCTCCCCCGGCCTAGAGTTCGCACCATTTCCCGAACTGTTCGGGACGGCCTTTACAGGCTGGCTGCACAGCAAACACAGCGCCACGTCCGAGGCCTTGAAGGCAGTGCTATTCAATTCGTGTGGCTTGCTGGCAAATATCGAAGCCCTGGAGCGGCTGTACTTCATGTCGAATGGCTCCGCTGGCTCGAGCTTTTCACAAACGCTATTCGCCAAGATCGACTCCAAACGGGTCGATTGGCAGGACCGGTATCTGCTGACGGGCCTGGCTCAAGAAGCTTTCTCTACCGTTTTGGACGCTCCCCGACTGACGGCTGCTGTGGTCGGGTCTGGCAACGGATCACCCGCTACTAGGACGGATCGTAGCATCCGACATACCCTGCCGAGCATCAGCGTCAAGTATCGCCTGGACTGGCCCGTTCAGCTGGTTGTGACGGGCGAGAGCCTGGAACGGTATCAAACCGTTTTCACTTTCCTCCTACAGATCCGGCGGGCGTCGTCCTTCCTCCAGAAAAGGCGCCTCCTGGATGAGGTGTCCCTCGGTGGAGATTGGCAGTCGGAAGCGGCCGCAGCCTCGTATCGCGTCCGCTGTAAGCTTTTGTGGTTCTGCAACTTGCTCCAGACATACCTGACCACGGTGGTTCTGGGCCCTTCAACGGCCAGACTTCGCCGATCTCTGAGCGAGGCTCCAGATGTGGATGCCATGATCACCCTCCATCTCAACTTTACCAAGCAGGTGATCGACGCTGCGTGCTTGGGAGCCAAGCTCGCGCCGATCAAGGACGGCATCCTTGACCTCCTGGATGTCGCGACTGAATTGGACCGGGTCGAGGCGTCCAACAAGGCCCAACAAGCCAAGGAACACGAAGAACTCTCGAGGTTTGCCATGTCCTCGCCTTCACATGCCTCCCCAAGGCGGCCACAGGTGACATCTACATTGCGTCACGACAGCGACGAAGACGACGAAGACAACGACGACGGCGAGTCAGTCGTTGCAGAAAACCTGGCTTCGGCAAGCCAAGGGGAGCAATCCTACCTCGAGTCTCTGCAGCAGCTGAACGGGGCGGTCGACGGACATCTCCGCTTCATCTGCGGGGGGCTGCGAGGGGTCGCGCGGGCGTCCGGTGAGAACACAGCAGGGCAATGGGACCTCTTCGCCGAGATGCTGGAGGCGGGGTCTCGCGCGCCGGAGCGGTTTCCGTGAGTCGGTGGGCATTTTGTCTCTGAGACCCCTCACTCGGCTCGGTGTACCTTGGCAGAGCGATCCGGTTTGGCTTGTCGGGATCATCCTGAAATAGTAAGCAGCAAGCAACTCAATTACGAGCTCGAAACCGTTGGCCGCCACTTGGTGTAGGACGGGTGTGAGAAGTCGGTCAGGGGGGTCCAAGGGCCGTCAGTCAGGTTTGGAGGGGTGTTGGCGCGTGGAGACAAATGGTGATCGGCATGGCATTTCCTTGATTTCGATCCGTGTTCTTCCATCCTTTCGAGAGTGGCGGACTGCGAGTTTGATTAATCAGGACGGCACCCTGCGTGAGACGAAACAGACGGCCGTTCAGGCTATTGAAGCGGTGCAGCGGTGATCTCTGAGTGCCGGAGCTGGCTCCGCCAACCCTTCTCGTGGCTGAGCCGAGGGTTCCCCTGTTTGGTTTGGACTGGTGGTTAGGAAGCAAGGCACGGCATCTTCGGGCGACGCTAGCATGCGGTGTCCTGAGTCGTGCCCTGGACCCTTTTTATGCGAGGAGGACTTTTGGCCCCTTCGGCTGTGTGTTATGGCCGGATGAGGCCAAGTTTCTTGGTACGAGGCGTGGTGATTCATGACCAGGCTTGCTGGCAGGCGGGTCGTTGACAGGCCATATGCCTCATGCCGGCTTTTGATCACGAGGCAAGGGTCAGCCTGTAAAGCATGTTTATGATGGTGATGGTGAAGTGGTCTGCCGGTCATCGTGGGACCACATGTGCGCCTCGGGGGCATTCAAGGCCCCGTCAACAAGCCGTCCGCCCTGCCAACATTTCAGATGGGGATATGTTCGAGGAGCTAGTCACCTGCCAGGCCAGGGAACTGGCGTTGGGCAGCGGTGGCAACCAGGGGGGGGGGGGGGGGGGGGGGGGGGTCTGCGACTGGTGTGGCCGCCATTTCGTTACCGACGCCAGCAAGCGGTCAGAAGGGCGCTGACAGCGGTAGAAGAATCTAGGTCATCGAAAGACCGAGGTTGAAGCGATTCAGAGATGCCATTAATGTTTCCACAAGAGGCTCTGCTGGGTGGAGAAAACCAAGTCGGATCTACCCAGCGTGATCAACATGGAGAAAGATCGGGGACACTCCACGGGGAAAAGAGGCGACTGATGTTCAGGTCCCAGGGCCAAACGCTGTGCGAAACGGAGGTTGAGCTGAAGAAAGCTGGTCCTTGTGTCGGGGAGTCGGGGAGGACCCCTACCGTAACGGTTGGGCTTGAGGTGATCACGTAATCAGAGCCGTGGGGCGTTTGGGAGTTTTCTTATCTTATCTGTCGCGCAACGACGTGCAACTCCAAGGCAGGCGCATCGAGAGAAGAGCTGCAACAACTTTGAACATCAACAACTATCAACACCAACAACCGCCAAAATGTCCGAACGCAAAGTCCTCACCAAGTACTATCCCGTATGTATACTCCTTCTTGTATCTACCATATGAGAAATCGCTAACACCCCGCCTACCAGCCCGACTTCGACCCCAGGCAGCTGGAGCGAAGGCGCGGGCCGAAGAACTCAGGACCCAAGACCCAAGCCGTCCGAATCATGGCCCCCTTCAGTATGCGCTGCACAGCCTGTGGCGAGTATGTTCCCCCTTCCTTCCGTTGGCGCAGTGCCATAGCTAACCCACCCACCGATTCATCTACAAGGGCCGAAAGTTCAACGCGCGCAAAGAAACACCAGTAGACGAAAAGTACCTCGGCATCCAAATCTTCCGCTTCAGCTTCCGATGCACGCGATGCTCAACCGAGATCATCATCCGCACAGACCCGCAGCGCAACGACTACGCGACCGTCAAGGGCGCCGTGCGCAACCAGGAAGTCTGGCGCAACAAGGAGGAAGAGGCCGAGACCATTGAACAGCGTCTCGACAGGCTGGAGCGGGAGGAAGCTGAGGCCGCTGGCGAGGAGGCGGAGGGGCGCAATGCCATGGCTGAGCTCGAGGCGAAGAACGAGGACGCGAGGCGGGAGATGGCCGCTGCTGATGCATTGGATGAGATTCGGCACCGCAACGCGCGCATTCAGCGTAACGAGAAGGATGGCGTCGATTTTGCGGATTATGTTGTGCGGCCGGAGGATGAGGAGAGGGAGAGGCAGGAGAGGGAGGACGACGAAGCGGCGCGAAGGGCATTTGCTGCGGCGAGGGAGAAGAGTATGGCGGATATGCTGGGTGAGGAGGAGATTATTGAGGAGGTGGAAGAGCCGGCAGAGGCTGGACCTTCATCCTCGTCGTCTTCTTCTTCAGCAACAACGGCTGGAGCTCAGCCTGCGCCTGCTGTGACGTCCATGCCACCTCCTCCACCGCGGACAGCATCGACGGCAACTCCAGGGGCGGCGCCGGCACCGTTTAAACGAGCGCCGAAGAAGAAGGTGGATTATGCGGCAAAGTTGGGTATTAAGAAGAAGACACCATTAGTCTAACATGGATGATGGGGGCTATAGGTTTCAAAATCTGAGTATTCAGGCGCTGAAAGCAATGACGAGCGTGGATTGTAATTTGGTTCCTTTGATCGCCAGTGACGTTTCTCAAGATTCCTGACTTGATTCCTGCCAACTAATGGATTGACATCAGACACAAATTCTGCACGGTATTGCCAGACGGGAGTAAAGTTCAAGGGGTACACAGTCATGCACAGCAATGGAGAGATGCAAGAGTAAAGTGTTGAAATGTCATGTAATCATTGGCCGTGATAGGCATGCCTAAAGTTGCTGCATCGCAGCTCGCTAATTGTCATGTCTCGCCAGGAGGTAAACCGAACCGGAACGCCATGCATATGTTATCTCAAGTCCCAAAACCCACCCCCTCACACCGCGGGGCCATGTGCCCGATAACCGAGGTAATATCTCAAATGTGGATGCGCTGTGAGCTTGACAGTCTCGTCGTTGAATTTGGATAGTTGGTCATCGTGTTGATGTCTTGTTTAGACGCGAGATGTGATTACGCGTCGGGGCTCGTAGTGCCGTTGGTGGTAGTGCTGGCGATTGAGCCACGGTGACCGTTGCTTCGCCTGTGGCTAGAGCGGCCGGCAGCCTCCATCTGCTTCTTGGTGTGCTGGTGCATGAACCTCTGGTAGGAGTTGATGTCTGAAGGAGGAGGAGGCGAGACGGGGATGGAGACGGAGTAGGAGTCCTGGCGGGCGGGCATTTTGGCGGTTGTGTGTGTAGTTTGTTTTTTTGGAGTGTTTGGAAAGTGTGTGTCTGAAGACTGAAGCCGCGATGTGAGGGTGGCTGAGTGTGTGTAGTAGTGGTTGATGGGTTGATTGTTTGGTAGATGAGTCTGATGAGAAACGGAAGACAAGAAACGGTGGAAGAGCGGGAGGAAGGCCGGATCTTATAACCACAAGGTCAGCACCACAAGGCCGCCGCCGCCGCCGCCCAGCCTGCCTCACATCGGGGCCGGCTTGGACGGGGGAACCACGCCAGGGGAGAGACGACCGCACCGCACGGCGCGAGTAGCACCCGGGGGCGGCCCAACAGAATCCAGGGGTCCTCTCGACCCCCGCCGGTCCTTTGTCTTGGTGTGTGTGTCTGCATCACCGGCCGCACTTGCAGCATCTGGGACACCCCCTCCAGCGTGTAGCCCACACCACCCTGGACTAGCAGTGACAGTTAGCGCTGCCACCCGCCTGTGGCACCAGGAAAATGAGATCGGCAGTGATTGACGGCCTCTAGCGCGAAGAGGAGGCGACGGGGGTGTGTGTGGGAAGGGGGGAGGGGGGGCTGGTCACGCATGTCGTAAATACACTGGAGATGGTGACCGAATCAGTCTCGGCAGAAGAGCTGTGGTTCGCCACGGAGGATGTGGACAAGGCTGATCATGATGCTGTTCCTACGGGGACCCTTTGGCGAAACGAGGACATGGAACGAAAGGGGGTGTGAGCGAGAAAAAGGTCAGACGGATAGAGGGGTTCTGGGCAGAGACTTGGGTTGTGTGGTTCGTCTTGGGAGATAGATGCCTGTAGCTGTTTACGAAGCAAGCTTGGTTCAACTAAAGCCAGCTGCAGGCACAGAAACCGGCGGAAGAGCGCTGAATGCCCCCCTCAGGCCTCTTAATTTGGGCAGCACGTCAAGTGGCGCCAAGGCGGCGGGCTGATCTGCCAGGAGGCGGCAGAAGAGCAAAAGCCAGCGAGGGCCCTGCTTGGCCATCCGTCGGGTGGTGCAACGGAGGGCAGGCAGACGGATGGGCAAACCGGCTGTGACCTGGCCTTGGGGGACGAGATGGTGGTGGTGGTGTGGGCTGGGTGGGTAGCAGGCGTACAGGCATTACCTGGGGGGCGAAAAAGGCACAGGAGGTCAAGGCCGCAAAAGGGCAGGACCCTGCGGATCTGTGGTGACGGAGGGAGGCCCGTTGGAGGGGACAGGGCCAGACGGGCGAGCACGGTTGGAATGTTGCGGTCTCGCCCTTGAGATCCCCAGGACAGGGGACCAGTTGGGGGGATCAGAGAGGTGTCGAGTCGCGTGTTGTTTCGTGGATTGGTATCTCCCTCGCAGGTATTCTCCCAGGGATGTTCGAGTCCGGACAGGCGCGGCCTGAGCGTCTGGGGAAGCAATGGACCGGCCGGCATGAAGTGTGGGTGGCATCATGTCCAAAGCATGTCCCTGTCTTGGAGTAGCCTTTAGGGGTCCTCCAAGCTTCTGTTGCTTGTCGAGTCTCACTCTCACATGACGATGGTGACCTAGAGAGGGCAAGAAGTCGTGGAAGTGGACGAGACTATTGCTGTCTCGGCAGATGGACGGAGCAATTGGACCCATCAAAGCCAGCTGAGTGCTTCAAGTTCAGCACCTCGAGCCTCGAACAAAGAAAAGGCGACGAGACCACGGAGCGGAAGACAGGGCTGCCGTTCGTCGGTCAGGACCAAAAACGGGATGCTCTGTACCGCGATTGTACCTGAGCCAACCTGACGCCCCCTGGATGCTCGGTAGGTAACTTTCAATGGGCGTCGTGGGCCGTCGCCGGCCGGCGGAGTGGGAGAATGGACTTCGGACTTTCCAGCGCATGTCGTCCAAGATCTGCAGCAGAGGGGGGTGGAAAAAAAGAACTGGCGCGGATCCTTCCCCAAGCCAGCGCCGGACCACATGATGTCACTGGCCGCTTCCAAGCTGGCTCTTTCTGCGCCGGTCGGTTGCCGGGGGTTTCAGTGGAACCGCCACCCGCGAGAAGACTCCACCTTTGTGCATGACTCTGGCCCCCCCTGTCCAAGTCACCGTCATGACTGGAGAAGGGCGATGGGAAGCACGGACCGCATGGCAGTCCAAGACCCAACCTGGAACTCCCTTTCCTTCCGCACATTACTTTGCCATGCTCATCCCTTCCCTCCTTGATTCTCCCCGTGCCTCACCTTTTTGCCCATCATTGCCGTCCAGGACCCACGATAGGGGCAAGCTTGCAGCTCGCAGCCGTGCTGACAGACTGTTTAATTGGCTCGATTTTCGGAGCTAGTGGGCCGGCCTTTGGATCTCACGACATCTCGCTCCCCCCTCGGATGGGATTTCGCGCAATTCCCGCTCCATCCGCCCATCTCGGGTCTCATTTTCCCCATTCTTGGGAGACATTTCCTGTCCGTACCGGTCAGGTCCACCGAACCTATCGATGCCCAAGCTCGGGCCCTGGCTGAAGCTTGGAGCTCACTCGAATCGTGGCTATCATGACAGAAGCGGGGAGCTTGGAGAGACATGTCGTCAAAGTCTCGGTCCCTCCAAATGCTCCAGAGTCGTCAATCGTCGCCTCGTCGCCCACCTGTGTTTCTACCCACAAGTCTTACTGCAGGCCCTCACGAATCCCTGCTGGATCAAAAAGCCGTCACCGCTCGCGTCAAGAATCTCCGCTCCGAGTATGCACCTGTCCACTGTTTCGAGCGCCAAACCCTCGGACCTGACGACATGGTCGGGAAACCGTCTGAAAATGGGCATTTTGCCTGCCCCCAACATCACCAAATATCGCCTCCCAAATGACACAAGAGCCGCAAGGGAGGATCTCATCCATCCCATCCACACGGGCAGGCATCGACCATTCGCAGTAATTGTCCGTCATTCGCCTCCGCAACAAAAACAGTCCAGTCTCGGGATAAGCAAACAAGCAACACCAGCAGCAAAGCGGCCTCGCTTCACGTGCCTTCTGCCCCCATTGGCCACAGGCGACAGACGCGACGGAGCCCGTGTCGTCAAGGCTGACCATCCAAAAGCTCCAGTGAGGTCACCCCGCGCCACATGATGTCAGCCGCAGCCAATCGATGGTCCCCAATCCATTCTCACGGGGATGTCGCCCCACACTTACGTTTTGAAGCAGCCTGCCGTTTGTGCACACCACCCCCGTTTGACTCGACAAGGGCGGAAGAAGTCAGGTCTGAGCAAAACCCGCCAGCCGGTGGCGCTCGGTGCATCCCGCCGACATCATCGTCACCGTCCGTCGCTTCGCCTCGCCATCACCGTCACTCAACCCCAGCCTCCGGACACATCTGGCCAGACCTCCGAGGGCCCCTCCGGAGGGTTCCCTTGCCAGGGATGACGTTCGAGGCCCGAGATGGGCGTTCCTCAAGGGTCGAAAAAAGCTCCGGCGACGGGCCCCTGATGTCAACCTTCAGCAGCCCTTGCCTGGGCTAATCTGGGAGCCTCAAACCCGTCCTTTGACCGTCACCCTGCGCGTCACCCCCAAGACATGACTTCAGCCATGAGCTTATTTGCACCACCTGCATCTAGGCTTTTTGTCGGTGATCCTCTCGGTCCTTCTGCCGCCTGGATCGTCCCCTCTGGCGTCACACGTGACGCCATGGCACGCCGTGTTCGTCGCACTCCTCGCAGTACTTTTGCCAGCGAGGCTGATCTACGACCCTTGAAAGGCTGGAGAGGACAACTGGGGACGTCAACCCCGTATCCCCAGCACCCGACGTCACGTATGACTTGACCACACCCGTATTCTTACCCACCCTTTCCGCAGACTCGGATCTCTGGTAACTTCGACATGACGGTCCCTCTGGAAAAAGCCTCTCGGCTGTTCCCACCACGACCCGGAGGTGGCCACATCTCCTCAGGGACCCTTTCGGCTCCGTTGCTTGGCCGCATCGTGAACACCCGCCGCCGATCCCATGATGCAACCTGCCCCGGAAGTCGTTGTGTGCACGCCGGGGGCCTGGTCGCGGTGCTGCCTCGGGACTCAGGCAACACGGGGTCAGACTAACTAGGTACAGTCAGACACGCAATCCATATCCGCAAGCTCTCTCGCTCAGTTTGGATACGATTGTCCTGGTCACAACTCATTTTTGCGGCTCTGTTCCGGGGCCAAACACAGCAATCTGCGGGAATTTCCAACGCATACACCCTGACACCACACGGTTATTGTTCAGTCATCGCGACTGGAGAACTGATGTCAGACGCTTCCCGTTGATCGACACCCAAAATGCAGCAGCAGCACGGCAATGCTTAGACTTGACAGCCCGGTGGCGATGTGGTGATGCCCGTGAGGGGCCGATGGACCCTTAGAAAGTTATCTGCGGGGTCGAGACGCCGTGAGTTTGATGCGTCTTGCCTATTCGTTCTGATGACGATGCATACGTCAGGAGATTTGCGGCCCCTCGTCGGACATGTCTCGTTCTCTGATGCCAGCGAGCGTGCATCACCCTATCTGGAGTTTCCGCCAGGCCCCTCGAAACGACATCTCAACTGCAGCGAGGCGAGGTGCCATTGTGGGATGATGCTCAGACTTGACTCACTTGCCACCCAACTCCTGGTGGACACATAGCTGTTTCCCATGCTATGCCTGCAACTTGAAGAGATACCGAAAAGAACCTCAAACTATAGCTTTACGTGGCAAATCGCAACACTCGCAGCTATGCTGCCTGCAAACTGCGCACAATATTATCTGTCTGAACTCTCCAATGCTGTCGACCCAGGGGCTTACTAGGTACAGTCCCGAGATATTCGGTGTGCTGTGGTGACGTCGGTGAGCTAAACTAATCAACAGCCCCAACACCTAACCCTCCTCTAAATCACCGAACCCTTCTAATCGGCTTCTATCAGCACCTGCTTGCAATTCGACCAGCCCTAATTTGAGGGGTCCATTCCAAATAGAAGTTTCGACCTCAATCAAGACACGTGGTATCGTAGGTCGGCGCTCTGACCCCCAACGTCTCGTCTCGGACTAACACCATCGCGACCACGTTCACAGCTTCTACCTAGCACCACGCCCACACGGCAAGAACATTTCTCTCATGCCGGTCAATAACCCAAGACGTCGTTCCTATTAGATGCGACGCCAAGAAATTTCTCGACAAGAATCCCGCAGCCGGTAGGCCAGCAACCTAGACCCTGCCCCTGTCCGGGGAAATTTGGAAGATCCTACGATCAAACACCAGGCATCAAGGGCCTTGATCTCCAACGGTCGCAAATCATTGAAGGAATTCCCGGGGAGGATGCTTCCTTTTCACGGCCCTGGCCCGGCCGGACTCGGGAGAGGTGGCAGCCTTGGATCGGCGGCGCCGGGGAAGATGGGACGGGAAAGGCGCCGTCTGTTTCGTGCTTAACATGTGCGACTGCGCGCTCAGACGGAACCCGCCAACGGAAGTCGAAGTCAAAGATGCGGTGCCTAGCCCGTCCTGGCCCGCCCATCTTCACCCAATGTTTCTCGCCAATCGGCCGCTCGAGGCGCCCGCAAGCCTGGCGCGTGTTGCGTCTCCCGGAGGTGTATCAAGGACGTTGAGGAGGCGTTTCATTCCATCTCGGTAGGTTTCGCCTCACCACGGATGATGGCCTCGGGGGACGGCATATCGAACCAAGGCGCATCTTTGATTGGACATTCTCCTTGATCCGAGTCGTCCAGACTGATCTTTTTGGTCCTTCTTCCGCCCCGGCGCGCGGCTCTGCTGGCTCCCCGGTCGGACGGGTGTGCATCTGCCGTGCCCGCCAAGGGTTGGCTCACTTGGCTTGCTACTTTACTCAGAGACCTCCCCCGTCTAAATTAGACTCTGGCGGTCTCTATTTTCGTTCAGACCGGCTTGGCAATTGCTGTTTGTGTGTTGTTGTACTGTCACTTGTGTGAAAAAAAGGGAAAGAAACCCGAACCGTCCAGGAGACGATAATACCCTCATTTTTTACTTTCTTTCCTTCACTCTCCCTATTTACGGTACTTTCGACGATGACGATGCTGGGTTCATCGCTTGTCCTTCTGGCGACATCGGCGGCGCTGGTCGCGGCAGCCACGCCGGCGGGCTTTCAGCCAGCGGCACAGAATCCGCTCATAATTTCATACGGTGGCATTGCCGCCATGAACGGCGTCAACCTCCCCAAGCAGTGTAAGTAGATGTCGTCCGGGGTATCAGAGCAAAAAGCTGACACGCAGGATAGCAACGGCAAAGGTCCCCACGATTGCGACAGAGCAGCCCCTGCAGGGCAAGTACGCCATCTTCATGATCGACATGGACATCCCGACGAACGCGCCACCACAGACAAGCACGCTCCTGCACTGGGCCCAGGCAGGATTGACGTCCAACCCGGTGCCCACGATACTCAACACGACAATGGGCACGAAACAGGTGCACGTCATGCAGAACCTCGCAGCAACGCCCGCCATGGCCGACTACTTTGGACCCAACCCGCCGGCCCTGATGCCGCTGCAGCACCGCTACGCCTTTGTCGCCGTGGACCACTCGACCATCTCGCGCGACGGCCTCGGTCAGCTCACCCTGGCATCGCAGCAACGACGCGGTTTTGACGCCACCAGGACCCTGACCGCCGCGGGCCTGGGCCCGCAGAACGTAGTGGCTGGTAACTTTTACATGGTTAGCAACACGGGGCCGATCCGCGACGGCTCCGGCGCGGGGCTGCCGGGTCAGCCGGGCCAGCCGAACGGAGGCATCTCGCCGGCCCCGGGAATGGGGGGGACGACTCCTGCGCCTGGAAATGGAGGAACGATCCCGACGCCTGGCGGTGGTACTGGGGGAACGATCCCGACGCCTGGTGAGCAGGTTGGTGGTGGTGGACAGGTCGGCGGCACCCCTGGCTTGGTTGGCGGCGGCGGCACGACGCCCGGTACCCCGCTGGGTGCGACCCAGCCTGCGCAGCCTGGTCGTGCGGTCTCGTCGGCGATGACTGTCGTGCCCTCTGGACGGGTGGGCGTCGCTTGCATTTGCCTTGCGGCAGTTGCCGTTTTCATGGGTCTGTCGTAGGGAGGTGACGACCAGGCCAGGAGGGATTCGGTAGTTGTAATCTGCAGTAATACCCAGTCTCCTCCCACATTGGAGGGGTTCAAGTTGAATGTGTTGTGGTCTGAGTAAGGGGTCGGTCAAGTGATGTTTGGCACTCTCGGTGAGATGCAGTAGTGCAGGGTAGCATAGCGATGCATGAAAAGTCATACGATGGTAGGTAAGCGACGGAAGCAAAGAACTTCCGAAGAGTCGTGTTCCCTGACAAATGCGGTGGATGGTTCCGTTGGAGATGCTGGGCGTCGAGAATGATATTGCTGTGTAATGTCCCGGCCGAGAAGGTTGCTCCGTGACGCCGTGGAAGTGGAGTCGCCGATATCGCGCGCGCGCAAGTTCAGTGCAAGGAGCACGTGACTCTCGTCTCGCCCTGCCGTTTCTGACAACCGCGCGCGCCTTGCCTCATCCGGCCTTAACGCTCGCAACGACCTTCCCTCCACTGCTTCGCGCCGGTTGATGCCGCAACACCCCCTCCGCAGCGCGCGGCATATCTCTAGGAAACAAGCATCTATCAAACAGGAAAGCCAAGGTATGATTCATCCGTTCGCTTTCGCTCGCAAAGTCCGCTCCTGGCTCAGCCCTACCTGTGCGCGGCAGATGAGACATGCTGTGTATTGCACACACTAGCTGCGGAGTTTGGGGCGGTAATTGCTAATCGTCTGCATGGAAGGGCGTTTTCGAGGCTGGGCCCAAGCCATGTCGTGATTGAAAGGGAGGCCTTGGACGGTGGTGTAGAATGTATAAAAGTCAAATGGTGGAACGTCGCTCTTTCCTCAATGTCTTGACACACACAGCAATTGAAACCCACTCGCCTTCTCCGATCTCCATCTCGACCACTACAACAACATCCCACCCGTAAACATCTTCTCGAACAAACTGTCTACCCACCTAAACAACTCCCTTACCACCACTCCACAACTCCAAATGGGCAAGACACTCGTCATCCTGGGCGCCGGCGTCGCTGGCCTGCCCATCGCACACCATGTTATCAAGCACACCGTGCCTCAGGTCAAGGACCTCAAGGTCATCCTGGTGACCCCCAACACCGATCAGTAAGCTAAACCCCTATCCCTCCCTGCCCAGGAGCAGCGACTAACCCCTGCTTCCAACAGCTACTGGAGTCTCGCCAGCGTCCGCGCCGTTGTGCCCGGCCAATTCGACGACAGCAAAGTCTTTGAGCCCATCGAGCCCCAATTCGCCCAGTACCCCAAGGGCAGCTTCGAATTCGTCGCCGGCAAGGCCCAGACACTCGACGCCGACTCGAACAAGGTCACCGTCGTGACCAACGACGGAGTCAGTCGCACAATCGACTACGATGCGCTCGTCATCGCCACCGGCACCCGCTACAAGAACGACATGCCGTGGAAGGGAATGGGCACCACCGAGGAGACAAAGGCCAAGCTCGCCGCCCTGCGATCGCAGCTCTCGTCGGCCAAGTCCATCCTCGTCGCCGGCGGTGGTACCTCGGGCATCGAACTGGTCTCGGAGATTGCCTTTGAGTTTGGCAAGAAGAAGGACATTACCTTTGTCATCGACAAGCCCCTCCCTCTCGACGACCAGTGGCGTCAGGACGTGCGCAAGAACGTCACAGCCGAGATTGAGAAGCTCGGCGCAAAGGTCATCTCCAGCACGCGGGTGACGAGTGCGCAGCCCGACCCCTCGGCAGCTGGTCGCCAACAGCTCGTGCTCACAGACAACAACGGCAAGACGAGCAACCTGACGGTCGACGCCTACCTGCCCACGATCGGCATGATTCCCAACAACGAGTTTGTGCCAGCCAAGCTGCTCGACAACAATGGCCTCGTCTTCCAGGACGAGACCCTGCGCGTGCCTGGCTACAAGAACCTCTTCGTCGCGGGCGACATTGGCAACCTCGACATCTCGACGGGGTTCAAGGCGGAACTGCAGCTGCAGCACCTGTCCAAGAGCCTGCAAAAGTGGTTCGTCAACGGCAGCGACACCGTGCTTGATAAGTACGTGGTCGATCCCAAGCTGGTCGGCGCTGTCACGCTGGGCCGGAGCCGCGGCACCGGTCAGTTTGGCACCTGGAAGCTCTTCAGCTTCATGGTCTACTACATGAAGGGCAAGTTTATGGGCACTGATTACCACAAGGACTTTGTCGCTGGCAAGAGGACGATCCAGGTCAAGAACTGGTAGGCGGGGGTGTCCGAGGATGAAGGATTGGGATGCGGGATAGACATTAAGGCGTTTTGATACAATACCTCTATTAGCGTAATTATTGACTGCTTCTTCTCACTCTCTGCTGTTCGTCCTGCATTCGCGATGCCTCGAGACGGTTGAAGTCGAGATTTAAGTGCTGACATCCATGGATCCGTCTGACAAGAGTGTGGATGTACGGCACTGGTGGGCACAGGACAGCCTTTCTTGAGCCCGGGCCTATGGTTGTGGCACCCAATCAAACCCCACCCAAAAACCGCTGATGCCCCCTCCCACCGCCTTCCACAACCAGCCTAGCGCTTCCTCTCGCCGACTACAAAATCCGCGGCCGGGAAAATTCCTTCTAGACTTTCTTCCTTCTTCTCTTCTTCAGATCAAAAGCGAACAGGGCTGCCACGACCGACATCCAGTCTCCCACGGTGTCGTGTTGCCTGCTCCCCTCTGCGGGAGCACGCTCTGGAGAAGAATTTTTACCCTTGAAATTAGGAAGTTTCTCCTCTAGATTCACTAGAGTGGAGGAGAAATGCTGAGTATGGGGGACATGCCACATGTCTTGACACGATTTGATGTACGCTGCGCTGCCAAGTGCACTTTCGACTGATGCGGCTATGATTCGAATTTGCAACGCGACGACTGGGGACTGATGTTGATGCCAGTGGTTAACGCAAGATCGATAAGTTCCAGCCTCATGTCGATCTCTGCACGACAGACCTGGCCGACCATGCTAAGCTTTTCGGCCGAGACTGGCCCGAGTCAAGGACGTCGTAAATTTTGTGCGGCGGTCGGACAGTCTATTTCAAGATGGTCAACCTCCCTTGACTATCCCCCTCTGCCAACCCACGTGCACGCTGGCACGTCGGTGACGATCCAGGCACCGTAGGAATGCATCTTCCATGGTGGCGGGCCATGTCTCAGCCACCCGTCGACGCTCTCTCTGCCTCCCAGCCGGTCCAACGGCGGTATCAAGCCAGTCTCTGGAATGCAAAGTAGTGGCGGGTGCATTCCTCACAGGCCACCAGCCTCTATCTCCCTCCCATTTGGGCCGTTTCCTGGGCATAGAGAGTGGCTGGTTTGCACTCCCAATAGTCCCCTTCAGTTCCGCGACATGGCGATGCCCAAGATGCAGCATTGATCGTCCTTTCTCTGCCAGGTGGAAATATGTAACTTCAAAGCCAAGAGGTCGGGCAACCGTACTATTTGAGCCACGATGCCTCACCTCGAACTATTGGTTTTGCTTCCTTTCATCATCACACACTCACACCAACACATCATCTCATCCCTTCAACTCGGCTTTGTCCAGTTCCAACAAGTCTATCTCTTATTAGAAGACTCGAGCCTCAACCATCCCTCGAGGACCATCCATCCGCCCTCGACATATCCCTGTCCTTTACCCCTGACGACTACCTTCCAATATCCAACACACCTAACACATCATGAGGTAGGCAGATCCCTCGGCTCCCCCCTTGTACATCTTCTAACCCCAGTAGTTCCAACAGCTTCACGAGCAGTGGCCTCAGCCTCCTCGACACCGCCATCTCTCAGAGCGTCTACACCACAATTTGGACCACAAAGATCCTCGCCGTCAGCGGCGAATCCACCTGGGAAGCCGACTACACCATCACGGAGGTCCGGACAGGCAACCCCACCGATTACTTCCGCGCTGCCTTCGCCACCACCACTTCCACCTACGCCCAGGGTGAATGCACCCCCGGCTCCGACATCATCATCATCTCGCCAACAGAGACCGAAGTTGTCGATGCCTCCTCTCCAGTTCAGACCGCCAATGATGATGACTCCACCGGCTCTCTTACGGACGAAGCCTTCACTGCCATCCGCACAGACTTCTTGCCCGACTTTCCCCCTCCCAGCCCTACTCCCTCCGCCCAGGAAGTCACTCCCGAACTCGGCGGCGGCGGTGTCGTCCCTCCCGGCGCTGCTCCCTTCCCCGAGGGCGATGGCACTGAGCTCCGCGGTCCCGGCTCTGAGGCTGAGGTCGAGTCCGCCACCACCGTTCAAAGCGCCCTCTCCGTGCTGGCCACCGGTGACTCTGCCCGCGCCCACGGCGGCACTGGCGCCCATGTAGATGGCAACATCAACATCAACCCAGATGAGAACGACTCCGGCCTTACCATGGAGGACATCATTCCCCTGCTTTCCAACCTCAACACTACCAGCCGTCCTACCTCCAGCTTCGTATCTGTCAGCCTGCCTACCGAGTCGAGCGAAGTTGAGGACGACGAGGCCATCTTTGCGGATGACTTTGACTTTGACGTCGACTCTGGGTCCGCTTCTCTCCGGGACGGTGCTGTCTCTTCTGACATTGACATCTCTGCCACGACCACCACGCCCACCCCCAGCGCCAATTTCTCGTCCTTCACCACTGTCACCATCTCACAGACCGCCAGTAACGATGATTTCCTCCAACGGGCTGCCCTCAACTCCACCTCCACCATTTCGGGATCCAACTCTACTGTCACTCTGATTTCCAACTCGACCTTGGTCTCGTTCACGACCTCGACCTTGACATCTACCTCGGTCAGCAGTGTCACCAATGATGAGGATGAGACTTCTACCACCAGCACCAGCACCACGTCCAGCACCACACGTACCGCTTTCTCCATCACAGCATCCACTCCTCCCCGTCCTACTACCGACGACCAAGACGACGAGTCCGATGCTTCTTCCAAGGTCGGCGGCGCTAGCCCCGTGGATGGCGAGGACGGCAACGGCGAATACGTGGCCGTTACTGCCGCCGCCCAACGCGCGCCTACTCAGAGCACAACGCTGCTGGCTGTGAACGCTTTGCTCGTCGGTCTCTGGGTGCTCCTCTAAGCTGATTCCCGCGAACAACCTCCTCTCACGACAACATTATATGATTTCTGCATCCTCCGGAGTTTGGCATTGGTTTCGACATGTGGATTCCCCTTACCCTTTTCCTACTTGGGTCTCTCTCTTTGGCGTTTTACTTCATTTGCATGGATGGTGGATTGGGATGATCACGAATCATGGGAAGAGCTGGAAAATGAGGATTGGTAATGACAAGACATGTATGGTAATGATTGGATATGGCTAGCATAGAATTTGATCCTTCGATTTTCCAGACGTACTGAAACCTCACCGGGTCCGCTACTTGGTAGATGGGAGGTAGCAGGGCGCATCAAATCCTGAGTCGATGGTTCCACCAGGCCTGAGTCCTGATGCCATGTTTGACGAGGTCCCTGACATGAACCTGAACACGGCCTCGCTGAGCGTCCGACAGGCAGATGATGTGGATTTCGATGATCTCCTCGGCATCTGCGGCATGAGCGCGCTTCATTGCCAACGAGCCCCATCCACCTAAAGCCTCTGCTTTGAGAACCAGAAGGTCGGCTGGACAGATGTAGGGGACGGCTCCTGGGGGGGATGTCCCTGACTTTCAAGGAGCAAGATGGCATGTCCTCGGGCTGTGGTAATAAAGTCGTTAGTTACTTCTTCTAAAATGGAGAGTTGCCAAAGAGTATCGGCAACGGGATGTGTGTAGCGGGTTTGACTTGCCTGAAAGCAGGGCCTGATGTTGACCCGCACAGTCGGATTCTGATGCCGAAGCCGATTCAGACGAATGACAAGGGGGCTGCCCGCCAGTCCAATCAATTGATCCTTGATTGATTGCGATATGTCGTCCATGTCAATGATCAAATCGATCTCCTGGTGAAGCGCATGTCAGTAAGTCCTTGTCGCGGTGCTCGCGGATGCTTGGTCTACATACCTCGATGCTGGCGTTTCTTCGAGACGTGAGGTGCTTCCAGAGCGCCAGATCACCCTCGACGGCAACGCGAACGTCAAGCAGGTTGGGGACCTGCGTGAACGAGCAAGAAGACGTCTCGTGACGTTTTGGACGTGAGCTCCGGAATTCATGGTGTGCGGGTCCACGTTCTCAAGCAAGAAGATGATGTGTGTGGTAGAAGAATGCTGAAATGGAAAGCTTGCTGTCGGCGACAGTCATGTTCTATATATCTATCTATCTATGTGTGCGTGTGTGTATGTGTCTGAGAACCGTCCATGGATGCTCCGTCTACAGCCATGTCTTCTTGTTGGTTGACGAGCTGTTTCAGGAGGGCCAGCTCTTTGTGGACAGGGCCACCTGTTCCAGGCCACCTTGTTTTCATTTTCACAGAGGCTCTGGGTGAAGAGGCAAGAAGTAGTGCTTCGCGGCTCGAATGACAGGTAATATACCCCGGTAGTCCCCACAGATCAGAGTCCCCCGAGCTGCCTCTTCCCATGGGTATAGGCAAGGAACCTGCGGTATATCGGCATCGGAAGAGGCCCCTCTAACTAGCGCCAGCATTTGTGCCATATCAGCCGTCAGCTGTGATTGAGGAACCAACACCCTGCTGGCGGGGAAGTCGACGTCGATGAAGAAAGAAATGGTGTGTATATTGGGGCAAAAGTCCCGGAGACTGTACAAGAGGTCGCTGATGTCCGAAGGAGAATCATATTCCAAAGCGATGTGCTTGAATAGAGCCTTTTCGCTGTCGGAGAGGGCGGCAAGAACTGACCACGCATTGAAACCATTGACGAGGTAAATCGTGTTCTTGTCCCAGTCCTTCTCAAAGAGCCAACTCCTTGCAGAGGGTGGCGCTTGGGCCGAACACCCGGGCAACCCCCCCGACAGTTGCCAAGCCTCAAAGCAAGCGTAGCGAGCCCGATCACTAGGGGTTATTCTCAGCGCGGGTTCCTGGTGGCCATCTGGGGCGTCTCCGTCTGAGGACTTGTGCACAACAACCCAGACATTGGAGATTGCTTCGCGCCAGATTCGCAGCCGAATCTCCGGGGGCAAACGGGGGAAACACTCAAACCTGTCTGTTTCTTTCATTGCACAGAATGAAACAGTCAGGGGCAAGGGGGGACAATGGAGTAGAAAAGAGGTGAGATGTGAGATGAACAGAATTTTTGGCGGTGCGATTGTTGTGGGTGATATGATGGCGCTGGTTTCTGAATTGATTGCTTTTGCTGTAGTACTAGGCCCCGAAAACTGGCCGCGTCGTTGAGGTCTTATCCATCTGATGGAAGTAATGCTCAGGAAACAGCCCCTGTCCGTCAAACAAATCAGCAACTTTGTCGGCCCCATAGCCAGGCCCATCACGAACCAATTGCGGAATTTTGTCCTTGTAGCGAATGTCTAAATAGTAACTCGGGCTTTCGAGTCTCCCCTCCACGAGTCCTAGTTCTACAACAAGTCTTGTCTTCTAGGAGGCAGTGCCAAGAGCGGGACAAAGTCGTTGCACCGTCCGAGTCCAAGTACAATAAACCAGTCAATCATTGGCTTTGTCTCCTTCTGCAACTGAGACCAATAGGGGGTGGTGCGGCCATACGAGTCGCTTCCTTTGTGATTTTGAAAGACGATGAAACGTTTCTGCACGATGAATAGGTAAGAAGTGTGGCCCGCCATTTGGCCGGCCGGGACTTGGCCAGGTTGTGACAGGCAGAGTTGAGTGATAGGCCATGTGCTAGAGTTGGCATGCACTTCAGTACTCTATTCTTCGTTGACCCTGTGGTGCCCGCTAATGCCCCAACAAACCCTACATGAATCTTGGTATCTCTATCCGTATTTTCTACCCGCCTCATAAATCATTCAATCACATATTCACAACTCATCCTCACAGAATCTGGCTGACTGCCAGCTCGCCCTCGCCTCCCTCCAGCTCCAGGAAGTCGCCCGACTCGAGCTTCCGCTTCCACTTGCGCCCTGCGTGCCGCGCCAGAATGACAGTCATGCGCAGGGGCACCTTGCTGCTCGACTCGTGTTCCTCCGCCGTCTCGGAAACGGGTGTAAAGGTCCAGCGGCCAAAGGCCCAGTTGAGGATGAAGCGTGTGTGCTCGTTCGGCGGCGTGGGGATTGAGTCCTCCTGGTCTGAGCTTCGGACCGTCCCGGATACGGTCAGGACGGCCTTGATGCGGTAGACATCCTCTCGTGGGGCGGCCTTGAGGAGGGCTAGGAGCTTGTCGGCCCTGACGGCCGCGTCCTTGGCTGTGCTGGTGCCCTGGATGGAGAGGACCTCGACCTCGGACTGGTGGCCGTGCTCGTGGTCGTGGCCATGCTCATGGTCGTGATCCTTCTTCGTATGCTCCTCGGTCAGGGTCTGGGCGAGGCCGCCATCGACACCAAAGACCAGGTCAACGCCCACACGGCCCTTGTTGCTCTTGACCCAGGGGGTCTCGACGTCGAGATCGCCGATGCGGTCCAGCACCTCGTCGAGCCTGTCCTCGTCGCAGAGCTCCCACTTGTTGAGGATAATGAGATCTGTGTATTTTGCCTGCACGCGGGCCGTGTAGCTCGTGTCGTCGTAGCCCTTCCAATTCTCGACGTCGATGACGCTGACGACGCCGTCTAGGGCATAGCGGCCGCCGGTCTCCTTGGCGAGGCGGTTGATCTCGAGAGCCAGAGTGGCGGGGAAGGCGGAGCCGGAGGTCTCGATGATGATGCGATCAGGGTTCATGTCGGTGGAGAGCTGGACGAGGGCTTCGGAGAGTTGGCCGACGAGGTTGCAGCAGATACAGCCTCCGAGCATCTCTTGGACGCCGGAGATGGCGGCGCTGGAGGCGAGCTGTGAGTCGACGGCCAGATCGCCGAATTCATTCTTGAGGAGGGCGAGTTTGTAGTCGGGGCTCTGGGCTTTGAGTTGAGGGATGAGGTTGAGGATCAGGGTGGTCTTGCCGGAGCCCAGGAAGCCAGTGATGATGGTGATTGGAATCGGCGCCATTTTCGGAGGGGGAGGAGAGGTCTGTCGGATTGCTTGGATTGAAGTCGACAAATGCAGGCGTTCTATGCGCACAAGTCTAGAAACCAGTCTAAATGGCAGTTGAAGCACGCAAAAGACAGTCGCGGCGATGCTGAGAAGAGGCAGTCGTGGTATGTTTCGCAAAAGGTTGAGGCCGACGGCGGCGACTGTGTTTGGAGGGGTGGGTGGATTGACTTTTCCCGATAAGACCCAACTGCCCACCAGGAATTAGGTTATCTTAGTGTCCTGCCAAGGATGAAACGCGGCGAATCCATGTCGACTGACGTCACAAGGTTGGCACCGGAACATCACCGAACTCGAGGGCCTAGACCCGCGCTCAGGGCCATCTGGCGGAAGACCAAGACGGATCAAGCGGCTCACGATGCAGTGTATTCGTAAGTGCTGTGGGCTTGGAGTGGCTTGAGTGTTTGGAAGGACGGGAACTGTCAATGCATTAGTGGTATCGGTTGCCATGTGCTTGTCGTGCTGGAGTCTAGGAGAATTAATTATGCTCACAACCTGGCACCCCGGGCTCTCAGGCACCATGGGGTTGTTCTGATACAAGTATTCATGGAGAGATAGTGCTTGTCTGGGGAAGTCAGTGTGATGATGTACTTGGTAACTAAAGATGTCGGTGCTGTCAACTTGACGGCAATAGCACCCCAGCTTGATGTTCCTTCCGCTGCCACTGACCGATTGCCGACCGCCAAGACGTTCCCCCGCCCCAAGGCCACCAGCGGCCAGGACAGGGTGCTCCGGGGCCAGAATGAGTGGCCAGGACTCAGCCCTGCAGCCGTTCTGACGTCGGCGTCCCACCACCACGGCCCGTCACACAATGCAGCGTTACGCAAGCCTCAGCTCCGCTCCTGGACGTGCCTATGCCCCAGACTCGGGAGATCCGACAGTACTTGACTACTTACTCCAACAAAAGACTGTGCTACCTTTGCAAATCCTGTATTGCGGAGACCATCGCAAGCCAAGACTGCCACACACGACACGCGACCAGCCCCGGACATATACATAGAAACTGATCCCCGCCGCTCAGCCACACGGGACCTTTCCCTCCTCCCTCATTCCCCAATTAACCACCCACCACTGCTGTACCTTAACATACGGCATCTGCATCTCCTCGGCGAAACACTCCTCATCACAGCCACAGCCCTGATATCACCTCGTCACCCTTGTAGCGTACAGAATGGCCGGCACCGAAGGCAGATTCGGCAAGGAGCCCGTCCCCGAGAAGCCGGAGCGTGAGATGAGCTTCAAGGAGAAACTCGACAAGGCCGCCGATGAAGCTCGCCAGCCATCCGATGACGGCGAGAACGACAGCTTCATGAAGCCCATCATCGAGAAAGGTAACCTCGCCACACTCACCCGTCCAAATCTATTTCACTAAACCACCCAGTCACCGAATACATCCCCGCAGCCACCAGCATCCTCGGAGACCCCAAAAAGGAGGAGGAAGAACGACAGGCCGCCATCACCAAACCAACACCCGGCGGCCCCCCAGAACGCCCAATCCACGACCACAACATTGAGCAGTTCGTAAAGGACCAGCACCGGAGCAAGGGTGAAGACGGCAAGCTGGTGAACTAGGTAGGGCCGAGTGGAGAGCATTGCCCCCTCCCCCCTTTTGTAAAATCAACTCTGTCGCCTTCTAATGCTTTTGCTATTTTGCCCTTGCTCCCTCTCCCGGTAATGTACATGGTGCTACAACATACTCATACAACGAAGTTAATCGTCTTGCCCCCCCGAGCGAGAATCACCCTCCTCGGCGACCGGATGTCATGTGGGCCCTCGCTGAATCGGGTCTTGCCCTCCTCCGTCTTGAGCACCTCGGCCACCATCCACACCCGCAGCGCCTCATCCTTGAGCGACGCCGGGGGCTTGGGGATATCCACCACCCCGCGCAGCTTGCCGTTGATCTGGATGGCCACTGGCTGCTTTCGCGGCTGCAGCAGCGCGGCAGTTTTGTCCGTGATTGGGAAGGTCGCCGACTCAAATACCGTGCCCGTTTCGGGATGCAGGAGGCTCCAGCACTCCTCTGCAAACGCTGGCGTGATTGGGGCCATCATTCTCACAGTCGCTGAGATAGCCTCCCGCTTCACGAGGGGGTTGGCCTTTTCGTTCTCGAGAAGATTGTTGGTCAGGGTCATCAGGCTCGACACTACCGTGTTGATGGGGTAGATCTTGTGGTATGATGCCGTGGCCAGCTCAATCGTCGACTGCACCAATCTCCAAACCGCTGTGCTGGCGTCCCACTCGGCGAGCTCGGCCTCACTCATGTTGTCCAGCCGCTTCGAGCCTTGTTCAAAGTACTCGACGACCGACGATCCCGTGGGCTCTGGTTCAGCCACCACGGCCGTGACGTGGTCGTAGAACCGGTTGAGCCAGCGCGTGACGCCCGTGATCTTCTCCTCGTCCCAGTTAAGAACGTCACTGACGGGAGCTTGGAAGAGCATGTGTGCCCTGGTGGCGTCCGCGCCGTACTTTGAGATGAACTCGGTGGGGTCCACGCCGTTGTACTTGGACTTGGACATCTTCTCAAAGCTGATAGTGGCCTTTTCGCCGCTCGACACGACCTTGGGCTCCGCCGCGTTGCTCAGGTCGACCTCGTCAGGCTTGAGGAACTTGCCGGTAGCCGGGTCGCTGTACGTCTTGCCGTGGACCATCCCCTGCGTGATGAGCCTCTTGAACGGTTCTCGCATCACCTCTTCGCCCTCTGCCGGTTGGGGGAACAGGTCCGTCGAGGCCATGAACTTGTAGAAGAACCGGGCATATAGCAGGTGCAGGATGGCATGCTCGATGCCGCCGATGTAGAGGTCTACAGGCAGCGCCTTTGTGGCCTCCTGAGAAAAGGGCTGCTTGGTGTTGTGAGGGTCAGCGAAGCGGGCATAGTACCAGCTCGAGTCCACAAAGGTGTCCATCGTGTCTGTGTCACGCTTGGCGGCCTCGCCACACTTGGGGCAGCTGGTGTTGACCCATTCTTGCGTCCGCTCCAGCGGGTTGCCTGCTTTGCCGTCGGCCCAGTGGTCGTCGACGGCAGGAAGCTCCACCGGGAGCTGGTCTTCGGGAACTGGAACCGGGCCGCAAGAGCCGCAGTGGATGATGGGGATCGGTGTGCCCCAGTACCTTTGCCGGCTGATCAGCCAGTCCCTCAGCCTCCACTTCTCGACAGGTTTCGCGAGCTCGGCGCTTTCCAGCAGGGAGACAAGCATCTTGCCCGCTTCGGCGGAAGGCTTGCCCTTGAAGGGACCACTGTGTTCCGTCATGACACCGTGTTCGATGAAAGGCTCATTGGCCAAGGTGGTTGTGGACTCGTCTTCCGAAGCGGCTAGAACAAATCGTACAGGTGCATCGTAGTGGTGCTCCTTCCAGAAGCCGTGATCACGGAGATCGTGTCCCGGAACACCCATGACGGCACCTTCGCCATAGTCACCAAGGACGTACGGAGCCACGTAGATGGGCAACGACGTCTTTGTAGCGTCGGGGGTCTCCTCGTGGAAAGCAAGCGGGTTGATGGCCCGGATGTGAGGGAGAAGGTATCCGACCTTGGAGTCGTGCGGCAGGCCGGGAATTGTATCCAGGAATGCCTGGAGTTCGGGGTCGCTCGCTGCCAGCTTGGAGACTATTGGGTGGGTGGCAGCAAGGGCAAGATACTGCACGCCGAACAGGGTGTCGGGACGAGTGGTGTAGACCTCAATGGCCGAGTGCGTGGCATGCGAGTCCTGGCCCATGGCTATAACTGGGAACTTGACAGCGGCGCCCTCGGACTTGCCAAGCCAGTTCTTCTGCATGGCGAGAACCCGCTCCGGCCACGCCCCGTCCTTGGCCAGACCTTCGAGGTCTTCCAGAAGGGATTCCTGGAACTCGGAGATGCGGAAGAACCACTGCTTCAGTTTGCGCTTCTCGACCTTCGCACCGGACCGCCACGAGCAGCCATTGGCGTCGACCTGCTCGTTCGCGAGCACCGTCAGGTCGACCGGGTCCCAGTTCACCTCCGATTCTGCCTGGTATGCCAACCCGCGCTCGTGAAGCATCAGGAAGAGCCTCTGGGTGTGCGCGTAGAACTCGGGGTCGCACGTCGTCAGTTCCTGGCAGAGGGGCAAAGTCAGCAAGACCAACATCTGCAAAGCTCTTGAGGAACATGTCATACCCTACTCCAATCCCAGGAGCCATTCATCACCCCCATCTGCTCCTTCATCTTCTTGATATTGCTCCTCGTCCAAATGGCCGGGTTGATGCCCCTCTCAATGGCCGCATTCTCAGCCGGGAGACCAAAGGCATCCCAGCCCATTGGCAGCATCACATTGTGTCCTTGAAGCGTATTGAAACGGGCGACCACGTCGGCAATGGTGTACACGCGCAAGTGGCCTAGGTGGAGGGTGCCGGAAGGGTACGGGAACATGGGGAGCACATATTTGGCCCTCTCCTCGTCACTTGCGCCAGGCGCACTCTGCTTCGAGGTGTCCCATTGTTGTCGCCACTTCTTATCCAGCGCAAGGAGGTCGAGCTTATGGTCCGCATAGCTTCGGCGTTGCAGGTGTGTCGCGATCTGAGGGTAGGCATGGTTTCGGGCGGTGGTGGCGGCACCGGGGAACGGCGAGGAGCATGTCGGAGGCGCGGTCCTGAAAGCTCTCAGAGCCTTTCCCGGCCATTGGCGGCCGAGACTTCGTCCGTGTAGAAGCTGCATTGAGACAGTGTCATGTCTCGATTACAGACGTCGGTGCTTTCGGAAGCTTCGTCGGGTCCATGGGGCACGTCGTCGCGTGATGTCGGCAGCAAACGATCAGTCGAGCGACAACTGCGCGCCGAAAAAAGCTGAGGTAAGGCACTTTCCGGGGTCCACGTTATCAGGGACCCCTGTTTGTTTCGCGGCATTCAGTGGATTGCTGTCGCCAATTACAGCGCTCTCCAGGCGGGCCGACGTCATCTTGCGCCGTGTGGGTGGCAGCCTCGTTACACGCATGGGGTCAGGCCATCTATCTGCAGGGAGTCGCCGAGTGCATCCAGGGCCGCCTGCTGGATACGAACATCTCATATGCCCTCCTTTAGCCATGGATTTTACATCGCCACGACCAGTCAATTGATCTGGACATTGCAGAGACCAAATCAGTATCTCAGGGGGACACATGATTGAGCACTTCTGGCTTATGTAAGATACTAGAAAACGGATAGAGGAATGCCCCGTTATCGGAGACTGTCCACAACCTCCCCGAGTCACACTGCACCACTGCACGCTTTGCCCGCCCCTTCGAAATTGCCCCGCGTCAAGACGGGCTTGTTCTCAAGACTCAAAATCAACCACATCGTATCTCGCTCTTATCTCCGACGAGTCAGTCTTGCCGCAGGGCATCTGATACGTCCTTCTTCAGCCTTTCCGTTTTCTTGTCACACGAGCAACCCGTATTCGGCAAACATCGAGCTCTTGGCCGCTGATATTTCGGCATCTCTCCCTGGTGCCCCTCATCATCACTCTGCCCCGCCATTGTGAACACCAGGCTCAAGCAGCCGCTCACCCTTGAGCGGCCTCGTCGACATATCGTCAACTCTCATCAGCAAGCCGCTCGTACAACACTACCTGTCTACCAGCCATGGACAAGATCACCGACAAGATCGCCGCTCTGCCGGCCGATGCAAACTACTTCTCCCTCGAGTTTTTCCCTCCCAAGACGGCAATGGGTTTCTCGAATCTCAGGGACCGTCTGGACCGGATGGAGAGGGCTCTGAGGCCGCTTTTCGTCAATGTCACTTGGGGTGCAGGTGGATCGACAGCCTCCAAGTCCCTGGAGCTAGCCGAGATCTGTCAGCGGGAGCTCGGAATGACGACTTGTCTTCACCTGACATGTACCAACATGAGCCGCCGGCTCATCGACAAGGCTCTCGACGACGCCAAGGTGCTGGGTATCCGGAACATTCTTGCTCTCCGCGGTGATCCGCCGCGGAAGGCCGAGTACCGTAACGCCGAGGATTCCGAATCGGACACGGAGGATGACTTTGTGTGGGCCACGGATCTTGTCAAGTACATCAAGAAGCACCATGGCGATTACTTCTGTGTCGGCGTTGCAGCATACCCCGAAGGCCATGCCGAGGAAAGCCACCCCCTCGGTCAAAGTCTCGAGCATGATCTGCCCTACCTGGTTGACAAGACCGTGGCTGGAGCCGACTTTATCATGACTCAGCTCTTCTTCGATATCGACGCCTACGACAAGTTTGAGAGGACTCTGAGGGACCACCCCAGCGGTGCATTCAAGACGATACCCATCATCCCCGGCCTGATGCCCATTCAGAGCTACCAGATGATCAAGCGTACCACCAAGCTCAGCCACGCCAAGATTCCCGACTCGGTCATGGCCCGCCTGGACGAAGTCAAAGGAGACGACGAAAAGGTCAAGAGGATCGGCGTTGATATTCTGAGCGAGCTCGTCGACCAGATCAGAACCGTCAAGAGCCGAACCCCCGGCCCCAAGGGCTTCCACTTTTACACGCTCAACCTGGAGAAGGCCGTCTCATTCATCCTGGAGCGAACCAACCTGATCCCCGACAAGGAGGAGGAGGACGAGGTAGCCGTGCTGGACGATTTGCCTATCCCTGGTGCCCCGCTGCTTCAGGTTAATGGCGTTGCGTCGGGCTCCCAGCCTCATCGGTCCTCAAGACGCCTGTCGTCCATCGGGTCGGACCCCAGGAACCGAGCTATCGTCTCCCGTCCCTCCAACCCCGACTACGAGACCAACGCCCTTGGCGCCGGTCTGATGGCAGAGCCCATCAACACACGGGCCAACACTCTGGCGATTTCCGAAGGTGAAGGCGTACTGGGCCGTGAGGCGACCTGGGACGACTTCCCCAACGGTCGTTGGGGTGACGCTCGCTCCCCGGCCTACGGTGAGATTGACGGCTACGGCGTCAGCCTGCACATGTCCGTGACGCAAGCCGTGTCTCTGTGGGGCTACCCCAAGTCGGTCGAGGACATCAGCACCATCTTCATTAAGCACATGAAGGGCGAGCTTACCGCCATCCCCTGGAGCGAGGAGGGTCTGATGCCCGAGTCCAACATAATCCAGCAGCAGCTTCTCGACCTCAACGCCCGCGGCTGGTGGACCGTCGCCTCGCAGCCCGCCATCAACGGCCTGCCCTCCAACAACGGCACCTTTGGCTGGGGCCCGCAGCACGGCTTCGTCTTCCAAAAGGCCTTTGTCGAATTCTTCCTCCCCAACGCCGACTGGACCAAGCTCCTCGAGCGTCTGAGGTCCGAGGCCGTCAAGGAGACCGTCTGCTTCTACGCATGCAACGGCCACGGCGAGTTCCTCACCTCAGACGCGAGCGGTGGCGTCGCCGGACCTGGTACCCCGGCGGGCACTAATGCCGTTACCTGGGGTGTCTTCCCGGGCAAGGAGATCATTACGCCGACGATTATCGAGGAGGTCAGTTTCCGGGCGTGGAGCGAGGAGGCCTTCAAGATCTGGGGCGAGTGGTCGCGGGCGTATGGCCGGGGCCATGAGACGGAGGCTTTCCTGAGCAGCGTCAAGGCGAACTATTGGCTGGTGAACATTATCCACCATGACTTTGTCGACGAGAATGCTCTGTGGGACCTGCTTAGGGCGTAGTGGACAGGTCACTAATTCATTATTGAATGCGCCAAGCTCGATCGTCATTGATGCAACCGATGCGATTTTGAGTATGCCTTCCAGCACAGCCTGTCCGGAGTAATCAGGTGTCGATGGGCTGTGTCGTGCCGGTTGGCCCAAATCGCGACCACATTCTGTGGTTGGGCGCGTATGCGGGAGGCCCTCCATCGGGCACATCGGGATGGCAGCACATCCTTGACCCCTCACAGCCTGCTGGCCGCTGCAGACACGACCTTGAGGAAATAAATGGATTGAAATGGAACATCCGCCAACTTCTTCGTTGGTGTCGCATTAGAAGGGCATGTAGATTCAGCTATAAGTAGTGCACTTACTTAACATCGTTTCCCTCTCATATTGTCTCTGCCACATGGGACACCGATGTGCTTTCATACCTAAGCAGCCTCTTTCTCACCACGACTGGTGACTCCTGAAGACATGCCCTCCGCGACTGCCAGCCCTAGCCGGGGAAGGAAGACCAAAAACTACTACGCCGTACCGCGGAGCCCGCTCCTAGAGAAACCTACAATCTTCTCATCATGGCAAGTACTCATGTTTGAATCACCCGTCCATCGTGCTAATTATTTACTTCTCAATATAGGGCACGTGCCCAGGTCGTCGTCACAGGCATTAGCAGGGAAGATGCCCCTTTCAAAGGCTTCAAAACACTTGATGAGGCTGAGAAATGGATGAAACTTCACGGAGCTGTGCACTTTGACGCTATTCTCCAATCAGAGAATGCCTACAAGGGCCCCAAGACTGCCATCAGCTATTACGCCGTTGCGAACGGGCGGAACCCTGGTGTCAAGGAGCTCTACGAGTGAGTGATGAGAACCAGGCAAACTGCAGACACACTAACATGTCCTTACAGGGGACCCGGCGGTGCCCTGAATGAAGTCCACAGATTTTCAGGGAGCTGTCACCAAAGCTTTCCAACCCGGAGGCAGGCCGAGCAGTTTATTAAGGACTGGGAGGGTCAGATGGTGTCAGTGGCCGTGCAGAAGTATGACCGAGAGCTTAGCGAAGGGCGCCGACCACCTTTGATCAAAGGGGGGTCATGGCTCGCCAGCTTGCCGCCAGTTGATGCTGTCAAACAGGAGGAGCTGGAGGACGCCATTAAGGGACTCAGCATCGCGGAATGTGGAGGCTAAATGGGCAGCGTCGACCCTCGCAGCGGCCGTGACTTTGAGTGTGTGTCTAGAGTCACCACAGGTCTCTGGGAAGGCAGGCCGAGAAGTTGAAGTGACGTTCGGGTAGATTACAGGCTTCGTCTCCGTCTTCGGCCACTTAGGGTGTCGTTCTTCTTCATCCCGGGACTTGCCTCTGCCGTATCAAGAAGAGAGTCATAGTCAGAGCTTGGTGCTTCATGATTTCACGTGGCAATAGCATAATTATTTCAAGTGAATGAGTCGAGAGTTGTGATGTCCAATTGTGATCTATGTAGGACCTTGCTTCTGTTGCCATTTCGCAAAACTAATTCCGGCCGTATTGCCCTTCCCTGATCCCCTGATGTGTCTCGTGAAAGCCAAATGCAAACCCAGTCATGCGGTGATCAAGAATGCGTCATACAGCTAGTCGGTGAAGCTGGGCAGAGGTGTCGGAAGAGGGGACCTGTTGATCGTTCCACGGCTAGATCTCGCCATCGAGGTAGTCATCGGTCTTCATTGGCTGAGCAGGCATGGCCTGGAGGAACTCGGCGAAGTCGTAGTCGTTCCCAGTCGAGGAGGGCTGAGACTGGACAGGGGCGGGAGCTGTCTTGTCCACAACAGGACGGTGGATCTGAGCACCTGGGCCGAAGATGGACTCGAACTCATCCTTGATAGGAATGGGCTCGTCGTCAAAGCCAGGCGGGGTGATGGCCTCATCCTCAGAAGTCAGGTCGATGGCCTGGTTCTTTATGGCAGCAGCAGCGGCGCTGGTAGCGCCACGGGAGGGAGTGCCGAAGAGGCGAGGGCGAGGAGTGTCGCTCTCCTCCTTCTTGACGCGACTCTTAGAGGGAGTGTCGTCCATAGCATCGAAGTCAAAGTCATCGTCATCCTCATTGTCGTCGACGATCTTCTCCTCCGATTGAGCAGTCTTCTTGCGCTTGGCAGAGGAACGCGGTTGAGTGGCCGCGCGCTTGGTGCCAGCGCCACCGCGAGACTTGGGAGTGGTGAGGTTCAGCTCAGCCTTCTCTCCCTTGTTCGCTGCGGTACGAAGCGCCTCAGCATCCTTCTTGAGACCACGGAACTGCCAAGCGATTCCCTCGGTGGTGGATGCGCCGTACATTTTGGCGATCACTGTGTGCCGTTAGCTTACTGCTGCAACAAGAGGAAAACAGAGGAAGGCAAAAGTGAAGCAAGGACAGGAAGAGACAGCGAGGCTGTAAAAAGCGTACGTTTCTCGGTCTTGGGGAGCTCAACGGGGATCTCGACGCAGTCCACGCCAGCCTTGATGGCAGAGTTGAGAAGCTTGACCTGGGCTTTGATGTCTTTCATGCGGTGCTCAAGACTGTAGATGGACATGTCGGATCCATGAGCTTGCTGGATCTCTGCCAAACGTCAGACAGACGTCGGATGAAGCGTCATGGCAAGACAAGTCTGAAGACGAGATGAGGTGGAAGTATGCAAACAAACGCGTCTGACGCGGTGTGTGTTTGAAACGGGCAGGTATGGCAGAAGACACGATGACAGAAGGAAGTAGAAACAAACGTACTCTTGTGGTCCCATTTCACATCGGGGTGGGCGGCAATGATAGCGCGGAGAAGGCGCGCTTGACCTTCGTATGTCTTGAAGTTACCCTTCGGGGTGTTACCAGAGGGGGCCATCGTAGTGTTGTGAAGGTCCAAGTCGTGCTGGGTTGTGTTAGTTGAGTGTCTGATTATCAGAGTGTTCGTTGTTGAGTCGAAGGGGTGTGCTGTGTGGGAGGTGAGATATCGGAAGAAGTAGGATGGAGGGCTGATGTTGTTCTGGAGAGGGTCGGGCCTGAACGAAAGAAAGAGGTGTGGGCTCTTAAATATAGCAGCCTCGAGTCCGCAGTGAACGGGTACGGACAACAACAGCGGAGAAGGCGCGGGACGCACTTAAGCGGAGAAGGCACAGTAAACAGACTTGAACACGAGGCAACTACAGTAGAAAGATAAGAGTCCGGACCTGTTTACTTGAACAGGGCAGTCTCTGGGAATCCGCGGTGAACGAGGGACGGTACACAGCCAAGTGGAGAAGGCGTGGAAACTTGAACACGAGGCAATTACAGTGATGAGACAAGAGTCCGAGCCTTGGAAGAAAAGAGGCACGGGAATGACATATAGCAGACTCTAGGACACTGCTGTGAAGTAGCAAAGGACCGCAGTCTCACGGAGAACGCGTGGTAGAATGCCTTGAACTCAAGACAACTACAGTTCAAAGACAGCAGTCTAGGTCTGGGAAGAAAAGGGGCGTGGGCAGTGGCCAAGTCGGGGGGCTGCCAGCACCACTTGGGGGAGTACCGCCAGGATGAAACAGGGCAGTCTCTAGGAAACCAGAGTGACTCAGGCACGGAACATGGCCATGCGGAGAAGGCGCGGAAAAAGACTCGAGCATAAGGCAGTTGCAGTAAAAAGACAAGAGTCCGAGTGGAAAGAGTGTTGTTGCCTGGAGAGTCAACCCTTTGGTCCTTCTGGGGCCAACTCTCAAGCTGCCCAGACAACTACGTGGGCACATAGGTCCTGCACACTGCTTGCTTTGAGTCTTTAGAGCCAACTTTAGCTTGAATCACTCAATGTATAGTCCGTGTCCGAACACCAGGCACCGGTGATTTGCACCAGCCTCTGGCCTCCGAACCTTGGACAAGTCCGAAAGGCAGGAAAAGCGAGTTCTTTCGGCCCGTTCTCACGAGCAGGCACAGTTGTATGAGAAAGACGGGACTCTTCGTGTTGGGGTAGCTCACCCAGACACTTGCTCTCTCGAACTGCATGAGCCGGACAGGACACTTGCCCGAGTCTAGACTCGACTGATTTTGGGGGAATGACTGAAGGAGACGAAAGCCAAACCCATACAGGAGTGCTGTGTTTGCCATGCGTGATGTGTCGTAAACGGATATGATGGGAAATGGGCAACAACTCAGGCATCGACTCTCTGCCGAAGACCACGATAGGAAAGCGGTGCTGTGATGCTTGTCGCAACTGAACATACGAAGTCTGTCGACTAACCTGATGGCTGTGGTATGAGATGAACCTCGACGACATGCGTCTGTGGTCAATGTCGATGTCCACAGACTAGAATGTCCAGGCTTCAAGAGGACCGAGGATCGGTATCTGGAAGCCCCTTTCTTGTTCGTGGTCTGCAACAGCACCGCGATGGCCGTTTGGGGGGCTGTCAAACGCTCGTTGCTGGGTCAACAGAGATGGCTGGAAGACAGTGATGCAAGTCGAAGATGCTCAATGTAGTGGACGATCAGAGCAAGAATTCGATAAAAGAAAAGGTCGCTGGAGGGTATGGTGTAGTAAAATGTAGGCAATGGGTATCAATTGAATGGATGGTGCAAGGAGGAAATGTCTACTATCAATCCTACTCTACATATCAATCGTCACACACGCAATGGAGTGTATGGCTGCCCACCCTTCTGCCTGGTGGTGGTGGTGTGTTTGCTGGGTGTGTCTGGCAAAAGCAAAAAAAGGGGGAGGTTGGGCATGCCGGGAGCCTCCAGAGCCTGGTGGTGCCTGGTGAAGCTTAGTTAAGGGGCTACAAGTCCTCGCAATTGCGAATCGACAGACAGAAGCACCAGAAAATCGAAAGATACGTAATTTGGTGAAAAATCAATTAGGACGACCTCGTGGTTCGCCCTGTATTAAAAGGTAATACTCGTGAGCTTCCTGCAGCGGGCGAAACAGCCCCCGTTTGCAGCTCACATGTCGCCAGTAACGAGCCGTCACGGCCACACACCCGGAGGCCGCGACTCAACCTCAGCTCTCCTCTAACTAGCGATACTATTGGCCACCGTGGCCGGCACACCCCTGGTCGGTATATGGTAGTAGTGCCCGCCCCCCTGGCTGTGTTTCAATATCCAACAAACGCCGCCTATCTCTCTCTTGTGTCTTGAGAAATGTCGTCACGCCCAAGAACCCATGCGCCCGCCCGATGTAAACCGTACCCGTAGAACGCTCTATGGAAACACCCCTCTAAAATGCCGGCCAGAGAGTCTTTTGCTCTTGTGTGGGATTGGGGGAAAGGAAAAGGTGGTAAGAAAGCAAACGCCGAACATCAGGGCTTCATCAGGCCTCATCATGCCTTGAGCTCGACCCCGGAGAACTCGGTTAGGGGATGCTCCTTGATGACCTCGGGGGTGCCCTCGCCGTACATCCAGTACTGGATGCCCAGGAAGGCGTCGCAGCTGGCCTGGAACATGCCTCCAATCTTGAAGGCCATGGGGATCTCGGTTGTTGCCGTGAAGAACCAAAACATCTTCATGGTGTCGCCGATCAGCCAGCTGGCCAGCAGCGACAGCCGGAAGCCCCTGCAGGAGCGGGAGCGCATGTTTGTCATGATCTGCGGGATGGGCAGGATGGCCTCGGTGGCCAGGCCGATGTAGCCGATGGCGATGGAGTACGCCTCGTATAACGGCACGTTGCCCACGAGGAACAACTCAATGACGAACAGGCCGATGACAAAGTAGAAGAGGGCATGCCAGTATCTGCGGAAGGGCCGGGGCCGGTCAGCGGAAGCTCCGGGAGGGGTTGGCGCATGACCCGAGGGAGGGCGCGGGAACTCACGGCTTGGGTGTCCGCCACTGCCAAAAGTCAAAAGGTCTTCGGTATTCCTCCTCCTGCCCCGCGAGAGCAAAGGGGACCGCAGCCTCGCCGCCCTTGGACGATGGGGGCAGGCGGTGGTCGAGGGCGATCTTGAGCAGGATGACCTGGACGACGATCATGATGATGGCTTGGATGAGGAGGGAGTTGTCAAAGTGCGCCTCGGGCCAGTAAAAGAGTCTGCATTGGAACCTCGGTCAGCGGTGCAAAGGAGGCACGAGCAGGGGCGGGGTTTGTACTTCAATATGGATGCGACCAGCATTATAAGGGGGATATCGAGGGAGAAGCCCGCGCTGCTCTTGTTCCTGTGCATCGAAATGGCCTGGTCGCTGTAGGACAAAATGGGCGACATGATGATGAAGAAGGGGGCCACATAGCCCGTGAGTGTCGTCAACCACATGGCTGGCGTATCGTTTGGGGTATTCGGTCTAGATGCAGTCGTGGTTCGTGATGGTGGTCGTATTCGGGACAGTAGTCGTCATACGTGTTGTCGTCGAGGGCAATTGTCGCACGAAGAGGTCTCGGGATCGTAATTGGAAAAGGACAGCACTGAAATCGGTCTATGGTTGACGCGTCGAACGAAGGAAAATGAGCCGGGTGATCAATGGCATTGTCGGGGGGGCGTGGGAGAGCGAGGAGGGAATGCTGGGTCCGTCGCGTTTCTCGGGTGCTGGGGTTGAGATTTAGGGGCCCCAGCAGAAGGCGACGATCCGCGATTGCCGGAAATGACGATGGGAGAGTGCAAAGTGCAGTGCCCCTTATCGATAGCACCCCAAAGCGGCGGGAGATGACCGTGTTCATGCACCAGCCACTTCCACCTCCTCAGCCACTTCCAATCCTTCCCCGCCCAGCCACGATTGCCCCTCTGCCCCTCCATCAAACTTTCTGTTGACTGACTCCGACTCCCGCTGCAGTGTCTGCTGCCCCGCCAGTCCGGCCAAAAAATCATCGAGACCGGTGCACTTTTGCGACGACTCACCCCGCGCCGCTCCCCCAGTCCCCATGACATTCGATCCGTGCTGATTGCGTCCCCCGCGCCATCAGTCGTTCAGCTATGGACTTTCTCACTCTGATTGGAGGCTCAGCCTTCACCCCCAACCAAGCCGAAGAGGTCAAGACGCGGATCAACAAGCACGCCGCTTCGTCCTCGTCGTCGACCACGGCTTCCAACGTCACCGGTTCGTGGGTGTACTATGTCCACCTCACGCCCTCCGCCGACCACGCCCTCGTCACTGAAAAGTTGACCAAGTGGCTCGGTCTTCCCGAACAGTCTGGCGCCGTCGTCCCCGCCAACACGTCCACGTCCAAGACGTACTACGTGACCCCTCGCAACATCTCCCCCTGGAGCTCAAAGGGCACCGCCATCACCCATACCTGCGGCCTCAAGGACCATGTCGAGCGCATCGAGCGTGGAAGGGCCATCACCGTCACCTTTGACAGCAATGTTGCCGATACCGAGATCCCCTTCCGGGACGTCATCTACGACCGCATGACCGAGACCCTCTCCCTCGACACCCCCGAACTCGAGGCCATGTTCGTCGAGGGCCAGCGCTACCCCCTCGAGATTGTCGACATCTTCGCCGCCGGCTCCGACCCCCTCACCATCCTGCGCGCCTACAACAAGGAAAAGGGCCTCGCTCTTGACGAGTCGGAGATGGAATACCTCGTCGAAGTCTTCAAGCGCCAGGGCCGCCCTCCGCATGATATCGAGCTCTTCATGTTTGCTCAGGTCAACTCGGAGCACTGCCGCCACAAGCAGTTCAATGCCAACTGGACCATTGACGATGTCCGCATGCCCGACACCCTCTTTGGCATGATCAAGAACACACACACCACTACCCCCGAGTACACCATCTCCGCCTACTCGGACAACGCCGCCGTCATCCAAGGCGAGGTCGCCAGCTTCTGGGCTCCCGACTACTCTACCGGCAGCTGGAAGCTGACCAAGGAGGTCGTCCACGTCCTCATCAAGGTCGAGACGCACAACCACCCTACCGCCATCTCCCCCTTCCCCGGCGCTGCCACCGGCTCGGGCGGCGAGATCCGTGACGAGGGTGCCGTCGGTCGTGGCAGTCGTCCCAAGGCCGGTCTCTCCGGTTTCTGGGTCTCCGACCTGCTCATCCCCGACCACCAGGCCCCCTGGGAGGTCGATCTCGGCCGCCCTGCCCACTTCGCCAGCAGCATGGACATCATGCTCGAGGCTCCCATCGGCAGCGCTCGCTTCAACAACGAGTTTGGCCGTCCCGCCCTCACCGGCTGCTTCCGCACTCTCCTGACCAACGTCGGAGCCGAAGGCAGCGACCCCGAGTGGCGTGGCTACCACAAGCCCATCATGATCGCTGGTGGTGTCGGTACCGTCCGCCCTCAGCACGCCCTCAAGAACCCCGACGACGTCGCCGACGATGCCCACGTCATCGTCCTAGGCGGTCCTGCCATGCTCATTGGTCTCGGTGGTGGTGCCGCCTCGAGCGCCGCCTCCTCCGAGGCCACTGCCGAGCTCGACTTTGCCAGTGTCCAGCGCGGCAACCCCGAGATGCAGCGCCGCGCCCAGATGGTCATCGACGCCTGCGCCGCCCTCGGCGACGAGAACCCCATTGCCATGATCCACGACGTCGGCGCCGGCGGTATCAGCAACGCCCTTCCCGAGCTTGTCAAGGACGCCGGCTACGGAGGCAACTTCGAGCTCCGCCAGGTCCACCACAGCGACTCGAGCATGAGCCCCCTGGCCCTCTGGTGCTGCGAGGCTCAGGAGCGTTACGTCCTGCTCGTGAACGCCGCGAGCCTCAACCGCTTCGTGAGCATCTGCAGGCGCGAGCAGTGCCCCTTCTCCGACGTCGGCTCCGTCATCGCCCCTGATGAGTCGGGCAACTCCAAGCTCATCCTCAGCGACAGGGAGTCCAAGGAACACCCCCTGCCCATCGACCTGCCCATGCCCGCCCTATTCCCCCCGGGCCGCCGTCTTGAGAGAGTCGTCGAGTCTCGCAAGGTGAACCTGCCCGCGTTCGACTCTGCCGCTGCCGTCAAGGCCGTCATTGGCGATTCCGCCTCCAACGCCGCCATCATCACTGCCGCCACCGAGAGAGTTTTCCAAGTCCCCGCCGTCGGCTCAAAGTCCTTCCTCATCACCATTGGCGACAGGACCGTCGGTGGACTCGTCACCCGCGACCAGATGGTCGGTCCCTGGCAGACCCCCGTGGCCGACTGCGCCGTCACCGCCACCTCGTTCCAGCTCGGCTCCAGCACCAGGAACGGCGAGGCCATGGCCATGGGCGAGCGTCCCCAGCTGGCCCTCATCTCGGCCGCCGCCTCGGCGCGCATGGCCGTCGCCGAGAGTCTTCTCAACCTCGGCGCCGCCGACCTCATCGGCACCCTCAACAGGGTCAAGCTGTCCGCCAACTGGATGGCTGCCGTCAACCACCCTGGCGAAGCTGCTCGTCTCTACGAGGCCGTTCACGCTATTGGCAAGGAGCTTTGCCCTCAGCTCAAGATCTCCATCCCCGTTGGCAAGGACTCGACGTCCATGAAGGCCTCATGGACCGACCGCGAGTCGGGCGAGGCCAAGAGCGTCACTGCTCCCATGTCTGTCATCATCACAGCCGTCTCCGTCGTCGGCGACGTCCGCCGCACCTGGACGCCCCAGCTCCGCCGTGTCGAGGACGTCGGTGAGACGGTCCTCATGTATGTCGACCTCGCCGCCGGCCACAAGGCCATGGGCGGTTCGGCCCTGGCCCAGGCCTACAAGCAGCTCGGCAACGAGTCCCCCGACGTTCGCGAGGTGGACGTCATCGCCGACCTCTTCGACGCCTTCAAGCAGCTCCACGAGAGCGGCGTCGTCCTCGCCTACCACGACATCTCCGACGGCGGTCTCATGACTACCATTGCCGAGATGATGTTCGCCGGCCGCTGCGGCGCCGACATCATGCTCGATGGTGTTGCCAAGTCCGGTTCTGCCAAGGACCTCCTTGACGCCCTCTTCACCGAGGAGCTCGGCGCCGTCTTCCAGGTTCGCAAGTCCGACGAGATCAACTTCAAGCGCTGCTTCGCCACCTGCGGTCCTCCTCCGGGACTCATCCGCAAGATCGGTGTCGTCACCGACTCGAAGAAGCAGACCCTCGTCCTCCGTCACGCCGGCGGCCACGTCGTCACTCTTGACCGCGCGCAGATGCAGCAGTGGTGGACCAAGACTTCGACCGCCATGCAGAGGGAGCGCGATAACCCAGCAAGCGGTAAGTTTACACAATGAAACACTCAAAGAAAAGAGAAAACTAACCTCTGTGCAGCCGAGTCCGAGTACGCCACCATTGCCGACTCGGAGGACCCGGGCATCTCTTTCAAGCTCTCTTACCAGCCCAAGGAGGACATCATGCCCATCACCTCCATGGTGGGAAGCTTCTTCAAGAACGCCCCCAAGGTCGCCATCCTCCGCGAGGTCGGCGTCAACAGCCACGCCGAAATGGCCTTTGCCTTCCGCGCGGCCGGTTTCGACCCCATCGATGTACACATGAGCGACATTCTCGGCGGCCACTCCCTCAAGGACTACGTCGGTCTCGCGGCCGGCGGTGGCTTCTCCTACGGCGACGTCTTCGGCGCCGGCGTGGGCTGGGCCAACTCGATCCTCGAGCACAAGCACGCCCGCCAGGAGTTCGAGGCCTTCTTCAAGCGCCCCGACACCTTCTCCCTCGGCGTCTGCAACGGCTGCCAGATGATCACGCGTCTCAAGGAGCTCATCCCCGGCGCGGAGCAGTGGCCCACCTTCACCGACAACCTCAGCAGGCAATTCGAGGCTCGCTTCAGCATGGTCACCATTGACGACAGCGCCGCTGAGATCCCCTCCGTCTTCCTCCACGGTATGGGCGGCTCATCGCTCCCCATCGCCGTGTCTCACGGTGAGGGTCGCGCCACCTTTTCCACGGCGGGCCAGCTCGACAGGCTTGAGGCTCAGGGCCTCGCGCCGCTGCGCTACGTCGACAACCGTCTGCGCGTGGCGGAGCCGGAGAACTACCCCGCCAACCCGAACGGCAGCCCGGGCGGCGTGGCGGGCGTGCGCAGCGTGGACGGCAGGGTCCTCGCCCTCATGCCTCACCCAGAGCGCACCATCATGGCCGACGTTGCCAGCTACGTCGACCCCGACCAGATCGAGCAATGGGGCGAGTTCGGCCCGTGGATCAGGATGTTCAGGAGCGCCAGGCGCTGGGTCGGCTAATTCTGATGCCGGAGAGGGAGGGGGCGTGGTGTGGTGTGGTGGTGTGATGAGGTGTGTGGTGCGTCTGTCTATCTGCCTTTCTGCTGTCCCTTGGTGCCTGCTCGTATACCGTACCGCTGGGTACGACGGGGACTTCGGGGGGAAACGCAGCGACTGGTCGGTACACTAGATGAGCGTCTGACTGCCACTGGACAGCAACGGCGCAGGACAAAAGACTGTTGGTCGACGCGGGGTCGTCGGGAGGGGGGGCTTACTCTCGGCCGCCTACAAAGGGCTGCATCGCCGACGTACTGTACGGACGGGCTGACCGGGAGAGAGAGTGAGAGAGAGAGGGTGTGGTGTGTGCCGCTTCAAACCTCTATCCAAGTTCATTGCAACCACTGCTCCCGCCCTCCCCCTAGGCCGTCCGTCCATGACAGCCGCCTTCTACACGGCACGGCAACTCAAAGCCGACATCCTTCTTGATGTGGAACAGTGGATGTCCAAGTACACACTGCCGTGCCAACTTTGACCTGAAAAAGCTGCTGACAGCCTCCCCCTCCGATGCCAACCGCGCCGTGAAGGAGAGAGACCGAGAGCCAATAGTCGCCGCGATCGACGGCTTCCATCAGTAGCCACTCGTCTTCCTTGTCTTGTTGACCATGGTCGCCGCCGTTACTGGTGCAGCGTAGTTTCGCCGCACACTCTCCCTAAAAGGCAGGTCCCCGAAATGCCCGTCGTGCCGTCCCAAGAAACACGCACCATGGAAGGATGCCGACATGGAGGGGTGGGAAGGGGAACAGACGGCTGGGTCTTTCGACTCGGCATTTCACCTCACACATGCAGCAAGCAAGCAAGACCGGACGAACGCAGGGGGAAAACAGGCGGCCGCGACGGTGAGCCGCCTGCACATGTCCCAACGGGGGAGGTGGCATGCCTGGGCTGGGCGGCAGGGCGGGCAGTCACTTCACCCGTCCCCGACGGAGCTCTGGAGAAATGATGGAGGGCAGACAGACGACTGTGCGTGCTCTGCTGACGTGCGGAACGTGGCCGTTGGCTCGACCTCAGGGACCTGGCGGCGCCACGCCGCACCTGGCTGAAGATTGTATCTCTAGGGGTCGAGGTGGTGGTGGTGGTTGTGGTGGTTGTGGTGGTTGTGACCCCTGACCAACAGGCAGCCGAGCTTCTCGAAGCGGCATTTCAGTCGCGGGGCATCCGCCCCCTTGCAGGACGAGCTGGAGGGGGGAACAGGGGGGTGACAAGTCAGCGCCCGCCGCCTGAGGAGATTCGCAAGTGGTAGCCTGGCAGGTCACGCTGTCCTTGTCAGCGCACTGATTTAACCGATCGAGCGAGCGTCATGAGGTGAGCGAGCGGCGGTGCTGGAGCGCCGAGACAGTTGTTGGTCGGCACAGGGGGAATGGATGAGACGGGATACCACTATGGCATGGGATGCAGCTTTCAGGTAAGCCTGCAAAGGAGCGGCACAGGGAATAAAGGGGGCGTGTGCTGTACTGTAAAGTACTGTCTGTATGTACAGGGGGTCCCCGGGGGGTTCGGTCGGTGACCGGTGTGTGTGTGGCAGGCAGGTCGGCATCGGCCAGGGGTACCGTGGGCGGCAGAGGTACAGTAAGATCTTACCAATGGCCGGGGCGGGCGGCCTGCGACGTTGGTACTTGGGGACGTTGGGGGACGTTGGCCGGCGGGATGCAATATCGAACCGTAGGCCCGTCTTCGGGCGAACTCGCAGCGCCCGACAGGGGTGGTAGTGGTGGAGAGGATGCGGCCGCAGCAGGGCAGCAGCGTCCCGGCATTCTGGTCGAAGTTCTGAAATGGGATACATGTTCCGTTGTTGCATTATCCAGCGCCGCCAAGAGGACCAGCACCCTGGGGGGCGGGCAGCAGATGGCGGGCGGTGGTGCACTGGTGCCCTCGCTTACCACGGCATGGCGCCATTCCGAACGACGATGGCCGCCTGGCAGTCCAGTCAGTGGTCCACCCTCAAGATCCTAGGCGGCTAGGCAGACAGGGAGGGAGGCAGGCAAGCAACGGGTGACCATCTTGGGTGACTGTCAGTGAGTGTCATCGATAAGAGTTGGGCTCCTGGCCCCATCACCTGGGTCCGGGGAGGGGACGGAAGGCCCGCAACAGGCTGAGAACACTTACAGAAGATCCGTCGCGGACCATGTCTTGCGGTGCTCTGGAGCAGCGCAGGCGGGCGTCTGTGGGCAGCCAGCAAGATGCCCAAGTCGGCAGGTCGGTAGACCCTGTCCGGCATAACCAGCCAACATAAGCAGGGATCGCGCGCAGCAAAGCCAAGCATAGCAAGTTCTCTCTCGTCCGTTGTTGGTTTCCATGGTATGCGAGTGCGTCTTCCCTCCATCCCGTCTGCCAGATCCATGCCCGTCCTCGATACCGCTGGGTTTGGCCTGGTTCACCTGGCTTGTCAGCGTAGCAACTCAATCTGGCAGGCACTGGCAGTGAGGTGCCATCGCCTGATGTTCGCCCCCCGTCATCCGCCCCTGTTCTGCGGCAACCCGCTTGACAGCCTGTCAAAGCGCCCCTACTTCGTAAAGACCATGACCCCTGACCCTTGCGGGGGACGGAGGCGCGCCACTCGGCACCTGGCTGAGAAGAGGGGTGACGAGGGCGGGAGGGCATATTTCTTGCCTGAACGGGCGAAACGCAGTTTTACTACTGTACGAGCCGGAGGCACTAGCACCACGGGCACGCGATGGCGCCAACAATAACGTTCGTACGGGGAGATTTGACTTGAAGACTTTGGGGTAGCGCACCGGAATTTAGAGTCCTCTCTGTCGTTAGCTTTTGTCGGGCACGTCGGCCAACTTCCCCGACGGTAAATGGCCTAGAAGCAACGAGGCTTCTTCGCTTCGCCGGGCATCCTTCTCAGACAGGCGATGATTGACTGGTGGTGCTGTAGAGTCCTTGTCGAGGGATCATGAACCTGGACGTCGCTTGAGTGCCCAGGCCTCGCCAACTCGGCAGAAGATCAGGAAGGTGTGCTGATCGCGCCGGGGCTAGGCTGGGCTTTTCGGTGCCGCCGCGTCTCCGGGGGCCATCGCGGGGGGAAGCGGCAGTGGAAAGTGTCGGCTGTCCACGGAGCACGGAGCCGAGCGGCGGTGGGATCTGCAGCGCCAACAACATGTGAAAACCAAACAAACAACCTGGTCCCAGCGTCTTTCCGATTTTTTCTTTCCACATTGTGACCGAAGAATCCGATGGCACGCAAGACGGGAACATGAATCGTGTTGCGAGCGCGAGGGCCCATCGTTCGGCCTTGGCCTCGAGATGAGGTACTTTGGCCGATCGGCATGTGGGCGAGTGTTCCGGGTGTATTGGAGCTGTAACGGGCACAACACCCCTCAAGGGCCAGTCAGAGTAAGCAAGTGGTCTCCGGTATCCCGATGCTCGTTGCAGGATGTATGTTGCAGGCTGTGGTTGGTGCCATGACGGAAGGCTCGTACGCGTAAAACCTTTTGCCAATGATCTGGATGACCGTTGGCGATGAAGGGAAACGTCCGGACGTCTTCCCGTGTGGCCCGCCAATACACCAGGGTCCCTGATCTGGAAACTCGTGTGCCGACCAAAGACGACCGGGTCAATTCAACCATGTCCCCTGTCCAAATTCGGCTTTGATTGGATGTGACTGCTCGGGTGGCACAAAACAAGGGGGGTCTCGGCCCAGTTCGAGTCCTTCTGGGTCTCGATTTGTGCTCCGGTTCGCCCCCCCCCCCCCCCCCCCCCCCCCACCCACGGGATTGCCGGCATTCGAGACCTACTGCAGCTGTCAAAAAAGTCCCGATCCAAGATAAGGTCACGTTCAACCAAGGTGTGTGCCACGGCAAGCACGGGAAGTCACAGGGCACGCCCTGGCACTGAGAGGGCCCTGGATGGAGGCTAAAGTCGCTGCCAAAACACTTGCGGCAGAAAGCCCTGCGCCGACGAGACTCGTCCCTTGCTCTGAAGGGATTCATGCCTCTGAAATGTCCCAGGAAACAGGACCTGAGCACAGAAGCTTGCAGCGGCCGCTGAGAGAGCCAAAGGGGACACTGGCTGACGCAGGGTCTTGATCGTGGGGATAAGCAGGTGGCGGAGGTCGGCCTGCAGAATTTCCTTCAATCAGAGAGCGCGGGTATCAAAGGCCGTAGGTGCAAGGTGCAATTACCGAACGCCGCCAAAACAGACCAAGGCCCGCCAACGGTTACATGGCGGCTGACGTTCGGTCATCATGGGGGGAGGGGGGCAAGGGCCACCGTCGACCCCCTGGAACCGTCTGATAAAAAAAGATCGAATTGCGACGGTGGGCGGGCGGCAGGCAGACAAGGGCGAAAAAAACCTGGAGCAGCCCTCGCTCGGTTCAGTGGTTGTGTCGTGCCCTTGGCCGGGGTATGGCTGGCAGCTGTCGAGGCCTGTCCTCGCCGTCAGGGGCTGCACAGGCTCCCAGGCACGTGGATCGGACCCTTGCCAAGGATGACACGACCTCTTCCATCAGCTGCGCTTCGGCTTGTTGCCGTGGGGGGGGGGGGTGTCAAACAGATAGGTGATAGTTCTCGGAGAAGGCGGCTTTCTGGGTGTGTCATGGCCGAAAGTGGCTGAAGCGTCGGCAACGATGCAGCTGTTTCCCCGAACCCGATTGCATGCTGCGGTCGAATAGGCTCATGACGCCACGGAAAAGGGATGGCATGATGGACAGCCACTCGCTCGTTGGCGGTCGGGTGTCTTTGCTGGGCGCAGTGAACGGACGGTTGGACGGGCACGAAAAGTCGAGTGCCGTTGGTGCTTCTAGCGGTCGATCTTTGATACCTGTGAGCCACTCAGAGGACGATTCGCTTCCCGAAGCCTATTCAGGCTAGGTCATGCCAGACAAGCCAGGGGCCAGCGGTGGGCCTTGCCGAGCTTCATGGCATGAAGGGGGTTAGAAGCTCCGTGCCCCCTTGCCCCCGTGCCCTCGGCCGGTCGGCCGTCGATGCGAGATAGGCAAGATAGGTAGTGCCAAGAGGTTGTTAGCCGGTGTTGGTTGACACGCTGGAGGGGCCCGTCGTCGTCAAGACTGGGGAATCGTGTGAGAGTCCCCGTTGAAAGATATCAACTTGGAACTCATTCTTGGCACATGACACTCGACTCCCAAGACTCCTCTGTCAACTCCTCCACAAGTCTGTGACGCGCCGAGGTCCTTGCCCTCTTCGTCGGTCAGTCGACCAGGGGGGACGAGGAGTAGCCTGCCCGCGCGCCATTGTGGCGAGGTCCCAGGCTCGGATGCATGCTCCCCGCAAAAATCGCCGACAGATCTTGGTGAGCTCAGCCACATGCAGGGGTTGGGGAATATCAGAGAGTTGTGTTGTGCCTCGCCAAAACACCAAGAGCAGACCGCCTCGCGCAATGGACAGGCCCCAGATTGTGTGCTGAATCGCATCTCGGTCTCGTCTGTGGCTGGCTTCGGTAATGACGGATGACGGATGACGGATGGCGGATGTCGGGGTGTGTGAAATCGCGGCTGATGCGGCGTCATATCAGCTCTGAATCGGACCTTCTCTTGTCGCGAAGGAGCGCCTGCGGGGTGACCATGGGGGATGATTCATCGAGGGTCGAGGGTGTACTGTGACTCTGAACAGCTGTCACCGGCCCGGCTGTGAGAAGCATCCACTGCTGGAATGCCAAGATAGAGATGCCGCGCCGCCTCGCGACGGGCTAAAAGGAGATGCGGAGCCCCGATGAGACTCGATGGGCCTGCCCGGCGCGATGTAACCCTGCAGGGATACATGATCCCCGCTACTTGGGCTCGGGACCGAAGGGGACGCCCGGACTTTGGTGAGCGCGGACCAGAGACCAATCATGTGCTTTTCCAGAGCGCCCATCCGCGGTCGACGTCCAGGGCGTGTCTTTAGGGTGGCACCCTGCCCCAAAGATCTGCCCGTCGTTTCCGCTGGCGCTGAAATCAGCCGTTAGCTGCGAGGACGGCGCGCACAAGTGCCCTGGCCCCTGGGCCGTTGAACTGCCGATGATCCCAACGGTGTGCAGGTCACCATGATTAAATGCCCATGTAAACCTTGCTGGAGCAACGCCTCATCCCTCCCAGAAAAGGGTAAAAAGGTGCGCAGATGTTGGCCGTTTGCGGGCGAGAGGTTGTTTCATGGGCGAAACACAGTGTGCACAAGTTCCTTCACAGCCCTGTCGACTGCAACCACTTGAGGGGAGAGAGAGGTACATGATGATGCACCAGGGACGGCCACTCAGGGCACGATTCCGCTCTGCCGGGCGCCGCCACACGCGTCGAAATTGCCGGCAGGGTGGTCACAAGTACAGACAGCAGCAGTTGGTACAGTAGTTGGGGCTGGTTGGCCCAGGTCTCGCTCGATCTTGCAGCCAGTCCGGCAGTCGTCTGTTAGTTGTCCGATGATGGGTCGAAAGGCCGTGCTTGGTCTTCGAGCCGTCTCCCACCTGATGAGACGGCGTTGGCTTCAGCGCTCTGACCCTGGTGTCAAGGCCAGCCAACCACTTAGTGAGTAATGGCCCGACTTCTCGGAACTCAGGAGTCAGGACAAGGCTCGGGCTGATGCCCAGCGAGATGACACCGCGGCCGTCCGAGTCGTAACACTACACGAGTCGCAGCCCGGCGAAGCGTGCTTGCATGCTTCCCAATTTGGCGATGAGTTGGGCCGACCGAGTGACGGGATGGCCGACCGCTTAAGTGACGATATTGAGGTTGGTGGTGGTTGTGGCGCGCTGTGGTCGTTGTCGGCTGCAGATGAGTATATCATTTACCCATGACAATAACCGATGGCGCGCCCCCTGGTCGGTTGGGCGTGTGCACCTTACGATCCCTCTCGGCTGTGGAGATTTCGTCTTCCGCAAGAAGCAACAATCTGGATTGCCGAGCGGCTGCGAGACATCCGCCTTGGTTCTGCAGACTGTACGTACTTTATGTACGTACAGTGGTGTTTGTGTCGTCCGGGGTGCGAAGTCGAAGTCACCATATCCTGGGAGCATGGAATGGCTTGTTGGCTTGTTGTCCAAGTCGACGCCCGGCTGGTGTGAGAGAGAGCCTAGTGGAAAGATCGTCGCTGTCGTGTGGAAAGTGGAGTTTACGAGCAGTGCAGCACTGGCTGGCGCCGGAGCCATGCTTCCACGATCGTCTCAACCATCTCAAGGGTCGCGGCGAAGTGTTGCACAACAACAAGATAGGAGAGGACAGGCCTGGGACACCAGTATCTGCATATCTGTCGGTCCCTCGCTCGTTTGCTCGTTCGCTCGTAGGGGTATTCGGCTGGCTTCTCCGGGTTTGGCCCCCACACAGTCGGCAGAGGGGTGTCGCCCCAGATTATGCCGGCCCGGAGCGAGTGGCCGGCAAAAGTGGCTGTGTTGCGGTGGGAGGATTGACCCGGGAGATGGGCATGTGCCTCGCCCAAAGGGTGAGCAAAAGGGTCCTGATTGAGCTGCGAGGCTCGAGACGACTGCGGGCCAGCGGATGCCGCGCCCAAGACCACAGACCAGGGCATTTCATTCGCATTGTCTGTCCGAGACGGGGCCCGGGCGATAATGCCTGGAACGGGAAGCCCTGGTGATGTGATGTGATGTGATGGGTGACGGGGCCCAGAATGACGGGACTTGAGGCGGCATGCCGTTCCAAGCGGCAAGGCAAGGGATGGATGTGCACGCCGCGCCGCGGAAACTTTGACGTGGACGAACAAGACACGGCAGCGCGCGAGCTGGATTCTGACAGGGACCTCGTCTCTCCTGCAGGAAGGGCAACCGCACCGCACCGCACCCTACACCTGGGTCAGGTCGAGTAACAGGGCATGCAGGGCGCCGCTTTCGGAAGTCTGGGGATATTGACGACGCCAAAACAGACGAGTTTCCGGAGGATGAAGCCGAAGGACCAGGCGAAAAGAAAGACAGGGCCGGGCCTTGCGGTTTGCAGATCGTCTGTGACGGACGCCGGCACAGGCGCTTGACACCCGCTCGCTCTGTTGTTGTTGAGGGTGTGTATGGACGGACGACAAGAGGTCAGATAGTGTTTTTCGAGTCAGGCGCGGGTTGGTTCGGGCAATTGGGTGTCGGATGTCGCTCGGGACAGGCATATCTCGTGCGGCTGCGGAGCGTGACGACGTCGTTGTCGGGCTGGGCAGACGACAGCGCCTTCGCAAATGGCCCGCCGAGTGGGGAGATGAGACGCCGGACATGATTGACAATGGATTGATAATGCCGGTGCGGGCCAGCAAACAGCACGAGGCCCTGGAGGCCCTGAGGCGTCCGTGGAGCCGGCGTGTGCTGGGGCGGAGGCTGTGGCTAATGAGCTGGCAAGGATTATCTGGGGAAACGCGCAGGGAAGGCCACTGCCGACGGGACTTGTGCGAGTTGGGTAAAACGTGCTCAGCAGCGCCTGTCTTACGTCCGTAGCTAGTGATGCTGGGCCCACAATGCGGGAATATCGAGGGAGTGTGAACGGGGTTTATCGGGCGCAAGGCCGGCCGACATGACTGGCAAGGACAGGCTTGTCTTTCCGTACGCACCCTTGCCGGGAGATTTTGTTGTTGGCGTCGTCGGGGAGCGAGGAGAAGGAGGCGGAGGTCGAGGTGGAGGAGGGGCCCTTTCCTTGGGGGGTTCAATTGAACTCGGTCATGAAATAAAGTGCGAGTAGAGTTGCGTGTGTCGTGCGCCGACTTGGACTTGGGGGGCGCGCCCCAACAGTTTCCGGCCCGTCCAATATTTGCAGGCGAAGACCGAAAATGCTGCTAGTGAAGGCCGAAGTGCGAGCCTGTCTGTCCTGGTACTGGGCCAGATCTCGCTCGGGAAGGCGGGCAAAGGGACAACGAACGAACACCCCCCCTTTCACACCACACGTGGCGGCACCAGCGTGTCGTCGAGTGTGTGGTGTGTGTCTTTCCGTCGTGAGGTTGCGCCTTCCCTCCGATGTGACTCGGAGTTGACCGGATCCAGGGCAAGAGGGAGAGAAGGAGCTGAGCTGGAAAGGGGGGGAAGGGGCAAGGTGCCCTGCGTGCATACCTGCCTGAATTCGACACATTTCCCAGCCAGATGGGCCTGTCAAGGAGGGGTACCTGCAGCTTTCATTCAGTGGTAGGCGAGGCAGGACCGCAATATTGGGAAGGCAGTCGGTTGGTCGGGCAAGAGCGACCGTCAGTCCGACGACATGTACTTTTCAGGGCAGGCAGGCACCTACCAAATAGGGAGGCAGGCACCACAGGGAAGGGCAGCGGCGGGCAAGAGGGGCACAGACAGGATGTGATGGAAGGCACAGCACAGACGACTGCGCCCGCCCGGGCCTCAACTCGTGGAACAACCACCGACTTCCATCGCTCCAGTCTCCAGCGTCCGCCCAAACTTCCATGGAACCACTGGGCTGTACATACAGCCTGTACCGCAGCCAAGTGCCGTTGGGGGCCATCGCCCAGAATATTCCCACCATCCAGCTGTTCCCTTTTCGTCCCGTCGTCCCATCTCCCAGCCTAGGAACTCGCTCGGCCTGGAGAATGAGATGCACTCCAGACCGACATCCCGTCCACGCCCCCCAAGCTCACCAAAGACACCCTCCCTCCTTTCTTCCCCAGCCGCCTCCTGGCTCGGATCGACTCAAGCCTCTCGCCTGATGCCAAGAATGCCGCAGAGCAGGCTGAAGCAAGGCCGGCACGATCTAAGACCTTTAGCACCAACTGCGACACCAACACCACCAATCCCTTTTCCGTCGTCCGGCACTCGCATCGCAGTCTTTGGACCGGGCTACCAGCCACGACAACCTGGACTGGACTTGTACAGGGCAGGTGGTGGGCCTACTGGAACCTCCGTGTTAACCTTTTCTGTTCGTATACCCTTTACGAGACGCGGCGTGGAATTGCGCACCGAAGCGTGCAAGACAGAAAAAGACGCTCCCCGGGCTGAAATCCGAAAGGCCGCTGCCGCCGCCGCTGCCGCACCCGCCCGTCCGCCCGGTCTGGCCTGGTCTGGTCTGGGCCAGCTCGATCCTGTCTCTACTTGACTCGGCCGCTCATCACTACCACGCGATCCAAGCTCCGATGTTGCAGTTCCGGACAACACTTGTACACTCCGTCGCTTCGTCGACGCCACGACCACCAGCCATCCGAGGCACGACAACGTCGTCCGACCCGACTGGCGACTGGACCCCCAGAACCCCCAAGCAACAGACCGTGTTGTATGTGTGTGGGTGGTGGCCGGGGGCCTCGTGGATTCCGGAGGAGCTGCCAAGAAGGGTGTGCAGTTGGTGGCAGACCGGCAGCGTACCCAATCACAAGCCACCCAACCCGTGTTCGTCCGTCGCAACATCGTGCCATTTTTCCACAGAAGCTCCACGTCGAAGGAATGTCGTGATGACACGGCCCACCGACGAGTCTGCCCAGGCCAGCCAGGCCCTGGCACCCCCTGAGCATTGGGAGGGGGACGCCCCCAAGTACCTGACCCTTTTGGCACTTTTGGACGGCTGTCAGACACGATAGGTATCGTCCCCGGAACCCCCAAGTCAACTTGTGTTTCCGACGGGTCGTCAGCAACCCCCTGTCCCTCGATACCGACCGACAGACTGACTACAGACGAACTGCGGCCCAGAGCACCCCCCCCCTGGCCTAAAGCATCAGCACCACCAAATCGGCCGACCTGCCGGCTGACCACTAACATGAAGAGCGTGCGCACCTGCGGAATACCACATGTTCGCTTGCTCTCTTTCAGGAATGAAGGTGCGGTTTCTGGGCCGTCCCGGCAGCCCATGGCGCATGTTGCTCTGCTGCCGGGAGAAACATCAGTTCAGCATGGGAGCCAGGTCTCACTCACCCTTTTATTCCGCGGCCTCGCTCGGTCCGGCCACGCGAACCATGCGGATCAGAGACAACAGCCGACCAAGGTAGCCCAGAACAGCCCAGAGACACGCCTCGCAAAAAGACAAGAAAATCACGCGTTTGGACAGGTTGACAGGCAACCCGAGGAGATGGAGAGGACACCCAATCCTACGAACCGAATGCATCCTGCCACGTTCGTTCAGTACCGTGCTAGCCAGCCCCTGGACTTATGTCCGTCTGTCTTATGCGGGCACATCCACCATTGCCCACCCGCATCACGCATCACATCTTGGACTGGGGCGGCTCAGGTGAGAAGAGCCGGGGTGGCCTCGTGTATTGAACGCACCGCCGGACAAGGCAGGTGTACTTGCGCCCCAAGCAACCAAGCAGATGTCCCTGGAGCCCAGGCCAAGATGGAAAGACCTCGAGGCGCAGTCGAGGCACGGGATGGCGGGACTACTGAATCCTCAGTTCCGGGCTCAGCTCCGGGAGCACTGTCGATCCGCCAATGTGACAAAGGGAGCCGTCCTCACATCCCGTCACCAGTGACGAACCGGGGCGGCGCGCGGGCGTAAGGTCGGGGCTACGACCGAATTTCGTCACAAGACGCCCGGAAGCATGGCAGGACGTCTCCTCTGTCTTATCGCGAGCATCATGGAAGTCCACCGAGATGCTGCTCTTGCTCCTCAACTCCTCCACACGCATTGGCCCCGAACGGACCACCATTGTGTCGGCAGTTCCTGGGTGCATCCCTCCACCCATCCCACTTCACGACTCGAATTGCCACCCCTGAACCCCCAGAGCACGGCTCGCGCTTTGGATCCTGCCCCCTTTGCACTTGGTTATTTCCCCCCCTTCGCCGCTCGGTACTAATATCACGCCAAAAGCTACGCCCGAACAAGCCGAATGCCGTCATCCTCCTCGCACATCTACCAATAGACCGTCCGCGCTTCCGGAACCCAGGCCTTGGATCTTTGGCGCGCACCTGCCTCTTCCATCCCAGACGCCTTGCCGCCTTCTCCCTGGCTGGCAGGGCGGGTCAGGCATGCTTTGATCTCGGTCCATTCTCCTAGACAAATAGCCCGGGAACCGGGTTCAAGCGACCAACCACCTGGCGGCCGCCACACTACTGAGGCCGTCACCCTGCCGTTGGGGGGTGAAAAGGTTCTTGAGCAGTGAAAGACATCGGGAGAATGCGGCCACAGATACTGGGTGCAAGTTGTCGGGCCTCCAAGTTCGACGGCACTCTCGCGCGGCAATGCCGTGTGGCTCGGGCTGGGCCTTTTGCTGCAAGACGCCAGTCGGCTCGACTCGCTGGCGGCCTGGCTCGCGTCGCCCAACCGCAACGGCACCGGGTGCTTGGGAGCGATAGACACGTGTGGTGGGCATGCTTCCGCCGGAATTCTGACAAGCCGCCGCCGCCGTGCTAGGCCTGGCCGCCTGGGCTAGCGACTCTCTCACAGAGGGGGGGGGCGTGTGTCCACGGCTCCTACGCTAGTACGGATCGCACGTGTGTGCGCGCCTAGGGGCGGTACTGACTTCATTCCCGCCTTTGCGTGGTCTCTATCGGTGCTTCTTCCCGGCTATCCTCCACCCCCCCATCCACCCCGGTCAAAATGAGCCAAGAGTCCGGTCTGTTGGTCCCTTTGGTACCGTTCTGGGCTCGGTGTATCTCCCCCCAGGCCTGGGGAGCCCAGGGAGCCCTGTCCAGGTTCCACACGTCCTTAGCGATGGAGATCTGTGTCTAAGTCCCCCAGAGCCTCTGAAAAGCCACCCGGTCCCTCGTCGTTACCACACCCTCTCTACGACTACTTTTCCCTCCTCTTCCTCGAGTCTCTTCTTCCACTACACCGTTCACCAACGTCGACTTGAACACTACCAAACAACTCTCCAACTATCGTGGCACTTGTTCACATCCAGGAGTCTCGACAAATCAGCCTCCACTCAACCTGATCTGATCGGCTCTGAACGACCCGGCCAGGACATTACCGCAGCTGGTCGGCTGCTTTAAGAGTTTCTGATACAGACCAGGCCGCCCGTCTACAGGCATATTCTCGATGGGGACATTATCTCTGAACGCTCACCCTCGTTTGGCCGCTCCGGATTCTCCCCCCGAACTGGTCAGCCCCTCGTCGTCTACATACTCTTCCAGGCCCTCGCCGCCCGCCGACCTCCAATCTTGGGCGTCGTCCTCCAGCAACGGCCCAGTCTCGCCCCCAATGTCCAGCTATGACAGGAGCTCGGCTGTTGTCGTGCCCGAGCACAGCAAGCTCGCCGATGATGGTTACATTCGTTCCGACGCAGCACAAGCCCGACCCCGCCAACAGCTGCCGTCGCTGAGCAGCCTCTTTGGGCCGCCTTCTTCGATCCGCCCGCTGCACTCTCCCATGTCTGACCGCCCGAGTGCCTTCCCGGCAACCTCACCCCTTGATGCGCCCCGCGCCTCGCCCGCTTACAGCGAGAGGTCGTACTCGACCTCGTACTTCCCGCCCTCTACATCACCTTCCACCACCCAGTCTCGCGGCAGCTACAGCTCAAGATATGAAAGCGACCGCCCCTCGTCGCTCTACCCAGTCTCTGGCGCTTACCAAGGCCCCGAGTCCCCACGACAAAGGGAGTTTGAGCATGCCCGCCGCGACTCGAGGCACGACAGCATCTCGGGGGCTCGATGGGCGACATCTCAGGACGGAGCCAGGGTCGATTCGTCGAGGACGACCCATGACCGTTACGGATATCAGTTCACTGGCAAAGATGCCGGGCCCAGCTACCGCGAGCAGATGGCGCCCCCGACGCCTTCCCTGATGTCGTCCAACGCGCCCAGCGCCCATGTGCCGGAGAGCGTCGTCGCCACCGATGCCCTGGGACCCAAGATCTGGACGGGAACTCACTTCCTCCCGCGCTTCCTGCGGGCAGCCGAGGTTCCCGGCGAGGGCATGTGCTACTTCTACGACGACGGCACTCACTGTAAGACGGTCATTGACGGCGAGGCTGTCAACGCCCACTGGGGAGTTACCAAGGCCGGCAAGCCTCGCAAGAGGCTTGCCATTGCCTGCATGACCTGCCGGGAGAAGAAGATCAAGTGCGATCCCGATTTCCCGCGGTGCGTGCAGTGCGAGAAGTTTGGTCGTGTGTGCAAGTTCAAGAACGCGTGAGTTACACCATCCTTCTTCCTTAAGCCTTGGACAGAAGACTGACTTTGAACAATAGCCCACGTGGTGGCCACAATGCCTCACCGTCATCCTCGCCTGCCGAGGTGAGCGAGCCGAGGCGGCTTGCTGGACCCCCTACGACCCATGCATCGACCAGCGACTCGAGCACCTCAGTGTCGCCACGGACACACGTGCGACTGCCGTCTCCAGAGCCACCATCATCGCACAAGAGGATGCGCCTTGGATTCGACACGCACGCTTCCATTGTTCGGACGGAGGCACCGGCTCAGGCTTACGACCGGCCCAAGACAAGCAGCCTCCCGTGGCAGCACCGCCCCCTCATCGAGCTTCCGCGGATCCACGAGGATGTCATGCACGGCTCATGGCAGTCCCCGCCGTACGTCTCCCGCCCGCTGCTCTCATGAGCACCAGCGCAGATGCCTGTCGCCCGGTCCCGGAACCCGTCCGACTGACTGAACCAAGAAGATCCGACACTCGTCGATAGCGGCAGGATGAGCTTTATTCACACTGTATCATGGGCGAGCAGAGCAGAGCAGGGGGGACAGGGGTTGGAAAGGTGGATGGTCTTTTGCATTTTTCTTGCATCTTAGCACGGCGTTCTGGTTGTATTCCCACGCATACACATTTTGGGAGGAGCAAGATTTCCCACCGCACATGGCATTTTGGTACCTACCTACAGAGGAGGAGAAGGAAGAGCGGAACAGGATTTCGGAGTGGCGATGTTGGCCTCCGGGTCTTGGCCTGTCCGCGTATTATATGGAGACCCAAGCAGAGATTGGGTGAGCTACATCTATCTACAACATGAACAAACCAACATGACTAGAGAGAGAGGATACTTGTCTGCCTATCTGTGACCACCTTAGAGGGTACTTTTGTGTCCGACTTGCCACCTGCTGCTCCTTTGACGGGGAAGTCGGCCCCAGTGGGCGGAGGGGGGCCGATGGGCTTGGCTTGGCGGGACAGGAGTCTGGGTAGGACCAGGCAACAGGGAAGCTTTGGCGAGTGCGAGCGAGCAAGGAAGGGGACCCGGTTCATCTTCCACATGCAGATATACCGAAACAGAAGGTCCCTGTTGGCGGCGGACATGGAAGAAGGCTGGAGGCGGCATAACAACATGGGGAGAAGAGGAGTTGGTGCCGGGCCGCAGCAATAGGTACAATACCTAGCAGTGGATGGATGCATATGCCTGTCTCTTTTGCCCGTGTCTGTGCTGTGCCGTGCCGCACACGCGAGACGAGGGGGCCTCGAGACGGAACGCAGTGGCCGGCAAGTAAGAGCGCCAAGCAGTGGCCCATGCTCGATAGACCCAGAGATGGCGTGAGGATTTGCCGGCCGCGGAATTGGTACGGTGGGCGGCCCCTCTGGCCCTCAGGCCCCTCAAAGCCCCAGGTGAGGATAGGTGTACGGGTATTATTAAACATTATTGAGTACTCTTAGGCCAGCACCAAGTCCCTGTCCTGTCCATGCTGGGGCGGTTGGTTGGTCCTTCGGACAGGGGGGGGGGGGAGGAACATCGGTATTGGGGGGGTATTGGTGCTGGCTACCGTAGCCGTACCGTACCGGAGGGAGCAGGGGATACTCTGAAGGTAGGGTAGGGGGTTCGGGGGACAGGGAACAGGGGACTCAGGGGGCCGTGGTGGAGAGGGGGGGCGTACGAGGAGCAAATATGCGGAGGCGACGAGGGCACTAGATGGACGAGCCAGGGGCGTAATGGGAAGCGACAAGCGAGCGGCCCAATGAGGAGGCTCAAAGGGGACTTTTGGTTAACGAGGGGGGCCGCAGGCTCTTGTGGTCATGCCGTGGATGATGTGTGTGATGTGGCCGTCTTTCTCCATCGAGGGGGAGGAGGAAGAGGAGGAAGAGGAAGCGAGGCGAGGCGAGGGCAGAATAGGACAGGACAGGGCGGGCGAGACGAAAGGGACCAGTGCGTCCGGGTGCCGAAAAAGCTTCTTCTTCAGCGAGTGCCGGCCGGCCAACCGTCTGTCTTGTTGCTTTTTCCTAGAAGTATTCCGGGCACACAGAAAAAACACACACACACTGTCTCTGCGAGCATCCTCCTTCCGATCTCTTCCTTTCCTCTCAGCACTCTTATCCCGGCTGCCGCCGGTCGGGCATGGCCGAGAGCGCGCTTGTTCTCGGCCGTCCAAAGCGATGGGATGGGACGGGATGGTCCTTGGAGAGTGTTGGGGAAAAGGGGGGAGGGAACGTCTGAACATTTCCTCGGAGGGGCCGGGCGGGGACGGAAAATCGGGTTTCGGGCCGGCCGGCGAAAATACGACGTGGTTTTGCCGGGTTCTGCTTACTTAATGCATGGTTTAAGCGCGTTGGGTGCTTCTGCCGGTGCGTGCTTCCTTGCGGGCTGGGGTTCGGCCGTCACATGCCCGAAAATTCGGGTCCGAAGACCGAGATTGAGTGACGGCCGTGGGCGGGGCACGGGGCTGGCAGATCTGGGTGTTTGCGGGCGCACGTGGAGGAAGGGAGATGAGTAATGGAGATTCGTGAGTCGTGGAAGCCAAGGGGATGGGGATTTCACTTGTCATGCTTGGCGATTAGTCATTTTGTCCACGTCATGTCGCGACTCCATCATCTCCGAATTCACCGAGTGAGCAGTGCCGGTGCAGATGCAGCATATTGGCAACCTGGCCCATACATACATAGACTTGCATGTTGGTGTAGATCACCCGCCACTCTTTGATTTTCTTCCATTTCTTCCCTGCATTGTCGATCGCAGTCGGTACATCATGTTGCTGCTCCGGCCAGCGTTCCGGCCCCTGCGCAGAGGTTTCCTGCCGCTCAGAACATTTGCCTCATCCCGGCCACCACCGCCACCACCCTTTCCGACGGTTGCGACATGTCCGGCGCCGACGTGCTCATGCGCAGACACGCCGCCGCCGCTGGAGGGTCTCGAGATTGACCACGTCGGCAAGCTGAACGGCGTCATGTCGCCCTATGCAGAGCAAGTGCTCGTGTGCACGGGACGGGACGACTGGCCATCACGCATCGAGGAGGATGACAGCGGTGATAACCTGGCCGCGGACTTGAAAGAGCTATTTGGCCGGGGCGGGGAGTTTCGAGACGTGAGTGCCCCCGCCCCGGCGCTCAGGATCATCGACTGACATGTCTACAGCCTTTTCACAACGTATCCATCCTAAACGCATCCTTCCCCTCGTCTGTCCCGCGCCACCGCACAGAACTGCAGACTACATCGGCATATCTTCTCCCCAGCTTCAAGTACGTGCCTTTTCTCCCACGCGTGTCCTTTGACAGCGTGCGCGCATTGGCTGCTGGGTTCCTATTGCCTGAGAAGCTGCACCCCATGCATGACGGTCTATCGCCGATTCACCGCGACAGGCTTCTCAGAAAGCCTGGACTTCAGGGGCTTTTATACGGTGTGCGGGACGTTGAGGAGATCATGGTCCTCATCTGTGGTCATGGGGGGCGTGATGCGCGCTGTGGGCAGTATGGACCGTTGCTGAGGGGGGAATTTGAGCGTCTGCTGCCGGAATTTGGCGTGCAGGTGTTGACAGAGGCTGTCGAGGTTGAAGCTGATGTGTCTGGACCGAATGTTCTAGAAGATGGACGGCAGCAGCAGCAGCAGGAGATGACCACTTCTGGAGGAGTGTCTGCTCGTGTTGGACTCATCAGTCATATCGGCGGACACAAGTTCGCAGGCAACGTCATCGTCTACATTCCCCCAAAGATGCGCCTGGCCGACAGCGGCGAGCATCCCCTCGCTGGACGGGGAATCTGGCTCGGCCGTGTCGAACCACGGCATGTCGAGGGCATTATCACCGAGACGATCCTCAAGGGAGCCGTCATTGCAGACATGTTCCGCGGTGGCATTGATCGTGATCGATCGGTACTACGAATGTAAAGATGAGCATGTAGATTAGAAGAATAAATGTACACCACCACCAAGTAAAGCGTCAGATGACGTTGATGACTCGTGATGGCCACGTGGAGTAGACGTTGTCGTGAATCGCAAGGTCACGTGACGGCCCCGACGACCCAGGAACCCGATTTGTTGAGTCGCGAACCCGCTCTCTTGTCGGTCATTGAAGTCGTTGAAACACCCCCGGTCGCCATAGGTGTTCACAACTCGACAAACAAAACATCTTTCCTTCTTATTCCTCTTCATCATCCCATGACGTATTTCATCTCCCGATCCCTTTCCGCATCATGTTGACACGGGGCGTCGGCCGAGTCGCGGCGCGCGTCGCCTCGGAAACTTTGACCACTGGCACCACACCGCCGCCGCCTCCGCCTCCGTCACTCTCATCCACCGCCGTCGCCGCCGTCGCCGCCCCGGTGGTCTCGGTCTCGGCTCCGGCACAGTCACTGCCTCCGGCGAGGCTGCGGCAGCAAGCCTCACGTTACTCCCAGGTGTCCCGCCCAGCAACAGCCAAGCCAGACCCTCCTCCTCCATCATCACCACATACCGAGGGATCTCACCCACCACCTCCACCACCAAGAAAAACACCGCGTAAACTCATCGCCCTCACCCTCGTGCTCGCCGCCTCCGGCACAGTCTGGTACCTCGTCTCCCCCGACGCCCTCCCCACCGACCGCGTCCTCAACACCGAGCGCTTCACGCCCTTTGACCTCATCGCCCGCGAAACCGTCTCACCCACCTCCTTCATCCTCACCCTCCGCCCTTCACCCACCACCTTCTCCTCTCTCTCGCCCGAGGATATCGCTTCTCAACTCGCAGAGCCATGGACGCGTCATGACCTCTGGGCTGTTGAGGTGAAGCAGCCCCAGCTCCAGATCGCAAGGGACTATACCCCTCTACCACCTTCTGCCTCGGACGACGCAACCACCATCCGTCTCTGGATTCGCGCCGTCGATGGCGGAGAGACATCGACCTATCTCAGCCGTCTCCCCGTTGGCAGCAAGGTCGAGCTCCGCGGACCCAGGGGCAGCTTCGACCTCTCCTCCCGTCTCGGCGTCGACCGCGCACCAGCACCGCCCTCGTCACCTCCCTCACCCGATTCCCCATCCTCCAAGCGTCGCAAGTGGGATAAAGCCCGAAACAGAGAAGTTGTCTTCCTAGCCGGCGGCACCGGCATCGCCACAGCCCTCCAAGCCGCCCACGCCCTCCTCGACATTGCCGACCCTCCAGTATCCCCTCGCGCCCCCCAAACCCGCGTCCGCATCCTCTGGGCCGTCCGCTCTCAAAGTGACATCCAACAAACCACCTCCCCTGCCGTCTGGACCGTCCCTGCCCCTCCCGCTCGGCCACCACCCCTCTCCTCCCCTCGAACGTGGTGGTCCTTCCTCACCGCTCCCCGAGGCCGAGACGATGCCGCCCCGACAGAAATTACCTCGGCCTTCACTGCCCCAACGGCCCTGACCCGTCAGATCCTCGACCTCAAAGCCCGTCATGGCGATAGGTTGACTGCCCATTTTGTTGTTGACGATGAGGGGACCTACATCTCAGCTGCTACTGTCCTGGCTGCCCTAGGCGGACCAGCGGCTGCCGCCGCCTCCACGGGTACAGATGAGAAGCAATGTGTCTTCCACTCGCAAGCACTTCACGTCCGCATGCCCGACGGAGCCCCTAATGCTGGCCGGAAAGACCTAGCTCGGCGCGAGGACTGCGGATGTCCCGGAGATGGTCGCCCGGGCAAGGACCTGGCACTTGTTTCCGGACCAGACGGCTTCATCGCGGCATTTGCCGGCGCCAAGCAGTGGGAGGCTGGCGGACAGGTCCAGGGTACTGTTGGCGGTGTACTGGGCGAGCTGGAGAGAAGACATCCCGGACTCCTCAAGGACTGGATAGTGCTCAAGTTGTAATCATGGAGCGATCATCACGCATATACACTGCACATAGAGCATCACATGGCGCTGGACATTGGCCGAGTGGAAATACATGAAAATATCATATGAGACCAACCCCCCAGTTGGTCGATCAACGCTGAACTCCGTATGGTTGATGCAATCAGGGCAGTTCCCTGCTTTTCGCGTGCTCCGCCCCCTTCCAGTTCTCTAAGTGCTCTGCACCTTTCTATAAGACGGCGGCCGTAGCGCCCGCCGGATCAGCTTGGCCGCGTACGGCGGAATGAGCGAGATGGCGACAATCGCCAAGACTCGCCAGTAAAAGCCCCTAGCCTCCATGTTAGCAGATTCCCTCCCTAGCTCTGGCATTCGGGACTTACACGGTAGTGAGGTATGCAAGATCGTAATACTCGCCCAGGAAAGGAATAGACCCAATAAACATTACCAGCGTGCCCACGATGGACACGACCATGAGCCAGTGCCACGTCGTAATCTCAATGGCCACCATGAGCAGCTCGTTGAGCACGAGCGCAGTATACGACACGGCCACCATCTTGGGCCCGCTAACCTCGGTCAGTAGTTGCGAGAGGCCTTGGATGACGCAGCCCTGATACACCGAGACGAGCACCCAGACAAAGAACGTGCGGTAGGACAGCGATCGCCCTGTTGTCAGCTCTCGGTAGAGCTCAGGATAGAGGTTGGCCAGGTTCTCGTCCACGTCCGTGTCCAGAACAAGCGAGAAAACGGGGAAGGCCGTGTACACGGTGGCGTATCCGACCAGGAGCCAGTTCTTGTAGAGACCCTCGGGTTCAAACTTGAGAGCGATACTGAACATGGTCTGGCATACGGCGATGATCAGACCGCGGTGGATGACAAACTGCGCAAGCTTCGCGCTGCGTTTGTAGCTGTTGCGCCCGTGCCACACGAGCAGCTTGGTCAGGTGGAAGAAGTGCTCGATGGAAAAGTCGGCCGCCAGACTCGCCTGCCGACCCTCCTTGCCAACGATACCAACGCCGACGTCGGCGGCTTGGATCATGGACACATCGTTGCCGCCATCCCCGATGCAGCACACCCGCTTCTTGGTGAATTCCTTGATCAGCGTCGCGACTTCGGCCTTCTGGGTGGGCGAGCAACGGCACGCGACGACTGTGGGCAGCTGGACGGCCGCCGAGATGAACTCGAGCCGGAAGTGTGTCAGGAACAGTGCAAGACTCTCGCCGTCGATCAGGAGGCACGCATCCTTCTTGCTTCGCAGAAACTCGAGGTGTTCTTGCGCGTGGTCCCTCCTCTTCAGCTTGGCCACAGTGTAGATGTATTGTCCTCTGGCCACCAGCTTGGAGCTGACGGCCACACACCGTGCCGTCTCGACCTTGTCGCCCGTCAGCATCCAGATCTTGATGCCCGCGTTACGCAGGAGCTCCAGGGACGGCTTGACGTCTTTCTGCAGCTTGTCCTCGACGCCCGTGACGCCAAGAAGCTCGAGGTCTCGCTCCAGGTAGTTGGATACGATGCTCTGCATGTTGGAGTCCCGTCCGCTGATGGCCATGGACGCATCGAGATGCTTCCGCGAGAACTCCATGTACTGCTCGTACGACAGCCTCTTGCGACCAACAACGAGCGTGCGCAGTCCTTCGCGCGCCATGTTAGCCGTCTCCTCGTCCAGCCAGTCGTTCTCCACCACGATGGAGCTCATGACGGTGTCTGCGCCCTTTTGATAGAACCAAATCTCGCCCTTTTTCAGATCGGGCTGGCTGTCGTCAATCGACTCGTGGAAGTGGACAATGATGCCCATCCTCTTGCCCTCCGAAGTGAAGGGGAAGACGTCGAGGATGCGCACCTGCACCACAGTGCGGTGATTTTCTGTGGCTTCCAGCACCATGCTCTTGCGGTCGCGGTAGGTGAGACGAAGCCCCACGGATTCGGTCCACCTGACGATGGCAATCTCGTCGGGTGACGAGGCCTGGTACGATGTAACTACCTTGCCATCCTCCTCGTCGGTGGTTGGGGTGACGTTGTGGCACAGGGCGAGGGCCAGCACCACGTCTCGGACACGGGAGCCAATCTCTCTCCTTGTGCGCGTCGTGCCAATGTTCGCCGTTGTTGCGAACGTCGACGAAGGTGTGATGAGGACCTTTTGCGATGCCGGGTCGACGGTGGGCTGGATGTGGAAGCCCTGTCTGACGTACGAGACGACCTCGTCCATCGCCTCGTTGGCATATGAAACGGTGCCGACATGAATCTTCTTCATCTCCATCTCGTTTTGCGTCAGCGTTCCTGTCTTGTCACTGAGCAAGTACTCGATTCGACCAAGATCTTCAGGAATCGTGCTCGTCCGCACCACCGCCCCTGGGATGCCGGAGTCACGGTGAATGAACCACGAGTACACGCTCTTGCCAAAGTCCAAGTTGACACGGAGACTAATGGGCACAATGGTCGAGAAGAGGACCAGGAACCGCATGATCTTGATGTACCAGGCGGCGCCGGCCGTCTGCTCAAAGCCCTCGAGGGCCACCAGGATGACGGACAATGCCAAGGTGATGGCGCATAGAATCTTGGTCAGCGAGTTGATCTCGTACTCAAGCAGTCCAGTCTTGGACCGGGATGGTGATGTGCTGAGAGCAGACCGAGTCTGCGTGCCGGTGTACATGATGACGGCTAGGGTAGTGGCTTGGGAAGCGATTACGGTGTTTGCCCAGGCTGTGTGGTCGATGGACAGGGGCGCCGAGTTGTTGCTACCTTCGTCCGACTCGGGGTCCTGGGGCCCATCTCCGGGAACGGGTTCGAGCTCCAGAGCGCCGAAGAATTCGTTGACCTTCTTGTCCGGCTTGCCGCCAGTGACTCGTAGCCGGACCAGTTCCTCGGTCGCCAGATTCTGCGACAACGGGGAGGCCACGCGCAGCTTCCAGTCCGTCTCACCATCAAGCTGATCGGTACGGATGAAGGTCTCGCCGGCGGAGCCCGAAGAAGCATCGGCTTGGTCCTCGACTTCTTTGTCCTTGCCCTTGCTTGATCCTTCACCGTCATCAATGAGGAGCGACTCCTCCTCTTTCACGGGAGCAACAACGCCTTCCGGAGGCTGTGTAGTGTCCGTGGTGATGCACTTGAGGATGACCACGTCGGCCGGGACCCGCTGGCCCTTGGATAGCTTGAGGACGTCTCCGACCTTGAGGTCTCGAGACTTGCGCGGCAGCTCATAGACGGTCGAGGAGACCTTGGGCCGGGGGCCATCGCCTTCCATGAGCTCCTCCTCTTCCCGAATGTCGGAAAGTCTGTCTCCTGTCTTGGCAAGGTTCTTCCCCCTTCCCCGCGTCGCGTCGGACTTGAGCTTCCTGCGAGCCGGCTGGCCACCGGTCAGGGCCTTGCCGGGTTCCTCAAAGTGAAGAACTGTGTACTCCTCCGAATTTGCCTCGTTATCTCTCCGTCGCCTCTCGATATCGTCGTATGCCTCCTTTCCCATGGTGATAACCAGCACAAAGGCCAGGGGTGCGATGTAGGTTGTCAGGTAGCCGATACGCAGAGCGGGTATTGCTTGCGACAGCGCAACAAGCAGAAAGTACATGTTGAAGAAGAAGGAGAACTCGTTGTAGAGAGTGACGGGGAGGAAGCTGAGAGCGGTGTATTTTGCGTTGGAGATGATGTTTGGCGCATAGCGGGTTGACTGCGCTAGGCCAACCGCCACTATCCTCGACGTCGACGGGTCGTCCTCGTCCTCGGTGTCGTCTTGGTCGTCTTTAGCGCCATGGTGTTCACTTGTCGAGCTCATGAAGCTGGGCAGGCGCAGGGTGGAACCAAGAGCGGCGAGCCGGCCGATACCCTCCTGCGCAAAGGAGCGACGCCGTGCGGACCGCTTTCCACTGCCACCGGGGAGAAGAGGAGCGTCGTCCTCAGAGGCGCGGCCGTCGTCGCCAAGCCTTGACGATGCGCCCTCCATGCCGCCTAGGAGAGCCTGGGAGTCATCGGCGGCGCCATCCCTATCCTGGCCCAGCTCGCCATAGCCCTGAGCTCTCTTGTTGCGACGACCACCCATGCGGAGGTTGCGCAGGGCTATTCTAGGAGCCCTGGGCTCGTCGGCGTCGCGGCCGTGTCTCGTCGTTGGGTTGTTGGAGGAGACCACAGGGTCGAGCTCCTGGATATCGAGGTCGAGATCCGAGTCGGAATCGTTGGGGGAGTCTGGCGGGCCCGCGGGACGATACGAGCTGTTGGAAGGCATCCCGCCGCCTATGGCGCTACCTGCTCCGGAAGCGGACGGTCAGCGGGAGGCGTGTGTTGGGTTGGTCGGTCGGTTGTGTATGTAGGTCGGTAGGCAGGTCAAGTGCCGTGGGGTCGGTCACGTAGGCAGCTGCATAAGTTCTTGAGGTGTGGGTGTCAAGTGTGGTGTGTGGTGTCGAGGGGACTACTTCAAGTAGTTGTCCTTGGTCGGATCGAGGGAACGGTGGACACGACTAGGTCAGGCATTGGCGCTAGGGACCCTGCGCAGCTTGTGTCGAGACAAAGGTGAGGGAGAGGACAGATCAAAGATTGATGCGCATCAAGATCAAAGGCCAGCGACGACGGGAGAAGTCGAGGTCACGAGGTTGAATCAAAATCGGGGACCACGGCAGCTGATGCTAGGTCACTTTTTTAGGTTGCCGTATGTTCGAGTTTAGGGGCTACGTAGCTGTTTGCTAGGCCATCATCAGGAGGCACCTGTGCCGTCAACTTTTGGGGAAGCTGCAAGCCCGGATGGTGCCGCGTGGCCTCGGACGAGGGACGACGGGGCAGGGACGGGAGGGATCCACTGGCAGTCGCTGCTTCCCGTCGGGGTCCGGGCACTTCGGGCGCGGAAGGAGCATTCTATTCACTGGAGGCAGGCCGCAGACAGGCAGCAGGAAGGAGCAGAGCAGAGCAGGAGCACCGGCCAGATCAGCCAGCCACCCAGGGGGGCTGGCCCGTGCTCCAAAAATTCCTATAAATTGAGAGCTTCCTTCCCCCAATCTTTCTGACTTCTTCTTCTTTTTTCTTCATACTTACCTTGTTCGATTTCGGGGCGCTCAAGAAAGCCTCGGAGTAGAGAGGATGGCCTGCATTGCACATCGCGGAGTCGGCCTCTCTCGATTGTCCTTCGGGGCCATCGCGGGCGGAATTTTTGATTGTTACTCGCAAGAGTCTCTATTTTCATTATGCGCGGTGCTTGCACCGTCATGAAGAAGATGGTCCATTATGAGGCTGGTCTGCGCCCAGCTTCAAGTCCGGCTGCTGCAAACTCAAGTCGCGTCTATGCTGTCGAGATTGACGCGTCAACAAATGTGATGCTGAACCTGGAACCGTCTACTCCTTGTGTTGTCCCCTGCCCACGGTCGCGTCCACCTTATTTGAAACCAGGAACCATCACCTGGCTCCAGCAACGGCTACGTGTCGTCTCATGGCTTCTCCCGTCTGCTGCCTCGCCTCGTGATGCCATACGGAGGCACAGCCAAACGTGTCCTGCGGTTGAACCTCGGCCGCGGGATTCTGACACGCTCCGTTCTCGTTGAGGCGTTGCGGAATGACGGAACCACTTTGCTCGTTGCACCAGCCAGCGTGACCCTCCACCTCCTGCCTGTGTCCACTGACCTTCACTGTGAGGTGGCCTGGACTGGACCAAGTGGACCCCCAGCTTTTGCTCGTGCTCGTGCTCTTGCTGCTTCCTGCCAGCTTGCACCCTTGGGCCCCTTTGCCATCGAGTCGCCCCGTCGCATCCAACCCAGCAGCTCCCACCTTCCAACTCTATTAACTCATAATCATCAACTTCTCCCTCCCGAGAGGGCACCCCATATTCCAGCATTCACCATCATCGGCCATGGCGCCCTGTCTTCCGGTTTCTCTGTAGATACTTCCAACAATTCCGTACGTGTCGCTATCTCCCAGGCCCCCCCCCCTTTCCTCCCGTCATTTTAGATGAGCCTCCTGTGATCCCTGCTTCACGTCGCCTTCTTTGCGCGCCACGGAGCGCCATCCCTCGCCGCGGCCCCCCTTCTCACTTGACATTTTGCGCCGTCTGCTAACTTTTCTTGCGGCATGCCCAGGTTGCGCCGCTGTCTTGGGTTTTGAGTAGCGATTTGACTTTCCCTCGCCCACGATGGCTTCTGCAGCCAACGCATCGTGGCACCCGGCCATGATGCCGAATAATTCCACCGATGCTTCTTCCGATCCCCAACCAACTTCTGTCGAACCTCCTCTCGAAGATCTCTCCCACGCGATCGAGCAGTCGACACCAGAAACCGAAACCGAGATGACGTCCAATGCAGCCGCAGAGTCCTCTGCAGACGCCTGGCTCGCCGAGGAGCCCAGTGAGGACTGGCTGGCTCAAGAAGAACATCCTACAACAAACGAAGAAATCAAGGCCGCCGCGCCGACCGAACAAGCTCCCGAGGCAGCTCCTGAGCCTGTCAAGACTTCCGACCATGCCGCATCCGCCGGCCCAGTCCTTGGCCACTCGAGCTCCATCTCGTTCGCGCGGACTGTGTCGCACGACATCAGCTTCGCTGACGATGAAGAGTCCGACTGGAACCTGATGAGGAACGACACCGACCCTTTCAAGTTCATGCCGCCCAACGACCGGACCAACTCCTTCCCTCCCGTGCCACCCGTCGCTGAGCCAAACTACAACCAACAGGATGAGCCGAGCCAGCCCGAGCCTCTCCCGCAACAAGATGGTCCAGGCTTCGATCTGGAAGGCGATGAAGAGCAAGTCGAAGACGGCCCGCAGTTCGCTGGACGAGATGCCCTGGAAGATGGAGAGCCCGACATTGGTTCGCGCTTCGTTGAAGGTGTCCCTTTGATCTCCCACGACACGAACGGAGACGACTCCCAGGCCGCCCCCAACGGCTCAGCATTCTTTGGCGATGAAGCCGAAGCCGCTGCCGAAGATGACTTCTTTGGGTCCATCAACAACTCGGCTCCGGATGCCTCGGCGCCTGCTCCTTTGGAGCGCAAGTCCACCATGCAGGTTATGGATTCCCTGGGCACCGCTCCTCTCTCGAGAAACGACACGCTGGAAGACATGCCCGAGGAGGCCGAGGAGCAAGGGCAGCCTGCTCAGGCAGATGAAAGCACTGCGGCCCCTACCGAAGACCTCGCCTCCAAGTGGCAGCAAGCCTTTGCCGGGGATGACGACGACGACGACTTCCTGCTCGAGGACAGCGCGGGTGAAACGAAGGAAATCGACCCCGCGGCCTTCTTCGGCAGCGATGACGAGGGTTTCCTCGAGGACGATGAGGACACCGCCCCCGCGCCTGCCGTTGTCGCGCCGGCGGCTCCTCAACAGGCGCAACCCTCGCAGAACAAATACGCACCACAGAGCACCTCTCCGTATGCTCCCCAACAGCACGCGGCCCCGAACCCGTACGCCCCGGCTGTTGCCGCTCTCCCGACAACGCCATATACCCCTTCTCCGACAACTCCCCAGTTTCCCGCGGCCACGCCTTTTGCAGCACAGCCGCTGGGACAGGCTGCCTATGGCGCGCCTCCGCCGAGGCCTGAACCCTCCAAGGCCCAGAGCTTTGCGGACAAGTCCAAGGGCGGCTACTCTTCGCCGTACGACCTACCAATGGACGTTGTTAAGCCCAGGAAGCGTGCGAGTGTGCAGCACCTCCCGAGGTCTACCACCCCTTCAACTACACCTCTGGCCCCGCCCATCAACCTGCCACCACGGAGCTCGAGCATGAACGCACCGGCACCGCCGCCCGGTCCCCCTGGAGCGGCTCACGGCCAAGGACCCCCATCAGCAGGCCTCAGGCCTCCTTCCTCGGCGTCACCGAGCAAGGAGAGCTTCTTTGAAGACCTGCCGATTACGGTCAAGCCCCGTTCAGCATCACGGCAAAGCAACCGTATGCCGTCTCCCGCCTTCAGCGCGCCGCCTCAGGGTCTGCCCCAGGGTTCTCCTCAAGGCCCTCCCCAAGCATCGCCAACGATGCCGGCGTATGGCCAGCCTGAGCCTGCACCGAGCCCGTCATACCTGCCCCAGGAGCCCGTTCAACGGGATGTCCCAGCACTGGCGCAGTCGACGCCTCCTGGTATCGCGAATCTGGTCGCGCCACCTCGCACCAACCCATACGCTTCGCTCCAGCCACACCCAGCCCCGTCTCCTGCTATCCCTGGCGCCAGCCGGTACTCTCCTGCACCACCTGGGCAAGCTGTCAACGGTACGACTTCGCGCCCCGCGTCGGCGAATCGCTACTCGCCTGCGCCTACGGGATCCCGGACCCCATCTACATCATACAGCGCCCCGCCAGCGCCGGCCGTCCTTCCACATCTCCCGCGCACATCTAGCCCATTGGCGCACTTTGAGGTTTCCCACGACCGGGCGGCTGCCGCTGCTGGTCCCAACGGCGATGTCCTCCCTCCCTTGCAGCGCGTGAGCTCGTACGAGCCCCGGCTGCACCGTGTCCCTTCGCTTCCTCCCACTCGGGAGGTTGAGGAGGAAGACGATGGAAGGGCGGCAGCAGCTACCGCTCCTCCCGTGACATCTCCGGTAGAGACAAAGTACGCGCCTCCGTCGCCGCCGCTGGCTCGTCACACGCCCCCTCCTTCGGCTGGACTTCATGGTTCACCCAGTTACACATCGCCCTCGAAGAGACCTGGCTCCAGCTACGCTCCTCAATCGCACTTCCAGGCCGACTACGCCCCCGTGGCACCGCCCAGGTCGCACACCCAGAGTCCAGGCTCGGTCACCGGGAGCCGTGCCGGCCGACGACCTTCGTCATCCCATGGCCCAACTTCGCCGCAGGCGTATCATTCACAGCCTGCCCACGTTCAGCCTGCACGCCCTACGCACCGCCCTCGCGGGCCCTCTCAGAGCTTCAACCTGGTTGCACCAACCGACGGGCGAGAACAGGATCCTCTCCAGAGATGGAAGGGTACCCCTGTCATCACCTGGGGTATCGGCGGCACTCTTGTCACGTCGTTCCCTAAGGACATTCCCCGGTACGGCATTGGTCAAACTGCGCCCATGATGATCCGCGCCCCTGGCGAGGTTCATCTGAAGACTGTGAAGGACATTCTTCCCCTGGAGGAGAGACTGGCCAAGTTCCCCGGGCCGCTCAAGGGCAAGGCTAAGAAGAAGGAAACCGTGGCCTGGCTCACTGCCGGCATCGAGAGCCTGGAGAGGGAGCTGCCTGCCCTCGGCCACACCTCAGCGCAGTCGCACGACGACAAGAGAATGACCGAGAGAGTGCTTCTCTGGAAGGTGCTGAGGGCATTCGTCGAATTTGATGGTGTTCTCGAAGGCAAGGAGCCTGCGGAGAAGGCCGTCCGGGACATTCTCACCCCTTCTCTTGGAGGGGAACAGACTGCGAGCTCCCTTTACGGCGGCGGCCCTGTCGGCGGGATTGACCCATCTGCTATCACCCAGATGCAATCCGAAGGCGTCGATGCTGGCGCTGTCGAGGTCATCCGCGAGGCTCTCCTCCAGGGTGACCGCGAGAAGGCTGTCTGGGCTGCGGTCGACAAGCGGCTGTGGGGCCATGCCATGCTCATCTCTCACACCGTGTCTCCCGATCTGTACAAGAAGGTGGCCGACGAGTTTGTGCGCAAGGAAGTCAACTACACGGGGCACAGCAACGAGTCCATTGCCGCGCTGTACAAGGTGCTCTCGGGCAACCACGAGGATTGCATCGACGAGCTCGTGCCGAGTCACGCACGAGCAGGCATGCAACTGATGAACACAACGTCAGCGGCCGGCTCTGTGCAAGACGCTCTGAAGGGTCTCGACAAGTGGCGCGAGACTCTGGGGCTTGTCCTGAGCAACCGAAGCACGGACGATATCCAGGCAATCAATGCCCTGGGTAACCTACTCGCCACCTACGGCCGCGCGGAGGCCGCGCACATTTGCTTCATCTTCTCCCGAAAGGTGACGGCCTTTGGTGGACTTGACGACACCAACGCCAGTTTCGTGCTGGTCGGTGCAGACCACAGGACCCAGGGCGAGCAGTTTGGTAAGGAGACCGAGGCTCTGCTCCTTAGCGAGGTGTTTGAGTACGGGCTGTCTCTGGCTAGCGGCCAGCTGTCGACCGGTATTCCTCACCTGGCGGGCTACAAGCTGCAGCACGCCCTGACCCTGGCCGAGCACGGCTTCAGGGACAAGGCCCTCCAGTACTGCGAAGCCATTGCAGCATCCATGACGGCTCAGACCAAGAGGTCACCCTACCACCACGCTGTCCTCGAGTCGGCCGTGGACGATCTAAGCCGGAGACTTAAGCAGGCACCCAAGGGCGAGTCATCGTCTTGGATCTCCAAGCCCAGCCTCAACAACGTTTCCGATAGCATGTGGAATCGGTTTAACAAGTTTGTCGCGGGAGACGAGGCTGAAGACAGCGCTGCTGGCAAGACCGCGGAGGGCGGTGTCGAGTCGGGGCCTTTTGCCAGGATTGCTGGGGGCACACCCACCATCAGTCCTTCGCCATCGACAACCAACTTTGACATATACAACACCGGTAACCCGCAGATTCCAGGCTACCCTAGCGCTCCGGCTCTGCCCACGGCTCCTGCCACCAGAGCATCGTCTCGATATGCACCTATGGGAGGCCAGCCGACGGCATCACCTGTTGCTCAGGCCCCGAATCCGCATGAGCCCACCTCGTATGCACCATCTCGCCGGGTCTCCAACGACTATGGCCAGCCTCCGGCGGAAGCACCCCGTGCATCGATGGACTCGCAGGCTGGAGGGTACGGCGGCCAAAGCTACACGCCTCAGTCGTACACGCCCAACAACTATGGACCGGCGCAGCCGGCGTCGCCCCCGTCTTCTCAGCCGGAGGCTCTGTCCATGGCTGGGCCCCGGACGGATCGGCCGCCCAGCGCAAACCCATACGCGCCATACTCTGGTCATGCTACTCCAAGCGCACCGCCTGCCGCAGTTGACGCCACGCCCGATCAGGGCTACCAAGCTCCTGATCAGGGTTACCAGGCTCCCGACCAAGGCTATCAGGCTCCCGACCAGGGCTACCAGACCCCCTCTTACGGATATGAGCCGCCATCTCAAGTCTCCTCGGACGTCCCCGAGGCCCAAGCGGCTGAGCCAGCTGAGGGTTCCGGAGGCTACGAGGCGCCGTCTTACCAGCCCTACGGGTATGAGCCACCAACGTACAACCCCAACTCGGAACCGACGCAGGATGACGAGGACGATGCGCCAAAGCCCAAGAAGAAGAGCTTCATGGACGATGATGAGGATGACATTCCCGCGCTACGGGCACCTCCGAGCCAGGGCAAGTCCAAGTCGGAGATTGACAAGGAGAACGAAGAGATGTTCAGGAAGGCTGCGGAAGAAGACGGTAAGCGCAATGTCAATGACTTCACACTCTGGACCCTTGCTAACATGGACATAGCCAAACGCGCTGCAGAGCAGCAGGCAGCCAAGAAGGGCGGCTGGGGATTCACCGGCTGGTGGGGCGGCAAGAAGGGAGAAATGCCGTCTGCAGAGCCGGCGCCAGCACAGGGCAACAAGCCGATCAGGGCCAAGCTGGGCGAGTCCAGCAGCTTCGTGTACGATCCCGACCTGAAGCGATGGGTCAACAAGAAGGGCGGCGCGGACCAGGCGCAGGCCAAGACGGCAACACCACCGCCGCCTCGCTCCAACGCCGGCACGCCGCCGCCGCCAGGCGCTCAGCCTGGAGGACCACCTGGAGGCCCTCTTCGGCCCCCGACCGGCCCTCCCATGGCCAGGGCGCCTTCGCAGGAGAGCTTGGGTATCCCACCCATGCCAGGCATGCCAGGCAGTGCCCCGGCCATGGCCAGGTCTGCATCGACGCAGAGCCTCGGCGCTCCTCCTGGTCCCGGGGCGCCCCCGAGCAGGCCACCAAGCCGGCCGGCCACGAGCATGAGCAACGCGAGCAGCATCGACGACCTGATCGGCGCCGCTGGGCCGAGGAAGGCGGGTGCGAAGAAGCCCAAGAGGGGCGGTCGTTATGTCGATGTCATGGCAAAGTAGGCCAAGGCGGCAGTATCTGCCATGGTGATGGACGACGACTGGAGTTTGGTATTACGGGCGCGCGTTATAGAGCACATCAGTCTACGGAGATGTGCTGTACCATAGAATTATTTTTGTAATATATGTTTGCGGTTCAGTCATGACTGGCTTGAGTGACTGAGGGCCAATACAGGGGGCGTGGAACAAGACAGACGCGACTGAAGGCAGTGGAGGTTCGGAGGGAGGTTGAGCGAGCAGTAGATCAGGAGTACCTGTGCTGTGTGTAGCTGCGAGGCTGACGCGTAGGTGTGACAAGTGCGCTGTAGATTTGGATTCCACTCGCCGCATCTTGGTGGCTGCAGGGCCTGTCAGCTCCAGTGTCTGGTTAGGCCCGGCAGGTACACCGGAGTGCACGTGGAAGTACCCCACACGTCCACGTCCAGTGACCTGTGCCGCGGTGGAGCTGCGCAATGCTGCAGCCTTCTGGTGGCGGTAACATCAGGGCCTAAAGCCGACATCTTCCCAAACTCCGGAAGAAGACACGCTCGAGTGGCTTGTTTACTTTCTGTTGAGCTTCCTTGGGTTTCTAGTCAAGCTTACGGAGCCTTCGTCTCGGTTTGCGTGTGTTTAATGCGCCGTGTTTGTCGTTGGTCCAAGCATTTGTCTCAGCCTTTCTGACACCTTCCGTCTCCCGCGACTGCCTGCCTGCACCTGACCGACACCACAAACATCACCTGCAACTCCTACCTACGACTTACCTTACCTACCGACCTCTCGCCACCGAAAACGTTGCCTACGACACCTTTAGGCTTCATATCCTGATACCCAACTCCATCCTCGCCGACGATCTCTCGACCTTGTCCTGCCACCCGGCGTAATGCGAGACCTCCTCTGAGCTGCCGACAACCCACCACATACTACCACAGGCCACTGGCCGCGCAGTCACCATGGATTACTCCAAGCTGCGGGCGGCCGCCATGAGGGACGGCGCAGACGAAGAAGCCGTTACCGTTGATACAAGAGCCCTGATCGACAAGGTGCTTGCCCGGTATTCGGGCGAGTGGACAACGTTACGAGAGTTGATCCAAAACGCCGCCGACGCCCAGGCGACCACCGTCAGGGTCAAATGGGAGACGCTCCCCTCCACCTCTATACCCCTTCCGACGACAACGAACCGATCCGAGATCCTCAAACACATCATCACGAATCATACACTGCGGCGGCTAGTCGTGCAGAACGATGGCCAGCCATTTACAAAGACAGACTGGGGCAGGCTGAAGAGGATCGCTGAGGGAAACCCCGACGAGACCAAGATCGGCGCCTTCGGTGTCGGCTTTTACAGCGTCTTTGCAGACTGTGAGGAGCCTTTCGTGAGCTCCGGCGACGAAGCCATGGCCTTCTACTGGAAAGGCAACGCCCTCTTCACCAAGAAGACCGTGTTACCTGCCGAGCAGAGCACACGGGAAACCGCCTTCGTCCTGGACTACAGAAATACGACGACGCCTCTGCCAAATCTGCTGTCTGTTAGTCAGTTCCTGGCCACGAGTCTGACCTTTGTGGCCCTCCAGCACGTCGAGTTTTGGATCGACGACTACCGGATTCTGGCCCTGCACAAAAAGTCGTCGCCCAGTATTGAGGTTCCCATCCCAAGAGATCTCGAAACCAAGACCAGAGACGGCCTGATGACTGTCAGTACCGTCGACCGGACGAGCACACAGATCGATGCTACCTTCATGGGTGTCATTGGCTGGAAGCCTACCATCACCAGCAACAAGCAGACCGACTCGTACGGCGTCGGTGCCGAGGTCCCGTCCCTGCGCAACTTCTTCTCGCGGCTGACGTCGACGGCATCGCAGGCCGGTCTGAGGGGCAAGGCGCACAAGGAGGAGGCTCTGGCTCAGGAGACGATTGCCGAGGACGTCACGAAACAGTCGACTTCGTCCATCTTCCTCCGCGTTACAGCCGCCTCCATCAAGACAAAGGTGGCGAGCTCCTTCGCTACCGAGCTCGAACGTGCCACCAAGAAGCCTCCGCCAAAAACAACAAAGATTGCCATCCTCACTTCGTCCTACGACGAGACCCAGGCCACTGAGAGCGCAAATAGCGGCTCCATCACCAAGTCTGCCGATGTCTTCGCCTCTGTCCTTCCTAGCAAGAAGCCCGGCGGCCGTATCTTCATCGGCTTCCCGACGACACAGACCACGGGTGCTGGCATGCACATCTCGGCGCAATCAGTCATTCCCACTGTTGAGCGTGAGGCCATCGACTTGAACGCTCGATGGGTCCGTACCTGGAACATTGAGATGCTCCGCGCTGCCGGCATCATGACAAGGCTGGCTTTCGTCGATGAGATGAACGAGCTGAACACAAAGCTTCTCCGGTCTATCGCCAAGGGCGCCAAGATTACGAACAGCGACGTCGCAAAGTTCATGCCCGAGGCCATTCACATTCTCAAGACATTCTCCTTCCGCGACTCCACGCCGAGCGGCCAGGTGGCGCAGATCATTGAGGAAGCCTTCTGGACGTCCTACCGGCGCGCTTCCATCGAGGTCTACTCATCAAGGGGCGTCCTCGACACCACAAAGGTCCGCATCGGCTCAGAGGAGATGAGCAAGTTTGTCGACAGCATCCCCGTGGTCCCTCCCGAGCTGAAGCAGGACCCATTCGTGAAGAAGCTGATGGACTTTGGTCTCATCAACCCCATTACTGTTGATGACGTCCGTCAGGAGCTTGAGACCAAGGCGATGAACCGCGACCAGCTCATCAACTTTATTGCCTGGGCGGGTAAGAGGGCCATCACAGGGGAGCTGGACCACGCAAGCAAGTCCAAGCTTCTCGATGTTGCCGTCGCTACCATTGGCGATGACGATGGCAGTTCGGGCGATATCATCACCCTTGGTTCCATCACAAACTACCTGGTCGTCAACATGATCCCACCCACCGTCCCGCTGCCGCCGACCACGATCCCGCATGCCTTCACCAGCGCTCGATCGACTCAGGAGCTGCAGGCGCTCGGCTGGGAGCCTCTCGAGATTGTCCCATGGCTGCGGTTCCAGCTCATGTCTCTCTCCGAGAAGCCCGAAGCCGAGAACATGACCAAGTCGCCCGAGTTTGCCCTCAAGATCCTCACCGTCCTGTCCAAGGCATGGGACAACCTTCAGCAGGCGCCCAAGAACACGGTCATTACGCTCCTTCAATCTCACACCGTCATGCCGACCAAGACGGGCATGAAGAAGCCGTCCGAGGCCTTCTTCCCCACAGTCAAGCTCTTTGACGACCTGCCAGTCATCCAAAACTGTCAGAAGCTGAAGGACAAGTTCTTGCAGGCCCTCGGGGTGCGCAAAACGGTTGACCTCGACACAATCTTCACACGACTGCTGAGCCCATCTGCCGAGGATGGCCAGAAGCGGTGGAGCCACATGGAGTTGATCAAGTACCTTGCATCGGTCCGAGACGATATTCCCTTTGCCGATCTCAAGAAGCTCCGGGAGTCCCGCATCTGTCCTGCCGAAGCTGGACCCAAGGGCCTGGAGCCGACCAAGGGCACCACTCAGTTGTACAAGGTTTCCGAGCTCTTCCAGCCTCAAGACACGCTGCGAGCGCTGGGGCTACCGATCCTGCAGTGGCCCGGTCCTCCTGGCAGCTTCCTGTCGAGTAGCCCCGAGGGTCGCTTCCTCGCTAGCCTCGGCCTGCGGCCGTACCCCAATGTTCAGGAACTCGTGGAGATGATGGCGTCAAAGGATGAGCAGCTGAGGGTCCAGTCCATGACCTACTTCATCGCGAACCATCACATCAACGGGTATGCGGCGCAAAGCATCGGCGCAACGCCCAAGGCGATTCTTCCTCTACAAGGCGGCAAGGAGACAAAGCTTGTCCCGCCGTCTCAGTGCTTCACCAACCCTGCCGCAGCAGCCCTGGGCTTCAGCATTCTTCGGAGTGACCTACACCCTCACGCAGACAAGTTTGGCGTCATGAAGGAACCGCCAATCATTGAGTGTGTCTCCCGTCTCCTAGCCCGTCCACCAAAGGACCATGCTACGGCGGTCAAGCTCTTCTCGTACTTTGATCTACGTGGGCCGGACATTGGCGGATCCAACTTTGCCAAGCTTAAGGAGGCCCCCATCGTGCCCGTCTTCCGGCAAGACCGCAGCAACCTGGCTGCTAACGAAAAGGGGGGTCAATCACGCGAAGGCGCCGTGGTCTACATCAGCCCGCTGCGGTGCTACCTCGGCACCTCGACGACATATGGAGACATTTTCGATTTTGTCGACTTTGGAAAAGAGGCCAACTCGTTCCTGTTCAAGTGCGGCGCCAAGTCGGAGCCTACCAAATCTGAGCTGGCCCAGTTGGCCTGCAACGAGCCGGCGCGTCTGCTGAGTATTTTGCAGAGCCCGGAAAAGTACCTGGCGCTGCTCAAGACCTTGGCGGAGAGCTTTGGAACACTCAAGAGGGACAAGGTGCTCCTCAAGGCCATGCGGTCTGCGCCGTTCCTCCTTGCCGCACGGGAGATCATCTCGCCGAATCAGAATAAGCTCATTGATGTCGAGGATGAGGATGATACGCCCATGAAGCAGTTCCATCTCGCTTCGGCCAGCCAGATTGTCATCCAGGATGATATTATCAGCTACAGACTCTTCAAGGAGTACCTTGTCACCGCTCCCGAGGATGAAGTGCTCGAAGACTTCTACATCGCGCTCGGTGCGCAGAAGCTGAGCGACCTCGTCGAGGACCAGGCCAGAGTCGGCCCGCATGTTGAGAAGCAGGATGCCGCTCTGAAGCTGAGGAAGCATGTGCTGGAGAGGACAAAGATCTTCCTCCACGAGTACAGTGCCTACAGGAGGGACATTGTGAAGCATGACGCCAAGTGGCTCGAGAAGAATCTCAACGTGGAGTTTGTACGGTCACTTGCGCTTCGCCGATCCTTGAAGGGACATAACCAGATCAATACGGAGAAGCGATCCGCCGCGAGTGCCATGACGAAGAACGGTTGGGTCCTATACATCTCGGCCGAGAGCAAGACAGATATGTACCAGGTCGGACAGGCCATCTGTCAACTCATCCTAACTCGACCCGGCCAGCAGGCATACTTCTTCTTCGAGCCATTCCTGACGCTCGACCTCTATGGTTTGAGGGCGCGCGGATACAATGTTGACCGTATCCTGAGGGCCAAGGCGGCCGAGGCCCGCATCGCGGATGAGGAGAGGCGCCAGGCGCTGGAGGCTGAGCAGAAGCGGATCAAGCAGCACGAGCAAGAGTGGTCCCAGCAGGCCAAGGCTGCTGAAGCTGCCAGACAGGCGGCCATGACCCCAGATCCGACGCCGTCGATGCCCGGGTCCTTTGGTAACGACAGCCCCGAAGAGTCTCACCGGCCTCCATCGACCCAGCAGTCCAAGCGTGGCACCGGCCTATTCTCCAATCTGTCACGTCGTCTCGGCTTCGAGAACAACCCGAGCAGCAGCAGCAACCAAGACGAGAGTGATCATCTGCAAAAGTTCATCGACAACAAGCCCGCGCACGACGAACCGAAGCCGACACCTGATGCTGGTGGTGGCAGGCCCGCTGACGACGGAAGGGTCACGAACCCGGCGACTGTCCACCAGAACCTGCTCAATGCCATCCAGTCGACACGGTCCCACGACTCGAACCACCTCTTCTCCCCTCCCACTGTCAACGAAGTCAAGGAGCAGGCGACGTACTGTGACCGTACGCCAGCGGCCAACATCAGCTTCATCGCAGAGGCCGCCAACGGCGTCAAGGTCTTCGTCGCAAAGGACATGGCCAAGGACAGCGGCAAATTCCTCACCGCCAACCTCGGCGCCATCAACACCTTTGCCGCCCTCCTTGTCGAAGTTGGCGGCGTCTACTCCCTGTCGCCCAAGGTCATCCACGTCTTCCACGATCAGGCAGGCGGTACCATCGCCTTCAACAGCAGCGGGAGCATCTTCTGCAACTTGCGCTTCTTCCTCCAGCTGCACGCCAAGCGCCTCGAGGGTCTTCCCGGCGCCGCTCAGGCAGAGGCAAAGTCCGAGGCTGCCATCTGGTGGTGGGTGGTGCTTGCCCATGAGCTCGCTCACAACTTGGTCCAGCCGCATAACTCGGACCACAGCTACTACACGTGAGTTTACCCCTTGCCTTCATGTAGTTATTCTGTAACTGACGATGTCCTTAGTGAGTCTTTCATCCAGCAGTACTTTGCAAAGATGGTCCTCAAGACTGCCCAGTGGACAGCCGCAGCCGCCGCGCAGCCCCAGGCACCTCCTCCCCGACCGCTTGTCGCCGCAGCACCTTCGCGGAGCTCATCGACGGCCACGACCGCGCCGCCGCCATATAGCCCGACGAATGAGCAAGCTGGATCCAGGACCCAGCATCGCGGATACAATAATTTCTGATTAGAAGACGTGCTTGACTTTGCCTGCACATGAGCATCATTGTTTCGGCGTTTCGGGACACATAGCCGCTTGCCCTTTTGCGTTGTTCTCCTCTCAGCCTTCTTTCTGTCTTCCAGAACTCCCGGTATATATCTAGATAGACCAGACCATTCACCAAGGACGGCATCAGCATCAGACATGTGCGTGCGGCTTTTCATTAGAAGAAGCAATCAATGCAATTTCTCTGGTTCCTCGGGGTTATCGGGTATTAAAACGACCTGTTTCTGTGTGACCCCTCTGTATCAAAAGTGTGTCCTCGTGAGCCTCGTGCAGATAAATGTCTGCCATGATATCCCGTACTCGCAACAATAGGCCGTAATACACATGTGTACTCCCAAGACGCCATGTAGACACCAATCAATCAAAACAACCCAACAGAGACAAATAGACGCCTACCACATGATGGCCTTATCAAAGTCGAACCGTGTCAACTCCTTGCCCGCATCCTCAAGATCCTTCTTGGCCTTCATGCGCATGTAAAAGATGGGACAGTCCTTGCTGCTGCAAATGACCTCGCAGTGCATACTGCCCTGACAGCGCTGACACTGCGTCCACAGCCGACCGAAGCGCACCTCAAGATCCGAGACCTTGTCGAGCGTCTTCTTGTATAGCTCTCCCGCGCGCGGTGCGCAGTTTGAGCAGACGGCGCCGGCGCTCTCGTCCTTGGACGTCAACGGCTTCTTGCAGCCCATGCACGTCTGAGTCTTCTTGGCAAACTTCATGAGACCGCCAATAGTAGGCGCCGCGACGGAAATGGTACGCGTGTGGGCGCCTGCGAGGAGGGAGTTTGCCTTTGTCTCGCCGAGGATGGGCTCGAAGATACGGCCCAGGGGCTTGGCGAGCTGGTTGTCGAGGTAGTACTTTGTGTCGATGGGGACGTTGTTCTCGAGGACGTAGATTGGGTCTTCGGACTTTTCGTAGTTCTTGGCACCGGCGGATCCCTTGATCATCACGTATGCCACACGATCACCCAGGCCGGGTGCTGAGCCGGCGTCGCGCTTCTTCATCCTCTGCGCGAGCTCGACGTGGGCCTGCTTCGCCGCGTAGTCGTCCTTGGTCAGGGCCTTGGTGATGACAAGCTTGGACATGTCCACCTTGTTCTGCAGCAGGTCTGCAATGGTGTCCTTGACGTATCTGTGAGGGCCGTCAGCATCAGGTTCACTCCTTCGAAGGGGGTGTCACTCACTCTTGGGCCCCGTTGACGTCCTGGTCGATCAGGATCATCCTGAGAACCTTTTCAATCACAGTCTGTACCAACAGGCAGTTGTCTCGGCGCACCGTCTCGATACCCTTGGTGTCCATTTTGTCGTACTTCTCCGGCTTGGTCCAGTACAGGCCGGCGTAGCGCTTCTTGTTGATTAGGAGGTACGGGAAGTAGACCTTTTCGAACTCGAGCTTGATGGGCTTGGTGAACTTTGACGAGACATATCCGGCCGCCTCCTCGCCCAGCTTCATGGCCTCGGCGAGGTCCTTTGTGCCAAACTTGACCATGACGGAATCTGTGTCACCGTAGATGACCTGGGCGTCGTGAGAGTAGCCGTTGGCGATGTTGTACTTCTTCTCCACCTCGTCCTTGGTCCTCTCAATCATCTGTCGACCGAAACTGGTCGTGCTACTGGCAATCTCCAGACAGGGCAGCTTGCCCGTCGTGGCACCGGTCAAACCGTACACGGAGTTTGCACTGATTTTCAGGGCGAGCTGGCGACCGTTCAACACGGCCTTCTTGAAGGGGTCCGTCTCGACGGCGAGCTCGCGCTTGGCCTGCTTACGCGCAGAAAGAAGTTCCTCGAGAATCTGAGCCAGCAGTCCCTTGCGTTTCTTGATCGTGACGAAGGTGTCGCCAGCAGGGGTGACGATGTAGTCCTCGTCCTTGACCAGGTTGAACTTTTCAATTGCTTTCTTGTTGACGAGGGTTGTGTAGCACAGGTTGTGGGCCTGCATGATACTTGGGTACAGAGACGCGAAATCGAGGGTCGCAATGGGCACGTCGTAGAAGCCGCGCGTAGGCTCAATGACGGTGGCGCCCTCGTACTGCTCGTCGCTCGCCTCCGATTTGAGGTTGGGAATGACGAGCTTCTGCTCGAGGGCCTTTCTGAACAGCTGACTGATGAACTTGACCTGCTGACCACGGGACAGCAGAAAGTTGAATGGAACACCCGTGACTCTTGCCATCTCGGTGTAGTTCTCCAGACAGGATAGCTTGTCCATCAGGCGTTGTGGCAGGTACGCGTCCTTCAAGCAGTAGAGGGCGAGACGACGCCTGGACTCGGGGGTTCCGTTGAATAGCTCTGTGATCATCGTGTGGTGGACGTCTTCCTTTTGTTCGCCAAGGAACTGGGAGCACACGGAATTGAGGGTATAACTTCGAAGCTGATGGTCACGCTGGACGAGCTGCAGCAGGTCGAGCTGCAGGCGGCCGTTTGTGTTGGTCGCCTTGGAGTCACGGTTGCCCATTTGCTTGCTGGAGAAGTTGGAGTCCCTGGCCCTTGAGGGCACGCTGGGGAGTCGTGTCCAGTACTCAAAGTCCTTGACCTTCAGGTGCTTGGCCCTGTCGAGAAGGTAAGGGAAATCGAAGTTGGCAATGTTGTAGCCGATGATCAGATCGGGGTCGACGGTCTGGATGAATTGCTGCCACGAGCTGAGCATCTGCTTTTCGTCGGAGAACTCGAGGATCTGGGTCGCCACGATGGAGCTCGTGGTGTCGAGACAGAAGACGTTGCGAACAAATGGCTTCTTCTCTCCGTATCTCGTGACAACGTTGGCGATCTGGATGACGGGGTCCATGTTCGGCTCGGGGAAGATACCCTTGCGACCAGCGCACTCGATATCAAACGACAGGATGCGAAGCGGGGCCATCTTGGACCACTCTCCCTTTGGCTCGTGGGCCAAGAGGTCGATGTAGTTGATCTCAGCCTCGATCTGGCAGTTGGACTGGCGCATCGATTCGTGTATGAGCTTGTAGGCGCCGGCGGGGGCCTCCACCCAGGACATTCCGTGAATCTGTCGGGAGATTGTCAGCTTGCATTGCCATTATGGGAAGGGGTTCTCTCCGGCTCACCTTGCAGTCGACCATGAACCTCAGGACGTATTGAATGTTGTCAAAGGTCATGACACCACCTTCGACGCCGTTCCACAGGCCCTTCCAATTCGCCTGACCCGTCTCAATCTTGGCGCGGACCTTGGGAATGAACTTTGGGTCATTGAGCGTGATCTTGAGGTAGGGGGTCTTGACGTTGCCCTGGAAGCCGTAGATGTTCTCCCGCATGACCATGGATATCGAGTGGACGACGGGGGCATGCTGGGCGACCTGTGCTTCGAGATACGCCTTGAAGGCATTGCAGTCTGTCGGCTGGAAGGAGGGCGGGGCGGCGAGGTAGAGGTAGTGCTTGAAGTCGGTAACGTGGAGCATGACCGAGTTGCCCTTTTCGGTGACGCCAAAGAGCTTGACAGTGGCACGGCCGCCATGGAGCGTACCCTCCTCGGCCTCGATCTGTTGGAAGCAGACACTCTCGGCCTTTGGGTCCAGGGGCGGCAGGGGCGGGCGTTCCCATGCCTGGTCCTTCTCGGCGTTGTTCTGCTTGAGCTCGGTGATGTCCTGGCTCAGCTTCTCAAGGACCTCTGATTCGAAGGCGCTCTTCGGCTGAGTGGAGAGGAGCTGGTTCTTTGGGTTCTTCTGTGATGACATGAAGCGGGGGGCAGGAGAGGAGGAGAAGGACTCGACCTTGCGCTTCTTCGCGGCCGACGGGGACACGGGGATGTTTCGCCGGGCACTTGATGCCTCGACAAGCACCCGCTTCTGGGGGAGGACGCTGGCAGCCATGATGGGCAGGCTCTTGGGCAGAGCTCACGGTCAGGGTTTCCCTGGCTACAGAGATGAGGGTAATGCAATCGAATTGAGGCGTGTTCAGCGGTTGTACATTGCTGTGTGGGCAGTCAGATGTTGTTGTACCGGTATGGGAGAGGTCGCCACAGTTTTGCGTTGGAGGGGGGACGATGGGCGTGGATGCGGGTGGTGGTCCTTGCGGGACGCGTTAAGTTGGTGACGGGACGTGACGTGAAGCGGCGGGTTAATGGGTGACGGGGATACGCGAAATGATGACTAAGTTGAACGCGGGCAATCAGCACCCCCTGTTTCCAAGCACATCCAGTGGTCCGTGCACGCGCCCCAGGTAAATATCCAGGTGGGACAATGGAGCATCAAGTAAACCAGCAGACATAATACGAGGTAATATAGAATTAGGCATGTATTATGTGGTGTACGTGACATCATTTGGGCCTACAAGCCAGCAGGATAGTTCCAAACGGCAACAAACATCCGCCCATCAGAGTCAGTCATGTTTACGCCCATGTTTCGTCTGCCACTGCGCCCTTGGGCACAGCAGATTTCTTCGGGGAGTCGTCTCCCCCTCATCATCGGTGAAAGTAAAAGTCAACTCAAAGAAACAATTTCTCACGAGGGGCCTGTATTGATAGGCCATCCCTCGGACAAAGACGCCGTTTCGCAATGCAACTGTGATCCTACCTCCCTCTCCCTTTCCCCTCACATCTCCCCTTCGTATGCTGGAAGATGGCTTATTGGCGTAATAACTCGAAATGGTTTAATTCGACGTCGGCTGCAGGTTCAGCTCGCCCAGCTCGCACCATCCGTTGACGGGCTAAAATCTTAATGTTAGCTGTGAGACACGGCACTAGCGGCGGGAGCGACTTACAAGACAACTCAGGTACTTGCACCAGCTACACGTGTTACGGGACGTGTAAAAGTTGTGGAGCAGAGCAATGAAGACGGAAATGACGGCGACCAGGGCCGCCACACGGACGAGCCACCATGCCCACCAGAGAGGCTTGCGGCCCTTGAAGAAGCCGGCAGGGCTCTTGACAAAGCTGCCAATACCGTTCTGCTGAGCATCGGCGTTGACGGTGGTGTACGACGCGTCGTTGCCAATGCGCCTGCGCAACGAGTTGGGCGAGTGCAGAACGCAGACTCCGAGGCCGAGACCCATGAGGAAACCGCCGATATGGGCAAAGTTGTCGAGACCCGGCAAAAGACCGAGCACGAAGCAGATGACAATGTCGAGGAAAATGAACATGAGGTCCTTGACAGGGTTGCGCCTGTCCTTCCACGAGTAGAGAAGGTCGAGAAGAGTCAGGGCGATGATGCCGAACAAAGCACCCGAGGCTCCGGTTGACGCCTCTCCGGAGCCGGCAAAGTTGCCACCCAGGATGTTGCCAAAGATACCAGCACTGACGTAGACCAGCAGGAAGCGCAGAGATCCGATGGCCCTCTCCATGTCCTTGCCTAGAGTGAGCTGGACCAGCATGTTGATGGCCAGATGGATCAGACCGGCGTGCAGGAACATGGGCAGGATGAAGCGGAACCACTGGTTGGGCTCGCCGACGTTGGGGTCCGGAACGCCACCGAAGCCGCAAAGCTCGCCGAGGGTGCACTGGTATCCGGGATCGTTGCGGTCGGAGGAGGTGACCGAGGGACACGGCCACGTAGGCGAGGGGGTGATCTGGAGCTGTGGGAGAGTGTGCATGCAGGGGGCGTAACGGGCGCCCGAGTTGATGAGGACGTAGAAGGAGGGGCCGATCATGGGGTTGAAAGACGGCTTGACCATGATGGGCGAGCCGGTGAGGTTGGCTGCGGGGCTGTGTGTTAGCGAGACGATTCACATGTCGGGGAAGACGCGAGACGTACCGTTCTTCACGATGATGCCGATAAATGTGGCAATCTGTGCAATGGTGAAAATGTAGCACACCCAAGGGATGCGCTGCTTGTCGGCGCCAAACATGCCCAACTGGCCCAGGGCCACCTTTCTCGGCTTCTTCGCGCCGCGGCCACCGGCGGCGGCACCCTGGGCATCGTAGACGTGGTCGTTGATCTCGACGTCCTTTTGTTGATTCAGAGCAGCGGTCGAGCTCTGGGCCTGAAGAGGGATGTCGTCGCCGCCAAAATGCGCCTGTGGCGGGCGGCTTGACACGGGCGACACGGACTGGGCGCCACCGCCGCCGTAGTACGAGGTGTCCTGGCCATAAGGTCCGGAGGGGGCGGGCGAGCCATAGGCATTGTAGTTGTTGTAGTTCATGTTGGAGTTGGGGTTGGCGTGGTCGTTCTGGTTCTGGTTCTGGTTCATGTGACGGAAGCCGTCCTGGGTAGAGTCGGTCGGGTGAGCCGGATCGTCAAAGACGCTGTCAAAGGGCGAGACGGTGTCGGCGCGCTGAGGAGGGCGAGAGCCGGATGCGCCGACAGGCTCAGCGCTGTACGGGGGCGCGGGTGTCGAAGCTATTGAAGGAGCGTAACCGCCGCCGTAGTAGGCTGTCTGCTGTTGTTGGGAGGGGTTGGCCGAGGGAGGGCGGTTGCCGTAATAGAAGTCGTTGGTGGCCATGTTGAGGGACGAAGTTGTCGCTCTCGCTCGGGCTGGGCGGGCGTCCGAGCAAATCAGGTAGGCAGATGGTGTTTTCGTATTCGATCGGGATCTGTGCTGGGGGGACCCAGATGTGCCGCTGTCGGTCGGTCGGACGGTGGGCTAGGTACTGCGCTCAGGGTCTTTGTTTGGCGGAGAAGCAAACGAGGGAATCTCGCTTGTGGTGATGAGGGAGAGGTGGTCTGGGGGTAGGCAACCTCAAGAACGGACGACTTATTGAAATGGGGGAGACCCAAAAGCGCGGGAGAGGACGAGCAGGGAGCTGGAGGGGGTATAGCGTGATGTAGGGGGTTGGGTCGGGGTGCCTGATTCAGCCTGGACAGGGCAGGGGCCAGAGGGAGGGAGCACTGCACGCCGTCAGAGTGGGGGGGGGGCGGCAGGAAGAGGTTTCGGGTGGTGCAGCGCGCCGGCAGCCTGTGACGTCGAGATGGTGCAGGGGCCTGTTGTCGATTGTCCGCCTGGGCGCCGGTGATTGGCACTGATGGGGTCCAAGGGTCCAGAAATTGGCGGTGCTGACGACGCTCAGAGCAGTAGTGAAGCAGATGGGGACTCGATTTACTTCCAGTGAATAATCTTCAGTTCGAGGCAAGTGAAGCAATCTCGAGGTAGGGGTAGGGTAAGGAAACGAGAGACCGTTGAGTTTGAGCGAGGGGATATCCTGAAAGGAAACGAGGGAGGCACGAGTAAAAGAATGGGTGGTGTGGGAGGACGGCCCAGGAATCAATGGGCATTCCAATCAGCTCCTCTTGAAGGAGGGTCAAAAGTCCGGCGATGCGCGTCTTGTTTCTTTTAATGGAACATGGACGGGTGGCACGTAATGCGTGGCAGGGCAGGGCGCGGACAAGTACCGTAAGTACACGCTGCTTCCCGGGCCAAGGCGAGGATTCCCGCCGGTGGTGATGCGTCGTCAGGTACCCGTCATGTACCTAGCCTCCATCTAGCGTAGCGTTCTAGTAGCGCGCGGCCAGTGAGGGTGACCTGAGTGTGTGGCTGTGGCTTTGACTGCCGGGCTGTGTTACGCCCCAGGCCCCCAAGGGCCCCAACGTTGGCTCTTCCCGTACAGCTTCTCTCTTGCTCGTCGACGATCACCTGCACAAACTGTCAATCCTGGCCATCATTTACTCATTCAAGTATCTGCCCTGCCCACAACAAGCATCCCACGACATCACCAGTTTGCGGCTCCACTGTTGCCCTGGAGCCGCGGTCGGTGCTTGGCATTAAGACAGTTCGGCCGATGTCGCCCTCGTCTGATGCGATGAAGTCAAGGCCGCCGCCACTGAACCGCTCCACACGAACCTCCCTCGTATACGACAGACACCACGAGTCTAGTCAAACACACCATTCTCGCCGCCAAATGGACAGACCGAAAGTCTCCCTGCTGCTTTTCCTGTCTTCTTCTCGGACAGACCGAATCGCCGAGAGCGACAACGCAGGGCTATTTCTCCACGCCGCATCGACCTCGGCACTCCCCTGGGCACTGACTCGAGCAGGCGGGTCGGATGCGAGGACCAGGCCACGACACGCATCATGCGTACCCGACAACAATCATTTGGCACTGACGTTTCTTTTGCTTACCCAACCAAACAACCATTCATTGTTCTGATGCTCCAGCCCAGCTCTAGGCCACCCGCCGAACATCCTTGTCCTGCCGGCAGTGCAGTGGCCCCTGACGTCAAATGGGGTTACCGTCAACAACGGTGTCTAGACTCCATCTAAGCCATCACGGGCAAGTGTCTTCGCAGCAAAACACCACGCTAAAAGGCAGCAGAGGCCAGGTAGACAGGGCTAGCTGCCAAAGCTCGGTCGAGATGTGAGACTGGCCTACTATCCATGACACTAGAGCACCTACCAGGTCTCTGCGCGCCCTATACCTCAAGTCAGGACTTGAACTTTGGCTGGCTAGCGCAATGACCATCGGCCATGTTCTCAGGACATGTATCCACGAGTCGTGATGAGGAGAGAGCCGACCTTTGGTAGCCTGCGCCTCAGACTACCGCCTCTGCCGCAGCCCATCTGGGGAATCATCGCCTCACAGACGGTACAGCACTCCTGAGCTCCATAGTCCGAAACCCGTGCTTGAAATGGACGTGCTGCTCGCAGTCAATATGGCGGTACTCTGAGGCTTGCAGCAGCTCACATCGCTTAGATGCACCCGCCGATTGCTGGAGAGCAAGCTCCGGCATCGATGCTCCCAAGAAGCCAACAGGAGCACCTACGAGATGAAGCCAAGGTAGAAACACCGTGAAGATGGCTCAACGTGACATGCTCATAGACGAGGCAGCATGCGGCAGGCCACAGTCACAACAGCATTATGAACCATCAAAGTGCCTAGACCTCGAATGATCGCCACAGAACCGCAGGCGCTACTGCCGTTTATATGCTGGCAACGTTCAGCTGAGTCGAGTGGCTTCGGTGCTCAACCCTCCGCACCCTGAAGGCGGCACGGGAAGCGAGCTTGGCGCCGTTTGTGGCGTGAATCTGCAGCAGAGTCTTTGAGCTCCTGCAATTCCAGACCATCAACAGCTTCGGTTGGAAGCCATTACCTGATCGATTGACTGATCCTCGGTCAACAAGTGAGGGGAAGCAAGTCCCTCAATAGATACATCGTGTATAAAAGGGGCAGTAGAGATCACCTCATCCTGGCACCGAATGACAACAGAAACAAAAGACATCAAAGTCACTCGCAATATCACCTGAAACCACGTATTCCTCCTCTAAGCCGCTATCATGAAGGTCACCTCCATCCTTGCCATTCTCGGCCTCGCCAGCCTGTCCATTGCCGGCATCGTGCCCAAGGACGAGGACAGCCACATGCTCGAGAGTGAGTCAACTCGAATCCGCGTATCGTATAATCCATGAGAGATATCGCGGAAACTTGCAGCTGATCCGAGACCCCTATAGAGAGGTGCAGCAACTACAACGCCGTCTCGGCCTGCCAGAGCACGTGCAGGCAGAACCACAATGCCGCCTCGGCCTGCCGTTACTGCAACGGCCAGCCCAGCTGCCAATCGAGCTGCGAGTCGACCGTCAACGCCCGCCTCCGCCGCTGCAACGCCTGCTGCCAGGCAAGCTGCACCACCTGCAGCTAAACGACACTGCCCAGAAGCAAGGAGGTCAGGACAAGGAACCAACGAGCTCAGCCTACCGAGGGCCAAGCGTATATCCTGCCCACTAGTCAATAAACGTCATGTCTATACTTGGTGACTCGAATGCTCCCTTGAGGGGGCTTGTGATATGATGAGACGGGAGCTGGTGACGGGAGTCTGCTGTCCTTGACGACCCTGGTCATGTTGATTCTCCACTATCGCGGGCCGTTGCAGGCGCGAGGCACGAACTACCGGCTGCGCACCGCAATTCCCCGGTCGCTTATTACGACGACTCGGTCGGGGCTCAGCCGGCTGACGCAGCGCGGTGCAGCGGACGCAATCATCGCAGGGCAGGGCGGAAATCGGCACCACCAAGGCGCTTGGCGTTTGCTGCGTACAGGTGCGACCCAAAGCTGGGGCTGTGACCGTTGGATGGATCATTTTGAAATGGCTTCGTTGCACGGCCCCGTTTTGGTGACGGAGGATGAAGGACTGGATGTGACTGGGTCACGTGGCGATAAGTTTTGATTCGTTATCGGACCCTGAACTCAGTCCCCCCACTCACGTCTGAATTCGGCCATCGTTCAGTGATGGCAGATGCTTCGTCTGAGACCGACATATGAGATCAACTACAAACTCAGAACACGCCGGTATTTTCTTAACCAGAACCAATATTTTCCCAACCTGCGACTTGGAAGCCAACCATGGGTGTGAAAAAGAAGTCTCGGTCGAAAAAGGCGGCATCTGAGCCCCAAGCCCCCGGCCCCAGTTCCAGCTCCAACACCAGCACAGCCATGGAAGACGTCCCTCTCACTCAGTCCGGCGAACCTCTATTCTTCATCGACCTCCTACCCACAAAGGTCAACCCCTACGGAATCACCATCCAAGATCGCGCCGACGACACACAACCGCCAGTAAGGCCGCCGCCACCGCAAAGGATCCCCAAGAACCTACCGCCAGGGGCTGAGCCCGGCATGAACCGCGATGCGAGAAGGCGACTCGCGGCGATCGACAAGTATCGACAAGAGGCGAAGCGGTCGCTGCGCATCCCCGCCGAATCGGACGAGACGACCAAGGAGCTGGAGAACCGCGTGGCTGCGTGGACGCGAAGCTATGATGCCAAGAAGCTGAAGGAAGCAGACAAGAAGCATGCTCGTCGGAGGGCGAAGGAAGACGCCTCGGAGGCGCGGACGTCCAGGGAGATGAAGAAGCGAAGCCGGCGATGAGCTGGGCAGCTGGAAGTTTTCCATCGTTTTGTGGTCTTCGGACGTTGTTTGGCACAGTCTCGCCGGCGCTAGGGGGTCATTGAAAAGGTTTCAATCGTTAGAGTATGCCTTGGTATGGGGCAGCAAAGTGTGTATTAGACCGCTTCTTCAACGGCCATCAGGTGTTTGCAAAAAGAGGGGATGGTACACATTCCAGATACCCGCCCAAAACGCCGTCTGGTTCCCATACATTTGTACACTCGGGGGTCTCATTCATACACTTCCTTCCAAGACAGCCACTCACGGCTTCTTCTCGTCATCGTCGTTCTTCTTGCCGCTCCCCGGAAGAACCTCCTTGACCTGCTCAATAATGATATCACTCAGGCCCTTTCCCTCCTCCAAGGCCTTCTGATGCTCATCATGCCTCTTCTTCTGCCACTCGTCCTTGTCCTCGTTGCCATACCACATGCGCGCGATGGCACCACGCTTTGCCAGCTCCTGACGACGCATATCCTCCTCGGATAGACCGAACTTTCGCATGCGCTCCTCGCGTAGTCGTCGCTGTGTCTCCTTGGCGGCTTCGGGCAGCTCGTTGCTAAAGGCGCCTTGGACGCGGTCGCCGATGCGCTGGTGGATGGAGCGGCCGGTGTAGTCGTAGGCGAGCTGCGAGGTAGCCATGGAGAAGGTACCGCCGAGGATGGCAAAACGCCAGTCGAGCTTGCGCGGGGGCAGGAGCATGATCAACGGGGCGATGATGGCGCCGGCGAGGGCGGCGTTGTGGAGGAGGGCGGGTGTTGGCGGGTTCGCGGGGGCGTCGGTGCCCGTGGGTTCTTGGGCAGCCATTGTGGAGGGGTATGAGAGGTCGGTTCAAGCAGCGTGCGTGTATGTTCGGTTTGCTCGAGCGGTTATGGGGAGGTGGTGTCGCGCAATTGGTGTTGCGGAAGCAGAGTCGAGTCGATGACGGATGGAGTGGTGTGGTGGAATGGACTGGGCTGGCTGGGAGCTTCCAGAAAATGGACCAGCGCCAAAAAATCTCGGGTCGCGTCGGTCACGGTGCTGGGGTCCACTTCCCCGGGCCGCGCTACGGCCAGGCGGGGCCAAGGTGCCGGAGGCCACTCCGGGGCACTGGGCACCAAGCCATCCCGTAATATGTAGCTGGGCACGTGGACTTTGGGATTTAGAAAATAGTTTCTATGAGATTTTCGTCATGGTATTCAAGGCAGCTAGCTAGACAGTCCTCTGCCTCCGTTTCAAGTCATATCTCGCCAGCCTCCATCGTGGTTCCGTTGCGCAGAACTAACATCCCCCGTTCGTAAATCTATGTCTAAAAAAACCGATAAGATTAATCATCCTCCGTTTCATTCAAGTTTTTTTGCGCCTAGTAAGTTTCCAATATTTCCGCCTCGTGGCCAGTAGCCCATAGATCAAGGAGATGGCTTGGATCGCCTAAGACAGGTTAGCTGTGATATCACAAACCCAGAAGACCTGCCACTCACTTCTGAGGCCCCTCGACCGGAGTCTGCGTTCCTCCAACCAGCTTCACCTCATCCTGCCACAGATGTCCACCGGCGGCCTTCAGCAGCGCAATGTTCTCCTCGTTGCCCACCCTTTCGGCAAGGAACAGGGGAGTGTTGTTTGCGAAATTCCGCACATGCACACTAGCTCCCCTCGTGAGCAGCTCCCGGACAATCGCCGTTGATCCCACCGCGGCGAGATGCAGGGCCGTGTTACCGGCGTAGTCGGCCTTCTTCAGAAGAGGGCTGCTAGAGCCAACCTCGTCGTGCTCGGTGATAGCCTTGACGGACTTGAGGTCACCATCCCGAATAGCGTAGCCAAGGGCTGTAAAGGCTGAGTCGGAGGCCGAGACGCGTGACATGTCAATGTCGAGACCCCTCGGGTGTGAAAAGAGAGGCCGAGTGAGCTCGGTCATCTCGCCCCGCATGGCGACGGACATGCGATCGCCAATCTCCTTGGTAGTAAGGCCAGGCAGGGCCATGAGGTAGGAGAGCTTGGTCAGGGCAGCTTCGGTGGTCAGGTCCTGGCCAAAGATGACACCAGCCCTGCCCAGTTCGGTGCCGGGGCCATAGACGGGCGACACGAAGCCGTCGAGGCACTGGCTGACGTTGACAACAATGATGCCTCTGTCGACGGCAGACTTGATGACCTTTGTCAGGCTTCCGTCGACGCCGCCGGGAGCGTTGCCCATGCCGAATGTGCGCAGGACCAGGCCCCGCAGGTTGGGCACGCGCAGAACCGAGTCGATCATCTCTGGCTTGATACCGGGGAAGACGTGGATGCAAGCGACGTGGGCCGTGTCGAGGTGCTGGGTGACCTGGAGCTCGGCGATGTTGGTAGGGCGCAGCACCAGAGACCAGTCGACGTTGATACCCAGACCGTTCATCTTTGCCAGGGGCTCGCAGTTTGGACTGGCGAAAGCGTCAAAGTTGACGGCCGAGTTCTTAGTGGTCCTGTTGCCGCGGAACAGCTGGTGGTGGAAGAAGAGGCAGACCTCTGGGATGACAAAGGTGCCGGCGATAATGAGAGAACCCAGGAGGTTGTCGACAGCGTCGGACTGCAGGGCGAAGATGGGGGCCTGGGAGCCGGTCAGGATAACGGGCTTACCGAGGTCGGACATCATAAAAGACAGAGCGGAGGCCGTGTAGGACAGCGAGTCGGTGCCGTGAAGGACGACGAAGCCATCGTAGAGGCGGTAGTTCTCGCGGACGGTCTGGGCAATCTCGGACCAGCCGTTGGAGGAGATGGAGCTCGAGTCGAGCAGCGGCGAGAACTCGAGGACGCTGTAGCGGATGTGTCGCGAGTAGGCGGTGGGCGGCGTCCGCAGACTGTCGAGCATGAGGATCTCGCCGTTCTTGCGGGCCTCAAGGGGGCCGGGGTTCGTCATGTCGTTGAACGAGGGCCTCGGGGCCATGGCGGCCTTGAGGAATCCGCCAATGGGCTGGAGACCGTCGGCGGTCGGCTGCATGCAAATGGTGCCGCCGGTCATGATGATGAGCACCCGGGACTCGGGGTGCACGCAGTCGGTGACCTCCATGGCGGCGAGGGTGAGGTTGTAGGGGAGAGGGCAGATGTTTAAGTAAGCCAAGGGAGTATGATGCTTTGGTGAAGAAGCCAACCAGTGGTGATGTGAATAATCACGGAGTTGTGATCGAGAGGCAGTAGTAATCGCCCTAGCACGGAATGTCGATAACACTAATCGTCAATGAGGGGTCGTCAAATTTTTGCAAAACTCCGGAAAGTGAGATTCATGATGGAGGAGATCTAAAGCTACAGACACACAACGAGGGGAGGAGAGGAGAGAGGGCGTGGGAAGGTGTGGGGTCTTGAAAAAGCGCGATCCCGACTCGTTCATCGTCCTGTCGCGGGACGGCTTCATGTCGAAACCTTCGGGGAGGGAAGTTGAAGGGTAAAAAAAAGCCAGAGCGACACGCGACCGACCAAGAATTGCTTCGATGGAGATGTACCTGAGGATGGGTTTGTGGGAGAATGAGGGGCGTCGCACTAACAGATGGACTTGAAGCACGCGATTACTACGCAAAAGGGCATTCAATCAAGCAGGATTGTTAGCAAATCATTACCCCATCGCTCGGTGGGTTTCAACGAGTCGGTGACCCCGGCTGGATTCCCCTCTTCCTCTGCAGAGATACTTGATGTTCAAGTTGTACAAGACTGGCCTCGACTGGCTTCCGGTGTATCCCGGGCGGATGTAGGGGTGTTGGGAGGGGTGTTGCGCCCTTGTCTTGCATCTTTGTGGTGTCCTGAGGTGGGTGAGCTCGAGTCTCCCGATATTGGCTTTATGCCCGAGCTATTAACTGCTGCTTTGTTTGATTTCGCTGCTGGTATGTTGTTTTGAACACGCCAAATGCTACTCATTATCCAGTCAGTGATACGCATTTGTTTGCAAGTCAAGGTGAGGACCTGGGACCGAGGCAGAGTATCCATCTTGTCTTGTTGATGCAATGTTTGTATAGACAGCCTGCTTGGGATGTGCTGAAGTTGATTCCCAATCTATGAGGGGCAAGTTTCCCGACGTCTTGGGAACGGCAACACCAAAAGTGTTCTTGCTGTTCACATCAGGTCCGCGGATAAGGTGAATAGTCGGGCAGGTAAGAGCACCTGCACGTGGAAAGAAGTTGAGGTGAAATTTCAATTCGTTCCTGCATCCGCAACGGAAGAGGCGCCAAGCCAAGCCTAGCCACAATCCCTATAGGCTAAATTGTAGTTTCAAGCCTGTCCATGTCAATATCCGCACTTCCTCAACATTTCCACCCGCCCACCTGTGTGGATGACGACACCAAAGAAAGTTGCCGGCGCGTCAATCTGGATCCCAACCCTCTCAGCTTGATCACAACCACTTCAATCCCACCACCGCAATCCGTCGCACCGATTAGCCTTGTATCCTTCGACAAACCACACGCATCCTGCTACGATCGCCCCCGTCACTACTCTGCGTGCACCAATCTCGGAAGTAGCCAGCGAGGATGGCGACGCCTCTCGCGTCGGATGGCGCTGGCCTGTCTCCTCGGTCGTTCGCAATCCAACACCAACGGCCCAGGTCGAGCTTCCAAGGATGCTCGAAAATCGCCGACTATGAGCTCCTCGGAAAACTGGGAGAAGGAACTTTCGGGTGAGTCGTCACGAGAAACGAATGGCAGCATTCGCGTCTCTTCCCTCCGTCGCAACCGAGTCTGACTCCAAATCCAGCGAGGTGTACCGCGCACGCTCCCGCAAGACAAACGAACTCTACGCCCTGAAGAAGATCATCATGCACAACGAGAAGGACGGAGTGTGTAGCCTCTGAGAATCGCTGCTCGTCGCACTCATGGCTGACCGATACAGTTCCCCATCACGGCCCTGCGAGAGATCAAGCTCTTGAAGCTCTTGTCGCACCACAATATCCTTCGCCTGGAGGACATGGCAGTCGAGCACCCACCGAGATGTGAGTCGCACCCCTCTCCCGCGACTTCAATTCACTGACAGTCCCGTTCCAGCCAACGATGTCAAGCGGAAGCGACCTATTATGTATATGGTCACCCCCTACATGGACCACGATCTCTCCGGTCTCCTCGACAATCCCAGCGTTACCTTCACCGAGCCACAGATCAAGTGCTACATGCTCCAGCTTCTCCAGGGTCTCAAGTATCTGCACGAGAGCCGCATCCTGCACAGAGATATGAAGGCTGCCAACCTTCTCATCAACAACAAGGGCATCCTGCAAATTGCCGATTTCGGTCTGGCACGACACTATGACGGCCCGACGCCGAAGCCCGGCCAGGGCGGTGGTGAAGGCAAGCGCGAGTACACCGGACTTGTTGTCACGAGATGGTACCGCCCCCCGGAGCTGCTGCTGCACCTCAAGAGATACACCACCGCTATCGACGTGTGGGGTGTCGGGTACGATGTGACCTCCCCATTACCCTATGATGACCCTTGACTGACACTTTCTTGCAGATGCGTGTTTGGAGAAATGCTCTTGGGCAAGCCCATTCTGACTGGCGAGAGCGACGCACACCAGCTGGACATCATTTGGGACCTGATGGGCTCACCCACACCCGAGAACATGCCCCTGTTCAGCACCCTTCCCAACGCCGAGAGCTTGCAGCCACGGGTGCGCCCTGGCAACATATCCACCAGGTTCAGAGAATACGGCTCCGGTGCCATCTCGCTCATGAAGGAGCTGCTCAAGTTGGACTGGAGACAACGCATCAACGCCGTCGACGCCCTCGAGCATCCCTACTTCAAGGCTTCTCCTCTCCCGATACAGCCGGGCCAGATTCCTGTCTTTGAAGAGAGTCACGAACTTGACAGGCGCAAGTTCCACGACCGCAAGGCCGCTCTGCCCCCTGCACCTAAGGGTGGCACTGTTGGCATGGGCCCAGAGGCGCATGGGGCCACGGCAGGATTCAACAGCGGTGACGCCTTCAACAGCCGCCACGGCATGAACGGCAGCCGGCGCAACGAGAGGAACGGCGACGAGAGGCGACCAGCCTGGCAGCGTGACAGAGTCATGCCCGGTGAGAGAGGTCTGCCTCCTCGTCCCCCTCCGCCTGCGGATAATTACCGCAACGGCCGGGATGACCGTCCACCCCGCGACTACCGCGACAGGGACCGAGATAGGGACCGTGATCCCCGTGACAGTCGGGACCCTCGCGACGCCCGTGACGCTCGCGATCCTCGCGACAGTCGCGAACCCAGGGGCCCCAGGCCCCCTCCGCGAGCAGCACCAGCGGGAGACGTCGACACTTACATCCCCAGCTATGGCGGACGGGATGATCGGCCACCACACGATCGTCGGCGCCGCAACAGCGGCGAAGACCGGCGACACGATCGCGACCGAGACCGTGACCGCAGACCGACTCGCAGCCGGTCACCGGGGAGGGGCGACCGTGACCGCGACCCGCGAGACCTACGAGACCAATCCCGTGATTACCGACGATAGAATCGCTGGCCGGAAAACTCTCGGAATGGGTCTGACGCAGCGAGGAGCGTGGATGCGGGTCGTGCGTATCTCATGGCACATGAAGGCACAGCCCAGGCGTGGCCCGACGTGCCCAACATGACGCAGAGTCACCAGGACGACTACGAGCGGTATGTGGTGCAGCGCCAGCAGGAACACCAGCGAGAAGCGATGCATCATCAGCAGCAGTATGAGAAGCAGTACCATCATCAGTATCGGCAACAGTACCAACTGCCGCACGAACACTCATATCAGGCACCTCCTCCGCCATGGCGCCAGCGGCCCCTACACCATCACCAGCACCATCCTCAGCCACCCCCGTGGCGCCCACGTAACGATCGCTGGGACCCTCGAGACGCACGCTACTCGACGAACATGCAGGGCACTGGCTAGATGAGGGGAGTTTCTCGCAATGTTGGTGGGTTCGACAGGTTAGCGCGGGCTGATCGAGGTCAGGGGAGGCAGGGGCAGGGACGTGAGGGACAATGGACTCGAGCGCCTCGAGAGCGGTTCACAGAGCTTGAAGGAGAGGAACAGTTTGCTCAGTCAAGGAGGGCGTGACACGGAGTTTCCGAAACGGGTTCTTCGTGTTGAGAGAGTATCGGGCTAGACAACTAAAATATACCCCAGGAGAAGTTGTCATGCCTCTGTTTCGGTGCTGTCCTCCTCGTGAATAGTTTGTGTGAGCAGGCCGGCGGTGCGTCGCCTCCTTGAAGGGGGCATCTTTTCAAGCAGCTGCCAGTCGGTCTCGAAGGAGGACGAGTCCTCGGTACGGCTGGAGAGGGGCCGTAGGGCGGGAGTGGACATTGTAGACATGGAGGGCGTGGCCATGCTTGAATCGTACTCGGAACCGTACTTGGGATCGTCTTGCATGCCGAGGGTTGATGTGATGACGCTGGAGGTGGTGGCCAGGAAGATGCCAGCAAAGGCGCCGACGACAGCACCGCATGCGATCTGTACACATTAGAGGAGGCGAGATAGTCTCGGACAGAATGGACTGACAAATGTGTATAGGGGCTCGAGGCTGACGAAAAAGTTGACAGTGGCGTGGACCCAGGACATGAGGTAAGAACCCATGTAGATGGCAGGGGCGAGGATGGTGAGAATGACGCCGACGATGGCCATAAAAATAGCCCAGACGAGACGCAACGGCAAGGCGAGGATGGTCCAGACCACGGCGGCCACCCGGATCGTGATGTCTAGCCAAGCGGCCATGTTGAGTTTTGGTGATTTATCCAAGGCCGGCTCGGGGAGAATGTTGTCCGAGGAAGGAGCAGAGAGGTGTATGGACTTTGAGAAGGGGATGAAGGGAAAATAGGGCAAGGGAGCACCTGACGAGGTGAAGATGAGGCTCCTCGATATTCACATGCCGAACCTGGGAGCGGGAAGGAGATAAATGTTATCAGAGGGATAGGCCGTTGGACGTGTAGACGCGTCGGGAAATGTGGTGGCGATGGGGATGTGCTTTACATTCCACTGACATTGCACTTGGGCGAGACACCAGACTCACTGAAGTGAGATGGGTGAGCTTTGACCACTGAATCTTGGGCGGAGAGAGAGACTCAAGTCGATCCCCCGGACGGGCTGTTGGCGCACGGATGTACTGGTCCGAGCTTCACGATTAGACCCTGGCCATGGGTACCTCCCCTCTCACCAGATATACACCGAAACACTGTGTATCATCTCCTTGGGCCTTATCGGTGCCAACCCCCCCACCATGTCCAAGGTATCCCGCCGTCCGTCGCACCTGCAGCGGTTTACCACTGCCAGCAGTCTTGCCTTGCCTTGTTCGCTTCCTCAAAACCCTTCAACCTCCTGGCGCCGGATCGACGACATCCCCCCTCTCCGACCGAGGCCTCTCTCTCTCTGACGACACCAGACACGAACCGACGACGAAGACGAAGAGACCATTCGCTGGGTGAACAATTCCTTGGACTTGACAGCACGACGATTACGATCCCCGACCGCAGACGACTCGATTGAACGACCGACCATCCACCATAACACCCCCGACCCCGACTCGCGACCCCCAACACCCTGATCACGAGGACACCAGGCCTAGCCTCTGCTTCCCCCAGTCCAAAACCGACCCATTCCGACCATCTGCCACCCTCCCCCCTCCAGCCTCGCTGCTGTCCCACCCCCCCGGGGGCCACACGAGCCCCAGAAACAGAAAGTGTCACGTCAAGTACAAGCCAAAAGCAAAGGCACGTCACGATGGGCAACAACCCCTCGTCCCAGTCCAAGCCGGGCACCCCGTCCTCCTCGGCCCCCGGCTCCGGCCACGAGTCGCCCAGACACCCAAAGAGAGACTCGAAGCATATCCTCCCGCACCGTCCCACGGAGCGCGTCGCCGCACCCCCCGAAGCATCGCTCCACCAGGCCCTCGGCTCCACGATAAGCAAGGGCTCGGGACCCCGTCCGCTCCAGGCCATCCCCATCTCCGCCGGCCTCGCCAGCGCTTCGCCCGCCTCCAGCTCCAACAACAACACCCCGCCGCCGCAGCACATTCACCAAGGCCACGGCCACGGCCACTCGCACTCGCAGTCGCAGTCGTCTTCCTCCCGCCCCATCCCTCGCGATGAGCCCTCAAAGCCTGTAGACGTCCCCGCACCGCACACCGAGCCCTCCTCTCTGCGCTCCCTCGCCTCGGCCCACGCCGCCGCCCCCTCTGCCGCAGTCGACCAGGCCATCGTGTCGCAGAACAGCATCAGCGACATGTCCTACATCACGCGCCCGCCGCGCCTGCCCCTGCCCATCGAGGAGGAGGTCCACACCCCCGGCTCCCCCATTATCGCCCCCGCCGACGCCGACCCCGGCAGCGACGCCGCCGTCCCCGTGGCCGCCGGAGACATCGAGGGCCTCGACTCCTCCTCCGAGCCCATCACCCGCAAATCCTCCGCCCTCAGCAACGCTACTGTTGACGAGGAGGACGGCGACGAGCTCATCGTCGACAAGACTCGTCCTGTTGTCCCCACGCGCCTCGAGTGGCTGCGCGGCGGTGACAAGATCTATGTCACTGGCACAATCTTCCAATGGAACCGCAAGCAGAGGCTGCATCCTGTGTAAGTGGGCGGTTTTTGTCTCTTGCGCTGTTTCTCCTTGACACCAGCCTCCCGCGCCTGTCTCTGATCGGGTTTCGGCTGCCTGCGCCGCCCTTGTGCGCCCCTCGGCGGCCGCCTCCTCGTGCTCACCGCACCGAGAGGGAACCACAAGAGGCGTACACGCCCCGGCGGCAGCGTTGCCTTGGGGCTCGCCTCACGGGCAAAACACAACTGACAGGCGACGATGCTCACCGTTTGCGCCTGGTTGAGAAGAAGAGTGCTGACCATGTTTATGCTATATAGCGAAGGACGGCCCGGTGCCTTTGCTGGTACCGTCTACATCCTTCCTGGCACCCACCATGTTCGCTTCCTCGTCGACGGCATCATGCAGACCTCGCCCGACCTGCCGACAACGGTCGACTTTGGCAACAACCTCGTCAACTACATCGAGGTCAGCGCCGACGACCTGCCATCGGCCCGCCGGTCGGCCACGGAGGCATCAGGGGTTACGCCCGAGCAGGCCGCGACAAAGTTGGCGACGCAGGCTGATGAGGCCGCAAGGTCGCAACCACGCGGCAAAGCGGTCCCGTCGACGAGCCAGTACTTCCACAGCGTGCCCCAGTACCTCATCGACTTTGACCAGCCTGAAGAGTCAACCGTCTACCAATACGCTATCCAGGCCATTGACAAGCTGCCGCAGCCACCATCACTGCCCGGCTTCCTGGCCAAGCCCATCCTCAACGCCGGCGTCCTCATGAAGGACGACAACAGCGTGCTCAACATGCCCAACCACACGGTGCTCAACCACCTGGCCACGAGCAGTATCAAGAACAACATACTGGCCGTGTCCGCCACCACGCGGTATAAGAGCAAGGTGAGAACCCCTCTCGAACGTATCTTCAGGCCAGCCCACTAATCAACGTGTCTAGTACGTGACAACCATCATCTACAAACCGACAACGACGGACGACTAGGCCCCGTCGCAATGAGGGTAGTTATTTCGGAGTCCATGGGTTGGGTTTTTAGATTTGAGGGCGGAAATGTCTGCATGTGCCCTTGTGCCAGGCGGCCCAGGGGTCGGCGAGGGCGGTGTTTGTACGCGCGGGTGCGACGGGTAGAATCTTGTTTCTCATCCTCTCGGGGACCGCAAAAAAACGGGGCCATTGCCTTGATATCTTCCCCTGACTGAAGCGTGATCATTGACGTGAGGTGTAGCATCAGGAGAATCAGTCCTCCCTCCACTTGACAAAGACCTCGTCAGTGCGGAAGCGCTGGGTACACTGGCTCTCGTTGAGCGGGGTGGTGAAACCGGTCGAGAAGGCGAGGAGGCCGGCGTGCGCAATCATGATGCCGTTGTCTATGCAGAAGCGCTCATCTGTGGCAAAGACGCTGCCGCCGCGCTCGCGGGCCATCTCGCCCATCATATCCTGGAGACGTTCGTTGCAGCCGACGCCGCCGACGATGAGGACCTGGTTGCTGCCGACGTGGGCCATGGCGCGCTCTGTGATCTCGACGAGCATGGCAAAGACTGTCTCTTGCAGGGTGAAGCAGAGGTCCGCTTCGTCGAATGGATCTGGGTCACCGCGGGCTCGAGCAGCCTTGAGTTGTGCGGCGAGCAGGTCGGCGCTGGCGAGGATGCCAGAGAAGGAGCAGTCCATGCCCTTGACTGTGTACGGCAGGTCAAGGAGGCGGGAGGCTTCGGGACCCTTTGATTTTGCGAGTTGCTCGATATTGTAGCCTGGGGCGGGGTCGTTTGAGATCTCCAAAGTGCGGGCGAAGCGGTCGAGGCAGTTTCCGACGGCAATGTCGAGAGTCTCGCCAAAGATGCGGTAGCGCTGCTCTGCGTAGGCGATGACTTGGGAGTTTCCGCCCGACACGTAGAGGACGACTGGGTTGGCGGCGCCGGTGATGGCGCGGCCCATTTCGATATGGCCGACGCAGTGGTTGACGCCGACGAGGGGTCTGTCCCAAAGTAAGGCGAGGGTGCGGGCGCCGATGGCGACGGAGGATAGGGGTGCGCCCATGCCGGGACCTTGGGTGAAGCAGACGCAGGCGAGGTCGGCGGGGCGGATGCCCGCGTCGCGGAGGGCGCGGAGGGCGAGTGGCACGAACCAGGCGCGGTGGTGGAGGGCTGTGTCTTTGGGCAAGAAGCCGGTGCCGGGAGGAGAGACGAAAGTGTCGCGAACGTTGGAGAGGATCGTGGGTGTGCCGTCGGCGGCGTGGTGGATGACGCCGATGCCGAGCTTGTTGGCTGAGCCTTCGCACCCGAGGGCGTAAGAACCGCCTTCTTTGGGGAGAGGCATGGCGGGAGATGTGCGTTTGGGGGGTCTGTCGGGGGACGACGTGGAGGGGTTGTGCGGACGTTTGACCGTCATCACCGGGTGAGGTCGTCGTCAAGACTGGAAGAGGAGGGGCATTTTTGCTCCAATGGAGGGGCAATTGTCAGTGACGACTGCCCCTCCATCTGACAGTGTCTGTGCTGACATAACCAGGTCGAACTTGAGACGAATGAAGTGGCCCCACTTCCGGCAGCAGCAAGCCCAGGGCAGGGGTCCTCGGCCGTCCAGCACAAAGTGAGTGTGATGCGCCCCCGGGCTGACGAATTCGCAGGCGCTCACACACAAACTCGATCCCACTCCTAGGGGACCCCCAGCGCCCAGGGTCCCCCTCTCTGCGCTCCAGTCATTTGGCCCTGAAGTCACAGTTCGGTGTTGCGCTTCGATCTCCGCTCCACATGGGACCAGCGACGGACCCATTCCACACCTCTCGTCCTCTCCACCACCACTACCCGCCGCCTTTCTTTCTGCGAGCAGAGAAACCCGAACCCCATTGTCACCGACTTTTTTGCCCTCGTTGTCTTATACCACAGAATGTGATACACCCAGTCTTTGGATTTTTCCTCCTCCTTTTGGAAGTTGCGTCTCGAATCTCCGGTGCGCTGCCTCGGAGCTTCTACCGCCGACGCAACTTGGCCAACTCCCCCAACCCACGAGGCACACCAAGTCTGACTGTCCGGCCTCAGGCCTGCCAGCTTTCTCTCCTCCCCTCTTCTTCAACTTTTCTGGCAACAGCCTTCTCGCGAGCCGCAATTACTTCCTCTCTTCCCGCAAGGTTGCGCTTCAAACATGCTCCTGGTCGAGAGTATCCGCCGTCCGCTGGCGCACCCTCACGTCACACCACCCACTTCGCCGAGGCAAGCCCTCGAAGGGTCATTCGCCTCACCAAATCCCTGAGGAGACATACAAGTAGGAGGAACATGTTTGCGACTTCTACTTGGACTTGTCTGACCTCCTCCGCAGTCTGCTACCGTTGCCCGAGTTTCGGCGAGTACTGCTCTTGGTGGGCTGCCCTCTTGGTTGGGTTACCAGACCAGCCACCGAAAACCTCGCACCACCATCCGCACATTGGCACGCCCCAAATCGCAAGCAGATTTATGGAAGTCTTCAAAAATACTCAGGGTGCAAGATGCCCTATTCGACATCAGTTCTTCCAGCGCATTGCGGCGCCTAGCGTTGCAGCTTCTGCGCATGGTCGCACAAGGTGCCTCGGGCTGAGGCAGGCTGCTCGGCACACATGACCGGTAGGTATTCCCAGCCTCAACCATTGAACATACTCAGCTGACACCATCTTTTCAGGATCCCCAAATACCACCACAGAATAATACCCTCAACCACACTCCCCGCCCCGAGGCGGGTCTGCCCAACAAGCTCGACCACCCCGCTTCACACTCTTCGCTACACACTCTTCTCCTACATCACCATGGCAAAAGCATGTGGGATCATTGCGATCTCTATTTCTCAGCGCTGCTGCGTCTATGATCTTTCTTGCCTGATCATTTCGAAGACCTCCCACCCAACTCCAAAAGTCGCGATGCGTGCCGCCCCGACGCTACCGATACACACACAATATCCCGCCGGATCCTGAACGCCTCGCCTGCCGGACCTTATGCCTGCCTGCCCTGTCCGGGCATCGTCCCCCGAAAACCACAAAAAAAAAAGAAGAGAGCAACCCGCAAAAGCTTTTTGGGGGTATATACAAGACTTGATACATCCTCCCGCACACCAACCCAGAAGTAGGTTGGCGTGTCGGGAGGGTGGGATCGATTAGACCCCGCGGATGGGAGGGGAGAGTGGCCGCCGCATATTATGTTGCGACGGTGGGTTGTGCCGGCGCCGGTGGTGGCGGTGACGACTGTTGCGGCTGCTGTTGGACCTGTTGCTGTTGCTGCAGTCCAGGTGGCAGGGCAGGTCTGCCGCCCGGCGGTGCTGCTGGCGCTGTGTGACCGTTGGCAATTGCCTCGGGTGCCATTTGTCGCGGACGGAAGAAGAATGGCGATAATGGTATCGTCGCTCGAAACTTCAAAGCCCGTGTGTCAAAGGGGTCAACGTCGTACACGGGCGGCTCGTCGTCGTCATCCTGGTCATACTTCCACCGGTCCGAAGAGTCGTCGATATCTCTCGGCGGCGAAGCCAGGCCACGGCGGTCTATCCAGAGACGGTTGAGTCTGCCAATGCGGCGGCGGAAGGCTGGTTGCTTGCTGGACGGCTTCTCCTTGCCCCCGCCGGCGGAGAACTGGAAGACGGGCAAGTCACGTCGTTGTTGGACAACTTGTGTGGGCACCTCCTCGTCGACATCCATGAGTTCCGAGTCGGATGCCGACGATGCAGGCGGCGTCATCAGGTACTGGGTCTTGGCCGGCCTGAAGCTCAGGTCGCTACCCTGCTCCTTAACCGGAGACAGGGGTCCGCGGGTGAGGTCGATGTGGCCATGGTTCCACTTGCGATGGGTCTGCACCTTGGCCTCAACATCTGCGCGGAGTTCGTTCTCCTTCTCGAGTAGCTTGTCTGCGAGCTGCGCGAGATCCGCATCCATGGTCCGGCCGTCGGAGCGGACAGCGATGCGCAGGCCAGCGCCGGGGGGCCTTTGGAGCGCCGGCGCCTCTGGAGCCTTCTTCTTGGGAGCTTTCTTCTCGGGGTCAGCATCGTACGTCGGCGACAGGGGGCGTTGGCGACAGGGGTCTCGTACCTTTTGGTTGACCAGCTCATCATCGTCGCCCTTGATGTTGAGCTTACGCTTCCACTCTTTGAGCTTCTGGCGCTGCTCAAACACCATGCGCTCCATGGTGAGCAACTCGCGCTTGAGCGACTCTCTCTCGTAGGAGTTGATGATGAGCTGTCGGCCATCCTCGAGCTCTTTGCGCAGGCGCTTGAGTTTCTCTGCGCTCTGCACATCACGTTGTCGCGTCTTGCGGGTCTGCCGCGCCTCGCGACGCCTGAAGCAGACAAAGGGATCGGCATCGTCCGTCTCCTGATGCGTCTCAAACTTGAGGGTAGGGTGGATGGGCTTGTTGCCAGCCTCCTGGCGGCGAGCCTTCCAGTACTCGTACACCTGCTTGGCATGGTTCATCAACTTTGCGGGGCCGAGTGTGTTGAGGTCCTGGACCATCTGCTCGAAAGGCACGACGGTGTTGTCGACGGCGGCAAAGGGGGCCTGCTCGGTAGCAGTGACCTCGAACACCTCCATGATGCGCTCAAAGTCATTTTCGGAAAGTTGGGCGGCAGGCTTCTTGCCGCTGTTGTACTTTTTGAGGTACTCATCGTCCTCTGTTGACATGTCATAGGACACTGAGATGCACTCCTCGACGGTCTGTGAGAAGCGGATGTACGACCTAGGCTCCTCGTACGAGGCAGGGTACAGTTGGTCATAGTTGATGTCGCTCTCCTGGGGAGGCGGGACGGGGATCTCCTGGTCATTGCTGGTACCGGCCTCCTTGAGGATGGACTGGAGATGGTATTCCTGAGGTGACGATGGTTAGCAGTGAAATGTGGGGCACGCCCGGGTGGCGTCACATGACTAAGCACGTGATATCAGAATGCAAATGCCAGGCAAAGAGGACAACTCACTGTTTCCTCGGCGGCCTCGACGCCGGTCGAGATTTGAGACTCTGTTGTGAGAGCCTCGAAATCCGACTTGTCAATGTCGCCCTCCCTGAGGATGGGGAGTGGCGTCTTGACGCTGAGTTTTTTGACTCGCACCTTCCTCGTCGACATGGCGGTGACTGGGGGCAGAATTTGGCGGCCTTGCCAGCGGAAAACCCGCGAAAAAAATGGCTCAGGTCATAAACGGGGGTATGCGACGCTCACTTTTGCATGTTTTGAGGATGAAAAGGAGGGTTGGTGTCGTGGTTCTGATGGTCGGATTGTCGCGGGCTGATGAGGTGACGTTGAGGTTGTTTTGCCGCGCGAAGAATTTTCGCTGGGTTCCGGGGGCCAAAACTGTTGCCTTTGGGACCAGATTGGTGTTTGGGCCGGCGTCGAGAGGTACCGCTGCGCGGGTGCTACACGCGATTAGGTACTTGGGTGGGCGCTCGGGCCATGCTGTGGCTGTTTTTGGGCAGCCAAATTGCCCATCATTGCGCTTGCCCCGTTTGGGCGGATAGGGGGAAGGCATATCACGTGGGGCATCAGAGGGAGGCAGAGGGAGGCAAGAGGCGGCGATGCAGTGGGTGCAAACTGGGCGGGAAGGAGTAGCAACAACAGAAAAGAAGTGCATTTGATTTCAACATCAATTTGGAAGTCCGGTCAGACAGCTCTGCCCGAATATTGACGCTTGCTTGGAGTCTCCCACGTGCGACCGTGCCGTACCGTCGTCTCCAAGTTCTCAGGCTGAGCTGTGCTGAGGTAAGGTAACAGAGAGATGGTCCGTGCATGGCAGCTGGTCGGGCTGAGGTGACGGTCCAAGCAGAGGCACCAACCAGCGGGGCAGCAGTGCGGGCGGGCTGGACCAAGGCCTCCGACCCCCAGATTGTCAGCTCCTAACTCTGACCTACGACTCAGGCTGCTTCAAGTTCCCCAAGCAGGCACCCCGCGACAACCACCAACTTCCAGTCTCGGTCACCACGTCTCGCGGGGCCACTCCAGCAACTCCACCACACACAAGCCTCTCCCCCTCGATCAACGCCAGACCGCCACAATGGGCAACACGACGAGCGCCGTCCTTGACAATATTGTCCAGACGTCCAACTGTGAGAGAGACCCCTCCCCCGCGCCACCACCAGGACCCTGCGCGCCGCGACGCCGCCCAGCCTCGCCGACGATCGTGTGCTGACCTAGCTTGCCCTTAGTCGACCGGGATGAAGTCGATCGTCTTAGGAAACGGTTCATGAAGCTTGACAAGGTGCGTCCTCCTCCGCTACTCTGGTGTCCCGGGTCGGGTGCCTCTTGCTAACCACTGCGCCCGCCGCTCCAGGACAACTCGGGCACCATCGAGCGCGAAGAGTTCCTCAGCCTCCCCCAGATCTCCTCCAACCCTCTTGCGACAAGGTACGACGCCACACCCTCCACACTTCCACAGCAATGACTGACGACCGATGCCTCCCACAGAATGATCTCCATCTTCGACGAGGACGGCGGCGGCGACGTCGACTTCCAGGAATTCGTGTCAGGCCTCAGCGCCTTCTCGTCCAAGGGCAACAAGGAGCAAAAGCTGCGGTTCGCGTTCAAGGTGTACGATATCGACCGCGACGGGTACATCAGCAACGGCGAGCTCTTCATCGTGCTCAAGATGATGGTCGGCAGCAACCTTAAGGACCAGCAGCTGCAGCAGATTGTCGACAAGACCATCATGGAGGCCGACCTGGACAAGGACGGGCGCATCAGTTTCGAGGAGTTTACCAAGATGGTGGAGAACACGGATGTCAGCATCAGCATGACGCTGGATCAGTTCTAGGTGGGCCACGGGGGCGAAGGCGAAGGGGCGGCGGACACATATGCAGCGGTATCCGGATGGACGGGGCGAGACCGTCGGCTTGCGTTACGAGACATGAATATTGAAAATGCCACATATCGGGCCTGGTTGCCACATTCATGCGCGCACAGGGGGGGATAGTCTGTGGTTGATCTACAGATCTTGATCGCAGAGAGCGTTTGAGTGACAGGCAAGGGGGAGGGGCAGCGAAATACGGCATCGCATTTCCTCACATGAGGCATGAACACAGGCCTGTATCGCTCTCCCCTTTCTTCCTACCACCATGCTGAACAGAATCTAGACGTCAGAAGTACCACCGTTTGACTTTCCCGAAGGTAGACTCTGGGTGGGATACTTCAGTGAACTGAGTTCGGCACGCAGCTAGTACACCAAGGCAAACAAACGGTGGATGGATGTATGCACGATGATTTGGCGAAGGTATCTTGCATGACAGTAAAAGGTAAAAAACCTGGGAGCGGCGCAAGCTGGATTCGAACCTCGAGGTGTTGCGCAGGGTCCGGGCGTGAAGATCTTCCGGGGGGCTACATGAGAATCGAGGCTCTAACCAGTTGCACCACTGTGAGTCCCAGGTGGAAGAGGAAGGAAGTCTTGCATCTCAAGTAGGTAGGCAGGTACGTGGTGGTCCAAGTGCCTGTGATGGCAGAGGTGGCAGCACCAGGCGTTTACGCCCCCGGAGCATGTGAAGTGGGTACCATCGGATCCGGAGTGGGTCGTGTCCGGCCGGCCGGCGCGGGGCTTAGACTCGGTTCATCTGAGGACACTGGAGTCTACCTGACTGACCGTCTGTGGAGGGGACATGAAACGAGACAACCTTCAGCTACGATTCAAATTCTTTCCTTGTGTGCATAAGGAGCGAGTCTCGCAGCGGGACGAGGTGGTGCTCCCGAGACATGTCGGACTCTGAACTGCCAGCAGCCGATACGCTACATCATGGCCCTCAGCCGGCTTTGACTATCTGCCTCTGGATCCATGACCCAAGACAGTCGGCGCTGCTGTCTTGCTCCTTGCGGGCGTCGACTGGTCCATCAAGGCCATGGACGAAGTCATCGCCAGCCTGCATCGCAGTGTTTCATTACCATTACCTTGATGACATACAAGACATGCATGCTGCCGTTCTTCTTTGGCCAGTCGAACACCTTCTGTATGATTGAGCTCCTATGGACCCGCCATTGCAGCCCCTGACTGGGTATCGTACACCTATCCTACTGACCGACTCGCTTCCCTTTTCGCCGCTCCATCAAACCCGCTCACACCTCTCACCGCCATCGCCGTTGCCGCACCGGATTGGCAGCAGGCAGCAACCAGGGGCCGGGCTGTCAGCGGGGTCAGTGAATTGCTCAAGCTCGCCGCGCTGCGGCCGGCCGAGGGACTGGCAAGTTGGGCCGCCGGGGAAGCCGCAGCTATGTTTGTCAGACGCTTGTCGCCATGTCTGGGAGGCGTAGAGGGGCACTCACTTTCCGTTGGGGCCGCGGACGACTTGGGCTGAGCCTGTGGCGGCCAGAGCGAGGGCGAGGATGAGAGAGATGGTCTTCATGGCGGAAATTAATGCGGACTCTGCACAGCAGGAGATGTTGCAGTATTTGAGGAGGTGAGTGAATAGGAGAGGTGTGATGGTGGTTGATGACACTCAATGTGAGAAATCTAGGCCTTCTTTATAATCTTGCCAGCGCTATTCCTCTCGCCAAGTCCGTTACTTCCGCCAGGACAGATGCGACAAGTTGCATGTCGCTGGCATTGAAACATTAACCGTTGATCTATAGAAGCACTCCCGAGTCAGATCCCCCTCGTGGAGCTTGCCTCACATGCCCCGGATCCTCCACGATGCTACCATGCGCGACAAGCGAGCGGAACCAGTCGATCGCCCTTCCCAGCGCACCATGCTTAAAAAGCGCCGCAGTGTCTTTGCGCCCTTTCTCATGTCCTAGGAACGTCCCGCTGACACGTTTCAGGCCCCCCTTTCGTCGGACAATAGGGGCTGTCGTCGCATCCTCGACGGGCTTCCTGAAACGCTCATCCCAAGTCTTGACTAACAGACATCAGCCCACAGACCACACTTCAGGGCCTCGCCCGTCGGTCGGCAGCCCTGAAGAAGAGCCAGAATGGCAGCGCTGCTGCGATGGTCAATCCGGCGATGACAGAGTATAGGATCACCAGGAGCGGGTCGCGCATGACGGGCGACAGCGCGATGCCCAGCACTGCAGCGAGACCGGCCGTCAGCTGCGTGATGGCCTGAACAAGACTCTTCATGCTCGCAGGAGCCTGCTCGTAGGCAATCTCAGAGATTGTCGCGAATCCAAGAATCTCACCAACAGCAAGCACGAACCATACAGGCAGCTGTTTCCAGACACTGAGGTCATTGCCTGCCAGTGTTGTACCATCAGGGGAAGAGGAGGTGGCAGCCTCGCATGCGCCCGGATAGTCGAAGCATGGGCCTTGGGAGTAGATGATGTGCTGGAGGATGGCGGCATAGGCCATGGCGGCGCCCATCACTGTGCACGCTACGGAGATGCGCACAACAGGGCCAAAGGGGACGCGAAGGCGGCGAAGGAGGGGGAAGAGGCCGTGCTGGACGACGGGGCCGAGAAGGATGCAGGCGACGGGGTTCCATGCCTGCATTGTGTCGTTTGGGATACCATCGAGACGCATCTGGCCGGCTTGCGAGATGAGATTGTTGGTGACTTGGATGTAAGCGAGATAGAAAGGGGCCGAGCAGAGACTGTGAAAAGTCAGCATCTCATCTATATTCTGAAGAAATGGGGAACTTGCAGGATTCTGCTGACGACCAGTGTCCGTCCCAAATCCTGTAGCACAGTGTCCGTCCAGGGGACAATCACCCCGTGGACCTCTCTCTGAGTTTCGGGAGATGCGGCAGCCAGGCTGAAGCGGTTCCGGACAGCGCACCACAGGGCTTTGAACGCAAGAGGCAGAACGCTGCCGTGTGCATCCAGGTCGACTGTGACAGTGTCAGGGGATGGTTTTTGCGTGAGGCTGCAAAACCCACCGAAGCGACGCCGATAGGCAAAGATGACCCCCGAGGCAATGAGTAGTGAGACAAATCCAAGGAGGTTCGATGCCCAAAAGTCCACATGTGTCTCGATGAGAGTAGACGGGACAGAGGAGAGAGCGGCGACGTTGGTGAGCCAGAAGAACATGTTGGTGATGAACTGTACCGTGAGCTGTCGATCAGCCACGACAAGGGTGCCGTTTTTCGATTTCAGAGGGCGTCCTGAGTTTTGATACTGATCAACTGTGAAGTGTCAGCAAATGTGAACTACTGTCTGTTGGGAGACAGACCTAGTAAAGGGGGCAGTGTAGCCTTGACGCCGGCAATGCCGACAGCGATCAGAATCATGGCGGTGATGAGACCAGGAAGTCCGGCGCCGGCGTCAAGAGCGCGGGGAATGGAAGTGAGAAGTAGCACAAGGCTGCCGACCTGGTAAATTCTGCAAACTTAAGTGTAAGTGTCTCCTCGTCTTCAAATTCCGTAGGGGATCTCACCCCAAGCTGATGAACAACGTCTTAAGCCGCCCCAAACGCGCGTCAGACAGGATTGCAAATGGAATAGGTGTCACGAATTGAATGAGCAGAAACATATTGTTCAAGTTCGTAGCCGTCTGTTGACCGAGTCCCAGGGCTCCTGGGATGGCACCACCCCGCTGGTTCTGGATGTAGTTTTCTGCGCCACGTCAGCTATGAAGCAGCCCGTGTGGGAGGTTTCTCACGTAAAGGCGCTGCGAGACTGTAGTACGCGAATCGCTCTGCGGCGCCTGCGATGGCAACTATCCATACTGCCGCGGGGAGTTTGTCGACGACGGGGACTGGCTTGACTTCGTCCTCAGGGGTTGAGTCGCTTGGAGGTTGCTCATCGTGTTTTTCGACAACTTCAGGTTGAGTTCCTGGCTCTCCGGAGAGACTTCCAGTTGATCTGGATCTTTATGTTAGCTGGTCTCTTAGGTAAAGAGCAGGCAATCTCACATAATTGCTGCCTCTGTGTCCTGGCCCATCTCGAATGTGTGCTTCGAAGTTTTGCATGAACCTAAAGAGCAGCCACCGAGATGAGATGTGCAACTCAAGACAAACCCTCATAATCCTCTGGTACCAATCAAAAGGACATATCGCCCCGTCCCCGATTCAGATCTAGTTGCGTAACGGTGTGATGAGTTGACACTCCAAGTGCCCCTGTCCCCGATCATCACCACATCGATCCGACAATGTACCACCATGTACCTCCAGCCACCCCAATGTATCCCCTCCGACATGAGCACTTTTCTCTCCCAGAATTGCGTCTTGTCAAGGGTTCCTTCCAAGGGTCCGGCTTTCACCCCACTGCTTCTCCCGCGTCGAAAGTCCGACTGAGCGCATTTGAGCACATTTCGCCATGCAGGGACATCCAACCCGGAAGGTCGTCGAGCAACTGCCGATCCGGGCCGCGCCGTCAGTATGCTTTTTCGACTAGTCTGGCCCTATCCCCTGTGATCATCCGAAGCTTGTGCAGACGACATGGGATGCGGGCATTTGAGGTTGCATCTGCCGCGACAACTCACTCGCGCCGTTCATCTCGGCGTGCATGTGCCCCTGAAAATGTGCTCACTCGACATCCACTTCTATTGCTTCTACTCGCCCACGAGTTTGTACGAAAAGTTGTCACGCACGAAGCGGACCTTTTCGAGACAGTCGGCCCGTGACTCTCGCGACGCCACCGACACCCAGCCAATATACCACAACTCGCTCGAGTCCGGCCCTTGCACCGTTGACCCGCCCTTCTTGCATGTGCGATGATCAACGACGCACCCTTTTAGGCGCTCGGCATGCTTCTCCAAGAGCTCCTCAATGGCATCCCCTGTCTCCATGGTGCCCTCCCTGGTGGCTGGGAGGATGGTCACGCCGAGCGAGTATTGCGGTGCGTCGCCGAGAAAGGGGCGGGACAGCAAACGAATGCGCTCGCGCTCGTCATCGGGGCCCAGACTCATGAGCAACCTGATGGCGTAGAAGTCGACGCCATAAGCGAGTAGGGTGCCCACGGAGTTGAGATACCCCGGTGGCCGCGCGTTGACCTCGTGGAGGTAGCAAGAGGCCGTCGTGCCCCCCTTACCCGCTACATCATCTGCCTCCTGCGTCTGCAGGTCGATGAGCCCGTTGTCCTTGCGCGGCGCGTAATGGGCTCTGGAGTTGCGAACCCTTGCCTCGCAGTGGAACACCCCCGTGCTGAACCCTTGGCGCAGAATGCTCTTCCGCAGCGAGTCACGGAGCACGATCCTCTCGTCCTGGGGCAAGGCGGAGGGCACAAACATGAGCGTCTCCATGAAGTTGGCCCCGGCGCCCCCCTCGGCCGCTGTGGCCCCGTCACCCGAAGAGGGGAAATCGTCCGTGATCTCGTGGAAGAGGATCTCGCCGTCGAGGAGAACAAAGTTGGCATCAACCTCGGGTCCGTCAATGTAGGGCTCCACGACAACCCCCTTGCTGCTTTTGGGTGCTGAGGCATGGCGTGCTGATGCCCGGCTGACGGCGTCGCGAAGCTGATCGAGGTTGTCCACCTTGGCCACGCAGTCGCTGTTCCAACCAGTACAGGGCTTCACGATCAGGGGGTACCTGATGTGGGAACCGCGGGAGGCCACGACCTCCTCCAGCTCGTCCAGACTTGAAATGGTAAAGGACTCGGAGGGACGTCCTTCCTCTTCAAGCCTGCGGGTCGCCCCTTTGTCACCAGCAAGGTCATAGGCTCCCGGGGGCGAGGTGGCCAGGCCGAGAACCTCACTTGCTCGGGCGACTGCCGGAAGGCGGCCATCGCTGATGGAGACCACGCCGTCGATGGGAAGTGGGTAGGCGCGGACAGCGTCGATGATACGCTGGGCGAGCCCTTCATCGACAGTAATGTCAAAGGGAACAAAGGCCTCGCGGAGGTGTGCGTATGGTCCTGTATCACTTTCGAGCCAGTGTCGGGGCTGATCGGCGATGACGAGGGAGATACCAAGGGCCCAGGCGGCCTGGTATGCCCGGCCGATAGATTCGAAATCCTCTCTTCCCTGGACCCAGAAGACTCTGCGTCGGGCGACTGGTTGGGACAGGACCCAGGATGCAGCGAGGCGCCTGTTTGTCTCCTCGTCAAGGAACAAACGAAGCTCTGGCACCTTCTGGGAAGTCTCGGTGACGGCCAAGATACCGCCAACAGCCAGGAGCATCGTGTCGAATGGGTTGGTCTGGGGGTGTGAGACTTTGGACACGGCAGCCAGCGGCTTCAGAAATCCCGCAGCTGCAACGACCTGCTGGCAACCCTCGAACCGGCGCTCCAGGAAATCGCAGCGGGCGATGTATCCCTCCTGGAGAGAGAGAAAGAGGCGCACAATGAGGGCCCGGCCATCTCCCTGGGTCGACGACTGGGTCAGCCCTTGGGCCAATAGGTCCCAAACGGGGTTGGCTGGCTTTGTCTCGAGGTCAATGATCTGGCGGTCATCTTCGAGGGTTCCGCGATGAAGAACAAAATCCTGCGCCCACAGATGCTTGGAGAATTGGTGGGAAGTTGACGATGAGAGCTGAGGCAGTGCCTGGAGAGTTCCTACAAAGGGTGAGCCGGTACTCGTCATGTGTGAGGAACATTGGAAAGGCAATGAACTGAAGAGGACTCTGGGGAAGAGTGGTGATGAGAGCATACCTGACAAATTTCCGGATTTGAGCAGAAGTGCATCGGGAGACGTTGATACAGAGCCCATTTTGGTGTTCTGGTGGGCTACGAGCAGACTCGGAGATGACAAGAAGATAGAAGGAACCAGATCAGGTATATGGAGGAGCCTTCCTGGTCGAAGAGAGGCAGGTGATATGTAAGGAAGGTGGGAGGTACCAAAGTATCCCGACAAGTATCTTCCCTGAGAAGAGAGAGGCAGGTACAGAGCGGAGAGGTGGGCCCCATCTGATGGCAGCTTCCTCACTGTCTCTCGTCTGTCCTGATGATGTCGAATTTCAAGATCAAGGGGCGAATCTCGTTGGACCTCCCGCTTTGAGCAAATATGAGAAGGTTTCCGTCCGAGACCTTTGCGTGGCTTGTCCGAATATGCCCACGGACGGAATTGTTGCTGGATTTATACCGGTCGCCGATCATCACGTCTCCATGCACCTCTGCCGAATGCCACCCTAGCCGCTGTCCATCTTCCCCTCTTTTGATATTGGCGCCTTCTAGAGCACGCAAGGACAGGGGCCGTCCTGCTTACTCCGTGTCATTTTGTACCTCCAAGTACCTCCTCCACGGCTCAAGTTCACACCATGCGTCTCCTTCAGCTGTGCCCAGCATGAACCCTTCACGGCTACAGGCGCTTCAAGGAGCTTCTGACTCGTCAACATGAAGCTGAGGCAAGGGTCCTACGGGACAACAGCGAGAGACACACGGTCATCGAAGACGGCCTGGCCTCATTCTCATCTTGTCGTATAAAGCAATGCCTCAGCTCGTGCCTCGGTACATCTAACTCTTAGCAACCCAGCATCTCCCATCTTCAGCACTATACAGCACAGCATGGATGGCCTAAACGTCTTCAAAGGCCCAGAGTCGGTGAATCGATACTTCGACCCTGATGCCAACCCGCCACTGCCTCTTGTCGAGATCCCAGCCCGCCTCAATCCATTTCGAGAGGATGGTGTTCGCATCTACGCCAAGATGCTCACGGCATTACCCGCTCACAACGTCAAGTCTCTGCCAGGTCAGTCGACCAAGCCATACCAACCACAGGTGTCCGATGAGTGACTCATCTTGCATCAGCTCTTCAGATGCTTCGGGCGCAACCCCAGGCATCTCAAAAGTCCATTGTCGAGGCCAGCTCAGGATCGACTGTGCTGTCCCTGGGTATTCTGTCGCATGTTCTCTGGGGCCATGACGACGTCACAGCACATGTCACCAACAAGAAGCACCCAGACTCGCTTAGACTACTGCGGTTTTTTGGTCTGAAAGTGTAAGCTTTCCCTGTTGCTGGGAGACGAGAGCGCCAAACTCACATGACGCAGCTCGCTTTATGGAGGTCTTGCTCAGCAGGAGCCGACCGACTCCAGGGGCATCATGAACCGGCTGAGGCAAAGAGCTGCAGCCGATGACTCCATCGTGTACCCTGGACAATACGATAATGAAAACGTACTGCTCCCCTCCTGCCCTTTCCCAGGGGTTCGACTGACGATGTGCAGAACTGGAAAGCCCACCAAACTTGGACAGGCCCCCAAATCCTCAGACAGCTTCCTGACATCAACATCTTCTGCACAACAGTGGGAACAGGAGGTAATGCATTGCCCAATAAAAGTGATTTTGTTACTAAACTGACACCTGGAAGGATGCATCACGGGCACCGGTCTCTACCTCAAGACTGAAAAGCCTGCTGTTCGAGTGGTCGGGTAAGTCGGAAACCATTGACCCATTTTCTTTGTTCTGACCAGACTCTCAGAGTGTTCAACGTCTTTGGCGACCCAACGCCCGGCCCTAGACACTTCCATGGCTTCCATACCTGCGGGTTTCCGTGGAAAGACTCGGTCGATGCCCAGGTCGAGGTATCCTCAGCTGATGCGTACCGCATGTCCATGAAGCTGTCCCGAGAGGGTCTCATCGCCGGCCCTTCTTCCGGAGAGGCACTACACGGGCTTCTGAGCTATCTCTCATCAGTCAAGGCCGCAGGAGGTCTATCGGGCCTTGCAGACCCCACCACTGGCGAGGTGTCTTGCGTCTTCACATGCAGCGACCTGCCTTACCAATACATCGACGGGTATTTCAGCAAGCTTGCAGAGGACGAGTTTCCGCCTATCCACAACGAGGTGCTCCTATCATGTGACCAGGACCGCCACGATGAGCGCTGGGTGCTGGATCCAGCGGATGCTCTGGTCAGGCTGAGCGACTCGCCTGTTACCAAGCTCGAGTCCTCAGATACAGACGAGTCGGGGGATGGATCAACATCTGGAGCTCGCCTCATCACCCGAAATCCCAGTCGTTGGGGAAAGCTTTCGAGATGGGCCAAGAGTTGTTTCTCTGGTACTTCCCAAGAACCCAATCACTCAACCCATGCACCGGAGACGCTGGCACAGACGGTTGTCATCGACTTGCGAGGCCGAAACAGTTTCCAGAAGCAGCACTTCCCAGGATCCATCATGCTGATAGGGGGCGGCCCTGAGCTGCCGAGGGGAGATTTGTTTGGCAACGCAGACTCGGTGCACACCGCATGGACAAGGTTGAGAGACCTCTTCGACAGCCCGACCGTGGCAGGGTTACTGGCGAATTATCGCAAGGCGAATACGACCCTGATGGTGGTCGATCACGATGGCAGTGCAGCCTGCATCGCGACAGCCTTGCTGCGAGCCCGTGATATCGAGGCCTTCAGTATCAAGGGGGGCTTTGCAGGTTTGCAAACGGAACTGAAAGGGGCACAATGACAACAGGTCCGTAATGGAAGAAGCAAGCATCTGTCAAGCACCGTTTAGAACACTGAGCCATACCAACTGCCGACCTGTATGCCAGAATGTCGACATGTCTTTTGCTGTCTGAAGCCCCCCTTTCCGAGACACCCCGAGGAACCCCGAGGAACCTGCAGGTCCTGTTTCTGTTTCTGTTTCTGTTTCTGCCGTGCCAGCCCCCCGGGCGACTTCAGCCGGGGGGCTCATGACATGATTTCTGTCTCGCCCCGCGGTAGATGCAGATGCAGATACAGCCTCGGTATGAAGTATGGGTGTGTGGTAAAAAGGGGGCCAACGAAACGCAGGGCGCGTCGGCATCATCTTGGCATGGCGTGATGATCGACACCAGGCGCAAGGGCCAAGGGGGCTTTTTGGATTCCAGCCCCAAGATGCATTTGTGTTTTCCTTTCCTTTCCCTCACACGACATGACATTCCCCATGTTTGCTTTCCCAGCGTCTCCCAGCACCCGCCACTTCTTCTTCTGCATCCCCCATGCTAAGGGCCGAGACCTCGGCCGTGGCGTCCCCAGCTGGACCAGCCGCAGGCAGGGATCACAGGTCCCGGGACAAGGGTTACGGTCCCCACGCGGGAAGAAAAGAAAAAATGTGTCAGGGGTTGTTGACCGGGGGGAGGGGGGGGGCGGCTGGGGGGATCATCTTCAGCGAGGCGTCAGCGTCAGCGTCAGCGCCGCCTCACTCCCCCGGGCCGTTCAGGGGCCAATGTCCGATGTGCGGAGGGAGCTCCGTCGCAGCATGAAGTCGAGAAGAAGCAAATTTGCCTCTTGGCCGTGTGATTGTTTGATCAATCCATCTGAGCGGGAAACATCGACTTCAAAGCCATCTAGGGGCGTATGTCTAACACCAAGCCAGAGAACAGGTGACAGGTCATAAATGCGCAAAACTACCGCTGGAGGGGGGTTGGCCTGCACACCATCCCGTCAGCCAGCCCTCCCCTACTTACCCTCCCCTACGGTTTGCCCCCCCCCTGTCTTGGTTCTTCGACCAAGCCCCCGGATCGCCAGGCCGGGCGAGACAAGCGGCGATCGGGAAGCCTTGAATTTTGATGGGCGACGGAGCAGCCAGAGAAATGTTCACGAGGTGTTCATGAGGTGGTGTTTGCTCCAGCTTCTCGGCCGATCTATCCTAGGATGATGCTGCCACTGGATGCATGACAGTTCAAGTTGTAGGGCTTCAGGTTACCATTCGTTTCTCTGCTGTAGATGCCACCATCACATCACATCTCACATCCATCTCCCCCCCTCCCTCCACTCATTCCGCTCGGGGCCACTGCTAAGATCTCTGTCTGCCCGCAGGTCTGTGGCCTGCTGGCCACCGTAATGACCGCCTGAACCCCTGCCGTGCATCCCACCGCATCGCACCGCATCGCGCGCTTGTCCATTCAGCTGCCGTCCCAGTCTCTCGGGTCCGACGCCCCAAGGCGCACTGAGGGAGCACGGGCAGCACGCCCACATGTAGTGATGCACCTACTAGTATCCAGCCTCAAGACTTGCACCCCAGCATCATCCCACTCATCATGCGCCATGGCCAAGTTGTGTTACCATCCCTTGTGTATGCGCAAGCTGAGGTTTGTGTCCATATTCGCAGCACTCCGGCCATTCTCTCACGGAGGTGGGAGAAACATCTGCTCCCGCCTTATCCGCCCTCCCCCTTTCCCCTCCCCAACCTTCACCACCAGGTCCACCACCCAGACCATCACCTCGCCCCTTAACCACCTCTCCTCCTCTAAAGTATCCAATATATCCTACCAAACTATTGGCCATTGGAAAAAAGATAGCCTCAGTACGCCCCTCTACCCCGGACTAAGCCCCAACTCGGCCGGCCCTTGATGCCCAATCGGTTCCCCGCCACCAACTGGCTCCCAACCACTGCCACCCTCTTGTCGCATTCAGGCACCAGCACCGGCAGGACGCCAAGCAACCCCCTCACCTCACCTCACCTCATGCCCGTCATCTGGCTCGCCTTGGGCTGCACTCTTTCCCCCACACGAGCTGGCTAGCAAATGGCGGTGGCCAATTGGGCCGAAATCCTCCCCCCATTTGCCTCCGCCGCATCACCAAGCTGCCAGACCCTGCATGAGCTTTGCCCGCCAATCGCCGCCTCCCATCGCAACGACATGTCGTCCTCGCCCCCTGTTTAACCCCCGGCTCCTTGATTGCGAACAAACTTGGAATTGACGCAGTAGTCTAGATGTAGTAACAGCAAGGAAAGGCCATACCCTTCGTGTGGCCTGTCAAGCGGTAGTAGTAGTAGTGGTACAGTACAAGCTCGTCCGCCGCCGAGCCTGATGAGCCCAAGGCGGCTTGACAAGAGAAAGCAAAGAAAAAAGGTACATGCGCAAAGACATTGCTCGTGAGAGCATAACGGCCTGATCTACCCCCTCCAACCCTGTTGCTGCCGCACCCTCCCTCCGCCGTCTCGGCATCCTCGTACATCGTGTATCTTTACAGCGCGTGCCGCCTCTTCCATCATCATCCGATCGTAATCCGTTTGTTTCCCTTGCCCTGACCGCTTCTTTTCGCGTTCCCATAGCCTGCCATTCCATTCCTTTCCTTTCCGCGCGGCCACAGCCCCTGCACGGATATCCGGTTCCCCGGAGAAAAAGAAACCAGGGCACCCGGCCCGACATGCTGTCCGCCGTGCCATCAGAGGACCAAACAAAAATAAAATAGCCGAAACACCTTGGTATCGATCCCGAGACTCAACAGAGAAGAAACGTCCTCCCGGCCGGCCCCCAGCCACCCAAATTGGCGGCGGCCTGGCCTTGTGTGGTTTGTGCCCGACGCCGTCCATGGATGAGGTCCGGGATCGTCGTCGAGACCCGATCGCCCAACCCGGCCCGGCATTCTCTCGTCGGGCTGCACCGCCGCCCTTTTCGTCGTCCGGGGCACTTTTGCCGGACGATCGCACATGGCATTATTCATCGCGCACTTGATGTTGACGTATTGGCTTGCGTGCCGCTGCCACCGCCCTCGCCTTGGGCAAGATCCATGCACTCGATCAGGACTGGTATCCCGTTAGCTTCTCATCCCTTGCACCATGTTGGGCTGCACCGCTGGACTCACTCTCGAAAATGAACTGCTCCCAGACTCCGTACTGGTAGTCGACGAGTCCATGTCGCTCAATGCCGTCACAGAGTCGGCTGAGCTCTTTGCCCATCTTTTCCAGGACGTCGAGGGGCATCAGGCTCTGGCCCCGCTGCAGCGCCCTCCCTGATAGGGACATGTCCTTCTGCGCCTGAAGGAGGCCCAGCCACGCGTGGTTGAAGTCCTCCCAAAGCTTGATTCGGTCACCGTGCAGCTTCTGATCGTCAAGGTTGAGACCTGTGCGCCCGCAACAGTTAGTCAAGGTCGCCTCGCCACTGCGCCGCCCCAAGGGCCGCCATCACTTACCGAGATCCGTCACCTGCGTGAGAAGCCAGTTGGACAGGTCGAGCAACGACTGGCTGGCTGTGTCCAGTGCGCCGCCCCGGATGTTCTGGAAGACGCCGCGCAACGCCGTCTGGTACTCGATCCACTTCTCCTCGAGCCCTCCTGGTGCCGGGAATTCCGTCTCGTCCATGGACACGTCGGCCTGTGCCGGCTGTGAGATGGTTCCGACGCCCGACATGTTGCTTGCCGAGTAACTGGGCATCTGCGAGGGTGCTTGATATGCTGATGTCGAACTGCTGGATGCCTGTGCGTGTGAAGACAAGCTGGAGGCTGCCGTCGCGTTGTTGGGGTCGTTCGAAAAGTACGACCCTGACACGTCGGCTGCCATGATGGGCGCGGCTGCAGGTTGCCGTTGGAAGTGTTGTTGTGCGTCGTAGACGGGATTGGCCGCCCCGCCCATGCTGTCGTAGCCCATGGGCATCGCGTTGTAACCGCTAAAGCCCTGCTGCTGTTGCTGCTGTTGCTGTTGCTGCTGCCGTCCGTCCTGCCCGTATCCTGACTGGTAATGCATCGCGCCGGGGGCTGCCATGGGTGTCGCAAACGACCCCGCTACTTGATCCGGGTAGTTGTAGGCACCATAGCTCCCTGCGCCACCCATGCCCCTTCCCTGCGAGGGCGACGTGTTCAGTGGCGCAGGTCTGTTGTAGCGTTCCGCAGCCCCCGCGGGAACGGAGCGGCGGCCTTGCAGCGTGTCCTGCATGTATCTTTGGCCTGCCGAGGGGTGCATTGGTGCCTCGTTTTGCCTCCGGAGGCGGCTGTGATCTTCCATTCCGGAAAGGTGGGCGCTCGTCGGTGTGTCCGGTGACAAGCCTGCCGTAGGCAGCGGTCGAGCCGGGGGGTGGACGAGGGCCACTTTGAATGCTGGCTTCGGTCACGGAAGACCGAAGCAGTGTGATGCCGAGAGCGGCGCGAGGTGTGCTTGTGGCGAGGTAGTGAAGGCGCGCCGACGGTGAGAGACTCTTCCGTCTGTCTGTCTGTCTACCCTATGTCTCACACAAGAAGAGACGGCGTAGCTGCTTGGTGATATATCGCGGTCAGAGGCGAGGTAGGTCTGGTAGACACCTCGGCTGTTGGCGGCAAGGCGGTAAAGGTATAGAGGTGAGGTAGCGTTGCGCCGGGTGTTTTGGTGAGGGGCGGCGCGTCGGTGTTGTTGCGGACGTGTGATGGGATGGGCCTGGCAGATGCCAGCCACGAGGGACGAGGGGAGAAAGGTTTTAAGGAACGGGGACACCCAGGTACGGGCAGGGCGCTCGAGGCCCGGATGTGCCTGGGATGGGATGGGCAGGGTTTGTCTCGAGTCGAAAGGGTCTCGAGGAAGAGCGAGGCGGGGCCAGACAGCCGTGCGTCTGCTTCTTCATGCAACGACGCCCAAGGAGAGATCTGGATGGGGGACTCGGGATGGTGGCAGTGAAGGGCCAACAGGCAGGCAGGCAAAGCAGGCAGGCCAGGTAAGGTCAGGTCGCGGCGCGTGCCTTTGGTAAGGATCAACCGGAGCCTCAAAGTTAAGGTGAACAAGGAAGTCGACGTGACCGGGTGGATAAAACTGGCCAGGAAGATGAGTTGTCAAGCTCTGGCGTGTTGGCGCGAGACTGGGTTTATCCCCGGAGCTGCATGCGAGGAAGGAGGTCTAGCCTTACAAGCAAGTTCCCTGTTGGTTACCGGATCTTGGGCGTCGAATCTGCACCGGAGCTTCAGTGAATGACAAGCAGGAGTCCGGGGAAAGATGCGATTCGTCAGCCGGCGTGAGTGGAATATGCAGGGCACTTGGGCCGCTATCGTGACGCGAGGGGTGGCTGATGTTTGATGACACGGCTCCGGACGGAAAAGGGCGGCCGGTATCGAGTAAGTAGAGCGAGGTGGAGGGCAGAGGGGGACGTGAGTGATGGCGCCGATGGACCAGGCGCCAGAAACAGTTGCAGAGATGCCGTGGAAGAGTGTTTGCAGAGGCCCGAGGACAAGTCAGGCAGGCCAAGGCAGGGTATAGGGGTCGAGCGAGGATGGTGATGTGAGGGGGAGAAGACTGAAAGATCGGGCTGGCCGGCTGTCGTTTGTGGGGGATTATAACGATCCAGGGGAAGGGGTAGACCAGAAAAAGCAGGCGTGAGTCGTTTGCTGGGTGGCCGGCAGGTAGGTAGGCAGGCAGACAAGAATGTGGATAATAAAAAGAAGGAGAGGACCTTGTGTTTAGGGCTGCTTAGGTCGGATTGAGATGAGGCGGTGCGGCCGAGGGGTCTTGGGTGAAGACGAGCCAAGCCAAGCAAGCGGCGCGCCAGTCGAGGGGGGATCCAGAGAAGGAAAGAACGGACGAGGAGAGTGAGTAAGAGAGGCACCAAGCAAGCAAGGCACGTCGGCGGGAGGTGGGCGGAAGTTGGAGCGTGTGTCGAACGAAGCTGGTACACCGTGCTGAAGAACGGGTGTCAGGGATGCCGGTCTACACGCGTTGGATAGATGTGACGAGGAGAGCCCTGGACTGGGCTGAGCAGGTGCCGGCAGTATCTTGTAAAAAGATCAGGCGAAGAAGGAAGGCTTGGTTCGGTTTGGTTGGTCGCGAGTCGTGTTATGCCTCCTCGACGTCTGGCCGTGGGGGGCCACGGGGTCCTTTCGGGGGGGGCAGCAGAGAGCGCGGCGTGGCGCGCGTGCACGAGGCGAGACGAGGCGAGTCGAGGGAGGGGCCGAACGAAGCGGACGAAGAGAGTTGGTGGTCAGGTTGTGTGTGTAGACTGACTGAACCACTGGCACAAATATGAACCGAAGTTCCCAAGCCACCGGGTTGGGCTGAGCTCGGCTGAGAGATGGAGAGACAGTTTCTTGGGTACGTAGGTCTCTCAAGGCTGTTCGTCAGTCTATCGTTGCTGTTGGTGCAGAGCCCAGCGAGAGAGGTGTGACGCCAGACTGGGGCGATCGTATCAAGGTGGTGGTGTGGGTAAGTACTGTTGAACGGGACAGAGACGATGGGGGAAGAAGCACTGGAAACAGCACCCAGTATTCAGTGTGGCCGCAACTTGAAGGTCGGTGGGAAAAGGGCCTGGATGATGGATCCCCTTTTGGGAGCTAGCTTGCGAGCGAGCGCAGGGCATTGAAGTCCTGATCCATCACTGCCTCCTGTTTCTTTTCGGTGGAGTGGCAGAAGGAGGACCCGAAGAAGGGGGACAGATGGCGCGCGCGGAGCATCCATCCATCCACCCATCCACTGCATCCATCCCACAAGCCCCAGGCACCACCAGCGCCAACGCAAGTGTGAGCCACCCCGACCGATACAGGGCCCCCAGGGTCGGTTCGTTCCAAAGCCTAGGGGTGCGTGGATGGATGGATGGGGCCCGGGGTGTGCGTGAGTGTGTGTGTGTGCCGTGGTCAAGTTGGAGTGTGTTTCGCCCTTTTGGCCCGTCTGTGTGTGTGCTTGTCTCAACGGAGAATCCTGGGAGGGATACGAGTCGGATGAACGCCCAGGGGGTGGTGATAGGACAGACGAGCTTGCGAGCGTGCGTGCGGGTGTTGAGACCCCCGAATCTCTCGTGCAGTGCCCACCCGGCCTTCGGTGGCTGTCGCCGTCGGTCGGGTCTCTGCCGGATTTCTCCTGGTCACCGGTCACCGGGGGCCTTGCAAATGACGATCGGGGAACGAACTGATGAACGAATCATGCCAAGGAGGGGAGGGGCCCAGACTAAAATAACACGGAGTGCGAAAAAGGTGTCAAGCATCGTCAATCGACCCGCCCGGGGGTTTTCACCGGGCTCGACCATGGGATTGGGACGACCAAAGTCTCGACTGTTGCTCTTTTTCTTGCCGTGTTTGTACGAGTCGAGATTGCAGTACAAGTACCATGTGGGTGACGGACGATCGTCTCGGGCTGAAATGAAGGCAATGAAAAGCATGGCATCAAATAGAGTGATGATGGATGATGGTGGGTGTGAGCGAGCCAGCATGCATCTGGATGGAAGCTTGCGGAATTGCTTGCTCCTGGCACCTGCCGGTTGGCTGGGTCGTTCCTTCCTGTCCTGTCCTGCCTGCCCTCACTGCGACCTTCACATCACCACGGGAAAGCAGGTACGGTACCTGCCTCCCATTTGCTCCTTCCACTCCAGTGTTACAAATCCTTCTTCCCGGTCCAGTGTCTTGTCACGCTTTCCTCCACTGTCTCCAATAAATCCATTCTGTCCGAGACACCAGACGATATAGAGTCCGTCATCCCGTTGCACTTAGCGTGATCATCGCCAAACCCTCGCACCGCACTTTCGGCCGACGACCTCGGGCTCGGCCAGCCGCCTGCCAGGAACAGCAACACGGTGCGGCAACCTCTTCTCTTTTTTCTTCTCCCCGTTTGACTGGACCTCTGGGTTCTTCCGTCACGCCGGGCGCGGAGTCTCCTCCTGTACATGTACGCTGCACCCCCCCTAGCACAGATTGTAATATTCGTCTCACGCCATTTTGTCTCTTCAGGGCTCCTGGGCGCTGCACGATGTGCCACTAGTTCGGATCCATTGCTCAAAGGACCCTCATCGTCGGCCATGCCACGAGCCATGACTGGCCGTTTTTAGCCCGCACTCCCATCGCGCCGCCCCTCCCCGCGGAGGCAGAATTGATTCTCTTTTTCTCGTCAAGGACCGGCCTTCTTCAACCTTGCTGACGTCGTACTTCCGAATAGGACAGCCACGAATCGGAATGCCGACGCCATCAACCGTTTCGGGGCCACTTGCCGACGGCGGCCAGGGGGATGGGATGCCGCCGGGGCAGGGGGCGGGGCTTGGGCAGGAGAGGGAAAAAAAATCACGAGCCCTAGCAGCGGCAGCAACAGCAACGGCTCGCTCCTCTTGGTCTCTACTACCGCACCAACTGAACAACTCCGAATATGACTGACGCCGGAAGGCGGTGACGTTGGAGGGTCGCCGCTTTTCGGCCACCAGTTCGACCGACGCCTTGCCCGTCTCAGACACACTCGAACGGCCCACACATCCCATCCCAGCCAGCGACTTGCAACTCCCGTGGCCCTTGTCCACGTCAGGTCCGATCACTTCTGGCCAGGTCAACCAGGCGAGAGCGACACCAGAGGGCGTGACTTGTCTGACTGGTCCAAAGGCGGTCAGTTCAAACACCCGCCCAGAATCGGACCGGGGGAGGGGGGATGACTGGCTTCGAGAAGTTCCATGATCGCCCGTCTCCTCTCCTCTCTGGCCGGCCAGCCAACGGCCGACTTTTGCCAATCTCGCGCAGGCTGCGCCTGTATCGAACGCCCAGGGGATCCGGCACACACCCGCAAGCAAGCCTCTTTCTGCAGCAAAAGTCCCCCCCCCTGTGCAATTTCAGCGTCGCACGCCGGCCGGAATGACTCGGCCGCGTTGCAGCAAAATTGGCCCGCCCTCCGCTGATCGAGCAACTCCTTACTCATACCCAGGCCAAAAAAGGCAGAAAGATGAAGGAAGCAAAGAGCAAAGTAACCCTTCTCTCATCTCCTCGCTGGCGGGCCGCATGCTTCCCCAGCCAGTCACCACTGCAATTATGCATCTCACCCCATTCTGCCGTATTCCCTCATTACCACCCGCCTGCTAAGGCGAGGTGAGACGGGGTCAGCCCTGCGTGTGAAGCGAGTCTGGGGCTTGACAAGAGATGGTGCCCTGGTCCAACGAAAAAAACTCACCAGTCAAATCCGGTACGAGTCCTGGGTTGCGCCCAAAACAGGCCCAGCACCAACGCGTCACGTCGCGTCTCGTCTCCCGTCCATCCGGCCGGACGCCATCAGCAGACGTCGTCCCCCCAAACTTCCGAATCCCGGACACACCACAGACGACCCCCCTCGCGATCTTCCGTGGACGACATTGGCACTGCGCACTCAGATTAAGTTCTGTGTGCCTGACTGTCCTGTTGCTGGAGGGAAAGTACACCGTTTCATCTCCGATGGCCTGGCTGCTTGCTGGGGGCGTGTTGTCAGAAAAAAGGCCTCTCTCGCGCACCCACACCCGAACTGGAGTGAGGCGCTACCCCTGTATGCAGCTCGTGATGTGGGTGGGCCCCCCATCTGCCAGGTACCGGCGCGGAAACCTTGGAACAGGGGCTGCGCAGGTGCCGACTGGAAGATCTCCTGGGCCACAGGCCCACTGGTCTTCCTGAACCTTGGGCGGCCGTGCGTCTTTTCCTCGGGCTAATCAGGGGGAGGAATGGCAAGGATGCTCCCCTGAAGCAGCCATGCGCGTCAGCTCTTCAGCACGTGTGTGTTGTAGATCTGCTTCGTCGCATCGACGAGAACCATATTTCACTTTTGCTGACCATTAACTAGCAAACACCGTCTGTTTCCGTCGCGTCTCTGGCGTCTTGTTCTGACGACCCGGCCTTCAGCACCAGGCACCAAGTCGACTGCCGGCGATTTAAATCCCCGAACTGCCTGCTAACCTGTGCGTGCGCAACCAACAAGCTGTCATCCTGCATGACGCTGGGGTGTGTGATGGTCGTGATGATTGGGGCTGGTCCGATGAGGGTGCCCACCCCAAATCTCCGTCTCGCGTGGCCGATTCGATGCCTCACTCGTCTATCAAGTCACCGCAAAGGTCCGACCACACAGCGGCCTCCTTGGCCGCTTGACCGCCCGATACAAATGCCAATCACGCCGTTGCCCACAATCTTGGAGATGTGGTCCGGCCGACGAACCCCGTCGGATGCCGTGCAGCAATGCTCAGGCTCCAGGCGCTTCTACGGTGTGGGGGGGACCCAATCATGTCCGTGAGCCGCCTGAACTGCACGCCTTCTGGATCCAGAGATCCAGAAGGCGTTGTGCACTCTATGCAGGTCTGCGCCTCTTTCGATGGACGTCATGTGGTGGCTTTGACTACGATGCACCGCTGGCTCGATAGCCTCATCTGCCGATCCCCCGCGACGAGGCGACTATCGGGACGACGAATCACGGTCGACCGAATCCATCAAGACAATTTACACCAAATCTCCAAGCCTTGGCAATATCACCGTTTGCTGATCGGCACCTACTTTCCTCCCCAAGCTGGACCACTTGATTCTGCCGCCCTAGCCGGTGATCACCTGAGAGCCAGCCTTGGTCAATTCTAATCGCCCTATTTTCAGAAGGAATCAAACCCCAGACAGATATGGCGTCGTTTTGCCGTCGGGTATCCATCGTCCTTCCCGAACGTGTCCCGGCCAGGCTGAGCAACGGCCACGCCTAGTGAAACCGCCCCTCCAGGCACCCCAGGTATGATTCACTCACTGCGAACCCCTCCTGGAGGCGCCATTGGGCGGTGAGCGAGACGCCAGCGCCGTGCTCATTTCATGCTTCTAGAAAAGTGTTCCTAGCTTCTACGGCGCCTCCGAACCTGAGAGTCTGTGCTGACCTGCGGCGCCGCCTCATCCGTGGACACTGAAACGTCGAAACGCTTTTGGCAGCATCGCTATGCAGTGTCGTGCCCAGACGTGCCGCCTGGCAGAGCCACAATGAGCGCATTTGCCAAGGCTCGTGGTGTCCTTCTGTTCATCATGGCGCGGAGGGCCTGTTGCCGGGATCTTCCACCACAGCCCAAACCTGCGCTCTCGACATCATCCATGTGCCCTCCAGCGACTACCGGATGGCCCGGTGGCTGCCCAAGCAATCTACCGGCCGGATTGCCCGGCATGCCCTGTCAATGCTGATCTGCTTCGTGGATGGGCAAGGCATGATCGGGGGCGAGCTTGCCTGCCGCCTTGTCCTGGGGCGCAGTCACGGGGAACCCCGTCGTGATCATCACCAGAGAATGACACTGAACCGGCGACCGCAGTGCCCGCTCCCCGGGCAATCCAGGTAAATCTCCGTGAGTTTCCACACCGGTGTGTGCCCTGAAGCCGGCCGGCCAGGAAACCAACCCACCCTCACGTGGCGTCGCGATCTTGCAATGCCGCCGGGAGGACGCGACACCAGGCTGCGCGTCAAATTGACGCCATCTCCCGCAGGAGACGTTGACAGGGGACTAAGGTAGCAGACCCGAACCTTCTTCGGTCCCGTAAGTCGGATTAGGTCACCCTTGAATTTCATCTGCCCGCTGCTCAAACCATGGCAATCAGGCCACCTCGATGTGGCGGCACGCGCGAAACCGAGCGGTCCAAATGCGGCGGTAGGATTAGCTATACGGCAATTTCGCTCGCAAAGGCCCGCCTCACGCGGTCGGATCGTCGTCGTCGTTGCCGCCATCACCGACGGATGGCTGACAATAGCATCGTTTGTCAGGACGACGCGCCAAGGGCCTTGTCAGTGGAACCTTCTAGGCGCGACGCCGGGCAGCCGTGTCAAGACCGAGACCTGGGCCGCATAATGCATAATATCACCGCTAATATTGGGAGAACACCACAGGCGGCTGCCTGGCTCGTCGCATCTTTTGAGGCAGACCTGGGGTCTTGGCACGTGGCAAGGGTATGTGTCCTCTCCATATGGGCTTCTTCCATTGGTGACTAGATTTACACGGGATGATTGTACAGAGATGAGGCGGCTTCGCCGAAGGACCATCATTACGGTGGTGACGCGACAGAGCCTCGGGCCGACGGCGCCTTGTTGCCTCTCAACGCCTGTTCCAGGCGGGCATCTTACGGGCCTTGAGATGGCCGTGCTTCTTCCTCTCCACCGTCCTCTTGTCGCGCGTGACACATCCAGCTGCGCGTGGGAAATCATGTCAGTCTGGCGTCTTTTTGGAGTGGTGGAACGCGACGACTTACCTTGCCTGAGAGCCTGCTTCAGGCCGGGCTCGTGGGCGAGGAGGGCCTTTGCAATGGCAAGTGTAAGTGCCTCGGCCTGGCCGGTGGTGCCGCCGCCCTCGACCAGGGCCCAGACGTTGTACTTGTCCGTCCTCTCGGTGCTGTGGAGGGCCCAGATGGCGCTCTCACGGTCGTGGACACGGCCAAAGGCTTCGCTCAGCGGCTTGCCGTTGATCTGAACCTCGCCGGTGCCCTCGACGACCCAGGCGCGCGCGGTCGACGCCTTCCTCCTGCCGGTGCCGACGGCACGGCCGAAGCGGTCAATGTGCAGGGGCTTGGCGACGTTGAGATGCGCGTCGATGCCGCGCTTGAACTCGCGGATGGCGTCGGTCACCTCGGCCGGCACCATGTCGGGCTCGATGGTGTGCATCTTCTTGACCATGCCGAGGAGCGTGGAGAAGGGCATCGCCTTGATGGGCTCGCCGCATATCGCCTTGTACTCGTTCAGGGTCTTCCACGACTGGGGCACCACCCGCTCCGGCGGCGCGGTCGGCAGGTGCTCGTATTTCTTGTAGAGCTTGGCGATTCGGATGAGCGCGTCGTTGAAGTACGGCTGTCTCGTAAAGTATGATGGCGTCGTCGGGACGGGTCGGGCATGTTCGACGTTTTCGAAGGGGGGGACGGGTTGGGGTCTGATGCCCGACGCGGCAATGTCCTCAGGAGAGAACCATTGTTTCCTTAGCCAGCCATCGGCACCCTCCTCCTCGGCCTTCGCGAGGCGGCTGTAGACGTCGGTTCTCGTTGCTTGGGACAATGTCGGGGTAGTCGTAAGATGCCTCCTGGAGACCTGGGACGCGGACGCCGAGGCCCATTGCTGCCGTTGCAGAAGCGAGTTGGGGAACTGGCGCACGCAGCGCAGCTGCTGATAGCCAAGGCGTAGCGACGACATGGTTTGGCGGCCGTGTCTCGTCGGGCGAGTGGTCGGTTCGAAGCCGTCGTTGGGCTGGTCTCCTTCGATTGAACGTGAGGCTCGAAATCTTTCTCCAGCAACCGGGATGTGGCGCGTGCACGGCCAATCGGAAGTCACATGACGATTCTCCAGCCACGGAACAGCTCATTCTCAGCCACGATTCCGTTGCCGTGGAGCTTCCTCCTGCGGCGTGGGGCCCGAGCGGGGCACGGCCAGAAAAATTGTTGACACATCGAGCAGTGCAAGTGAGGGGCGGGCTGGCCCTGACTGCAACTGGTGCACCGAACTTTTCTCCCCCTCCTTCCGACCATCCCACCAACCCATCTTGCCTCCTCCAACCACCAGATCAGCAAACATCTACACAGCTGCTCAAAATGGCGTTCGGCAAGCTCTTCACCTACGAGGTAAGCATCAATCATGCAACGAATTTCCGGAAGATGCGGGCTGCCCGCTCGATTGAAATCGCGTCGTCGCTGACTCTGTCGCCACGCAGAACAACCCCCGCAGCACCGCCATTGCGGTGGTCGCGAAGGCCAACGGCATCGACCTCGAGAGCGTCACCGCCGATGCCTCCAAGCCCTCGGCTGAGCACCTCAAGGCCAGCCCTCTTGGCAAGATCCCCGCCTTCCTCGGCGAGGATGGCTACCCTCTGTCCGAGTGCATCGCCATTGCCATCTACGGTACGTTTTGCTGCGGAGTCACACCGAATTTATCGCACCACCGGACACCCGATATGCTTCGAAAACCCTCCCCGATATGATGATCTAGACCTTCTATTACAGTTATCCCTGTCTGAACCACCATGTGGATATGTTCTACTTTCTGATCTTTCTCCTGCACAAATCATCCTTGTCGCCAAAATCGCGGGGTATTCAGACCGCTAACCATGAAATGCAGTCACCTCCCAGAACGAGAAGACCACCCTCCTCGGCAAGACCAAGCAGGAGTAAGAAACACCCTACCTTGAACAACATAAACAACGAGCTAACCTTTGTTTGCAGCTACGCCTCCATCCTGAGGTGGATGTCCTACTTCAACCACGAGGTCCTCCCCCCTCTGGGCGGCTGGTACTCTCCCCTCCTCGGCAACGCCCCCTACAACAAGAAGTCCGTCGAGGACTCCTCCAAGGTCGCCCTCAAGGCCGTTGCCGCCGTTGAGGAGCACCTCACCCACAACACCTACCTCGTTGGCGAGCGCATCACCCTGGCCGACCTCTTCGCCGCCGGCATCCTCGCCCGCGGCTTCGAGTTCTTCTTCGATGCCGACTGGCGCAACAAGAACCCCGCCACCGCCCGCTGGTACAACACCATCGTCAACCAGGACATCTGGACCGCCGTCCGCCCCAAGCAGGAGTACCTCGAGAAGCCCAAGCTGACCAACGTCGCTCCCAAGAAGGCTGAGGCTCCCAAGCCCGCCGCTGCCCCCAAGGCCGCTGCCCCCGCCCCTGCTGCCGCCGAGGAGGAGGCCCCCAAGCCCAAGCACCCCCTTGAGGCCCTTCCCCGCGCCACCTTCCCCCTCGACGAGTGGAAGCGCCAGTACTCCAACCTCGACACTCCCCTCGCCATGAAGTGGTTCTGGGAGAACGTCAACTTCGAGGAGTACTCCCTCTGGAAGGTCAAGTACAAGTACAACGATGAGCTCACCCTCACCTTCATGTCCAACAACCTGATTGGCGGCTTCAACGCCCGTCTTGAGGGCTCGCGCAAGTACCTGTTCGGCTGCGCCTCCGTCTACGGCGAGAACAACGACTCCATCATCGAGGGTGCCTTCCTCATCCGTGGTGAGGAGTACCTCCCCGTCTTCGACGTCGCTCCCGATTACGAGAGCTACGAGTTCATCAAGCTCGACCGCAACAACGCCGACGACAAGGCGTTCGTCGAGAACATGTGGAGCTGGGAGGCCGGCATCACCGAGGGCGGCAAGGAGTACCCCCACGCCTCCGGCAAGGTCTTCAAGTAAGCGTCTCGCTCCCCACGGGGTTCGTGCAGATGCGGCGAGGATCGTCATGGCTTTATGGCAGGATGATATGAGGTTACGAATGGGGAAAATAGGGTTACGCGCCAGATGAACTCTGTGTCTCGGAGGTATTTCTTGCGACGCAACTGCCGACGGCTGTACATTGAGCCGGCAATTCATGATCGGAACGAGATAGTCAAGAGCAACAAGAACATCACAACAACACAAGAAAGTACATCGTGCATGGGTGATGTGCATGAACTGATGTGTGTGGCCTATCGATGGAAAAGTGCTGTTGGTCTGCCAATGCCATGCGAGCCACATTATGTGACCTGACATAGTATGATACTCTGTCGATGTCCGACCTTACTGTCCGGCGTTGGAGCCGTCAGCCACCTGAGCCGGCAACCTGTACTCGGGGTTCAGGCGGAAGGGGTTGAGGCGGATAAACCTGCTAATGTCGCTCTGCCACGAGAGCTCGTTAAGGTAGTCGTGTACCTGGGGCAGAACATCGGTAGCCTCGACGGCATCTCCGCCAAACTCGGGGATGCGGAGGAGGTTGTGCGGCTCAGTACGGGCTTTCTCAGCACTGTCATCCACAAGGACCGTGTTGGACTGGTCCCAGCGGCCTCCAGTAGCAGCCTCGGGGTGCGAGGCTTGGATGGCCGGGTCAGCCCATATGGACTGAAGGCGCTTGTAGCACTGAACGCGCGAGTTGTAGTCTCTCTGTGAGAGGCCGAAGCGATCGCGACCCCAGGAGGCGACGAGGTTGCTGCGGCGCTCGGGGCCGAGGAGCTGCTCGCACATGATGGCGACGTTTTGGGGACGGGCGGAGGACCAGACCGCTACACGGAAGACGTCGATGCAGTACTCCATGAAGGGACCGGCGTGGGGCCTCTGGACAAAGTTGTGGGACTTGCGTCGGTCAGGGCGGAAGAGCAGGGTGCCGTTGAGGTCCATGACAATGAGGATTGTGCGTGGCTTGGAGAGACGCGTGGGGGGCAGGGCGGCGTGGGCGAGGTAGCTTGGGTGAGGGTCGGGGGTGCCGCCAGACTCTGCGCTTGGCGGGACGACGGGATCGCGATGAGGGCCGTTGGCTGTCGCCGAGGGGATCTTCTCTTGTGCTCCCTGGTTGCGAATTTGGTTCTGACCCTGGGCGCCATGGCCTTGGGTGCTCTGAGGATGGAAGCCCTTGCCATGACCACTCTGAGTCTGAGGGCCCTGGGCTTGAGCTTGAGCTTGAGCGGCCATTTTCTGCTTGGCGGTTTTGCGTTTAATGCCCTTTGTGGCCTTGCGTTTCGCCTTTTTATTTGGCGCGTTGCTCGCTGAAGAATCGTCTTGTGCAGCTCTGCATCTCATGTCAGCGGGCGGGGTGAATCAAGGGAGGGAGAGTGTGTGGTGCTTTGTCTGGATTGACTGACCCCTTTAGTTGCGACTGTGATTGTTGTTGTTCCTGGAATGGCAAAGGAGGCGGGAAGGGCATGGAAGAGCCGACATCTGGGAATGGCGGTTGGCCTGTTGTAAAAGGGTTGAAGGGCAATGTTGGGAAGCCTGGGATAGGCAGGGGTGGGGACGCCTGGCCTGGAAAGACTGGCGGCATGGGCATGTTTTGAAAGAAGAAGTTGTCCATTTTGGGCGACGTTCGGGTTTGTTTGGATCCTGATTTCTTTCGTCTGATGTCTGATGGTGGTCGTGTTGACCTAGGAGGTGGTGCCTTGAGATAGGGTGACGGCTTCTGGTACGGATGTTGACTCAACGGCTTCGGGGCAGGAGCAGGCCCAGAACTGGCGTATCTCTTCGAGTATAATGCTAGATGGCTGGCAGAGAGGCGAGATGAGATTCTCGAAGGCAAGAGCTCGAGGGCGCGGAGGCTCATGAGCGGATGTCTGCCTTCTTGGAACTACGATAGTCGAGGTACGCGAATCGGGGCGCGTTTGCTTCCGTTGAAGGGCGTAGTTCGAATGATTGACTGATCGCAGATGATGACTTGAGATATTCACGAGTCGCGGGCTACTGTGCGACCTGGGTCTCGGGCGGCGCAAACTTGAAGATTTTCATCAACGTCGCAAGATGAGAAGTCGTCCTCGATTCAGGAGACTGAAGCCAATCGGGCAACAGCCGTGGCTTATCGATAAGAACGCTTCGATCTCAGCATGAGTTTGTGGCCCCGCTTAAAAGTTCACTAGCCCGACAACCTCAACTTCTCAGTGACACCAAACCACAAGAGACAACATCGATTTGTTCAACCATGCCTAGGGAAGTCACGCAAAAGAAAAAGGGGTCGCTTCTCGGCCTGCAACGCCGTGTGAAGACGAGGAAGCAGCCGGAGCCGGAGCCCGAGTACCTCTCGGAGGATGAGGCGCCTTCGGAAGGCGGCGTGGCCGATGAGGGCGACAGCGATGAGGAAGAGAATGACGGCTCTGATGCCGAGTCAGAGGTGAGTCGAAGCTCTCTCAAAAGTTCATTGCCAAATTCTGACAACATCAGTCCGCCGATGAGGGCCCATCAAAAGCACAGCTCAGCATCTCCAACATCTCCTTCGGCACATTAGCCAAGGCCCAGGCTTCCATGCCGTCGGTGAAACGGCGAAAGGGAAAGCAGGACGACTCGGAGGAAGATGAAGACGACTCAGCCTCTGACAATGGTCGCGACCGCAAAAAGGGCAGAAGCGCCCGCCCTGAAAAGCGCTCCTCAAAGCACGCCCCGACAGAAATGACCTCCAAGAAGCCCGTCTCCCGCAAACGCGAGTTCGACACGATAGCCAAACCCCAAGTTCGCGACCCCCGCTTCGACCCAACCATCAACTCGACGCCCGGCTATGACGAGTTCAAGGCCAAAAAGGCCTACGCCTTCCTCGACGAGTACCGCGCCAGCGAAATGGCCGAACTCCGCGCCGAGCTGAAAAAGACGCGTGACCCGACCGAGCGCCAGCGCATCGAGCGTCTTCTCATGTCCATGGAGAGCAAGAAGAAGGCCGAGGACCGCAAGACCCGCGAGCGCAACATTATCGTCGAGCATCGCCGCGCGGAGAAGGAGCTCGTCCAGCAGGGAAAGCAGCCGTTCTACCTCAAGAAATCGGAGCAGAAGAAGCGCCTGCTCACGGAGCAGTTCAAGGGTATGAAGAGGCGGCAGGTTGACAAGTCTATCGAGAGGCGGCGGAAGAAGGTGGCTACGCGCGAGAGGATCGAGCTGGAGGATATGCAGAGGAGGACGTGACGGACGTGCGAGCGAGGGAATAAAAATCCGGGGTTCCGTGGTGGATTATGAGCCTTTTTGTCTATCAAGCTCTTGTCGGCGGATGTGGGTTTCTAGTCTACAATACCTTACAACTTTTGCCAACATTCGATGCCCCTGGCTACTTGTACAAGAGATGTGTGTGTTCTTACAGAGAAAAGGGGATTAGTGATGTACATGATGCTTCTCAGATGAAGCCGCTCTTCTTGAGGCTGGCTGTGAACAAATCTCGGCACCGCACCTTGCTGCCGAGCTTAGCGCACAGGAGGAAAGCGCCGCTCAGCTTGCGATGCAGACTGTACGTCTCCTCAGGAGGCGGGGCGAGACGCTCGTTGAGCATGACGGGAATCAGGGCCTTGACGCGCTCGGTGATGGTCTGGTCTTGGAAGTCGTACACCTCGGGCGCTGACTCGAGGAACGGCTCAGCCAGCGTCAGGATAGACTTGATGTGCGCGTCGACCATGACCTTGCTCTCGTGGCCCGTGAGGTAGCCAAGACTCTCGGAGAGATCACGCAGCGCCTCGCGGTCGGACCGGGACGCGGCAGCCAGCAGCTGCACGTACTGCGTCACAAAGGCTTCGGGGAATTCGCGCGAGGCGCCAAAGTCGAGAAGCTCCAGCTTGTTCGTCTCGGCGTTGTACAGGAAGTTTGTCCAGTTGGGGTCCGTCTGCATGAAGCGGAACTCGGTGATCTCACGCAGGCAGAGACGAAGAATTTGTGTGCCGATCCAGTCCTTCTGCTCCTGAGTGAAGGACTTGACGCGCGTGACGCCCACGCCGTCCATAAAGTCCATGGTGACGATTTGCTTTCCAGATGCCTCGGGGTAGACCTTGGGAACGAGGAAGGTGTCCGGCTCATCGGCGAGGAGCTCCTGGTACTTGGTGGCGCACAGCGCCTCCCGCTCGTAATCGCACTCCCAGCCGAGCTCCAGGCGGGCGTTGTCGATAGTCTTGTTTAGGTAGAGGCCCTTGGGGAGGAGCTTGGTGGCTGTGAGGAGGATGCTGATGTTGTCCAGGTCCGAGTTGATCGAGTCGGCCACGCCGGGGAACTGGATCTTGACGGCCACCCTGCGTCTGCCCTCTTTGAGAACAGCGCGGTGCACCTGGCCGATGGAAGCGGCGGCGATGGGCTTCTCCTCAAACTCCTCAAAGAGATCCCGCCAGTTGGGGCCCAGGTTGCTGACGAGCACCTTGTCCCGCTGCCAGGAGGGCATGTAGTCTGCCCTGTCCTGGACTCTCTGGAGGACCTCCTGGATGGCTGGCGGAAGCATTTTGGAGTCCTGGAAGCTCATGAGCTGGCCAATCTTCAGGGCTGCGCCACGCATCCGAGAAAGCTTGGCGACGAGACGTTCCATGTTGCTGGGGCTCAGCAGGACCGAGCCCTCGCCGCCGCCTCCAAAGGCGCGGCCGATGCTCTCGGTGATGGCGCCGCCCATCATGCCAGCTGCGAGGCCGCCGTAGTTCCATATCCGACCGAAGCGGGAGGATGGGACCTTGGATTCTCGGAGGACGTATGGCTTGGCTGCCGGCTCCTCTGTCGGGGGCTCGACAGTGGGCGAGGGTGCAACAGGAGCAGTGGCTTTCAGCGGTTCCTCGGGGAGAGCCGTCTTTTCCGCGACCACTTCGCTAGGCGCGGGAACAGCTGGCTTGGCAACTGGCGTTTCTTGCTGGATGACTGGCTCGACCGGTTCGACCGGCTTCACTGGTGATTCAGGAACAATAGGTTGCGCCGCTTCGGTAGCAACGGGTTCCTTGACCTCGACAGGTTTCGATGGTGCGGCGTGGGAGTGAGAGACAAATTCAGGCAGACCGACTGGCTTGTTCCTCTTCCGCGGGCCAAGATCTCCAAGCATACCAACACCGCGCTTGGTGTGGAAAATGTTGATGTTCGCGCCCTGAGGCACGTCCTTGAGCTCTTCATCACCCGTAGGCATCGCCGCGCCAAACGCGGGCTGCGCCGGGGCGGACTTCTGCTCCAAACTGGATGCATCCGTCCATGGGAAGCCTTCTGGTCTGGACTCGCGCAGCTGTGAGAGTACCGAGGCCGAGTCTGGTGTCAGAGGTAAAGGGCGCTTGGGCCCCGAAGCTGCCGGAGAGCTGTGTGGGATGTGGACAACACGAGGAGCGCCATCGCCGGCGACATTGTCGGGTTCTGGTGCTTTGGGCGTGACTGGAACCTCCTGCACAGAATCCTCCTGCTTGGGGGAAGCTTCTGGCGTCTTTGGCTGCTGCGGCCTTGGTGTTGGTCTGACGGTTGATGTTCTGGTGAAGCGATCGAGCTGTCGGCCGCGCAGAGCAATGTGCTTGCTGGCCACGGAGCGGGAGGCGCCAATGACCGCCGCCAGGTCAATGGCGAAGTCGACAAACCTCATCGGAAAGGATTACTGGAATTGTCAATTGCACATGGTGGGCCAATGGCCGTGTGGTGAGCTCAGAGTCGATGAGGGTGATGACAAGTGAAGCAAAAATGGACATGCCACTGCACCCGGGGAATGGTGACGTAAGCAATTGGTAGCTCCCATGTCACCACCCAACCTCTAACCCTCGGAGCACGAACTTGCAACATAAGGGAGCGGTTGTAGATTGATTGCTCTGTATTCCTTGGTATTCTATTGGGTATCATATCATTCAAATCATTATTTCAACCTCGCCGGGTGACGCTCTTCAACAGCGAGCCTCGTGCCCTGAGCGGAGTCTTCTCCGAAGGGCCGCCTGAGGCTTGCGGCCTGGGAGTGCCGACTTTGTTCCAGAGTCTCTGTGCCGCTGGCGTCAACCCTCCCGAGACCCGTGGACTAGACGGAAACTTGGGCACCGGGGTCTGGTCCGGCTTCCCCGTCAGGCCGTTCTTGACAGACTCCCTCTTGGACTGGGCGACACGCTCAACGAGCTTGTGGTGCAAGTCCTCACGCTTTCGTTGCTCCATAATCTTGAACGGGTTTGGTGTCGCGTCACCCGGGCCCAAGTCGATAATGGGCACGCGGGTCTGAACGTCTTCTTCGTCGTCGCTTTCGTCGTCGACAAAGGCATACCCGTTGACTCTCGGCGTCTCGCTACCTGCCACGGTGGAGTTGCGATCTGCCGCTCTTGGGTGTCCTGCAATGGCGTCGCGAACAGCTGACATAGTTGGCGAGGACGGCCTCTTGATCGTAGGGGGTTCCGGCATCCGCGTGTTCTCATAGTTGATGGCTTTTGGCGGGGCGAGTGACTGCACCTGTGCTCTCTGGGCCGGGCTTTCGTACTCATCGTCGACCCCATGCGGCGCAAACATGAGAGAGTTGCGAGCCGTCGTCTTCCAAGTATCCGGCCTCGCAGGTCTGTCGTCCACATCCTTGATAGCCAACCTGTCGCGCTTGGTGAAGCCGTCGTCAACTAGTTGCCCCTTTGCCGCCAGATCAGCCTCGACCTCGGCTTGCTTGATCATCCGCTTCGAGGGCAGCTGGTTGCCTCCCCATAGCCACGCATATTTCTCCGCCTTTTTCTGATTCTGCTTGTCCATGAGCTTGTAGAAACTCTCGTTATCCTCGCTGGTGTACTTTGTTTGAAAGGCAGCGAGGCTCATGTTGACGTCGACGGCTGGCTTTGTCTCCTCGATGATGGTCGGGGCCACGGATGAGGCGGGCGTGTCGGCACCGTAGGCTGATGGTGTCTTGTCGCCGGGTGCTGTCCTGGCCCTAAGCGGCGTGCCCTGGACCTTCCTGCCCGGCGTCATGACGCGCTCCAGTCGTCGGCCTGCACTGGAGATCCATGCTTTGTTCTTTGACTCGAGCGCATCTAGGTACTCTTGTTTCGTCTCCGTCTCTAGCAGTCCAGGGAAGAAGTCGCGTGCGATGATGTGGGATAGGGCGTCGGTGTAAGTGTCTTCGTCGATGACTCGTTTTGGGCGCTTGATCTTCTTTGCAGGCGGTGGAGGCGGCATCAAGTCGAGGTCGGTGCGCTTCCTCACCAACTCCCGCGAGCCGCTGGCCTCCATGATGGGGTTGTCGCGTTGAGTGTCGCTTGTAGGTGTTCGGCGCACTTGATCTATCGGGTTGGTAGTGGGCGCATGGATCTGTCGGGTGCTCGCTGGTGCGAAACGGGCTTGTGCGAAGAGGGCGTTGGGGTGTTGGCTTGGAGTTGGAATCAAGCCGCCTTCAAGTTCAGCATCACTTGAAGCATCGGCTTGGCCCACTGCGGTCTAGGCGCTGCTGAGTAATCACGATATCATGGTGCTGTTGTAAGCGATGCGTCCAGGTTGCTGTAAACTGCAAGTGAACGCCTGCAAGACACGGCATCAACCTTGCATCGCATATAGGATGCGTGCCTTCCCTCCTACTCCAACGGGGCCGCGGTGGCCGAGCTGGTTAAGTCAGTGGACCAAGACACCATTAAACAACCCCCTTCCACCGTTGCGCCCTATACCTAGGCTCAATTCCCAGGCCCAGCAAAATCCCCAGACATCGTGGGATTTTCTACCCTTTCGGATCCTTGCATAGCAGGGTGGCCGGAGGGGGTCCTTTTTTGTCTTTTCCGACTCCCTAAACACTGCGAATAGAGTCAAGCATCGCATCTGGCTGCACCGCCAAGCGACGACCCGCTATGGGTCCCGTTATCGGATCTCAAGCTCCTTATCGCAGGGGGGGGTCACTTTGTTAGCGCCGGGGTTCCAGTCTGGACTCGAAGGAACCTAGGGACCGACGGGGTTTGCAATTGCTTTGCGACAGCCTGCCGTTGGAGATCGAATTCTGTCTTGTGCCACTTGGATTTTTCCCATCAGCGTCGCCGGTCCCTACATTCCAACACTTGCCATTTTGCATACGCCTCGCTACACATATTCCCCTCCTAGACGCCGAACCCCCGCCCTTGGTACTTCCTTCAACTACCCCTCTCCTTCAGTTCGACAGCACACTTCGGCGATATGGCGACCCCCGAGGAGCAGGCCACGGCGTTCAAGAACGAGGGCAACAAGGCCTTCCAAAAGCACGACTGGCCCGCTGCGATCAAGTCCTACACTCAGGCGATCGAGCTGAACGACAAGGAGCCGACATACTTTACCAACCGTGCTCAGGTACTTCCTCAACCCCGCCGCCATTTTGCCGCTTCCGCCACTCTCCCGTAACGCTCGCGTGACTGACTCGAATTGTACCTCGGCAGGCCTATATCAAGTCGGAAGCCTTTGGCTATGCTATTGCCGACTGCGACCGCGCTCTCGATCTGAGTCCCAAGCTTGTCAAGGTCCGTTTGCGCCTTCCCTGCCTCGTGGGAGGCCCCGAAGACATCCCGCTGACGCCTGTCGTATAGGCTTGGTTCCGACGAGGACTCGCACACACCGCTATTCTGCAACCGAAGCTGGCCGTCGAGGACTTCAAGCAGTGCACCAAGATCGACCCCAACAACAAGGATGCCCAGCTCAAGCTTGACGAGTGCAGGAAGATTGTCCGCAAGCTCGCCTTCTTCGCCGCCATCGAGGTGGGCGACGAGCCCTCTGCCGCCGAGGGTCTCGATATCGATGCGATTGAAGTCGAGGCCGACTACGATGGCGTCCGACTGGGCAAGGAGATGACCGAGGAGTTTGTCGAGGACATGATCGAGCGGTTCAAGACCGGAAAGAAGCTCCACAAGAAATACGTCTACCAGATCATCATCGCCGTCAAAGAGCTCGTCTACAAGGAGGCGACCATGGTCGAGATGGAGATCCCTGACGATGTCAAGATGACCGTCTGCGGTGACACGCACGGTAGGTCAGCCCGAGGAGGCGAGACGATGCGAACTGACAAGCTGACACGTCTTTACAGGCCAATACTTCGACCTGATGGAGCTGTTCAGACTCAACGGCAAGCCCGATGCCAAGCACTACTACCTATTCAACGGCGACTTTGTCGACAGAGGATCTTGGTCCACCGAAATTGCCCTGCTTTTGTACGCCTACAAGTGGCTGAGGCCCAACTGCTTCTTCCTGAACCGTGGCAACCACGAGACGGACGACATGAACAAGGCGTACGGCTTCGAGGGTGAATGCAAGGCCAAGTATAACGACAGGTATGTTCCTTTCTAGACATCATAGTCCCGGACTATAGGAAACTAACAAGCCCAGGATCTTCAAGCTCTTCTCGGAGAGTTTCTCCGCCCTCCCCCTCGCCACCCTGATCGGATCCAAGTACCTGGTGCTGCACGGAGGTCTGTTCTCGGACGACAAGGTCACACTGGACGACATCCGCAAGCTCAACAGGCACGCCCAGCGCCAGCCCGGCCAGGCCGGTCTGATGATGGAGATGCTGTGGACCGACCCTCAGGAGGAGCCAGGCCGTGGTCCCAGCAAGCGCGGTGTCGGCATGCAGTTTGGACCTGACGTCACCAAGAGGTTCTGTGAGAACAACGGGCTTGAGGCGGTTATTCGTAGCCACGAGGTTCGCATGGACGGTTATGAGGTGCAGCATGACGGACGTTGCATTACTGGTAAGCGGATCTCCGTCGAGACTCTACATCCACTCTGGCTAACTCTCCTACAGTCTTCTCCGCGCCAAGATACTGCGACTCGACCGAGAACAGGGGCGCCTACATCAACATCGGCCCCGATTACAAGCTGCAATTTGAGCAGTTTGATGCGGTCCCTCACCCGGACATCAAGCCCATGGTAAGTCCTCCACGGCTCCCTCCCCACATCGGACCACTTGCTGACGATCCTCTCCAGGCCTACGCCCAAAGCTCTCTCATGTCGTCTCTGGTGTAGACAGGGATTTTACGCCACTGTGGCGCGTTCATGGCTCGGATTTGGAATTAGAATATGCCGGTTGCATTTGGGAGGCGTGCGTGATGGACGCGGGATGCACATGGCTGGTCAAAAACGGAGTTATGAATGCATCATACCCCTCCTTCCAGTTGAGAGCAAATGTATGGGTTTTCCGTTCAACAGGAACGAGGCGGGCGTGATTTGTTCATGAGTTCCAGAGTCTGTCTTGGCCATCGCTGCCGACCATGCTGCCCAGCCAGTCCGAGGCCTGGCGCAGCCGCAGCAAGTTGTGCACCCCTTGGTCCTTGAGGCCCGGCCAGGCTGTAATGGCAGCGGCGAATGCGCCGAGGTCGGGTCGCGGAACTCGCACCCAGCACTCGTTGTCTTGGACCTTGAGGATGTCGATGGCAATGGCCGCGCCTGTGGCCCCCAGGAACTGCGTCAGGGCCGCTGTGAGATATGATCTGAACTGGAGGGCGTCTGTCGATGGGTGGCCTGGCTCGTCCCGACAAAGTTCGAGGTGGGCGTATGAGAAGGTTGCCGACTTGATGGTGAGACTGAGCAGCTCGTGAGACTTTGGGTTCTGCTTGGGCTTGTGTTGTGTGCTTTCGGGGCCGGTCTGGCCCTTGGTCTGTGTGGACATTATGCACGCCTTGACGAACAGTGCAAGACCAGTTTTTACTTCGGATTTCGGTGATATGTGTCGGGACGGGGGCAGTGTTGAAATGTTGATGGCTTGGGTTGAGTTTGAAGATATTGTTCCTGGCGGGACCGTGCCTTCGATTTTTGCATACAGTGTACCCCACACTGATGCCGCCGCCAACCTCAAAGGTGAAGCTTCCAGTGTCCCGACCCGGAGAACAAACAACCAGGCAAGCCATCTTGCGCCAACTCCATCCCTGCCTCGCAACCCCCCCGAAACCGCGACAAACCCACCTCAACCGCAATCATGAGCCAGGGATTCGTCGCCCCCGGACAGCAGCGCTTCCTGCGCGCGTGCATGGTCTGCTCCATCGTGCTGAGCCAGACGGTACGTCCCTCTTCGAGCTCCCTCCCCTCCAGTCCGTCTGTCTGCCAATCTGCCACTGACGCGACTCCTCTGCCAGAAATTCCGCGACATCGGCTGCCCCAACTGCGAAGACGTCCTCCACCTCGCCGGCTCCCAGGAGCAGATCGAAAGCTGCACATCCCAGGTCTTCGAGGGCCTCATCACACTCGCCGACCCGGCGCGGTCCTGGGTCGCAAAGTGGCAGAGGCTGGACGGATACGTCAAGGGCGTCTACGCGACAAAGGTCTCCGGAACCCTGCCGGACGAGGTCAGGCAGATGCTGGAGGACGAGGGTCGCCCGTACATCCCGTGAGTTGGCCGGAGGAATTACCCTGACGAGGAACAGGCACTGACGATACGCAGCCGCGACGGAACCGACATGGAGGCCGACTGATCTTCTGGATGGAAGTCTTGGGAAGTTACATTTGAACTATGCGACGGCGTTTGGGAACAACTGGCATCACAACGGAAAAGGAGGAGTTTTAAAGAGGAACATGCAGTTCATTGGGACTTTTGTCGTCCTGGTATCTAGAAAGGTGCCGCCGCCCGTGATTCCGTCCTCCGTCCGTATACCGAAAAGTCCAAACGCCGCGCCGTGATGATGAATCCAACAAGATGATGTGTACAGAGGCCTTGGATCTTAACGATCCGTCTTCTGCTTCTTCCCAAACGGCGCGGCGGACCCGCCATCGCGGCCTCGCTTCTTCTGCTGTTCCATGTCTTCGCGCATGATCCGCTCCGCTTCGCTCATCTTCTTCGGCTGCTCAAAAGCGTTCTTCTTGGGCGCGCTTCCGGAGAGGGCGTTCTTCTTTGCCGCGGCGAAGACGTTCTTGGTTTGGGGCTTAGCTGTCATCTTCAGAGAGATGCCGCCTGCTGCTGGCTTCTCGGGTGCCGGTGTCGGTTTGGTCTCCTGGCCTGACTCCCCAGCTGGTGATGCAGACTTCTCGCCTGATGTGATGGGCTCGCCAGCTTTGGGGGTATGCGCAGCTGGTTTTGCGCCAAAGGACAACTTGATCTTCTCGCCCTCCTCCCTCTTGAGCATGTGGCCCTCCTCGTCATCCTCGGCGCTCTTGGCCGCCCCGGGTCCGCCTCTGAGCGCCTCAGCCTGCTGAGCCCTCTTGATCTGCTCGCGGATCATCATCTGCTCGACCTCTTCGTTGCCACGGTCTTGGACATCCTTGCGCCGCAGCTCCTCCTGCCGCCGAAGTGCCTCGGGTGAGTTGTCGATCCATGCGACGTGGAGGCCCTTGTCTGTCTCCTCGACACGGCAAATTCCCTCGCGGCCGAGGTGTTTGGCGAACTCAGTCAGGTTGGGCCACTTTGTCGAGTTCATGTGGATGTGATCTTTTTGGGCAATGACCTCCTGGTAGAACCGGTTGATCTGGACGCTCTTTTCGCCATGGCCGGTCTTGAGGAGTTGAATGAAGTGGCGCAGGAACTCGCGCGAGAACTCTTCGGTCGCTTTTCGAGGGTCCTCGCCGACAGCGAGCATGCGGCGGACGTGAGATTCGCTTTGCGTGTGAAGCTTCCAGCCGTTGTCGTCGGGCATTTGCCTCTCACACACTTGGCAGTACCACTTCAACTTTTGGAGGCCCTTGCGCCTCATCTTGTTGGCGACCCATTTGGTCGAACCGACCTCGGCTTTCGGCATGGTGATGGTGGCAGATTGGTTGTGAGATAGATGTCGACGTGAGAGATGAAATGTCTGAGTTGGTTGCTGAAGCCTGGACCAGCGCTGCCAGTGAGCCGCCCCAAGGTTGGTCGCTGACTAATGCTCGACTGAAAACAAGCTAACTGAAAGGGGCTCGCCTCGGTTATATGCTCATTTGCCGAGCACAGCTAATATCCAGCTACTTCGGTTTCTTCCTATTGAGCCCGTCGCCCTCGGCTTCTTCCCACCCCCTTTCGTCAACTCGCTGAGATGCCTCCAACCGACGAGGCAGCGACGTCCAGCTCTACCCCTAGAGCCACTCGAGCAAAGCAGGCGTGTCTGAGGTGCAACGCACGCAAATTACGTTGTGACGTGGTGAACTCTCAGCCCTGCAGAAACTGCACCAACGCAGATGCACCCTGCGAGGTGGTGCCCTCGCGGCGTGGCAAGTACGTGCCCTGCCAGTGCTCACGTCAATCCAACACTTGTACTGACGTCCTGGAGATACCAACGGCGATCTCGACAGCTTCTGACAACATCGATGTCTCCACACCCCTCCTCGCTTTCCGAGGCGGACAACACAGTCTCGGCACCCAGCACGACTGCCACGGCTGATCATTGCGCATACCCAGGGACTCTCTACAGCGCATTGCGAACACGAATGCATGACTGGGGCAAATATGTGCCTCCCGCGTCTGATCTCACGTTACCTTATGACATCTACTGGGCGGACCGAACCCTGTTGCCTCCTCGGTGCTATCCAGAGGACGAGCCTGATCAATCGTGTGATCCAATCCGCACTCACATGGAGAGTTATATAAGCACAAGTATACAAATGGTACTCCGCCTCGACGACCGCTCTATCAAGTTGCGTTTACTCCGCGAGGAAGGCGCTCTTGCAGGCTACCATGGTCATCTAGCCGAACTAGCCCTGATGGAGTACCTCACTTCTATTCATCCGTCCTTTCCCGTGGTGGACCGAGATGCAATCATAATTCAAGTTCTCAACGAGTCGACATCACTTATACTGTTGAGCAGCATTTTCTCTGTCGTTGCTGTCTATGATACCGACGGAGAAGCCGAATTCGCCCGCTGTCTGGGCTTCCACTCTTCACTCCAGGCGCAATATAATTTGCACAATCGAGCCAAACTCTTGTTCCAGTTAGGCGATCATATGTCTGATAAGGAGGACAAAACCGCTATCATTCATTCCGCTTTGCTCCTGAGCTTCTGCAAAGGGTTGGAGTCACATTCCGAATACGCAAGAGAATGGCTGGGCGTCGCCATCGACCGGGCCATGTCGCTCGGGCTTCACCGGTCGTAGGTTCATCTCGCAGTCTTTTCCTGGAACAATGACTCACGAGTGCATCAGATCAAGTTTTGCGCAAAACGACCCGCAGGAAAGGCGAGTACATCGAAAGTTATGGTGGTCTATCTACGTGAGTCTTCGCCAAGGACAGCGAGTGGAATAGTTCAGTAACCATTTCTTAGGTACGGGAACGACACGTTGCAGCTTTTCTGGGTCTTCCTTGTCGCATTCGAGAATCCGACTGTTACATTGAGCCTCCGACAATCTTGGACTTCCCTGGGATTGACTCACCCGAGGACGTCGTTTTTGGGAAGGACCTGCCAGAACACGCAGCCTATTTCATTGCGATGGTGGAGATTACCCGACTACGTACGCAAATTCATCCCCAACTCATACCTCAGCTGGTCCCGGGTCGTATGCGATGTTCTCGTTCCCCAAGTACTGACTGGAACGTGCGCAGTCGGGTTAGTCGTGGACTGCTACTTTGGGCGGGAGACTCCCCGAGTACAGCCGGATGTCGAACGAGCAATCGACTATACTCTTGCGACATTCACGCGAAATGTCTCCGAGAGCTCGTGTACAAATCGCACGCTGTCAAGGAAGTTGGCTTTGGCGGCCAAATTGAAAATCGCGTGCAAGTAAGGATTGCCATATTTAGGTGCACCAAAAAACAAACCAAGCTGATCATGTCACAGCCATGTCCGGCTCATGAGGCTGCAGGGCAGACTTCTCCATGGAATCGATGCCCGTGGCATAGACATACCCTTGGCGATCGAAGCTGCGTCTGAGATCAGCAAAGCTGTGGATGATATGATCATGAATGACGCATTGCGAATCGGACAGCATGAGTCACACCTGTGAGTAATGGCTCTGCTCAGCCATCAGCTTCTTTCACTGACAGGCGCCGATACAAGCATATCAAGCATATTCTCTGCATTGTTCCTTCTCACGTACCAAAGGCGGGCAGAAGTCGACAGCAACAAGAAGCGCATCATGCAGACGTGGGCACAGTCATGTCTCACCGGCCTGAGAATGATCAACAGCATGCCAGGTGGTCGATGGGAATTTAACGACGAGATTATGTACTTCTTCACCAAGTACGTGGGCGATGACACCAGCGTTCAAGCACCCAAAAGCTTGAAGCTGAGCGCAAGACCGGAGGCAAGGGGCATGTTTTGTTCCACTGGTCAGTGTCATGAGGTGGTTGGTCCTGCTGCGGCTGTCCCAACAGAGCCTGAAGTCGAACCTATGTCGATATCTGGGCCTTTCAACATGATGTATGGGCCTTGGGGCTGCTGCGAGGGTTGCTTGCTCTCGAACGATTCATGAGAGGGTGGCTGCGTTGCCAGGCAAGGAGGTCGCGATCGCGGTAGTCATGCTTTTCGCATAGAGAGCTCTCAGGTTGGGGAGGAGATTGGTTTTGCTCAGCTTCAGGTTCCGAAAGAGACGATATTCTTCATTTGCAAATACAGTGGCCATTCCTTCGTCCCGTACTACTGCGATCTGCAAAAAGTGGCTCGGCGTCTTCGGCATCTTGGCTTCATCACTGCGGGGTCAGGAAATAGCAAGAAGCCGAGGGTACCTCACCTGGCACATGCCAGCCACTGGCATGTCATGACGCCCATCTCCACGGAGAGACAGACTGACATTGCTTCTGGTGACTTTCACAAACGACATATTTCGCCTCATAGCCACCATGCATCGCACAGTGATGGGCAGGGTTGGGAGAAGGGCTCGTGCTCACCTGGGGCAGAACACACATTGTGCGCCTACCCTCGGTCGCAGGTCATTTACAACAACAGGACCCGTCGCGTCCCAGGCCGCCCGCGCCTCCGAGGCCGTCGAGCAGCTCACGCACAAATTCCAAGGCAAAACAAGCGTCCGTCGTCAGATATTCGACGCCAACCAGCTACAGAAGCTCAGCCTGACCCTCGGCCGCCGTGAACTAGACGGCGTCGATGTGTCGGACACGCCCCCGTTAGCGGGCACCCCTGTTCCGCCGGGATGGCATCTCGTGTACTTCACGCCCAACGGAGTCGAGTCTGAGCTCGGGCCTGATGGGACGGATCGCACTTTCAACTCACCCGAGCCGTTCACACGACGCATGTGGGCGGGCGGACGGATGACGTGGCCAGCTGCAGGCGACGAGGCCACTGCTCTGCGTGTGGGGGATGAGGTCGAGGAGCGGACGAGGTTTGTTGGCGCGACGGCTAAAGCGAACAAGCTTGGGCAGGAGATGGTACTGGTGGAGATTGAGAAGGAGTTCTGGGGGCCGAGGGGGCTGGGTGTCGTGGATCAAAGGTTGGCTGAATTGAGCTTGGGATCTGGATTGCTGTCAAGCTGACACTGCTTGCCAGGTCATGGATCTTTCGGACAGAGGCGCAGGCTTCTTCTGGAAGTATTAAGAGATTGACTGACGCAGATACATTGGGTCCTTCGATTGCCAGGGACGAGATGGTGGATGGTATGTCTGCCTTCCCACGATCAGAACCTCCCACTCACCATTCCAGGTCTTCCGCAAAGACATATGCGCTGGTCGCCAGTCGGACTCTTTCGCTTCTCAGCATTGACATTCAACGGTCATAAGATTCACTACAACCAGACCTGGACTGGCGAAGTCGAAGGCCACCCGGGCGAGGTGGTCCACGGTCCGTTGAATCTGATCGGTATGCTCGACTACTGGAGAGACCATCATGGGAAGGAAACTACACCTAGAGTAATCTCCTACAGAGCTCTATCTCCAATCTACGCGGGAGAATCGTATGTCATCAAAACCGGGGACATTCAAGAGATCGGAGGGGGCACGTCATATGAAGTTCTCGTGGAGAAGAAGGGCGTTATAAGCATGAGGGGCGAGATCCTGACCTAGGGAAGAGGGCAGCCAGATGACGTCTAACGTTTGATGAATTATTACGACTACCAATTGTGGCATAACTAGGCCTCTATAACGACAACCTCCTGCTCGGCCACTCCCTCAATGTCCGTCCGATTCTGTCCATCTGGTTGCTCAACTAGCGACAATGACATGGAGCTCTTCGTTTGATTCTTTTGGCGGAACCAGACGTCCTGAGGTGCTTTCCGTAGCACCTGACTGCTGGACCGCTTGAGCCGGGGAAGTAAACCAAGAGGTAACTTTGTTGCGAATCCTGCTGATTAGGGGCCGCAACGCTGGCAGGTTTCCACAGATAATGGCGAGACATATCTCGATGAAGGACTCTATCACAACATCGACGTTTTCCCCTGTATTCGTCAGTCGGATGTCTTGTCGGAGTTGAAATTGGGGAGACCTACAAGTTGCATCCAGGGTGTGGACAAAGTGCACCATGTACCTCAACCGGACCATGCTGGCAACGCATGCACTGATCCCAAAGTCGTCAGCCTCATGGCGGGTACAAATCGAAGCAGCACTTACAATGATCCGATCCCGAACATGAAGAAAACGCCGACTTTCTTCGCAAATGAGAGCTTCAACTTTCTGAGCTCCGGAATAGGGAAAAGAAGGATCGCAATGTCCTCCAGGATAGTGAGTCCGGCGCCGGCCCAGCCTACAGCCGTAATATCGAGACATTTCCCGGTAACCTCCTTATTCCATACCGCCTGAACTGGTATGCACTGAAAGATGACCAGGGAAAGGAAAACTACACCTTGGACCAAGATGAATGCTATAAAATAGGTAGCTGCGTTTCGGAACTTTTGAGATGGAAATATTCGGTAGAAGAGTATGAGAATGGAAACTACCGATAGACCAGAGTTAGTAATTGCCCTTAATAGCTGTCTGGGGAGGGAACAGGAGTATGTCTCATGCGGAGGAGGACTCCTGACACAGCCTAGAAAGGGAAACAAGGACTCCGACAGAACTTGCCCTTGGGTAGGATGACGAGGAAAATGTAGAGAACCTGGGTGGCATAAAAGATCTAATCATGGAGGTTAACATGTCTTCCATCGAGAAGTGGCTCGCGGGACTGACCTTGAGACTAATTGGGGCATCTACCGGATCGATGGTCCAGTAATGCTCCCCAAACCCATAATCTGCAGCTGCGGTGGGTTAGAACTACCTGGCCGAAACAACAGAGGTGATGTCTTACCGACAACGGTGAGAGCAGCCGCGGAAACGAATACGATCTGTGTTCGTAGTCAGTGTGAAAAGTCGAGGCAAGTGCATGGAGTCAACTTTTTGCTTAAAAGGGCAGCCAGGGTGGTCCAGTCGTCCCACCAGAGTCTTTTCGTAGCGACGAATCTTGACACAAATCGGAGTGTGACGGTGAAGGCGGCTGCACAGGCGGTGGTGATTGCTGTGATCTTGACCTCGCTGCTCCGTGACTCGTTTGGGAAAGCTGAGCAAACCCCATTCGTGGCGGTGGCAGACCCTGTCTTGAGGTCAGCACCAGAGTATGATCGTCGATATGTTGAAAGCCACGTACGAACTTGATCAGCATATGGACATGCGATCTGAACGCAGGAGGAAATCTCAGACTGCAGGCCAAAATTGGTGCAGATGCAATCATCGAGTGCTGCGAAGTTGCTCAGATCACAGGTAGATGTTACGGGGTCGCTAATCATGCATTTGAGCTGAACAGAACTCAGTCAGTACAGCTTACATACCAGAGAACCGTGGAGATGGAAGATGTAGCGAGTGTCGATGGCCAAGCTGACAACATACCGCGCATGATGGAACATTCTCAAGCAGCTGTGTGAGATTTTGGGTAGCCCCCGACCCGAAGAAACAGGCGAGGAAGAACCAAAGTACGACGGTTTGAATCTGGGACGGCCCCATGTCTGATGTCAGATATCTGCCTACAAGGGAAGGTCTTCGATTCTGGTGACAGTAGCTGTTGCAAGGAAGAGGACTACTACCTTGAGATGGAAACCAAAGGCCGGGGGACCCCTACTATTTGAGAGACCCTGAATCGCCACTCAAGCCGAGCGAGTGTGGTACCCTGGGCAGCACCACGACTGCGGGCAGTCAACCAACCTAAAGATTGCAGTGCTCGGTTACACAGCAATGAACTAATCGTCACTGTCCGAACCCGCGTTCAGCAAGCGAGGCCCAGCCCAGTACGTCAACATAGTCTAGCGTCAAACTCGAGAGATTTGACAGCCGAGCAAAACACCAAACTGATGGATGGAGAAGGGCCTATTTCGGAGTAGAAAGTGGTCGAGCCTTGCGCTCGGCACCATTTCGAGTCAGCTTTCACAGCGATCCCAACGAGATCCGCGCTACTGACGCGACTAGCGACTGGCGGACCAGTCCAACTCCCACCTAGGTATATTCGAGAGCCATGGCTCGGGTAAGACTGGAACAAAGGACGGCTTACCGAAGCGAGCTTTCAGGACTGCTTGCATCCACGCCGGAGAAATACACCTCTAGCATCTTGGAGCGACAGGTGTAGTCGGCGACCAGCTCGGGTTCAGCCACCAAGCCGGGCCGCCGGCACACTACTGTGGCAGCACCCCGGGGGGCTGGGGGTGCAGAATGCTGTGAAGCATCAGTCGCCGAGGGTTCTGCATCTCGTTAGACAGTACTGCTCACAGCCCTTGGTCAACACTCGGACGGTCCTCAATCACCCATGCGCAATGCGGAATAAAGTGGAAACATATAAAAAGGCCCCAAGTCTCGTTACACGGCTTGTGGATGACATGTCATTCATCGTGTGCGCGCTTCCCTGTGCGCTTCCCGCCGCTGCACCGACAAGCTCGTGTCGTGAGCCCATCTCTTTTTCCTCGCCAACTCCATGCAAGCCAGAACGTTCTAGCCCGCAGATGCGATCCATCGTCGCCATGTACGACTACACGTAGCCCTTGCGAGCGCCCTGGAAGAAGAAGCGGACGACAAAGACCTGCAGGCCGCCCATGAGGATGATCAGACCGCACTGGATGATGCTGATGTTGATGATCCTGCCCTCGGTGCTCCGGACGGTGGCAAAGTTGCGGTTCTCGCGGGTGCGGAAGTACTTTTGGCCCCTGGAGATGGTTGACAGTTTGCTAGACAGCTTGAAGAGGCTCTCCTCCAAAGCGCCGGTCTGTTCGGGGGAGGAGCCCTGCTTGGCGGGGATCTCGGCGCGCTTCTCGTTCTCGACCTGGGAGATGGTAGGTTAGTTGAGTCGCAACACAGAACAGAGCCGGAGGTTGGGGGTCTTACGGCAATCTCAAAGTCGACAAACTTCTCGGCAAAGGTGCTCATCTCGTTGTTGAAGCAGAACTCGTAGTCGCCCTTCTGCCCGGCCGTGAAGACAAAGTCGCCCTGGCGCTCCTTCTCGCCCTCGAGGATGACCTTGTTGTTGGGTCCGGTGACGATGTAGTCGACATCAAATGAGCCACCGGATTGGACCTGTGGGTGCGCGCGCATCAGCAATTGATCCATTCCCCCTCGGGGAGCCGTAGACTCACAGCAAAGTAAAAGGCAATCTTCTCAACATCCTTCTCGGTCCTAGTGTAGAAGCAGGCCTTCTCGTGGGCGCCGAGCTTGTACGTCAGGGCCGTGGCGGCAACCTGGGAGGCGAGGCAGGCGAGAAGCCCGAGGGAGAGAGCCGGAAACCTCATTGTGGCGGCGACGGGTGGTGAGTGGTGGTGGTTCCTGAGCTGGGGGGTTGATGTCTGGAAACCCAAGTTGAATTGAAGGTTTGTCGGAGCTGCAAGCTGTCCATCGCCAATTCGAGGGCCCTCCCATGTGGAACGGGCCACGGTCGCGAGTGCAGACGCACCTCAGTGGCCAGAGACGCCTATCAAAGTGGGCCTCTGCGTATCGTTAGCGGCCCCGCCGACTGCCGGTGCAGTGCAGACCTGGAACAGCCTGTCCAGCCACATGGTTCTGTGGCTTAAACATCAAGCTTCCCCTGAGTGTGGCTGGACTCAATCAATGCTCTGGGTGCGCCCAATGTCGCGTCGCGTCATTCTGATGATGTCCCCCGGCAGCTCCCTCCGCTCGCTCCACGTGCTATCAGCTGCCTGCGTTGGACCAGGATGGTGACCTCATAATCCCAGCATTCCCTCGGGTGCCTTCCCTCCCATCACCAGCCTCAACCACCTTCCCAAGGTGGCTCTCATTCGCTATTCTGACCCTAAGCCTGTGGGATTCCTTTGCTTCTACTTCTTCTCCAACTGGCTGTCCAACCCGAGATCTTGGCTCGTCATCTGCAGCCCCCTTCATCAACACCCGGCACCTGCACAGCTTGATAAGCTTGAAGCTTGTCACAAACGCCCAACATGGCGACACTCCAGTCCAAGGTGGCCACATACTCGTCGGTCGCCTTGCGCGCACTTTCGTACATTTTCTTCCGATGGGTCGCTGGTCCAGTACGTTGTGTTCCTGGTACACCCATGATCATCGAGCTGACAGTTCGCAGCCCGTGGTTCCCCTGACCATCTTGACCCTGTTCGCCCTGTACACGTCATCCTTCATCACCACTTACCTCAGCGGGCCGGAGTATGAAGTGATTGAGGACGACGTCGATGTCAAGATCAACAAGGTCGTAATTCCAGAGACTGGCGATGATGCCGACGATGCCGACGAGACCACCCCCGCTCTTGTCGAGGCAGAGGTCGACGAGACCATCGTGGTCGAGGAAAAGACAGCCAGCCCATGGCGCTCTTTTCTGACTGGCGCACCTACGCATCGAAGTGCCCTTGTATCTCTCGGAACCTTCCTCCTCAACGCCGCCCTAGCCGCCATGGTTGCCGACGTACTGTTCAGGAACAAGCACTTCAACCCGAGCAACGACCTGTCCTTCGTCCGCCTGGGCTATGTCTCCCCAACCGAGGCCAACTTTGTCATCCGCGAACCCAACCAGGCTCAGATGCCCGTGAGCCTCGAGATTCACGTCAAGGACCCCAAGCCGCCTTTTGACAACACCCTGTGGCAGACGGGTGGTGGTGTCCGCTGGACGGACAACTCGACCGACTTTACCGCCACCATATCGGTGCCCCTGCATAACAGGCAGCGCATCTACGAGTGGAGGACCTCCAACAACCACTCTGGCGAGTTTGTTGCGCCGCCGCACCCCGGCCAGATGTCCGAGTATGCCGACGGAAAGTTCACCTTCCTGTCCACGTCGTGCATCCTGCCCCGCTTCCCCTACAACCCACTTGAGCACCCGTTGGCCATTCCGGGTCTTCGCCACCTCGCGCGCTGGATCCCCGAGCTCAAGGCTCAGCTTATGCTGTTCCTGGGTGATTTCATTTACATCGACGTCCCCAAGCGCATGGGCAAGGACGCCGAGGCCTACCGCCAGAAGTATCGCCACGTCTATGCCTCGCCCGACTGGCCGTCTGTCGGCCAGAACCTGAGCTGGATCCACGTACTGGATGATCATGAGATTGCCAACGACTGGTCTGCCAACACCACGGGCGTTTACGACGCTGCCGTCGACCCCTGGCATCACTACCAGGCCGCATCGAACCCGCCTCGGGCCCTGGCCGCCGGGTCCCGCGCCCAGAGGGCCGGCGCCACCTACTTCGAGTTCACGCAAGGTCCCGCCAGCTTCTTCCTGCTGGATACCAGGACATACCGTTCAGACAATAACGAGCCGTTTGAGAGCCCTGTCAAGACAATGCTCGGCGCCGATCAGCTCGACGACCTCATTGCTTGGCTGGAACGGCCGGTTCCCAAGGGCGTCAGGTGGAAGATTGTCGCCTCCTCGGTGCCTCTGACCAAGAACTGGCCCATCAACACAAAAGACACCTGGGGTGGGTTCCTGTTTGAGCGTCGCCGCGTCCTCGAGGCCATGTGGGATGCTGGTGCCAGGGGCGTCGGTGTCGTCATTGTGTCCGGCGACAGGCATGAGTTTGCCGCAACAAAGTTCCCGCCTCCGGCCGGGGGTCGCTGGCCTCAGACTGCCACGCCGTTTGAGTTCTCCTGCAGCCCGCTGAATCAGTTCTCCTCGCCGGTGCCGACGTACAGGCAGTATGACGACGAGGATGTCGCCATCAAGTGAGTTTTGCCCTGCTGGTCATGTCCCCTGCCGTCGCTAACAGTACCGTAGGTACATTCACTCCGGTAACTCCAAGTTCGGCGCTCTTACGATCGAGAACCACGAGCAGGGGTCACAGAGCACCTTGACCTACCGCCTCTTCATCAACGGCGAGCCGGTCTGGGACACTGTCATTACGGCGCCGCCTGTGTCTGCCGAGGCCAAGCCTGCATCCTTCTGGGACAAGATCCGGGGCGTGTAGGTGCCACAAACCATAGGGAGGTTAGACTCGGGATGCGGAGTTTTTAGTGAATTCATTGATAGGTACCCGTCTTTAGGTATGTGCAATGGTAGGGACTGGGCGAAAGAGCGACAGATAGCAACAGACAGATGATAAAATTGGCCGTAATGAATCCGCACCATGCAAATAGCATTGCCCCTTGCTATTCGGATTGAAATACAACATCCAATGTTCTTTTTCGGTACAAATTGGTCATCCTTCGGCAGCACTGCACAGTGATGAATTCATCTGCTCCCTGGTGGCGCCCTGGGCGTCCCTTCCTCCGGATCGTGCCCGTGCCCCATGTTCGCTGATCATGGCGGGGCCAGGGACCAGGGTCTGCTAATACGAACGATCCTACAGCAAGTGCGACCCTGTCAAGTTCCTTCCGTCTCGCCCGACTCTCCAGTCCCAGTGGGCGTCTCCCGTGCCATTTGCTCCCTTCATCGACTCCCCGGCCTCCATCTCCCACACTCATCGTGAAGCTTCAACAACAGACACTGGACCATCCGGCCGCCCCCCACGGATGCGGCCTCGACGACACATCACGCCCATCACGTTCACCTTTTTCTCCTGAGATACCGCCGCAGCGAACGAATAGACGCCAACCCCGGCCAAGCGCGGCCTGCGCCCATGATCGTGGCATCGCATCGCAACGCATCGCCCGGCAGGTCCCCAGTTTCTTGCAGGGCCCCCGGCAGAAGAGACGCGAGGACACTGGCCCGGTCGCCAAAGCACCCAATCAAGGGCGCCTCGTTGCCGCTCCGACGCACCGCAAAGCCAATTTTGGCGACCGTGGGTGTGGCCCAAACGGTGAGCGGCAGCCCTGCGCCATGCTTCCCTCAGTCCTGGGAGGGTGAGATGCTGCGCCTGGAGGACGCGGGCCGTCAGGGGGAAGCGCCCAGAGCGGGAAAGCGTCAGGTCTTGGCCAGCCCTGTTTGGCCCGCGCCCCTTGCAGATGGCGTCTCTTTCATCTGGTCGTGTCAGACTCCAAGCGAGGTTGCGGGCTGGGATGCTGCAGCTACAGGTGTAGCTGCTGCGGTTCCCTTGCTTGGCCTCTCATAACGAGGGCGGTACGCCCTGGAGACTGCTCCGTCGAGGTTACGACACATTTTTGTCTACTCCCTTCGAACTCCAGGACAACTCATCTTGCGAAACGACATCTTCGCCCTTCTCATGTAGCTTCAACCCGTCACTCGTCTTCGGCCGTCGCTCAAAGCCCGTGGTCTTGTCACCATGGCTCTTCGTCACGCCTCGCTGCGCGGCCTGTTATGTCTGTGCCTTCTCGGCATCGATGCCCAAGCAGCTTTGATTCCGTCTTCGGCACGCCAGTCTAGCAGCAGACGAAACAACTACCTAGAGAGCCGGGAGACAGCTGCCGGGACACAATGCCCCATCGCAGACTACAACTCCTGCTATCAAGGTCTCCCGGCAGACCTCTGCTGCGGCCCTGAGGATTCCTGCCTCGTTGTGGCGGCGAACACTACAGCCATCTGTGTTCCCAAGGGCACAGCAACATCTCCGACGTTTATGATTTCGCCCATCACCTGCAACATCGATCTTCAGAACTGGACGGAAAATCCTTACTCCCTCGTCAAGACGATTGCACTCGACAGTCCATTGGGAACATGCGGCAGCGGCACATGCTGTCCCCATGGATTCCTCTGTTCCGAAGATGACAAGAGCGCACCGCACTGCGTTCTGGATGTTTCCGTCGGTGCGAACAGAAAATATCGCCGTCTACGTCCCACGTCCATCCCAATTGTGACGGAGTACCCCGATGCCACCGCGGGCCCTGAGATTGAACAGGTCCCCGATGGCGGCGAGACCGAAACATCAACGACCTCAAGTTCCCCGAGCCAGCCTTCTGCCACCTCGGCCAGCGAGGTCAACCGATCCTCCAACGCCCCGGAAAACCTTGGCACGGGGATCACATCTATCAACATACCAGAAAACACAGACGGAGCTTCTGCAGACGTTGACGGAAATCGTAGCGACATCAGCATTGGCCTGGCCGTCGGTGTTGCCATCAGTGCCGCTGTCACAACCGGCCTTGCTTTCTTTGTATGGCTAAGGAGAAAACAGCTCTTCCCCCGCCGTAACATGCCCCTCTGGGCAGACTGGAAGAACATGCCCAGATCTCCTTCAAGAAAGAAGACTCCCCTTGCCGAGCTCCACCAGAAGGATTCTGTGCCCGAAATGGCCGTTCAAGCATACAATACTGCGGAGATGCCTGCTGACGCGCCCCTTTGCGAATTGCCATCTCCTGCAGCATCAAAAACCCTCAGCCTTCCGGCATATGTCGCGGAACTACCAGGCAGCCCTGTCCCTGACCGAAGAGCATCCATTGTGCCATTGAGCAGCTGGAACACTCGGGACGCCTCCCGCTTCGAGCGCGTCAAGATACATTGGTACCAGAAAAGGGGCGGCTGAGCGATGCGTGCTTTGTGAGGCATCGAAGCTCATCTGTCAAAGAGACCACACTTCAGGCTTCTTTGACGCCAACACGAAGAATCTGCGAGACACTTGCAGACAAACCGAAACATGTTTCCGCCATCTTCGAGATGCGTCTTGTGCGGGCAGCCTCCGCCGGCCCGGTGGAGAATGGCAGTCAAGATTCGGCCATCTGCGAGTACACATATACCCGCGCAATCACGGACGAGGAGCATGGCAGTGTTCGACGTTTACTTCCTTCCAAACATCCAACCCGCACGACTGCTTCGCGTTGCCATTAACCCATCGACCGGGCACGATTCCACCATGGCCTCGCTCGATCGCTCGATTCGCTCTTGCACCTACCAGGTGATTCCAACATGCTTCGCCGTGACAGCAATCGCCTTCGTTACCGTCATTCTTGTCTTTGCATTCCAGGGCAACCCACTCCACAGAAACGTTGCCATCGGTTTCACGGCCTCATTGGGAGCACTCATTGGACTGTTCCTTCTTGGCAAGGTTTACATCTTTTACAGAGGCCCACCAGAGCCAATCCCCGACGAAGAGCGGCCCTCATCGACGGACAGCGACTTGCATCCCACTATGGCACCGATGCAGTCCCGTCAAGAGCCTCAGGAACCTCGTCATCCGATGGGGCCACGGCAGATGGAGGAGGCACCCGCTCCTGACCGATCCTCACCAGACTTCAGAGAGATCATTCCACGACCCCTCAACGTCCCGTCCAGGCCACAGCAAGCCTTCAACACCCTCCCTCGGGCACACGACAATGGGAACCGCTACCCTCGATCAGTCCCCTCCGGTCCAAGAGACTGCCCACCGTCGTTAACGCCCGGCCCCTCTCGCTACCAACAACCTCGTGTCTCGACCGAACCGGAAGAGGCACGTAGGCAGACCATGGACGCCAACGGCTCCCCCATTAATGGCCTGCTTTCTATGAGGGGCCAGCCCTTCATTGGCTCTGGATACGGAGACCTGCCACGTTCTGCGCCTGGAATCCACACCAATCATGTCCATGTCAACTTGGTCACGGTGCCATCTTGCCCGGACTTTCAGCTCTTCTGCAAGAAGAATAACCTCCTCCAGAGCTCTCCACGCAGCCCGAAGTTTCGTCCCAGCTCCCCGAAGTTTCGCAAACTAACCCCCCAGTCTGCAAAGCTTTGGGCCAGGCGCGGCGGCGTGAAGAAGCATCGCATCAAGATCAGCTCCCCGACAACATTGATCGCACCAGCCATGCAAATCATCATTGACGACAACATTGGCTCCGTCCACAGCGAGTCGTCCGGGGGTATCGAGAGCCCGACATCTTCAGGTCCGCCATCGTCGGCGGACACTTTGATTTCGATGGAAATCTCCAAGGCATGAGCTGGGCGTTTATTGGAGGCACAATCTATTTTCTACTTTGTCATCTCTACGGCGAAATGGACGGTACGGACACACTGGCATATTTATCACGAAGCTATGAAACCATAGAGCGCATACCCAGACTGTTTGCATACAGTCAATCGAGGACAAATAGTCAATTCCTACGCTGCAAATACCCTCCTCTACACTGCTTCCTCACTGATTGTCATCTAGTTGACTGCGTGGCGCAGTGGAAGCGCGTTGTGCTCACATTATGAGAGCCACAAAGGCCCGTGGATCGAAACCGCGCGTGGTCAATATTTTTGCCATTTTCATTCTAGGATTATCCACTGCATGCCCCTAATCGAGCACGCCGTGGGGCAGGAAGACGACGTAGTCGAGGGGGGCCCGCTCGATGCCGTTGGGTTGCCCCACGATCTTGAGCTCATCGCCCTCCTTGATGCTGACATTGTCGAACCACTTTCGCGAGGCCGAGTGGCCGTCGAGGAATTCGGACTTTGTGTTGCCCAGACGTAGGTCGTTGTCGCCGATGAAGGACGCGACGAGCTTCTCGTTGACATAGACCTCATAGGATGCTTGGCCCTTCATGATATCAAAGTAGTTGACGCCGAGGCGGTAGGTGCCATCGGGGAAGCTGAGGGTTGTCGTGGCGGAGCCAGCTGTGGTGTTGGAGATGGTCTCGACAGCGTGGAAGCGGGAGGCTGTGGAAGGAGGAGTAACCTCGACTTGACGATACCCATCGAGCTGCATGTCCTCAGCTTCGATGCGCCAGGGGTGAGAGCCTACACGGCCGGCCTCGTCAGGGATTCCGGTGAGGTTGTTGTAGAAGTAGTTGATGGCGTCACGCCAGACTATTGCGTGTCCTGTTTGGTAGACGAGGCGGAAGAGCATGTGCTCGAAGCGCTCATCGTCGATACGCCCGCGGAGAGCTTCCCACATGGGCACGAGGGTCTGGGCGGCTTCGGCGCCGTTGTAGTGAGCATCGTAGAAGTGCTGGATGACGGTCTCGCCGGAGTGTAGGCGGTGGGTGTAGGGCACATGGTGGAACCAGAGGAGGAGGTTATCAGGGGTAGTCTCGATGTTTTCGAAGCGCTCGGCGACCTCGGGGGGGTACTGGCCTGCGAAGCCGGTGCCGTTTTTGACGGTGCGGTCCATGCCAATGTGTGAGCTCGTAGCGCGTGTCCACTGGCCCCAGCCATTGTTGTCCTGAGAGGCCGGGTTGGGACCGTAGTGGGTGTAGAGGATATCAGTGAGGGTTTGGACGCCGAGGTTGCCCGTGTAATTCTCATACATGGGCCATGAGAGCATGGACATCTCGGTGATGGTGTCAACCACCAGCCGGTCAAGGCCGAAGGTGAGGCGGGTCCAGTCCTCGAGGATCTCGACCGAGCCCGCTGTTGGGTTCCAGGCGAGGCGGCCGAAGGAGTATAGGTTTGACATGGCTAGGTGGCTGCCGAGCCAGTTTTGGTCGAGGCCAACGTTAACAACACCGGCATAGCCGCCGAGACGGTGGCCGAGGCGTTTACCGGAAACGACGTCCCTGACGTGCGAGGGCTGTCCGTCGATGCGCAGGTCAAAGTCAAGAATCTCCTTCCACAAGGGTGTCAGGTAGAAGAGATGGTTCTGTTGGCCGAGGTATTCCTGGGTGATTTGCAGCTCAACGGCCATGGGAGTGTCGCGCATGTTGGCGAAGAGGGTCGAGGGCGGCTCGCGAACCTGGAAGTCGATAGGGCCGTACTTGATCTGCACCACGACGTTGTCGTCAAACTTTCCATCGAGGTGCTTGAAGAACTCGACGGCAGCATTGGCACGATCGTTGTACCAGTCCCTGAAGTCAAGGTGATGATCATAGACAAAGGCACGGAACATGATGACACCGCCGTGGGGTTTGGTGGCCTTGGCGAACATGTTTGCGCCGTCGGCGAGGGTGCGGTTGTAGGTGATGGGGCCTGGCTGGCCCTCGGAGTTTGCCTTGACGAGGAAGCCGGAGAGGTCGGGCACGACGGCGTAGATCTCGTCAATCTTGTCGGTCCACCACTGGATGACACGCTCGTCAAAGGGGTCAAAAGTGCCGAGACCACCGAGGGTGTCAGGTGAGGCAAAGTTGAGTGAGAGGCCGACTTGGACACCGTAAGGGCGGAAGAGGTCGGCGATGCGGCCAACGCCAGCGAGGTTCTCGGCGTTGATGGTGATGGGGTTGGCGTTTACATTGTTGATAACGATAGCGTTGATTCCGACAGAGGCGAGGAGCCTGCCATACTGCTCGACGCGGCTGAGGTCGTCGCGGATCTTGTTGTCCTTGAAGAAGATGGAGTAGCCGGCGAAACCACGCTCAACGCTGCCGTGGGTCGAGGTGGTGTAGTCCATGTTGTCCCACTGGTTGGCCCATCGAATAGGGGCATCGGGGTTGGAGACGGAGGCGGTTTGTTTGAAGTTGCCCTGGGCAAGGCGTGAGAGGTACTCGAAGGTGCCGTAGAGAGCACCACGCTCGTTGCTGCCAAGGATGAGGACGTTTCCGCCCTTTGTGCTGAGGAAGTAGCCGTCATCTTCGAGGTCGGGGCTTTCAGCAAGCTCCCCGCAGGCCGAGACGTACTCGGAGAGGGTGGCCACGACGATGGAGGGTTCCTCAGTGGTAGAGCATCCTTCGGAGGAGATGTCGATCGACTTGCCAAAGATGCCCTGGATGCCGTCCTTCAGCTCCTTTCCGGCGGAGGAAAGGGGCCCGCCGTTGGTTGCGCCGAGGATGGACACAGAGTCGGGGAGGGCGTCTCGGTGGCATCTGGCACGACCTTCGGGGAGAGGTGCGTAGCGCAGCCATCCGGCGAGACCATCTTCAGCAACAGCGCAGCCTGCGAGGGCAGCCGTCAGGAGGAATCGGTAATGCATGGTGTGTGGTTGACGGTGAGCACCATGAGCAGAACCCCTTCCGCGGTACTCGATCTCCCAACATGGCCGAACTTATACTCCCTCGGCTCTCCATCTCTTCTCCTCGTCGGACTTTTCCCCGTCATTGCCCCCCATGAACCCATCTGCCGAGTAAGGTAGGTCCGGGTAAAGTGAAAAGGACCCGCGCCGATCATTCGATCTGCGCGGCATTTGAGGGGAAGCCCGGGGCCTTGTTCCTGGCCATGACGCGGGGTCGGCGATGTTTTATTTGTGGGAAATCCAGGGGCGGATGGAACGTATTCCCACTTTGTTGGAGTATTTAGGCTTGGATGGCAGGTTGCAGGCTGTAGGTTGGCAGGCTTGCCGGCTATATCGAGCTGCTACATTGGTAGCGTGAGATTGCCGGATGTTTGCCGGACGAGGAGGGGGATGGAGGCATCTTTTCCGTGCCCACTGCGGTCGAGGGTGCATAAATCCTGACATTTGATGGCGATAGGCGAAATGCAATTGTGTGTGAAGGTGTAAAGTGAGGTGAATTGATGAAGCTGAAATGAGTGATCACGACAATAGGACGATGAAATCAGAAGGACAGACGTCAGGGGAAGGCGCCACTGAGCTGTTCCTTCCTCCCGAGTCGGTTCCATGGCGCGCTGTTTGCGCTAAACCCGGGGTGGCTTAGGACCCCTCCACGCTAAACTGACTGCCGAAGACGCCCGCACGGGGTTCAGTTCTTGTCCCGGGGGCTTCAACTTGCCCGCCAGCCCGCCAGCAAGTTCAATCCTCGCCCGCCCAATTCACGGCACCCTCAGTTCACATCTCGCTTAATGACACCGCCGGGGTACCAATGGCCCATTTGTGCCAACCAAAACCTTGCTACCGCACCTAGTAAAGGCTTGTCACCCTCCTATAACCCCTCAAGATGAGATGGCAATGCGCTACCACGTGTCAACCGGAGCGCGTGCCCTAGGACAGCTACGCTACAGTGACAGACAACCCCCAGGGCGCCCTCGTTCGGCAGATGAATCAAACAGTTGCGCCTGCATGACTCGTGGCTTGGGACGGCTGTCGGCTCTCGGTCCCCGACACCAAGGACGCCGCCCTGTTAGAGTTCATCCCGTCCGGTGTTCCAAGCTCCAGCCGCATCAACCATGGCGTCAAGGCCCGACTAGTTGGCACTGCGCGGGATGGAACGGCAACTGGAAAATGGGAGGCTTCCAGGGTCCCGTGCTTGGGTTCACCAGGTGTTCGGACTCGCTCATCTCGCTTGGATCGCCGACCTGAAGGCTCTGGAATGTTACCCTTACACATTCGCCGTGAGCTAGAACGTTGCGACAGCATCCCAGGGAGCAGGTTCCACCGAAAATCTTGAGAACATCTCGTCCTCGCATGGTCACATATCGCGACTCGTGCCCAACAGGGCCATAATGGTCATGGCCCGCGGTTTCCTCGTACCACCGACATGGCGGTTCGGTATGTTGGCTCCCAACTAGGAGGGGAGGTTTCACTGACTAGTTTTACGCAGTACCGCCACCACCTTGGGTTCGAGAGATCGATGCCATCATGTTAGGCTTCATGTCGGGCTTCGCGCTCTTCACCGCTGTGAAGGCCGCCCGTCAGACGTACTGGTGCTGGCGGCGCCTGCACGGGAGGCTGACGAGCTACATCCTCATGATCTGGATATGCCTTGCCTGCGGCATCACCCAGTGCGCTATCAATCATGCATACCAGGGACAGAGGATCCAGCCGAGGTGAGTTGTGTGCTTGTGTAGCAATCCTGCTGAACGGCGAGCTGACAGGACGTGACGCAGCTTTTGGCTCTTCTTCTTCCAGGGTAAGTACATCCCTCAACATCACGCCCCTCTGAAACCATTCTAACGCATCCCAGTCATCATATGGATCGCACAGGTGAGCATGCCGGGTTGCAAGTCGGTATCGTCCCTAACATTGGCAGACCACCACACTCATTCTCATCATCGTCAACCGCGTATCTCTCATCATGTACAGCCCGGTCCATGCCTACTGGCTGAAGGTCGCTGTCACAACCATTGTTACTATCCTAAATGTCAGCATATCCATCCTGTGGATTCCAGGCGCCCTGCAGATCAGTCGAGGATACATCCGCGCTTTGAAGCAGCTTGACCGCGTCGAAAAAAGCCTATTTACTGTCTTGGATGCATCCTTGAACATCCTCTTCATCTACCTGGTCCGCACCAAGCTCGTCAAATCCGGTCTCGTCCGATACATGAACCTCTTCTACTTCAACATTGCCATGGTCATTGTGTCCGTCTCCTTGGATGTTGCCGTTGTGGCGATGGTCTCAGTCCGGCAGTCATCATTGTGGGTATCCCACGCTATCGCGAACGTATTGCTTCTAACACATTACCCCTAGAGTCTTCCAATTCCGCGTCATGAGCCTTATTGTGAAGCTGTATATCGAGATGGCCATTGCCGGGTTCATAGCAAGGATCATCAGGTCCTCACACCACCAACCCCCCGAGGTTATCGAAGGCGCCGTTGAGTTTGGACCAAACCCGTTGTCACCAAGCGGCTCCGAGTCAATTACTGGAAGTAGGAGCTGGGTATCAGGCACCAACCGCGACGGTGACAGCCAGCTGCCTGCACCGGGTGAAGAGATAGGGCCCGGCCAAATCCGTGGCGACACTGAGATTTTCCAGCCGGACCGGGAGCGACGACCAAGTCGGCTGAAACAGATCCTCTCCAGCCATTCGGAGGCAGTATGACTTGAATAGAATCAGTTTTCTTCGTGTTTCTCCTGGTGATCGCGTGTAGCCTCTTCGGCTCGTCCCGAGTCTTGCCAAGCCACCATCTCGACCACAGAAGCTGGAGCATGTGACAATTCTGACGTCAATTGGGAGGGACTTATGGCCTCTCGGTCCCATCAGTACATGATCAAACCACACAGGAGGGGCTCACGTTGCAAGGTTTTGTCCCTGATGATGAAGTCTTTAGACGTGAGTTCCTCCGAGTCAAGTCAGGTCCATCATCCCATGCCACAGCCGAGGTCTGGCACTGCTCCGCCTGGAGCCGGCCGAGCGACGGCACTGGACCCGCAAAAGCCCCCGTAGCAGCGTCGTGTCGTCCGATCCGCGCGGGGATTAACGGGGATCTTCGATTCAGTCGCTGGTGTCTTCTTTCTTGTTCTTCTTCCACTTGTCACCACCAACATCATCGGCATCTTGTTCCTGCAGCGACTGTTTCCCTGCATCTGAAAATCTCATACAAAACGCCGAGAAGTTCCAGCATAGACGCTTGGCCCACGCCACGCCATTACTATCCCCCATGTTCCCCGTCACGGCATCCCAGCGCCTACTGGGGTGAGTCCGAGTGCCCTAGACGACTTGCTATAATGCATACTGACAATCGCCAGGGCGGTGAAACGACCAGTAGGCGGCCTGCACCATGCGGCCCGCCGAAGCAGCCGAGTTGCTTGGCCAGTCGCTGCGGCCTTTTCCACGACGCCCTTGAGGAAGATCCAAGAGGCTCCCTCGTACGATGTCGACGTGCGGCCGGACGGGCTGCGGATCAAGACTTCCAGTGGGCGCGATGCTAAGCGGGAGGTCCTCCCTCACTTCTGGCTCAGGGACAACTGCCGCTGCAGCAAGTGCGTCAACCAGCAGACGATGCAGCGCAATTTCGATACCTTTGCTGTGGGGACTACTGATCCAAATGTACCCACGTTGGTTCTGACTTTTGGTGCCCTAGATCGCGGACAACATCCGTCCTCAGGAGGTCAAATCCGAGGCCAAGGGTCTCACCGTCAAGTGTAAGTGCCAATTCCTGGTCTCCTCTCCCGTCTCGGCTCTGACAGATATTTAGGGAGCGACGATGGCCATGACAGCTTCTACCCCTGGAAGTTCCTCAACTTTTACCTCCGCAACGACCACCGAAGCCCTGAGTCGGTCAAGTGAGTGAATTCTCAGTCCCCGGCCGACCAAAGTACTGACCCGCCGCCAGCTTCCACTACTGGGGATCCGACATTGCCACCCAAAGACCAGTGGTGCAGCATAAGGACCTGATGGCACCGGACAACGAGTCGGGTATCGCCATGCTAACCAACTTGATCGTGAGTTGACTGCAGAAGCTGCCACGCCAACTCCACTAACCCCAGCAGCGTGAATACGGCTTCGCTTTTGTCGACGGCACGCCCTCGGATACCCCTGATGCTACGCAAAAAGTGCTGGAGAAAATCGCCTTCATCCGTGAGACGCACTATGGCGGCTTCTACGACTTCATCCCAGATATGGCACTCGCCGACACGGCATACACCAACATTGCCCTCCCGGCGCACACGGACACGACGTACTTCACCGACCCGGCCGGCCTGCAGGCCTTCCACATGCTGTCTCACGAGGCGCCCCCCGGCCAGTCACCTGCTGACGGCAAACTCGGCGGAGAGTCGCTTCTCGTCGATGGTTTCTACGCCGCCAACATCCTGCGCGAGGAGGACCCAAAGGCCTACGAGATCCTCTCGAAGGTCGCCATCCCGCGACACGCCAGCGGCAACGAGGGTATCACCATCTCGCCTGACAAGCGGTACCCGGTGTTTGAGCTTGATGAGACAACTGGGCGCTTGGCGAGACTCAGGTGGAATAACGACGATCGTGGTGTGGTTCCCTTCACCGATGATATCTCGCCCGATAAGTGGTATGCTGCCGCTCGCAAGTGGGATAGCATCATCCGGAGGCCTGATGTCGAGTACTGGGTGCAGCTCCAGCCAGGCCAGGTTTTGAGTAAGAAGCCCAACATCCCCGACATCCGTCTCCATGCTAACGACATCAGTCTTTGACAACTACCGTGTGATGCACGGAAGGAGCGCGTTCGAAGGTCGGCGTCGCATGTGCGGCGGATACAGTGAGTCTTGGCCCCGACCCCCGACCTTTTTCGTCTACGATGCTGACAATGGGGCGCCAGTCAACCGAGATGACTTCATCTCGAGGTGGAGGAACACCAACTTCCCCCGCGACGATGTTCTGAGCCAGGTGGTGGGTTGACCAATCCCGGGGAACAATTGAAGTGTATAAAATGCATGGTCTGGAAACATAAAGAGATGGAACGTAGATGCCGAAGTAGAGATGGTCGACTGATCGGGGGATGTCCTCCGATTGGAGCAAACCAGCCGCGTGTGTCCTGACGATAGGGGTCGTTCTCCGTTATGTAAGCTGTGCCCCGCTGGATGGAGTGACGCAGAGCCTCGAGGACTGGCCAATCAAGTTGCTGCTGGAGCTCTTTACGCCACGAACCCCGCCCTAGGTAGGTAGGTAGCGGGAGGCCGCTGGAGACGCCAAGGGGCAAACAGGACGTGGAAGGAGCGACCCTCGACCTCCAGCCCCTCATCCCCCCTTACTGGGGCCCTGGTAGGCACTCGGCAAGTGTCCGCATCGGACGGGAAAGATTTCTGAATGCAAGGCCTAGATGCGGCCTAAAAAGCCATTTTTGTGCTACTTCACCATGTGCAAGGAATTGAATTGGTGGACGGAGGGTGCAGCAGCCTAGGCTCCTTCCACACACCGGTTTTCGAGCACACCCCAAGCTGTCATTCAGCTTGCTCTGAACACCTCAGGAGCAGCTGCCCGTGATTGCCCCCAAGCTCCTCTCCCACCTCCCCCCTCCACCTAAACTTGGCTCCTGCCCTCCTCGCCTCCCGCCTGTTCGAGCCTCCCCCGGTCACCGTCATCAGCCCCTCATCCACTAAAACGCTGCCACGGCTCGACCCTCCAGCACCACACCTGAAGCAGCAGTGGCACGCCCCCCCCCCCTCCCCGTCCCGTCCCCTTCTTTTCTGGGTGGGCATTTGGCCATCCATCCTCAGCCCTGCCTTTTCTCCCCGTCGCCGCATCCAAGACCTGCTACCCCTCGTGTGCCCAACCTGAACCTCCGCCTTTCGACCAACTTTCTTCCTCACCACACCACCAACCAGGCTGCCGTCGCAACCCATCAGGAGCAGCGTTTCCCGCCGTCCAGCTTTTCAGGACTCATCCATCGGCGACCTTCACCGCTCGTCCTTGACCATTTGCGACTCTCCAACGCCCGCCCCCGACAGTCCTTCTCCCCCAAAGACCTCGCCCAACGGGCGACCCCCGACGACCATCATGGACACCGACAACCCCGCTGGCCCGTCCGCCGACAACCTTCGCAATCAGCAGGTCGATAATGCCATCCGTGCGATTCAGGAGAAGAAGCCGGTGCCTGAGATCGACTTTACGATCCACACCATGGAGGACGGCACCCAGGTGAACACTGCCGAGCGCGTGTGCAAAGGTTCGTTTGCTCCTCTTCCCCCGTCATCCTCCGTCGTCTCCTCCCCCGCCACGCCACCATCGTCGGCGGCCCAGCCTGCGCACGCCGCCGGCGCTCAATCACCGACCCACGCTGACCGCTCTTGCGCCCCGTAGACGTGCAAGCCCCTGCCATGCTCAAGCCCACCGACGAGCAATTCTTCGAGGACGAATCGCAAGCCAAGCCCGACATCAACTTCCTCAAGCAGCACTTCTACCGCGAGGGTCGCCTGACGGAGGAGCAGGCCCTATGGATCCTTAAGAAGGGTACCGAGGTTCTGCGCCAGGAACCCAACCTGCTCGAGATGGACGCTCCCATCACCGTCTGCGGCGACGTCCACGGCCAATACTACGATCTGATGAAGCTGTTCGAGGTCGGTGGCGACCCTGCCGAGACCCGCTACCTGTTCCTCGGCGATTACGTCGACAGGGGCTACTTCAGCATCGAGTGCGTCCTGTACCTGTGGTGCCTCAAGATTCACTACCCCAACTCGCTCTGGCTGCTTCGCGGCAACCACGAGTGCCGCCATTTGACCGACTACTTCACCTTCAAGCTCGAGTGCAAGCACAAGTACTCCGAGGCCGTGTACGAGGCCTGCATGGAGTCTTTCTGCTCCCTGCCCCTCGCTGCTGTTATGAACAAGCAGTTCCTCTGCATCCACGGCGGTCTCAGCCCCGAGCTCCACACTCTCGACGACCTCCGCACCGTACGTCCTCCCGCCCTGATTGTGACCCTCGCTGACGCCGATTCCTCCCGCAGATTGACCGCTTCAGGGAGCCTCCCACCCAGGGCATCATGTGCGACATTCTCTGGGCCGATCCGCTCGAGGACTTTGGCCAGGAAAAGTCCAGCGACTACTTCCTTCACAACCATGTCCGAGGATGCTCCTACTTCTTCTCGTACCCCGCAGCCTGCGCCTTCCTCGAGAAGAACAACCTGCTCTCCATCATCCGCGCCCACGAGGCGCAGGACGCCGGCTACCGCATGTACCGCAAGACCAGGACGACCGGCTTCCCCAGTGTCATGACCATCTTCTCGGCACCCAACTACCTCGACGTCTACAACAACAAGGCGGCCGTTCTCAAGTACGAGAACAATGTTATGAACATTCGCCAGTTCAACTGCACACCCCACCCCTACTGGCTGCCCAACTTCATGGACGTCTTCACATGGTCCCTGCCCTTCGTCGGCGAGAAGATCACCGACATGCTCATCGCCATCCTGAGCATCAGCTCCGAGGAGGAGCTCAAGGAGGACGCCACGCCCTCGTCCACCTCGCCCGGCCCAGTGTCGCCTCCCCCGTCGGCCGCATCGCAAGACCCCGACTCGATCGAGTTCAAGCGACGCGCCATCAAGAACAAGATCTTGGCCATCGGCCGTCTGTCTCGCGTCTTCCAGGTGCTGCGCGAGGAGTCAGAGCGGGTCACCGAGCTCAAGACCGTTTCTGGTGGTCGTCTGCCGGCAGGTACCCTCATGCTGGGCGCTGAGGGTATCAAGAACGCCATCAGCACGTTCGAGGACGCTAGAAAGGTTGATATCCAGAACGAGAGGCTGCCGCCCACCCACGACGAGGTGGCCAGGCACCAGGAGGAGGAGAGGCGGGTGAACCTCGAGAAGGCTGCCGAAGACGCCGCCAACGACACCAAGCTGCAGCAGCTGAGCCGGAGGTTGAGCACGTACGTTGCAGCCCCCAGTCCATGCGCGTGAGAAATATGCTAACACAACGACAGCGACCGCAAGAGGTAAAGCAGCCCCCTGCTGGGGTCGTTCTTCGGGACATGGATACACGGTACACAGGTGTAATAGAGGAGATGCCCTCTTCATTGCATGCATGGCAATGTGATTTATGGTTATGGTGGATTCGCGTATTTCGTCACGTCACGGCGCGAATGACTTGGCTAGCAACGATGACGAGTTTCGCTGGCTGCGATGGGCAAGGCTAGACCTATTTCTCGTAGGTACTCGAGACGCTTTCTGCGGCTTCAAGAAATGACTTTCAAATTCACGCTATCGCTCGATTGTGTGAGGGATATGAAGGGCGGCGACTGTCGGCGGCCTTAAAAGAGGGCCAGGATGTTTGGGGGGCTTGAGTGTGTCAGTCGGTTAAAGTGCAGCAGGGGGGGAGGTTTTTGGCCTCGGGAGGACGTACCTCGCTACGCCTCCTGGGACGTTGCATGGCTCACTGGTGACGAAGAAGCTCCATCTTCCTTCGGCCTTGCACTTCTTAGAGAGGGCCTCGAGGTCGAAGAGCTCCCCGATGGGACAGCCCCAGCCGGCAAGCAGGACCTCGTGCATGGCAAAGGGCTTGCCCTCCCCAGCCGGGTCCCAAGCGGACGGCCAGCTCTCAAAGCTGGGCTGGTCTCCGGCGACGGCGGAGAAATTCTCCCAGATCCAGCTCAGCGTTGCGTCGGATTGCTGTAGACCGCCAAAGGTGGGTGGCAGGACGGCCTGCAGGGTGGCGATCTCTTCAGGCGTCTTGGTCGCGTGGACGGCCATGAAGCCGGTGCGAGTGAAGAGGATGTCGCCGAAGCGGGGGGTTGTCCCTTGTGCGGCGAGGCAGGCTTGGATGTCTGATAGGGGGATCTGGGTGCTGGAAAAGGGGTCGTAGGGGGAGAGGGAGGAGGGATCTGGATGGTTGAGGCGCCAGGCGTGGTAGTCGACGAGGATGCCGCGGCCGACGATGCCTTTTTCTTGCATGGCTGGGGGGGATGTATTAGCAAGGGGCTACACGGGCAGAGAGGGGGCTTGCCTTGGATTCCGTTGATGGTGGAGCGCTCGCCGTCAGGGCCGAGGCCGTGTACAGCGTCCATTTCGACATTGTTGTAGAAGCGGCGCTCTTTCTGGTAGCCGTAGTGACGGAGGCCGTCCCACTGGGAGGAGCATTGGGTGTTGAATGTCCAGACATCGTCGTTGATGAAGCGTGGGGATTTGTCGATAAGTTGTTGGTGAAAACCTTGCCGGGAGAAGAATGTACCCTTGGCCTGCGCGTCGAGGGGCCAGTTGAGGGAGACTCTGAGAAGCTATTAGTAAAGGGGTGTATGGCGTGGCTATGGCAGGACTTTACCTTGCCCCGGTTCTGATCTCGGACTGGGCTGCGGCGAGGACTCGTTCGTCTGTGAGGCGGTTCAGGGTGCCGAGTTCATCGTTGGGGCCGTAGAGGCCCCATGCGGAGTAAGGGGGGTCGCCCTTGCGGAGGGGGAGGCTGTCGAAAGAAGGGATGCCATTCTGGCCGAGGGGGATGTCTTCTGCTGTGGCAGACATTGTGTGGTTGTGTTAGGAATGAATGAGTGAAGTCATAGAGGAGTGAGGCGAGGGGATGAGGGCCTGGCTTATAGGAGAGGGGCTTCAGGTACACTGCGTTGTCGGATGTCATCACGCATCTCGGATCGGCAAGTGAGTAAGTACACGTAGTAGCCGCGATGGGCCCCGTTTAATATGCAGTGCTTTGCCGACCCGACCGTTCTAGCTGTTTTCCGACGCTCTCCGTGGGCGCGGGGTGTGCCCTGGCACAACCCAGCAAGGGGACTGAGAGGCTGGGTGGGATGTCTTCAAGGACATGTTCCAAACCATTTGTGACTGGACTGTGCTCGACTAAATACAACAGGGATGCGCCATCCGTGTTGATGCGCCATCCGTGTTCTTGGCATTATTACCTTGAGGTCAGATACCAGAGGCAAGCTGACACCTCCCCCGGGCTCTACAGAACCTTCTGCACCAGCTCGATAGTATCAAAGAAAGCCTCGCGAGCCGTGTCCGGCTTCAGCAGGCCGAGACCAAGCACCAACGTACGGCGGTCCTCCGGGTCCCGAAGGGCGACGAAGCTGGCAATCTGGGTGGCATAGAGCTGGCCAACCGTCTCTCTCTCGTCACCACCACTTCCCAAAAGAGTCCGTGGAGTAAGATGAGTCGATGGCAGCATGCCTACGCCCGTTCTCGGCAGGTTCATGTCGACCATGGCCCCGGCGGACGAGGTGAGGGGGACCGACACCTGTGGAGGAGTCAGTATTCATGCTTCATAGGTTGCCAAGGGAATTTGCTGTGTCTCACCCATTGGGAGAGCCGGCCCTCTTGTGATATTGTCACGACAATCTTGTCGGAGAAGTACATCGACGTCGCTTCTGTTGGAATGCCGTTGACTGTGCCGCTTTCTTGTCGGGTTTGGGCAGGGAAGGGTTCCTCGCGGGCGCCTGAGGTCTCCATTGTGGCCGGGAGAGACTGAGTTCTCTTAGTAACCGGGTGGTCTTGAGGCGAGTGCGGGTGGATTCGCGATGCTGTGATGTTGAAGTTGGCCGATTCACTCAAGCTGATGTTTGTTCATGAGATAAGACGGGCCAAGCACTGAAGCTCCAGTGCGTTTGGGGCGCTGCTCCTCCAGACTCCGGTGCTCCTGCTTCAGTCGTGGTTCGACCCGCCAAGCTGCCCCGTTGGCAGCACCCCACAATTTGCCGCCCCCGCTAATCTCTTATCGGCCAACCTTCTGAGCGGTGGAACCCGGCAAAACGGGACAGGTCCAAAAATTTCCAGAATCTTTCCAACTCAAGGTCGACATCAAGTCCACCGCTGGCTCAACATACGCATTGTTTGATACCCTCTTTTTACTTTGTCAAGTTCATTTCCAGCTCCAGGCTTATTGGAGAGAAAGAGAGCCATTACCAACCGGCCATTGCTGGCAGGGTACCACCGTTTGAAGTCTCATCCAAGAAGACATCCCTTCCGGCTCATCAACATCACATAAAAAGCAACATGGCCAAGTTCGTACCCAGACAGCGAAAGCACAGGGTGCTGGCCAGGGAGAAGGCTCTAGAAAATGCCACAACACCCATCGACACGGACACCAACGTCGAGCAGGTCGACCCCGAGGAGAGGAAGCGGCATCTGGAGAAGAAGGCCCAGCTCAAAAAGGACCTCCAGGGCGACTCAAAAATCAGCAGCAAAAAGGCCAAGCGTCTCGACAAGTACATCGAGACCAAGCTGCGCAAGGATGAGAACCGCGAGATCCTGGCCAAGCTCGCTACGCAAAAGGTCGACACCAGCCTCTTCTCCAGCTCAAAGTCCATCGGCCAGGGCAAGGAGACCAAGAGACAGGCCCTGAGCAGGGCAATGAGGGAGAGGAAAGCAGGTGTTGCTGATGGCGAGGATATTCTATTCGAAAAGAGAGCAGAGGCAGAGGCCTCGGACGACGACAGCGACGAGTCCGATTTGCCAGATGCCCCAGCCATCGCCCCTGCTGTGGTGGAGCCGGAAACGAAGCCTGCCCCAGCAGTCACAGCGCCTGCCGGCTCTGGCCTGAAGCGCCCTCTCGACGTCGACGAGGACGGACGGCCAATCTTGAAGAAGCGCCAGCGCCGTGGCGGCGTCGAATCCAAGTTCTCGATCAACGAGCCTGTTCAGGCCGAGTACGATGAGGAGGAGGAATGGTCTGGCTTCGGGAGCGACGACGACGACAAGTCCGAAGGGTCAGAGGCTGATGCTGCTGCCTCAGAAGAGGACGGCGACTCAGCAGAGGAGGAAAGCGAATCAGAAGAAGACTCTGACGACTCAGAGGACTCCGATGACAGCGAATCAGGAGAGTCCAGGCCGTCAGCTTTCAAAGCTTGGGCAGAGGCACAGCGAAACCAGGCTCTGGGGTATGAGCCGGTGGGCGCCGTGAGCGCTATCCTGGACATTCCCAAGCCAGAGAATTTTACTCCCCGCGCGGTAGAGCAGGATCCGCTACCGATGGAGCTGCTGCCCACCAAGAACCTGGCAAGAAAAGCATTCAGCGTCGACGTGAAGCGGACAGAGGCCATCCAGGAGGCGAGGATGAAGCTGCCGGTGGTCGCGGACGAGCAGAAAATTATGGAGGCCATCCACAACAACGACATCGTCGTGGTATGCGGTTCAACTGGTTCGGGAAAGACAACCCAGGTGCCGCAGTTCCTCTTTGAGGCCGGCTACGGCTCACCGGGCTCACCCACACCTGGCATGATCGGTGTCACACAGCCCCGCCGAGTCGCCGCCGTCAGCATGTCGAAGCGTGTGGCAGAAGAGCTGGGAGAGCACTCGAAGCGCGTCGCCTATCAGATTCGTTTCGAGGGCACGGCCAACCCCGAGACAGCCATCAAGTTCATGACAGACGGTGTACTGCTGCGTGAGATGGGCCAGGACTTTGCCCTCAAGAAATACTCGGCCATCATCATTGATGAAGCGCACGAACGGAGCATCAACACGGATATTCTCATCGGCATGCTCAGCCGCGTCAACAACATCCGCACCGGCGAGGACGGTGGTCTCAAACCGCTCAAGATCATCATCATGTCTGCTACGCTGCGTGTTGAAGACATGACGAGCAATGCTACGCTCTTCTCAACGCCGCCGCCTGTTGTCGAGGTCGAGGGCAGACAACATCCCGTCACTATGCATTACGCCAGGAGGACGCAGTCTGACTACGTCGACGAGGCTTTCAAGAAGATTAGCCGTGGCCACAAGAAGCTGCCGCCCGGCGACTTCCTCGTCTTCCTGACAGGACGTAACGAAATCTCCCAGCTCAGCAAGCTGCTCAAGGACGCCTTTGGCAACGGCATGGACACGGCCGAGGGCCCGAGAGTGCACATTTCTGCAAGCGAGGCACCCATGGAGGCCGAGGATATCGAGTTTGGTGAAGTCGACGCCGCTGATGTCGACGACCTGGACGAGGGATCCCTTGACGAAGATGAGGATGATGACGAGGAGGACGACAAGGAGTTTGATATTGAAGACGAGGAGAGCGCGGGATCGCTCAAGATGCGTGTGCTCCCCTTGTACTCGATGCTCTCGACCCGCGAGCAGATGCGCGTCTTCCAGCCAGCGCCCGAGGGCACACGATCCGTCATCCTGGCGACCAACGTGGCCGAGACGAGTCTGACGATCCCCGGCATCCGCTTCGTCTTTGACTGCGGCCGTTCCAAGGAGCGGCGGTACGACGAGGTCAGCGGCGTGCAGACGTACCAGATCGGATGGACCAGCAAGGCCAGCGCCAACCAGCGAGCCGGTCGTGCCGGTCGTACAGGTCCCGGTCACTGCTACCGGCTCTACTCGTCGGCCGTGTACGAGCGCGACTTGCCGGCCTTTTCGGCGCCAGAGGTGCTCCGCATGCCCATCGACGGCGTGGTGCTGCAGCTCAAGTCGATGAACCTCTCCAACGTGGTCAACTTTCCCTTCCCGACACCGCCGGACCGCGCGAGCCTGCGCCGGGCCGAGAAGCTCTTGACCTACCTCTCTGCCATCTCAGCCGAGGGCCAGATCTCAAAGATTGGCGCTACCATGTCGCTGTTCCCTCTGTCGCCGCGCTTCTCACGCATCCTCCTTGTCGGCCACCAGCACGACTGCATGGCTTACACGATTGCCCTCGTGGCTGGACTGTCGGCGGCCGAGGTCTTCGTCCCCGAGACGCAGGCGGTGCCGTCGGCCCCGGTGATTGAGGAGGGCGCGTTCCGTACGAATGCAGACGCCATCGCCGACGACCGGCGGGCGGCGGCGCGAAAGGCCTTCAATGCGGCGCAGCGCAACTTTTGCTTCCTCGACGACAAGTCGGACGCTATCAAGCTGCTGCAGGCCGTGGGCGAGTTTGCGCACGATCCGACCGAGTCGTGGGCCGAGAAGAACTTCGTGCGCTTCAAGGTGCTCAAGGAGATTCAGCAGTTGCGCGCGCAAATCACGGAGCTCCTGCGCGCCAACGTGCCGGCTTTCAAGAACCTCCGGTCGCACGACAAGCTCGAGCGTCCGACGGAGAAGCAGGTGGCGTACCTCAAGCAGATGGTGGCGGCGGGCTTCATCGACCAAGTGGCCATCCGCGCCGACAAGTCGCCCACACCGCCCGAGGAACTGCGCAAGCCGCGACGGGCCATTGACGTCCCGTACATCCCTCTGCACCCTCTGGGCGCAGGCGCCGACGCCGACGCCGCGGACAAGTACGTCTACCTGCACCCGGCATCGCCTCTGGCACACATGAGCACGCAGGAGTGTCCGGAATATGTCGTGTACAGCCACCTGCAGCGAGCGACGCAGGGAACGGACCCGACCAAGACGCCCAAGACGCGCATGCACGCGCTGACGGATGTGACGGGCGGACAACTGGCGAGTCTGGCGCGGGGTACGCCGCTGATCACGTACGGCAAGCCGGTCAAGGAGCTGAGCGCGACGGCGACGGCGCGCGAGGTCTGGGTTGTGCCGTACCTCCGCGCCGAGGGCACGGGCGGTCAGGGCTGGCCGTTGCCGATGAAGAAGGTGACGCAGAAGCGGGTGCCCGGCAAGGGATGGGTTGTGGAGTAGAAAAGAAGGGCAATACAGCATTGGGATGAATAAAAATACGGGTGTTTGCAGAAGGGTGATCAGGTGACTTTGTCGTGGGTGATGGATGTATCGGACTCGGGGAGGAGAAGCTCCGGATCAGGGGGTGGCGATGATGTCAGCTTGGCGGCCCGTGGCTGGGGGGATGACATCGTTGGTGCCACCTCGGGAGGCGAACTCGCGGGGACTACTTTATGAGAGGGGACGGCATCTCAATTTGGAGGCGTGAAAGAGGCTATGGATCTACTCTTGAATTATTGAAGCCGAACTACACCTAACATGACCATTTTTGACGGTGTTGCCTTGGTGACTGGAGCTGGATCAGGCAAGAAGATGCCCACGGATGAGGTCCTCTACGCTCCTGTCCGCCTTCTTACTGACAATAATGTCGTTATCTAGGAATTGGCCGTCAGATAGCAATCTCGTTTGCCCGCGAGGGATGTCGACGCATCGCCCTGCTGGACAAGGACGCGGATCCTCTTGAGGAGACGAACCGTCTCTGTCTCGAGGTGGAAGGAGATGTGCAGACGGTGATTCTGCCGGTGGATATTCGCAGTGAAGAGCACGTCAATGCTGCGGTTAAGCGAGTAGCGGATGACCTGGGGCGTGTTGACTATGCTGTCAACTGCGCAGGTGAGAGACTTGTGGGCTGGAGGAGACCACCCGGCTGATGCGTCTTGCCAGGCATCTTCGGCACCCTTGCCCCCTCCCACAGCCTCTCAGCTACCGAGTTTGACGCTGTCAACGTGGTCAACTACCGCGGCACATGGCTCTGCTCGCGCGCCGCATTGCGCCAGATGCTGGAACAGGAGCCGCTGCCAACGCATGATGGACGCCCGGGGAACAGGGGTTCAATTGTCAACGTGGCCAGCAATCTGAGCCTCGTGAGCAGAACCGAGACACGTGAGTGTATTCATGGCTCTCCTGGAACTGGTGACGTTGACAATCATCCGCGTGATAGCCGCCTACAGTGCCTCCAAAGCGGCAGTGCTCAGCCTGACCAAGAGCGATGCTATTGACGTGGGCGTTCCCATTCCCCACTGGTAAGAGAGAAAAAAAGGCTAAGCACGTGTAGTACTCTGAGCACAACATACGCGTCAACTGCGTGTGTCCTGGCGTGATTGAGTGAGTAGTCTGCCAAGCTGTGTTGAAGAGAATGAGAGGCTGATCAAGTCACCCACAGCACACCGATGACCAAGGAGATACCGGCGGATGACCCCGTCGTGCACGTCGCGCCGATGAAGCGCAAGGGGACGCCCCAGGAGGTCGCCGATGCAGTGCTGTTCCTAGCCAGCCCTCGGGCGACCTTCTGTCAGGGTTCGGTGCTAACGGTAGACGGCGGGTATGTCATCAACTAGAGGCAGGATCGAGGAAGCGGCGTTGAGGAAAACAAAACTTTTCTTATTCACTGCCCATGTGCGAGTGAGGCAAACATGGGGCGGGGGGTATCATGGATATAAAAACGAAGACAAGAAACAGTCGAGTGAACGCCGGAGAAGGGAGACTCGCTCGTTTAGCCCGGAGTGGTCGCGGCTGTGTTTGTGCCGCCGCTGTTGCCCATCTTGCTCTTGCGCCGCTTGGGCTTTGGTGCGCCTGGGGTTCGCGGGCTCTTGTCGGGTTTGCCCTCCTTCTTGATCTCTTCGGCAAGCTTCGTGTTGAGGGGCGGCGCAACAGGCTTGGGAGCTGCGGCCGGTTGTGGAGGTGGTGCCAGTTTGTCCTTGCGGCCTGTAGAGGAGAGGTGGAACTCGCCCGGACGCCCAGTGATGGGGTTCTCGTCGATGTAGTCGCCGCCGTAGCGCATGTGGATGTTGAAGGATTCCTCGGCCAGGCGGTCGAGTGCAGTTTGATCGTTTCTCGCAAATGGTGAGACTGTCTTGCCGGCGGCGGGTGCGACAGAACCTTCCCGGGTGGGCATGGGTGTAGCTTCCTTCGAAGGGGCAGCTGTTTTTGAGGTGGTTGCGTTGTTTCCGAGGTCGGCGGGCGGGGGCTGGCGGTAGGCATCGCGGGATGAGGGCGTCCAGGTGCGCACACTGTCGGCGGCGGGGAGGACCTTGCTCATCGAGTCGGCAATGAGTTCCTGGAAGCCAGAGGGTTAGTGTTTTTCCGTCCTCGGGGTCCCAAGGGGAGCTCACCATCTTGGCGCTCATCATGTCTCCAAAGGTGGGTGCCTGGTATACGTTCTCGCCGACGACAAAGTAGTGGGCAATGGGAGTGACGCCGGCGCCGCGCTCGCGCTCCTGCTTGACGATAACCCAGACGCCGGTACCAGTGACCATGTCTGCGGGGGCGTGTGCGACGCGAAACTCGGTGCCATTGGGCATTTGGCTGAGTACGTTTTCAAACTGCTCCCGCGTCCACATGGCCTGGGCCATGGCCGGGTTGAATTGAGCCTGGCGGGCGTAGATGCCATTGTTGGACTGCGGGTCGAAGAAGGGCGATTCGGCAAAGTAGAAGAGGACCGAGTTGGAGTGGATGCCCTGGAAGTGCTGCGCGATAGGCGGCGCGCGCCATTGCACCTCGTCGAGAGGAGGGTCTTTGGAGGGGGCCATGGTGGGAGGTTGCCGTTGGTGGTGGTGGTTGAGGGAGGGAGAAGTTGGAGATGGAGATGTTGTGGTTGGTGTTGTAGAAGATGTGCAGGGGCCCCAGCAGTGAAGCTGGGCGCTGAAAGAACAGTGTGGCACTTCAAGGCGGCATTGAAGGTCCGTGCATCTCCCGCCTTCCCTGTGTCTTCCAGCCGTTCGTCTTTCCAACTTTAACTCCAACTACATCTTCAACCTGCAATCCAAGTCACCAGCCGCAACACACCCCGCCTTCCATTTTCAACCCGATCATCAAAAGAGGAAGCCACCGATAAACCGTCCCCATGGACCTCCTCTCCACCGTGCGCAAGTCCGGCTCGCGCGGCGGCGTCAACTTCAGCTGGGAAGAGGTCGCATCCTCCACCCACCGCGAAAACTACCTCGGACACAGCCTCAAGGCCCCTGTCGGTCGCTGGCAAAAGGGACGTGACCTCAACTGGTATGCAAAGGCCGACGACGATGCCGACGCCAACGCCAACGAGACTCCCGAAGAGCGCGAGCAACGCGAAAGGAAGGAGGAGCTGCGCAAAGTCAAGGAGGCCGAGGAGGACGCTCTCGCCCGCGCTCTGGGCCTTCCGGTCGCCGACAGAACCACATCCGGTGCCAACGCTGTCGATGTTGCGCCCGGCAGACAAATAGGGCCCAGCGCTCCGCCCGAGGAGGCCCCTGTCAAGGCCGGCCTACAACTGTCTTCAGAGCGCGAGAAGAAGGAAAGGCATGACAGGTGGCGACGGGACGAGCCAGGCAACGGCGAGAGAAGGCGGCGGGATGACAACGACAAAAGAGAAAGAAGGCGACGCGATGGCGACGACAACGGCGAGAGGCGGGAGAGGAGGAGGCACCACCGCAGTCGGAGTCGCGAGCGGGACGGCGAAAGGGAGAGACGCCACCACAGGTCACGCCGGGATGACGAGCGGCGGCGAAGCAGGAGTCCTGTCAGAGACAGGGAGCGGGTATGGGAACGGGAGCCCCGGCGAGAGCGCGATGCTGGTGACGGGCCCGACGACAGACCCCGGCAACGGAAGGATAGGTGGACTGAGCGCAGTCGGAGTCCTGACAGGTCAAGGCGGGAGCCTCAACGCAGGAGTCGGAGCCCCGACAACCACCGTCGCAGGGAGGACAGGTGGCGGCGGGAGAGAGACTGATACCCCGAGTGGGACAAGATTCGACGTTCTGCCATGATCATGAAAGGCAAGACAGATCCGACTTGCACACTTATTCGATTCGAATTTACAGACACCGAGACGCAATCTACACGCGTCCTGCGTCTTCGCTCCCTTTGCCCCAAACTCCGTGACGCCAACCCATGCCCATTTTACACACTCGTTCGTCTCACAGGCTATACGACGTGACATAGTACTGTGCTCATCGGTCAGTTCTGTAGATGATCCGGCTTCATTGTGGCCACCTACCGTCACAACAGAATCCTCAGCGCCATCGTCGTACTGCGGCACGTAGACATACAAGATGAGTGCGTGGTCATCGGCAAAACAGGCAATGACGCGGCCCTCAAGCCGGCCAACGCTGAGCACCCTGCTCCAATCCTTGCCGTCAACACGCACCGTGGCCCAGCGGTCGGGACCGGCCTCGCGGAAACGTGCGCTGGGATGTTCCTCGAGGGGTACTTGGATCTGCTCCGGGTCCAACTGTGGGTTCTCGAGGCCGGACCAGGTGCTGGAGATGTCGACTGTTTCCGTGACGATGCGCAGGCGCAGCTGGCCGAACATATTTGCGCCGAGCTCGAGCTTGGGTCCGCCTGATGCGCGGGCCGCAGCGCCTGATGCTGCTGAGGCGAGGGCCAGTTTGGTGAAGCGGTCCGAGATGGCTTTGAGCTGCGGCAGCGGTGGTAGCTGGATATGCACGTCGGGCTCGCGTACCTTGGGCTGCATGATGGTCTCGACCGTCACGGGATGGAGTACGCGTACAGGAATATCCTGGGTGATGATCTTCTCGCGCTCACGTCGGAGGGAAGTTTCGAGATTCTCGAATCCCCCGGCGCCGGCATCGTCATCCATGAAGGGGTCTGTCGAGTCCGCGGTGTCGGCGCGGGCGTGTCGCTGGTGAAAGCCCGGGGCGCGCGAGGGGTCGGTGTTTGTGGTGATGGTCATGGACAGGATGGGTACGCCGTCGCGCTTGGTGAGGCGCAGAGAGGCTGATGTGCTGTTCATGGCGGACCGCAGGGCGCGCTGGAGCGGCTGGAGGGGAAGTTCGAGGTTGATTGTGTTGTTTACCTCGGCTGACTCGATGAGGTAGTTTTCGAACATGAAGTCCATGGAAAGGGAGCTGCACGGTGTGAGCATAGGATATTGAGAGGAAGGGGTCACATACGCCCAGACCTGGGATCCCGTGTCAGGGATTACTGTGAATCGCGCCGTGTCATCGTCGAGGCGTACCCAGGCGATTTTCTCAAGAGAATTGAGGGCCGCTGTGAGCTCTAGAGGAGGGTCAGTGTTATGCCGTGAATTTCGTCCGTGAGAAGCTGACTGGAGAAGGTGCGGATGTTTTTCAGATCCGTCTTGAAACGCATCTTGTCGAGCGGGTGCCAGGAGAGGCAGTCTTGTAGATAATAAAATCAAATGAGCGGAAAGCCGTCCGGCGGCGATATCGAAGATGGACTTGGTCACGATGTTGATGGGATGGGAAGCAACAGACGGAAGGTGAACATGGAGTTTCAGGCGGCACAGCGCGCTAGATGCGGCATGACTTTAGCGGGGTTGCCACTAACACGCGATAAGATAGCGGGCTGCGGGGGTTCAAGCTCAATGGATCGCTGCCTACACCAATTCGGAATCCAACGACATCTCTCCTCCTTTTCCTCCAACTCCAAATCCATCCGCTTCGCCCTCATCGACCCTCAAGTTGTCCATCTCTAGTACACGTACCGGAACTCCAGGTTGTGCTCGCCCGTCGTCTCCGTCCGGTCATCAGGCCGAGTACCCGCCAGGATCTCGTCCTTCTTCTTGTTCTCCATCTTGAAGTGCACAATCTGAATCGCGATCAGCACCATGCAGATGATGGCCGACGCCAGCGAGCACCAGTGGCCCAGTCGGTAGGGCGCCTGTCGGTACACCTGGCCGGCCACAACACCTGCGACGTTTCCGACGGCCTGGCTGATGCCCAAGGAGGTGGCGCGGCGGTAATGCGGTGCCGTGTTGTTGACGATCCACGTCTCGTTGAGGCCCGGACCGCAGTAAAGGGGAAGCGCGATCATAAAGCACGCAAAGTAGCGAACCCCGGAGTTTTCCACCGCCAGAAGGATCGCGTAACCCACCACGGCAAAGATGTCCAGGACGAACAGAGCGCTGCCGCGAAGGCCCCATTTGTCGCCGATGAGCGCCGCCACAAAGAAGGAGATGCCGCCAAGCAGATACACCGGCACGCTCAGGTATTGCGCTTCCAGCGTCGAGTAGCCAAGTCCGTCGCGCAGGATGGAAGGCAGGAAGCTGCTGAATCCGTACAGGATGATGTCCTGGAAGAATTGGATCAGCGCTCCGGTGTACAGCCGCCAAGTACGCAGCGCCGAGAACACCTGCGACCATTCGAAATGGTTGGCGCCCATGTATTCTTGTCGCTTTAGCTCGCGCCTTTCCATCGTGTCGCGCTCCTCAGGCGTCCACCACTTGGCCCGCGCCGGAAATTCGGGCAGTCCGAAGAAGGCCCAAGGCACGACGGTCAGCGAGATGAGGCCCTCGATGATGTACAGCCAGCTCCACGCTCCGAGGCTGCCCACCTTGCCGATGCGCGTGATGCCAGTCGCCACAAGACCGCCGAACATGCCTGAGAAGGCCGTGGCTGAGAAGAGGTAGGCGAACCGCAGGCCTTGCTCCTGGCGGTTGTACACCATGGTGATGTACAAGCTGATACAGGGAAAGAATCCGGACTCGCAGATGCCCAGAACCAACCGGCACGCGAGCAGGCCGCCGTACTGGGGAGCAAAAGTCAGAAACGGTCATCATGGAGAAGAGCCTCGGAAAACTTACACTAGTCACAAACGCCGTACAGATTGTTACAATGGACCAGGCGCAGGCCATGGTTGCGATGGCGCGGTGCGTCTTGAGCCAGCGTTGCGCCAGCACGAACGGAACCATGAAGATAACATAGGTGGCGAAGAAGACGCTCACGGCCACGCTGAACTGCGGGCCAGTGAGCCCAAGGTCCGTCCGGAGGCCGGCCACGGCCGCGTTGCCAATGTTGCTCCTGTCAAGGTACGCCATGAAGTAGAGCGCGCAGAAGAGCGGCGCAAACCGCTTGTCGAGCCTCCGCAGCACCTTCTTCTCGAGAACCGGGTCGACGTAGACGTCGTATCCCTCGACGGCTGAGCCTTTTTCGCCATCCTCGTTGGACATCTCGACGGGAGACTTGCCGAGCTCGTCATTGGCCTGCTGGGCTACCGGCTTGGGTGACTTTTCAATAGCCATGGTGTTGATCAAGGATTGTCGATATGGAGTTCAGTGATGAGGTATGGTGCTTGTCGTTGCTGCGTCAAAGAGACCATGGCTCAGCAACCCCAGAATCCAGGACGAGGAAGCCGATCCTTTTTGTACACCTTCGCCCGAGGTGTGTTCTGCCGTGGAGGATGCAAGTCTCGGAGGGCCACGGCTGGGGGAGAAGAGGCACCCCAACGCCTGTCTCTGCCCCCTAGAACCCGGCTTATCTCGACTTCGGGGCTTGCCTGGAGCTACCGAGATAGCACACGATGTGGCAGGGCCCAGGGGACGCACAGGAGCCCGCTGGAACGCGGGGAAGGTGGACCGATCATGGCCCCGGGATCCGTGCAAAAGGAGCGCTAACAGAGCGCCGATAGCGTGGTCCTCACCAGGGACGAGTCAGGATGTCGGCTTCTTAGGACGGCGCCAAGAGATAACGGAGGCGGAGGCCCGTCTCCGTCAATGTGTCACACCCACACGCCGGCTTTCCGAATCAGCCCGGGCTATCAATGGTCGCACATGTCGTTCTCCCTCGTTGTCGGGGCCGGATCGCCGCTCCCGTTATATCATCTCGGCCTTCCTCCCCTTCACGTCCCTCGGACTCCGTCGTTCAATCAAACACAGCGCACCCCAGACTGGAGACGTCCCACCCAGCCCACATGGAACCAAACCTTGCCGGCGAGCCCTCGGGCTTGAGCTCCGTCGAATCGGGAGACTTGGTCAACATCTCGTAAGCGAATGACCCAAGTCCGGGGGCGGAGACGTTCTCCCCCAGATGCTAGGGGGAAAGCATTGAACTGAATCGTGTTTGTGCGTCCAGCTGTGAGAGGTGCCGCAAGCGCAAGGTCAGTCGGTTCGAGGCCCTGTGAGCCAGGGCCATGTCGGCTGACGGTGGAAACAGATCAAATGTGACAGACAGAAGCCGTGCTCGAAATGTATCAGGGCAAAGGTCCAGTGCTCAGTGTCGGGGAGTGGTGAGAGGGCAAGGTGCGTCCCTGTTCGCCCCTTTCCATATTCTCAACTCTGACTTGGCTGTAGGCCCGCTTCGAGGAAGCATGTTCAGGCTCTGGAAAACCAAGTCTCGCATCTAGAGGCCTTTATCAAGAAGCTCAAGGTGGCCGATGATGCCACCCGTCACGTCCTACTCGGCACTACACCCATTGATGGGGACTCGCCAGGGCAGGGCTCGGTTAACGGGGCGGCAACTGTCTCGGCTGCATCTCCATCCTCGCCCGCCGAGTCGGGTAATCTTGTCATCGCCAGGGCCCGCGAAGGCCGTCTTCGCAAGCTTACCGCCAGAAAGTCCACACAGTTCTATGGCGGGACAAGCCTCTTCCAGTCCATCGTGTCCGAAACACCTACTGCTGCCGCAACTGCAGACGCACGAGTCCCAATTTCTGGGGGCGATGAGTTCTGTCTGAACCGTGGCACTCCTCTCCCGCCGGCGGCACCCTCCTACTTCCCCTTTCATGCAAAGGACGAAACGTGCCGTCAGCTCATGGCTACTTTCTTCAAACATGTCTACCAGTACAACATGTGCATCTACCGAGAGTGGTTCCTCAGGGACTATGCCGTCGAGGGTGGAGGGCCTTACTACTCGGACCCTCTCATGTACAGTATCTGTGCCGTGGGCGCCACAGTCTCCCAGGACAAGTCTCTACGGCAACTCTCAGGCCTCTTCGCTGCTCGCGCCGAGAAGCTCGTGCTAGACTCTCTCGAGCTGCCGGACCTCACGACCCTCCAGGCCCTCGTGCTTCTGGGCCACCGGGAGATCGGACAAGGGCGCGGATCCAAGGGATGGCTCTACTGCGGCATGGCTTTCCGCCTGACGCATGAAATGGGCCTTCACCTTGATCCTGACAACTGGACCAGCAGCAAGTCGGATTCACCGGTCGACCGGGAGATTCTGCGCCGCGTGTACTGGGCTGTTTTTGTCGCCGACAAGCAGCTGAGCCTGTACTTTGGCCGGCCGCCGGCTCTTTACCCGCACGAAGCAGACGTGCGCAACACAATTCGCATCCCGTACCCGCCAGAATGGGAGAGCCTTCTCGACACATACATCTCAAGAGGTACATCTTCAACGGCTTTCGAGGACAGCCCGGCTGTCGTCGGTGCCATTGTGCACCAGGTAGAGCTCGCAAAGATCCTGCACACCATGATCGTCGACGTCTTTGAGAACCGCCGCCGTCATCCCCGATGTCCCGCTTCAGCGGCGGCAACCGCACAGCAGGTGCACACAGCGCTCGTCCGGTGGCTCGGCCAGCTCCCACAGAAGCTACATTGGAACCAGTGGACCGTGGGCCAGGTGCCTCCCTACGTACTACACCTTCATATGCTCTTCCACACGGCCATGATCATCCTCCACCGCCCGCCACGGCAGCACCTCGACGATGAGGCCGTTGCCCGGGGTGAGGGCGTCGAGGTCTGCTACCAGTCCCTCGAAGCCATCCTACGACTACTCAAGAGCTTTGGGCGCTACCACCGTTTCGAGACGCTACCGCTGGATTTTGTGCATACGCTCTCAGCAGCAGCCGAGTGCGTCATGATGCGCAGATACATGGAGCAATCGTCCTGGGACGACAGGGACGTAGCGAGGCCGCTGGGCCAGATACTGGATGTCATGTTCACGGTGCAGGAAATCTTCCCGTGCATGCGCGAGATACGAGATAGTATCCTCGAGACGATCAAGGAGGGTGGCAGTGGTGGAGCTGGAGGGGAACAGGATCAGGGGGGCGGGGGTGGGACGGAGCTGGATCTCATCAACTTGTTGCAGTCGGGGGCTGTGCCGTTCCCGGGGGCCATGTGGTGTCCTGAGGAGGCGGGGAGTGTTGATAGTGCGGACTTGGGGTTTCTGGTGACGGAGGACTTTCTGAACGAGCAATTCTCTTGGCAGGCGGGCGATATGCCGATGGGATAGGGGAGGGGGCGTGGCTCGGTAGCTGATACGAGAAAGACAATCTGATTAGCCTTGGTGTAAATGAAGGGGGATCGATAGTGCACTGGAAGCTTGTGAGGAGGGTGGACGACGGAGCGGCCTTCCTTCTCCGTCTGACCCGTAGTATCAGCGGCCGGCCAGGTAATTCCAAGGGGATGCCGGCTAGCACAGTCATGAGACCTTCGGGAAAGGTTTCGGCAGTTCCCTAGGATGTCTGGTGCCGGACAGTCGTCGAGGTTCGGTCTTGGTTCACGAGTTCACTTGTTCAGAGAGAGAAGTATAGTGGACAAGTCTTCGAAGACAGCTTCTAAGAACATTTGCTGCCCATCAACAGATTCACACACTCATCTCGTTCCCTTGTTAACTCACCCCCACCATGTCCAAAGTCGCAGTCTTCACAGACAAGGCGCCCAAGCCGCGTCCGGTATACAGCCAGGCCATCGTAGCCAACGGCTTCATATTCTGCTCGGGCCAGCTGCCAAAGAATCTCGAGGGGAAGCTGGTCGAGGGTACTGTGCAAGATCGTTGCGTAGGTTGCTGTTTCTCTCCCCATTGGGAGCTTTGTTGACCCGTCGGCAGCACCAAAGTATTGCCAACCTCCGGGCTGTGCTGGAGGCCGCCGGTTCTGGACTTGAAAAGGTGGTCAAGGTCAACATCTTCTTGGCGGACATGGCCGATTTTGCCAAGGTCAATGAGGTGTATGAGCAGTATTGGGGGGATGTCAAGCCAGCGAGGACGTGAGTTGATTCCTAGATGGTTGTATTGAATGATGCTGACGGAGATCAGGTGTGTGGCGGTTAAGACGCTGCCGGATAATACGGACGTGGAGTTGGAGTGTATTGCTGTCGTTTAAAGAGCCAGGAACAGAGAAAGGCTAGAGGCATCATTGATGTTCACTGACATTTGAAGGGACCGGCAGATTCAAAGATTGTTTACTTATTCGTTTGATAAAAGATGATGGAAATGGTTCGAGTCTGACCCATGTCTCTCATAGCAGTAAATGGCTACTCAAACGATTGAGATATTACCTCAATGAAAGGGGTCAGAAGGAGCCCTCAGACCATGAACACGGCCCATTGAGACAGATGAAACTGATAAATTACTACAATTCTACGGCAACACCTGGTCTTCCGTACAGTCCAGGACCAGCATATGACCAGGGGCGTGGCCCATGATGACGCCTTCAAGACCAGCCCTCATGACGGCCTCCTGGGGCGTGACACCGCATCCCCAGAAGACAGGAACGTTTTCCTCATCTCCCCAAACAGATCCCAGTGGCCGGCCATCCATGGTGAGAGGTGCGTCTCCCCATTGGGGGGTGTCAATGTCTGTGATCCCAAGGCGGGCGAGGGCATCCCAGCCCCAGGCGACACACTCGCCATGGGTGGGCAGGAAGCGGCGAGTGATGGCCCGAATCTTCTCGACGTCGGCGTGGCGGTAGGGCCGCATGGACACGACATATGTGCCGCCGGTAAAGACGCCGGCTGGGTTGAGGGGGATGGAAGACCGGTACATGGGCACGTTGCGGTCGAGGACGAGATGGCGCGGCGGCAGGTCGGCGGCGATGAGAGCTGTCTCAAAGCTGTAGCTGCAGCCGATCAAAAAGCCGACATGGTCATCGGTCCACTGGGCTGAAATGTCTGGTACACCTTTGCCAGCGAGCTTCGAGTCTTGGTAGATGTTGAAGCGGGGGCAGTCGGTGCGTAGGTCGAGGGACGAAGCGATGCCGGTTCCATCAGGCACCCGAGGGAGGTGGCTGCGGAGGCCGGCGAAGTCTCCTGGGGAAGCGGACTCGGCGAGTAGTGGGCAGGGAACTGGGTTGCGGGCGCAAAGGTCGCGGAAGTCGGCGGCATAGCGGGAGGGCAGCACGATGAGGTTTGCCTGGAGGAAGGAGGGGGCAAGACCTGATGTGGACTTTGTGTGTGTATTGGCGCGGGCAGCGAGGCGTGCTTGAAGGCCAGTTCTGATTGTCGTCTCTGGGATGAGAACGAGCTTGGTGGCCGCGGGGGCTGAGATGGTGGTGGTCGTGGTAGTGCTCATGGTGGTGGTTGTGTTAGGGGCATGGATAGCAGACACAACTTCAACACAGGGGAAGTGACAGAGAGGTATCAGCTAAGAGTGAAGAATGCTGCTGAGAGACAGATACTGGGTAGCGGGGGCCAGGGGGGATGAGGTGCGGACATCAGTCGCCGATGTTTGATGCTTATAGACGAGGGCCTAGGGGGAGGTCGGCTATTAGGTCAGTTGCCCGATGCATGGCCGAGTCCGGGGGCATTTCCGGCTGCCTATCTTTGAGTTGATCATTACCACTCTACGTGATAGACGGAGACGGAGGTGCGTTCGCCGCTTGTGATGTCGAGATAAGCCGTCGTGTGGTGGTGGTCATGGGTCACGGTCAGGGAGTGCGGAGGGGAAAAGGAGGAAGGCGCGGGGACATCAGGTCAGACCCACGGCGGACACACCTTCCGCTACAGGGCGGGCAGGTACCTGCCGGACTTTCGACAGCCGCTAATTACAGCACCTGACCTCCGCTCAAGCCCTGAACCATCCACCAAACCAAATGCCCGCCCGCTAAACCTCCGAGTCATTGACGGGAATTCACTCAACTTCCACCGTGACGGCAACGGCCTTCCGCCTCCGTCTGTCGGACCAACGACAACGCCTCAGGACATTCACGGCAGGCATTCACCGGGTCTCCGTCGCCGTTTGCTGCTAACGACTGCCTAGCCACAATCCCCGCCCTCCAACGCCCCACCGACAAGCCGCATTGTTGCCCGGCTTCGGCAGTGAAGCCATCACCGTCACTGTTCGAGGCTCAAGCAGAGGCCAGCATAAAGTAGAGCCGCGACGACCGACGGGAGGCTTCAAACTCATCTCTTCTCTGCAACACACTCCCTCACAGCCGAGCACATCATGTCCGGCATTCAAATCTCCATCGACCGCGGCGGGACTTTTACAGATGTCCACGCCTCGGTCCCCGGCCGCGACGACATTGTTCTCAAGGTCCTCTCGGTTGACCCCTCCAACTACAATGACGCCCCGACTGAAGGTGTGCGCCGCGTTCTCGAACTAGTCACCGGCACGCCGCATCCGCGAGGCGTCCCTCTCGATACAACTCCGATAGAACGCATCCGCATGGGCACAACCGTCGGAACCAACGCCCTCCTCGAGCGCAAGGGTGCCCGCTCTGCCCTCGTCGTCACCCGCGGCTTCCGGGACCTGCTGCGTATCGGCAACCAGTCCCGGCCCCGCATCTTCGACCTCACTGTTGCCGTTCCTGAGCTTCTGTACCAAGACGTCATCGAGGTTGATGAGCGTGTCACCCTTGAGGGATACTCAGAAGACCCCTACCCAGAACGCACCGCCGCCGCCCTCTCCGCCTCCGAGGACCCCGCGCTTCGTGTCGGTCTGACCGGGGAGGTTGTCCGAGTGCTCCGCGCCCCTGATCTGGCTGCCACCCGCGCCGACCTCCAGCGTCTCTGGGACGACGGCTACCGCTCCCTGTCCGTCTGCTTCCTGCACTCTTACGTCTTCCCCGAACATGAGCAGGCCGTCGGCGCCCTGGCCCGCGAGATGGGCTTCTCTGCTGTCGAGTCAGCCTCGCTGCAGCCCATGATCAAGGCCGTTCCTCGCGGCACCTCGGCCACCGTGGATGCATACCTCACCCCCATCATTCGCTCCTACCTGGATGCCATCTCGGCAAACTTCAAGGGTGGCCTCGATGCTCCTGGTCTGCGTTGCGATTTCATGCAGTCTGACGGTGGTCTGGTTGACTTTAGGGCCTTTGGCGGCCTCCGAAGTATCCTTTCGGGGCCCGCAGGCGGTGTTGTTGGATATGCCCAGACCTCCTGGGACGATGACCGGAAGAAGCCCGTCATCGGCTTCGATATGGGTGGCACGTCGACAGATTGCTCGCGCTATGCCGGCACATACGAGCATGTCTTTGAGACCACCACCGCAGGCGTCTCCATTCAGTCACCACAACTCGACATCATCACGTGGGCATCCCTTCCCTTCCCAGTGCCCACTCCCTACTGACATGTCCAGTGTTGCTGCTGGTGGCGGCTCCCGCCTTTTCTGGAGAAACGGTCTCTTCGCTGTCGGCCCAGAATCTGCTGGCGCCCATCCCGGCCCTGCTTGCTACAGAAAGGGGGGCCCTCTTACCATCACCGACGCAAACCTCTTCCTCGGCCGCATCGTCCCCGAGTACTTTCCCAAGATCTTCGGCCCCGGCGAGGACCAGCCCCTTGGCACCGAGGTCGTGGCTCAGAAGTTTGATGAGCTGACCGCGGAGATCAACGCCGACAACCGCGCCAACGGCCGCGATGACTTCACTCCTGTTGAAGTTGCCCTGGGCTTCCTCCAGGTTGCTTCCGAGGTCATGGCTCGTCCTATCCGTGCCCTTACCGAGGCTCGTGGTTTTGACACCTCTGATCACATTCTCGCCTGCTTTGGCGGTGCCGGCGGACAGCACGCCTGCGATCTGGCTGGTGCCCTGTCCATCTCCGAGGTTGTTATCCACAAGTACTCGTCCATCCTGTCCGCCTACGGCCTCTCCCTCGCAGATCTGGTGCACGAGGTTCAGAAGCCTGCTGCTGTTGAATTCGAGACCAGCAACTACCCCGTCATCCACGAGACTCTTGAGACCATGACGGTATCCGCCACCAGCCATCTTGAGGAACAGAAGATCGACCGCAGCCGGATCCGGGTCGAGGCATACCTGAACATGCGCTACGAGGGATCCAACTCAGCCTTCATGATCATGCGTCGCGATGGCGAGGACCTGACTGGCTTCCGAAACTCCTTCGAGGAGAAGCACTCGCGCGAGTTTGGCTTCGTTTTCCCTGAGAAGAAGATCCTCGTTGACGACTACCGTGTGCGCGCTGTTGGCTCTACTTCCGAGCATGGGGAGAAGAGCCCCCACAAGCAGCTGCTGGACGTGGCTGGCAAGACCGTTGCCGTTCCGTCGCCGGAGACAACGACTGGTGTCTGTTTCGATGCTGCCGCAGGCACCGTTGACGCGGCCGTTTTCCTCCTCGGCAAGCTGGAGAAGGGAACCAGGATCCCTGGTCCCGCCCTCGTTCTTGACCAGACCCAGACCATCGTTGTCCGGCCTGGCGCCACGGCTGTCATCCTCGACACCAGCGTCCTGATCGAGGTGGGTGATGAGACGTCCGCATCCGAGACGGCGGCCCCTCCTCAGGACGCCATCAACCCTATCCGCCTGTCCATCTTCGGGCACCGTTTCATGTCCATCGCCGAGCAGATGGGCCGCACTTTGCAGAAGACATCCGTCTCTACCAACATCAAGGAGCGCCTCGACTTCTCCTGCGCCATCTTCTCGCCAGATGGCGGCCTTGTCGCCAACGCCCCCCATGTGCCTGTCCACCTGGGCTCCATGCAGTTCTGTGTCAGGCACCTCCACGACATGTGGAAGGGCCGTCTTGAGGAGGGTGATGTGCTCATCTCGAATCACCCCGCCAGTGGAGGCACGCATCTGCCTGACATCACCGTCGTCACCCCTGTGTTCGAGGACGGCGAGATTGTCTTCTTTGTTGCATCTCGCGGTCACCACGCTGACATCGGCGGCACACGACCCGGCTCCATGCCCCCGGATTCCAAGTGGCTGTACGAGGAGGGCGCTGCCATCCTGGGCGAGAAGCTCGTTACTAAAGGCCGTTTCAACGAGGCCCGTGTCATCGAGATGCTGCTGGAGGAGCCCGCAAAGCATCCCGGTAGTTCGGGAACGCGAACCCTCAGTGATAACCTTTCGGACCTCAAGGCACAGGTGGCTGCGAACAAGCAGGGCATCAACCTGATCCAAGCTCTGATCCAGGAGTACGCCCTGCCCGAGGTGCACAAGTACATGTTTGCCATCCAGAGCAATGCGGAGCAGGCCGTCCGCTCATTGCTCAAGAAGATGCGCGCATCCATGCCCGCCACAGGCCTCAAGGCTGTCGACTACATGGATGACGGCACTCCCATCGCCCTGTTCATTGACATTGACGAGGACGGCTCGGCTGTCTTTGACTTTGCCGGCACTGGCGCTCAGGTCTACGCAAACACCAATGCTCCACGCGCTATTACTCACTCGGCCATCATCTACTGCCTGCGCTCCCTCGTCGCCTCCGATATGCCGCTCAACCAGGGCTGCCTCAACCCCATCGAGGTCCGCATCCCCGAGTCGTCCATCCTGTCGCCTGACCTGGCGGCCTCGGTCGTCGGCGGCAACGTCCTCACGTCGCAGCGTATTACCGATGTCATTCTGACGGCCTTTGGCGCTTGCGCCGACAGCTCAGGATGCATGAACAACCTTACCTTTGGCATCGGTGGCAAGAGGGTGGACGAGCATGGCAACGAGGTGGTTGACAAGGGCTTTGGCTACTATGAAACCATCGGTGGCGGTGCCGGTGCTGGGCCGACATGGGATGGTACCAGTGGTGTTCACACACACATGACCAACACGCGCATCACGGACCCCGAGGTCTTTGAGAAGAGGTATCCTGTGTTGCTGCGGGAGTTTGGTATCCGACACGGATCGGGCGGCGAGGGCCAACGTCCCGGTGGTGATGGTATCGTTCGCGATATTGAGTTTCTGACTCCCGGCGTCCAGGTGTCTATTCTCTCGGAGCGTCGCGCCCGGGCTCCCAAGGGTGCAGCGGGCGGTGGCACTGGTGCCATGGGCCAGAACATCTGGGTGCGGAGTGATGGCTCCACCGTCAACCTGGGTGGTAAGGCGACGGCGAGCTTTGACAAGGGTGATCGCATCATCATCAAGACGCCCGGCGGCGGCGCATGGGGAGCCAAGTGAGGGATAGACAGGGTTGGAAAGGCAAGCAGCATCGGGCGGCGTATCGGCGTTTTGGTAGATACATAGACAACGATGCTTTTTCAACACGAGTTGGACCGCAGGGCTGGACCCTGAAATCCCTTGCAGCTGACGTGACATGAAGGGAGTAATGACACCCCCAACTTGTTGTCTATTGGATTCTAGGCACGATCTACTCGTCGTGACGTATTATGAAAGGGATATATCAAAGACCGGCATCGAGCCGGGTCTGTACAGGAACTGAAGAAAAAACGAGCCCCATGCAGCCAGCTCAGCGGCGAGGTCGCTGGAGACGGCGGCGTTGGCGCTTGGTCGGCAGTAGTTCCCCGTCGCCTAGAGTGTCCACATCCTCCGGGGGATCGGCAGGCTCAATAATATCAGGGGTGGATGTCTTGGACGGCCAGACGACGGAGCCGAGCTTCATCTCGAACCACATGCGCCAGAGCTTGTCACGGCGGGCATCGGCCATCCACTCGCCGGGAGCAAGGGGCGGCCGGCGCGAGTTTGCCTGCTCGAGAAAGTAGAGACCAGTTTGTGACTTTGTGGCCATGCGAGGGTCGTCGCGGGCCACTTGGGCGCGGGCGCGGTGGATGCAAAAGGCGCACATGTCGGCGACGGGACGATCGTGTGGCGTGCTTGTGGCGAACCAGGCGGTCTCGCGGGCGCTTAGGCGGCGAGCGCGCGGGACGAAGAAGTGGCCGCAGGAGGACTGGACGTTGCGGCGGCAGAGGGGGCAGCGGCCGTCAAAACCGCCGTCGATGATCCAATGGTAGAGGCAGAGGGAGCCGAAACGGTGGCCGCAGGGGAGGTAGAGCCAGGACTCGGCGTGGCCGTCGCGATGCTCCTGTGGTGTGCCGACTGTCTCGTGGCAGATGGGGCAGTCCTCGTCGGTGACGCCGTGGTCATGATCGTCGTCTTCGAGGGTGGAGGTCTCGGGCTCGTTGCGCCACCTCTGTGGTCGCCAGCTGAGGAGGTCGCCTGAGAGGCCGAGGACCATTGTGGTATCGTGGGGGGCGGAAGAGAGGGCGTGGAAACGAGCGTGGGAGCGAGGAATGGCGATCAGGGGGAGAAGGTGAGGCTGAGGGCGTGAGCCGCGGGGGCTGGGTGATTAAGAACATGGCTGTCGTTTTCTCGGGGAGCTGGTTTCGTTGGCGGCGCCTGTTCATGATGTCGTCGTTTGCCCGCGGCCGTCTAGACCGAAGGACGGGAAAGACTGCTTGCGTCCAAGGGGCCATTGGCAACTTTGGTTCTCTTGAGGTGGGGGTTGACGAAAGAAGCAAGATGGAGGCGGCAGCACTGGAATGTCGTGGGTGACCCGGGGCGGGTGAGACACTCCTGATGCGGCTGCCATCCCAGTGGTCGACAACTGGACGTCTATGTGCCTTCGGCGGCGGTCCGGCACATCTGCTCCGTCAAAAGACATTAATCACTACCAGGGGCCCTGGGAACATGTGGCCTCTGCTCTGGTGCTGACATGGTCGGAAAGGGGCAGGCGGACGGGGTATCAAGGTTGCAATGGCCAAGGCTGTACATTCCTCTGCATCGCTATCGTCGCTGTCTGCGGCCGTCGTCCTCGTCGTCGCTATCGTCCCGGAACCCTTCTTCCAGACTGGGGGGAAATCGGTTAGCTGTATGTCGTACTTCCCGGGGGTATTGTGGACTCACTCTCTGCTTAGTCGGCTCGTGGGTTCGGGCGCGGTATTGTTGAGAGCTCTCCGCGTGCTCGGATTCACGTGGGCCAGCTCCTCGCCGTCGTCGGACAGACCGTCGTCCATAGGGTCGCCGCCGGTGATCATGTCGCCCTCGGAACGGCGCCAGGGCGGGTTGGCCATGAAGCGGGAGATGTGGTTGGAGATGCGCTGGCTGGCGGAGAACGTGTTGTTGGTGATTGTGTCGACGGGAATATACTGGCCGTAGCGGTCGCGGGCTCGGCGCCAGATGGGGATGAGGATGTACGTCGAGACGAGGAAGAGGAGGAGGGAGATGACGGCTGGTATGATCAGGGGCTGGAGATGGAAGTGGTCAGTTTCGGCGTTAGGAGGAGGAAAGTGTGGAAACGTACCTTGAGCGATGCGGCCTTTCCCATGATGGGCAACACTGAGCCGTCGTAACGGCGATGGGGTGGTGTGGGCGTGGGATGTGCTGTTCGGAGGCTGCGGAAGGCTCTCGATGCTTTGACGATGGAGTTGAGCTGGCTTTGGCTCTGGCTTGCCTGCTGGGATGGCTGTGGACCCGTGGTCTAAGCCCCATCGCCTAAGAAAAGCCAAGACTGCTGGCCGGGGCCTGTAATCTGCCGGGCCGCGGGGACGCGCAAGCGCTGTAGGCGACGGGAGCTTGGGGCAGCTAGGGAGCGCCTTCAGTGGATGTGGACGCCAAAGAGCGCCACAGTAGTGCACCTGCAGATGCCTTATCACCTTAATTTGGTACTCCCATAGACAGAACGGAAAACTGGGGAATGTAAAAGACATATGTCTATCTTGCACTTAGAATAGTCTGCACAGTCAACATATCTGCTTGTCATTTCGAACGCAGTCGAACCTCTTATCGCTACCTACCTGGTAAGCAAAGCCGAGGTGAGAGGACATGGATGGATGGATGCAAGCCAAATCCCCTTGGTGCATGTCATCTCCCTGATTGGCCCGTGCCGCCGCCACTCGATCCCGTCTGGGACGTGCCCGGGTTGGATGGCTGCACGCACCTGCGGAAACAGTACAGCTCAGGGGCCTGCGAGCGGGTATGCACCAATAGCAGTTGGCCATGGGGGTGGATGGAAGCATCTGGGGGTCCTTCGCTCCTTCCCAGTCCAATCCACCAGAAAGAAGAGGGAACTGGAAGGCGGCAGAATCGCATGTGTCTCGCGTGTCCCACCTGCACCTGCCTGCACTTTGTCCATGGTGCTGTGTTGTGGAAGGTACATACTACTGGCACTTCCTCCCCGATTATCCCTCTAAACGCAACCCTCCGCAACACCACCACGGAGATATCCCAGGGCGCAAGGGAAGAAAAAAAGCAACCAACTGCCCCCCTGCGGCTCTCTTCTAATCCACCGAATGTACGTATACACCATCGCGAACCCCTCATCTCGATCTTTGCGCCCGCCGGCAGAGAAGACGATAGCCACGGACCTCTCTCCTCCCCCCTCAATCAACCACCACCCAAGACGGGAGTCATGAGCCAAAAGTCAACGCACGAGCGCAACCCCGACCCCGACACTCCGACCACTGCACACACACCAGACACCGACCGACCGACCTGCTGCCGAGCTACGCCCGATTGGGACGCTCACCCCCAACTCGACGTTCTTGTTTCCCCTGAAGTGTCGAGACTGCCCGGCCGAGTTTCAGCCCTTCACCAAACCGCACCACCATTCGGGGGTCCCTGGGTCGTCATCAACCGCTCCAGAACAGCTACCCTGGTCTTCGTCTTCTTCGCCATCGACAGAAGTGCCGTGCCGTCTTCTTCAGGCCTAGGACTGGACCTTTTTCGACCAAGGAACACTTCCAGCTAACCGACTCGATTCCCCTCCATCTAGAATACCCAGCGTGCTTAGCTGCGTCGCTCGCCCGCCATCTTGCTCGCTCCCCACGACACCGACCGTCCCCCAGTCGGCCACCCACCCCTGATCAACGCCTCGCCTCGTTTCTTCGGACGACGACCGGCTCCGTCTGCCATCCGCGTGGACCGAATCATCCATCCGGAATCGACTCTCCTCCTGCTGTCGACAGCCCATCAACACCGGGCCAGAAAACACGACTACTCCCCACACACCACCGCGATCGCTTTGCCAGGTCCAGCCAGCCTGCGCCTCACATTTAATATTCGGGTCACTGTTCGTCGTGCTGTGCGCTGTACGTACCTGCGTCTCCCATCAGGGATGCCCCCTCCATGTCTCCGACTCGGGCCTCAAACGTTCCCTCACCAACCAGACTCCGAGTGATCAACTGCTAAAACATCCCGCTCAATGCAAGCAGACAGACCAGTCTCCCCTCCCGTCCGCCCCCCCCTCACCGACGGGGTCCTGCTCCACGCTCAATCATGCCATCTGCCCCGGCCGGCTCCAGTGTCTGCGCCCGCCACCACATCGGTCCGTCTACCGACGCCCAGCCTCGCCCTCGCCCTTGCCCTCGTCGCTGAACGGAGACAAGCCGGTGGGTGAGAGAGAGCCGGGTGTTTCACCTCGCTCTCCCGCCACTCTGCATCAGACACCATGTCTGCCAGCGACAAGTCGAGGCAGTCCTCGGGCGGAAAATCCTTTTTCTCTAGAAGCAGGAACAAGGACAGCAAGCGATACACCTCCACCGACGACGGCAGGCAACCTGCCTCGGCCGACCAAAACGACGCAGCCTCCATACTCACAGCGCGCACCTCGCGCCACCACAAGCGAGACTCGTCGACAGTCTCCTTTGACGGCAACGCCTCCCTCGATGGGTACAATGTCCAGGCTGGTGTCATGACCAGTATCCCCTACGACAGCCTCCAACCAGACTCGCGCTCGCCCATATCCGTCGACTACCTTCCCAAACCCGACCAACTCCCCGTGCGCCGCGAACCTCTGCCGCACCAGCTTAACAAGCTCACCGGCGATTTCCACCAGTACCCGAACTTCGATCCATCTACCGCCGCCGCCATGGCTCCCAATAACTACCCAGGCTCACATGCCTCCCACGTCTCCGTTCGGCCACCCCCTGGCATGCCCAACGTCACAATGGCCACCACCGGTCGCCAGACCCAGCTGCAGCACTGGGGACCCGGCGGCCCGCCTCGTGGAAGCGTTGCCAGCACCATCAACAACGGCGGGGCTTCCGGACGCTACGACTCGTATATGCCCCCTGCCCGTAACTCAGGCGACAACCTCAGCGTCTTCTCAGGTAATCGTGGAGACGCCCAAGACATTTCCAGTCCGTATCGCTTATCCAGACCAGCCCTTCCCAGTGCCTCCTCGCAGAGCTCATACTCCTCCCACCGGGACTCGCACCGCCTCACGAAATTCCCAGGTATGCTGGGCACCCCGCTACCCGCCGGTGGCGGCTCCCACGACAGCTTTTACTTCCCGAAACCCGACGACGATGCTGTCATCGAGCAGATGTTCCTCGCCCTCATGCAGAAGCGCGGTTGGCACAACTTGCCCGACCAGGCACGTCGCCAGATGGTTGCCTACCCGGCCGCCAAGAAATGGACGTTATTGCACCAGGACCGACTCACCGAGTGGCAGGGCGAGCAAAAACGCAGGCTCACCGCCCGCCCCGGCAGCAACTTCCAGACCCCGGATATTCTCGTCTCTTCCGATGAAGAAGGTTCGCCCGAGTGGTACGTCCGCCGCGTCATGGACAACTCGCTCGATATCAAGGGCCTCGGCAGCCTGGAAGTCAACTTGAGAACGCAACAAATAGGATGGGTCAAGCGCTTCATCGAGTGTCAGGGCCAGGTCGCCCTGACCAACGTCCTCCTCAAGCTGAACCGCAAGACCGCCCTCGGTCCCGCTCAGGACCAAAAGGGCTCCGAGAAGAGCCTCGACCGCGAGTATGAGATCATCAAGTGCCTTAAGGCTCTCATGAACAATAAGTTTGGCGCAGACGACGCCCTGGCGCATCAGCAGGTCGTCCTCGCCCTGGCCACCTCGCTCATCTCGCCACGTCTTATGACCCGCAAGCTCGTCAGCGAGGTCCTCACCTTCTTATGTCACTGGGCCGAGGGCGAAGGCCACCTCAAGGTCATCCAGGCTCTCGACGCAGCAAAGTCGCAGGCCGGCGAGAATGGCCGGTTCGACGCATGGATGCGCCTCGTCGAGGTGACCGTCGACGGCCGCGGCAAGATGGGCAGTCTCGTCGGTGCCAGTGACGAGGTCCGCAGCGGCGGCATCGGCATGGAGAACCTGCTCATGGAGTACGCTGTCACTACCATGATCCTCGTCAACATGATTGTCGATACACCACGGGATCTTGAGACGAGGATTCATATCCGCGCTCAGTTCACGGCGACTGGCTTTAAGAGGATCCTCTCCAAGATGGAGACGTTCCAGTACGACCTCATCGACAAGCAGATCGAGCGCTTCCGGACCAATGAAGCCATCGACTACGAGGACATGCTCGAGCGCCAGGGCAGCAGCATCAAGGACAGTCTTGATGCTGAGGTCAGGGACTTAACCGACCCCGTACAAATCGCCGACGCCATCCAGCAGCGCTTGCAGGGCACCGCGACCCAGGATTACTTCACCTCCGCCCTGCAGCATCTGCTGCTCATCCGAGACGTTGACGGCGAAGAGCGTCTGCGCATGTTCCAACTTGTAGACTCGATGCTTAGCTACGTGGCCATGGACCGGCGGTTGCCGGACATGGACCTCAAGCAGAGCCTCAACTTTACCGTGCAGACGCTCCTGGACAAGCTGCACACGGACTCGGAGGCCCGCCAGGCCCTGGATGAGTCGGTCGAGGCCCGCCAGCTCGCCGACGCGGCCATGGCCGAGCGTGACGAGATGAAGGCCCGGCTCGAGCTGGGCGCCGACGGCCTGGTCGCCAAGATGCAGAAGCAGCTGGACGAACAGCAGCGCTTCATCGACGCCCAGCGACGGCAGGCTGACGGCCTCAAGGCAGAGCTCGAGAATATCCAGACGCTGCGCCAGAAGGAAGCTCAGCGATACGAGCTCGAGACGAGAGAGCTCTATCTCATGCTCCGGGACGCTCAGGACGTAGCCGCATCCAACGCCGTCAAGGGCGCCTCCAAGCCTGGCGAAGACGACCCGGCCCGTACACAAGGCATCCTGGACCGCGAGCGCCTCATGGAGCGCCTGCAAATGCAGATCGAGCGCCAGAAGACCCAGTTCAAGCTCGAGGGCCGCGTCTGGGGCGACAATGTCGGACCTTCCGACAGGCTACGCGCCCTGCGCGAGGAGATGGACGAGACGGGTGCTGGGCCCCAGGGTGCCGGCACGCCGCCCCGCGACTTTACCAACAGCATGCTCGGCAGCGTGCAGCGTCACACAAAGATCAGCCGGAAGCCGGTCAACGCCGGCCGCGGCATGGCTGGAGACGTCCTCGACGAGGAGGGCGACGAGGATATGACCGACGACATGGACGACGACGTTGTCTACGAGAAGCCCCGCGTTGTCGAGTTCCGCCGCCCTCCCGTCATGGACCCCCGACAGCAGGCCGCCTTGTACGGCGAGATGGTCGGCAAAGTCAAGAGGTACGACGCCAGCGACTCGGAGGACGAAACCACGGCCACGGGGCCGTCACACCCAAGCCTCGAGGCTGGGTCTCCAATCACGCCCTCGGACGCCGATACCCCCAAGATCCAGATCACCGGCGCAGGGGGCGTGCCCGGTGGTGTCCCCGGCGGTGTCCCTGGCGGTGTCATCGGCGGCGTGCCCGGTGGTGTCCCCGGTGGCGTGCCAGGTCAAGCCGGCGCACCCCCGCCGCCACCTCCGCCTCCACCCCCGCCTCCGATGGCCGGTGCACCCGGCTTCAACGTCCCGCCGCCTCCTCCGCCGCCACCACCTCCACCACCAATGCCGGGGATGGGCATGCCGCCGCCGCCTCCCCCGCCTCCTCCTCCTCCCCCGATGGGTGGCGCCCCTGGCATGCCACCGCCTCCGCCGCCGCCGATGCCCGGCGCGATCTCTGGCCACTTCTTGTCCCAGGCCTCGCCCTTCCTTGGTGGAAACTCTATCGGCTTGCCGGTGGTCCGGCCCAAGAAGAAGCTCAAGGCACTGCATTGGGACAAGGTGGATTCTACCATGACAACGCATTGGGCTGCGCATACGCCATCTGCGGAAGAGCGTGAAGAGAAGTACCTTGAACTTAGTAAGAAGGGTATTCTGGACGAGGTCGAGAAGCTGTTCATGGCAAAGGAGACCAAGAAGATCGGCCAGGGCGGCCATAAGAAGGACGACAAGAAGCAGATCATCTCGTCAGATCTCCGCAAGGCCTATGGTAAGTCTAGCAGCCCGTGCGGCATCGCAGCCCCTTTTACCCAGAAACTGACTCGAACGCGTCACAGCAATTGCGCTTGCCAAGCTGTCGCAGTCATCAGTCGAGAAGATCGCGCAGATGATCATCCACTGCGACAACGACATTCTTAACAACACGGTCATCATGGAATTCCTCCAGAAGGACGATCTCTGCAACATTCCAGACAACACTTCCAAGCAGATGGCGCCATACAGCAAGGACTGGACAGGCGCCGAAGCCGACAAGGGGAACCGCGAGCAAGACCCGGCCGAGCTCACCCGCGAGGACCAAATTTACCTGTACACTGCATTCGAGCTTCACCACTACTGGAAGAGCAGGATGCGCGCTTTGGCGCTCACGAGGACTTTCGAGTCCGACTACGACGAGATCACGGACAAGATCCGCAAGGTGGTGGACATGTCCGAGGCGCTCCGCGACTCGGTGTCGCTGATGAACGTGCTCGGTCTGATTCTCGACATTGGCAACTACATGAACGACGCCAACAAGCAGGCACGGGGTTTCAAGCTCAGCTCCCTGGCACGTCTCGGCATGGTCAAGGACGACAAGAACGAGTCGACGCTCGCCGATCTGGTGGAGCGCATCGTGCGCAACCAGTACCCCGAATGGGAGGGCTTCGCAAACGACATTGCCGAGATCATGACGGTGCAAAAGATCAGCATCGAGCAGCTGCAGACCGACGCCAGGAAGTACATTGACAACGTGCGCAACGTGCAAATGTCACTCGACTCGGGCAACCTCAGCGACTCGAAGAAGTTCCATCCCCAGGACCGCGTGGGCCAGATTGTGCAGAGGCACATGAAGGACGCCCGGAGAAAGGCCGAGGAGATGCAGCTGTACCTGGAGGAAATGATCAAGACGTACAACGACATCATGGTGTTCTACGGCGAGGACCCGACGGAGGATGGAGCGCGACGCGAGTTCTTCTCCAAGCTGGCCATCTTCCTCATGGAGTGGAAGTCGTCGCGGCAGAAGAATATGGCGGCCGAAGAGACGCGCAGGCGCAACGAAGCGTCTATGAAGCGCAAGCACGCGCAGCTCAAGCCCTCCAACATGGCCAGCATCGAGGGAGCGCCGCCATCACCCTCTAGCGCAGGCGCGATGGACTCTCTCCTCGAGAAGCTCCGAGCGGCCGCGCCGCAGACAAGAGACCAGCGGGACCGCAGGCGCAAAGCTCGCCTCAAGGACAGGCACCAGGTGCGCATCGCATCAGGGCAGAAGATCCCAGACCTCAACGAGATCCCCGAGGTCGAGGCCACTCTCCAATCGGAGAAGTCGCCTACGGTATCGGAGGAGGGCGCCGGGCTACTCAGCCCGGGCCTATCGTCGCCACGAGACGGCGACGAGGAGAACGACGTGGCCAGGCGAGCGGCAGCGATGCTCCAGGGCATGCGCGGCGGCGATGGCGCGGACGACGACGATCCGGAGAAGCGCGAGAGCATCCGGCGGTCAAGACGGCAGACGGCCGAGGAGGAGCGCAAGATGAGGAGGAGGCGCAGGGAAAAGGCGAGCACAATCAGCTCGACGAGCGAGGGCGGCGAGTCGGCCACGGCCGGCGACGCCAAGGAAGAGGTGCCTCCGACACCGACGATAGAGGAGACACCGGCCGACACGTAGGAGTCGTCGTCCGGGTCAACCACGCCTCGACCGGTGCGGGCGCACAGTGTTCCCTGAGACACATGCACAATCCACTCACACATACAGAGTATAATGTTTACTGTCGAGCGGCGATCCGAGGGAGACGAGGGGGTACCACCCCGGTCCTCGATCGCACGGCTGCAGAGAGAGAGAACTTCATCTTCAATAAGCACCTATTGGAATCTACATACAACAAGCCGAGCCCGCAGCTGCCGTGATGGATGGTCTGTCTTCTGACGTGTGATGAGTGAGCTAACATTGCCCCGGACAGAGGGAGCGCGAGAGAGGCTGTGCTTGACCTTGGCCATGGTTCCCCTCCCCTTCACACCCCCTTTTAACCATTCAGGCTAACTGCGCCTAGGACCGTACCCCCACCTTCACCATCACCCCTCACTGATGACGGCGATCCTCGAAGCGCCCCAAGCAGGGACGTGGGGGGAACGGGATAATAAAGCAGTGACAGCAGCCCACCCTCTACCGCCCGATGCATGCGGTCCAGAACGGTTCGAGCATTTTGATTGCCGGAGTAATTCGCCCCTGTTCCCGCCCCCAGGCTCGTCGGGGTAAAGGCAATGTAGGATCGCGGGGTTGGGGGGTTGGCGCCAGGTCTACCAAACTCGGTGGATCATTACGCGCGAGGAAGAGAAGCTTCTTGATGGCATGTCATCCTGGTTTCTAGGGGTGCTGTTATGCATACAAAGCTCTTCGTTGTCTCTTCCTGTTCTCATCTTGCTGCCCCTTCTCGCACTCTATCCACCGCTGCATCCCTTACCAGAAAGACGTCATGACCGCGGAGCCAACGACTGGCCTTGTGCTGGGCTACGACGCCGCCCACCCCTTCTCGCGCGTCAAACTGACAGACCGCGCCTCAGTCCAGGAGCTCCTGCGCACCCTCCTCGACCCTCTCGAACCCTTCTTCTCGCCCGCCAAGGGCCGCGTCCGATGTCCCGGTGGTACTGCCGTGCGCTTCGACCAGGCGGCGTCCGAGGTTGAGGGCATTCTGAGACCTATCTGGGGCTTGTCTGCGCTCCTGGCTGGTGGCGGCGAGTACCGTGGTACTGAGTGGTGGGTACAGGGCCTCAAGACCGGCACTGACCCTGAGAGCCCCGAGTACTGGGGTCACCCAAGGGATAATGATCAGCGCATGGTCGAGATGTGTCCGCTGGGCTTTGCGTTGGCTGTTGCGCCGGTCTTTTGGGAGTCGCTGTCGGCTAGGGAGAGGGATAATGTCGAGACGTGGCTTGGTAACTCGATTAATGAGAAGAAGTAGGTTGCCAGACACCCTCTTATCATGTCCTTCCACTGACCAAGCACTCATAGCATGCCCAACACAAACTGGCTCTGGTTCCGCGTCTTCGCCAACCTCGGCCTCCGCAAGAACGGGGGCAAATTCTCCCAGGAACGTCTCGACGCTGATATCGCCCACCTCGACACCTTTTACCGCGGCGACGGCTGGTCGAACGATGGACCTGAGGGGATTCACATGATGGATTACTACTCGTCCAGTTTCGCCATCCAGCTACTGCAGCTCATGTACGCCAAGCTCGCTGGCGAAGAGGACCCGGAACATGCGGCCAAGTTTAAGAAGCGTGCGCAGATGGTTGCTCTCGATCTCGTGCACTACTATGACCGGGAGGGACGGTCTATTCCCTTTGGTCGCAGTGTTGGGTATCGCTTCGCCATGGTCTCATTCTGGGGGGCTCTGGCTTATGCTGATGTTGAGCTGCCGGCGCCTCTGACATGGGGAATTGTCAAGGGGATTGTCATGCGACACCTCCGGTGGTGGCAGACGCAGCATGACATGTGGACGCCCAGCGGCACTTTGAGCTTGGGCTATTCGTACCCTAACATGTACATGTGCGAGAACTACAACAGCCCGGGGAGTCCGGTGAGTACTCTTGACAAGCTTCTAACTTTTGATGTGCTAAATATACTAGTACTGGGCCTGCCTCGCCTTTATCTGCCTCGCTGTGCCAGCTGATCACCCCTTCTGGACCTCAGAGGAAGAGGATGCGTGGCCAGTCATCCCGCCTACCAAATCTCTTCGCCATCCCGGTCATATCATGAGCTACCTCGGTGGCCACTGCATGCTTCTCTCCTCAGGCCAAGCGTGTGGCTACCCCATGAAAGGCACACACGCCAAGTACGGCTGCTTCGCCTACAGCAGCGCCTTTGGCTACTCGGTACCACCAGGTCTCTTCAGCCTCGAGCAGTACGCCCTCGCCTCGCAGCTGGGCTTCTCCGACGACGGCGGCGAGTACTGGAAGACGCGACGCAAGTCCGAGTATGCCGGCCTCGAAACGCGCGGCGACGACAACACCCCAGTGCTCGTGTCGCTGTGGAAGCCGTTCCCCGATGTCGCCGTAAAGACGATCCTCGTGCCGCCGCAGGAGGCGACACCCAACTGGCACCTCCGCATCCACCACATCACTGCCGGTCGTGAGGTCATGACGGCCGACGGCGCCTTTGCCATACGCAACGTGTCAGCCGCCACGGGACGTTACCTCGACCCATACGATGCTGAGGCCGGCGAGGGTACATCGCCCAAGATCATCGGCAACTATGACCTCAACACGCCCGAGGCTTGGGCAGGTGGCCGCCAGGGCGCTTTTGCCGTGTCGATCGTGGCGGGCGCAGTTGGTATCAAGGCACTGGAGAGCGGTTTCGAGCGCAGGGCCAACCTCGTAAATGCCGATCCCAACTCGAACCTCGTCGAGAACAGGACCACGATCCCGACGCTGCAGCACACACTTGCGGCGGGCGAGAGCGGCTGGTTTGTCACGGCCGTGTATGCTCGCCCTGTTGGGGAGGGCGTGGCCAAGGAGAGCTTCCTGGAGGGTTGGGAGGCGCCGCCTTCGGTGCCGACGTGGCTGGAGGACGAAAAGACTGGCGCGTGAGGCCCAGGAAGATGAGAAATGAGATGTGCACAAAAATTGACAATTCGTGTTAAGACGGCTTTCATTAGATCGTATCGCTTCGGTTCCCATTTCCGTTCCCAGCCCTTCGTCTCCAGGCTGTGTCCCATCCCGTCTGCGCCTGCTGTTGAAACAAGCGCTGCTGCCCCTGTTACCCTATTTTGTCCCAATAAACTCCGTAATTATATGCAGAATCTGTTTACAATGTTCTTCACGCCTTGGCAAAGTCCTGGATGAAGGCGGCGAGCTTCTCGGCGCCCTCGGGGGTGATGGAGTTGTAGTTGCTGGCACGGATGCCGCCAACGCTTCGATGGCCCTTGAGACCGGTCAGGCCCTTGGCGGTGGCCTCCTTGAGGAAAGCCTTTTCGGCGGCGTCGACGTCGCCGCCCTTTGTGACGCGGAAGCAGATGTTCATGTGGGAGCGGACCGACTTGTCGGGGATGATGCGGTAGACTTCGGGGTTGGCCTCGAGGGCGCCGTAGATCTGGGCCGACTTCTTCTGGGCAATGGCCTGCTGGCCGTCAACCTTGTCGGGGTAGGTGGCGAGAAGCTTCTTTAGGACCTGGCCGGCAATGTAGACGCTGTGGGAGGGGTGGTATGTCAGTGGAGGTAGATTGGAGAGTGAATTTCAGGTGGACTTACTCGAAGATGCTGAGGGTGTTGTACAGGCTGTTGTTCTTGGCAATAGTCTCGTAGGAGAGGACAATAGGTCCGATGGGGAGGCCGAGCTTCCTCAGCAGGGCGGGCTCGGGCTGGGGGGTGTTTGGCGGCAGAAGGCTCTTCTTGATGACGACAACGGTGACACCGGTGCAGCCGAGGTTCTTCTGGGCACCGAAGAAGAGGACGGAGAAGTTCTTGACGGGGATGCGGCGGGAGAGAATGTTGGAGCTCATGTCGGCAATGACGATGGGACCCTCGCCATCAGGGCCAGGGGCCAGAGATTCGGGGAAGCCGGGGAACTCGACGCCATCGACGGTCTCGTTGTCGCAGTAGTAGACAAAAGCGGGCTTATCGCTGAGGGACCAGGTGCTCTCCTCAGGGATCTTGCCAAACTTGCCGTCGTTGATCTTGCGGGAGTCGGCGACGAGGTTGACATACTCGGGGCCAACCAGGCGGATGGCCTCGGCGTGGGCCTTTTGGCTCCAGCCGCCGGTGACGATGTAGTCGAGTTTGAGCTTCTGGTCGACAATGGTGCGCAGCTCAGCGACGAGCTTGTCCTGGAGGGCGGCGTCGTTCTTGTCGTCGGTGGCGCCCCACTGCTTCAGCAGAGCCTGCTTCTGGCGGGTGACCCAGGCGCCAACAAGGTTGTAGACGGAGGCAGAGAACTCGCCGCTGCCGCCGCCCTGCATGAAGAGAACCTCGTAGTCATCGGGGATGTCGAGGAAAGTGGCGAGGTCGGCCTTTGCCTCGTCGATGATCTTTGTGGCGAGCTCGCTGCGGTGGGAGTGCTCTGCGATTCCGAGGCCGGTGTTTTGGTAGTCGAGCAGCGACTGGGCGGCCTTTTCGAGGACGTCGGTGGGCAGCAGCGCAGGGCCGGCGCCAAAGTAGGTAATGTCTGCGCGGGTGGGCATTATGATGGTGGGGGGAGGCGGAGGATGTGTCGGAGGGTAGAAGTTTTGTGTAGAGCTGGGAGAGCAAAGGTACACGGGAGGAGAAAGCTCAATTATAGACAATTGAGTAGTAGACAGAATAAAAATTGAACGGTGAGTCACGGAGAATGAAGAATGGAGTAGGAAGAAAAGTCGAGGGTATTCGGGAGCTCCTTCTGCGTGTGAGTCGTTCGTCCTAAACTTTGGGAAGGGACGACCAGCCCACGGCGTTTGACCCCGCTATGGACCCCGCTATGGACGGACCCGGCGCACCGGTGTCGGCGGCAGACCTAAACCGGAACCCCCGCGCTGTGCAACTCGACACAAAGGCATTTCGCAGCATTTTACAGCATTTTACAGCATTTTGCAGCACCTTGCAACCACCTCGTATGCCGGACAGAGGCTTCCGTCCAGTGATGGTGCTGCGGGCGGGTCTCTCCCCGGATCCTAGCGCGGGGGTACCGGCCTCTGAGGTTTAGGAGCGGCCGCCGAGCGGGATGGTGATGAATCCATTACGGGACGCTTTTATGGCAGCATACATCAGCATACCTCTGGCATCTTCCAGGTTGTCGTCATATTGTATGGTGTCATTGGGATGTCTGTCATCGGGTCGGAGCAGTGCTGAGCTCCCACGCTAGACGGCCGGCCAAAAGCGGGGCAATACACTAACACCTCCAATCTCACAACACTCTCACCAGACATCACCACCACAGCTCACCTCTACGATTCTCGCCTCATCGTGTCAAACCCCCCACCGCACAGGAGGCCCCCCAGACGTCATGCCGGGCTGAATACAAGACCCCGCCCTCACGAACGACATGGCTGAGCGCAAGGGCTCAGAGGCCAGCCAGACGCCGCGCCAGCCCCCGCCTCCCTCGTTCCGTGAGCACATCCAGACATACTTCCTCCGGGGATGCGCTGACACCATCCCAGCAACCCACAACTCCCCCCGCACATGGTTTCTCACCTCGGCTCTCTCTCCCCTCGCCGTCCGCTTGACACGCCTCTTGCTCGCTCACGGCGACCACGTCGTGGCCTGTCTGCCGCCGCACGAGATCGACCACGACCACCGCAGCGCCGAGTTCCGCGACCTCGTCGCCGAGTGCAAGTCGGACCGCCCTGATCGTCTGGCCTGGAAAGACCGCATCCGCGGCGTGCGTTGCGATGCTCGTGTGCCCGCCCACTGCTCTGCCGCCGTCGCGGAGGCCGTCCAGGTCTTTGGCCGCATCGACATCCTGCTGTGCTGCGCCTCCGAGGCCGTAGTCGGCACCGTCGAAGAGCTCGCCGCCTCGCCCGCCACCCAGGCTCTCGTTCGCGATCAGTTTGAGGCCGTCTTCTTCTCCCAGGTCAACTTTATAAAGGCCGCCTTGCCTCTCTTCCGCTCGCAGCACACGGGTCATGTTCTCGTCCTCTCTTCCACCGGTGGGCACATTGGCACCCCCGGCATGCCCATCTACACATCAGCCGTCTGGGCTCTCGAGGGATTCTGCGACTCGCTCGCTTACGAGGTCGCCCCCTTCAACGTAAAAGTCACCATCGTCCAGCCCAACAAGGAGATCCAGTCCCTCACGAACCGCATCATCTTCGCCCCTCGCCTGCAGCAACCCGCTTCGACCGCCTTTTCCATCTCCTCCCATGGCCCAGACGATGATGAAGACGACGAGGACGGCGCACATGCCGCTCACGGTGCCCCCAGCATCCGCGACATGCTCACCACCGTCGTCGATTCGGACCCAGAGTCCGCCCTCGACCCTGCTGCAGCCCCGGACGAGATCCAGTACCGCTACCCTCGTCTGTCGGCGGCTGCCAACGACCAACTAGTCATGGAAACCGTTCACGCCCTGGCGGCCATTGGCGGTCACGAGAACCCGCCCGCGCGTCACATTGTTGGCCCCGAGGCAAGTGTGGCCGTCAAGGAGAAGCTGCGAACCGTGACTGAGGAGCTCGAGGAGTTTGTCGATGCCAGCCTCGCCGTCGATATTTTCGACACCGAGCTCAATGCCGAGGCGAGAGCCGGCGATGCAGGCGCTGGTGCTGATGCCCCAATGGCCGGAACGTAAGAACCCAAGTCAAGGGTACATAATCTGCTTGGATATCAATCATAATTCACAAGTCTACTTGCCTCCTTTCTCTGTGCATGCTCTCTGATGACCTCTACCGCCCCGGGCTCAGGGGCCGGTTGAAGCCACCCTGCCGGTTCATGTACTGCCTGTACTCGCTCTTCTTCTCCTTGCGCACGCCACCAACATTGTTGCCCGCGATCTTCTGGTTCTTGGTCGTCCCGAACCCGCCAAAGCCCATCATAGCCTGCATGGCTGCCGTGTCGTCGTCCACCTCGATCTCAATATCGTCTTCTTCCTCCTCTTCTTTTTCCTGGCGCCCTTTCCGCCTGCCCCGTGCCGCGCCGTCCTCTGCCATGTCCGTGTCGAGTTTTTCGCCGTCTTCACCGGGCGAGTCCTGCCGTCCCACTTTGAAGGACATGGGCTGGTGCTCCTTCTTGCCGGCAAGTTCGCTGCCTCTAGAGCGAGTGGGCAAGGTTTCGGCATGGCGGGATTCGGGACGTCGCGGTATCGGGCTCTTTGCGCCCTGGCGGGGAGAGGCTGATCGGCGGCGATCTGTGTCGCGTAGTCGGGCTGAAGGGGAAAAGGTCAGTACATGGCTAAGGGCAGGAAGTATGGGGAGGAAGACGCACCGTTGTCATTGTCGTCGCGGCGCCTTGGGGGGCGAGTCATCGCATCATCGTCGTCTCTCCGTCTGCGGTCGCCATCGTCGTCCCGTCTGTCTCTCTGGCTGTCCCGGCCTTGGTCTTGTCTAGGTCTGCCGCCACGGCCTCCTCGATCGCTGCCGCGGGCTCGGTCGTCTCGTCGGTCCCAATCGCGGTCGCGATCACGTCTGTCTCGTGACCTGGACCTGTAGCGTCTGTTGCCGTCCCTGTTGCCATCTCTGTCGTCGCGCCTGTCGTCGCGCCGGTGACGATCGTTGTTCCTGTCCCGATCGTTGGGTCTGTCACGAGGTCCGCCGTAGCGGCCTCCACGGCGGTCGGACTGGCCGTCAAAGTCGCCTCGTTCCCTGGGCATCTTGATTTGTCGGAGGTATAATTGTAGACGGAGGAAGGGTACGGTGGACGTACAAGGTTGTGGTGCGGGAGCAGTGGGATGTCACAAGGCGGCAGGAAATTATTTGGGGCACTGCAAGGCTGTCGGAGCCTGTTTTAGCGCCGTTTGGCAGCGGGAGCTCAACGTCACCGAGGCAGTCAAACAGAACGAAAACAACAAGCAGCGATTTCAGGGTGGTGGTCTGTTTATACACATCGACATTGAAGGCATCACTACAACGCAGTTAATTCCATTCGCCCAACCAGTCCGCCGCTTTCAAACAGATCCGTCCACCAACCCAGGTCGTCCACCACTTCCACACAGCTCTTCTTCGCAGCCCTGGAAACCAGAGACATGCAATGAGAAACGAGGGTCGCATCACCTGGAGGCAGTGTAATACCAGGGACACTGTGGGCGCGATCATGTGCAAGCATAGAGGATCCCACCCCGAAGCCAAAAATAGGAATAATCAAGATTGGTCTCAATAGAGACCTTTCAGAGATTAAACTGAAAAGAACAGATACTACACTTGATCTAAGCCAAAAGGCTGCAGAGAAAAGAATCGGTCAGCAAGCTGGAAACAGACGGGAGGCCGAGGGCCAAAATTGGGGGTCGGGTTCAACGTACCAAAGAGAGCTAAAGAGAAAAGAAGAAAAGTCGACATGGTGCTGGGGGACGCGCCCTTATATAGAAATTTGTGAGGGTCCGTGCGCCCATGGGATCAGCCAGGCACGTGCCTCCCTCCCAGCTGCCTGTAGAGGTTGAGGAAGGAGCGACTTGGTCAGGGCTCTTGCACTGGCAGGCACCGGATAGGACTGGCAGGGCAGGGGCAGGAACAGCTCGAGGAAGGCACTGGCAGTGGAGTGGATGTCCGGCAGAGCATGGGAGCAAGGAGCCTAGCCTGGGAGAGTGCCCGACGACCGAGGCCTCGAGCCCGATTGTAGATGATATCGGCCTTTGGAAGCGACCTCTGCAAAGGCCGTGCTTCATCCTATATCTCATCCTCCTCGTCATCAAAATCATCCTCCCGCCCCATCTCGTACAGGATCCTTCCACCCTCGCCCGCTCCGATATCAGTCTGCGCGTCAAAGTACGGCAGCACAATGCCCTCTCTGTCCCGCTTCTGCTTCTCCGTCAACCCCATGCTAAACGTGCTCTCCGGCTCCTCCTCGCCCTCGGCTCCGCCTGCACCACCATCACCAGGCACCTGGAATGCCGGGTGGTCACCGAGCAGACCCAGCCTCGACGGACCCCGGTTCGTGCCCGTCCCCCGCACAGGGAGCAGGAAGAACTTTTCCGTGACGGCGCGCCCGCTTCGTCGCCGCAGCTCCATATCGATGACCGCCCCCCTGTAGTCATCTGACCTCGTCTCGCCCTTGAGTCCCGCAAGCACGCCCTCTCGACCCTCGTGTAGTCCCCACTCAGGCTCTTGCAGACTTCTGTTCCTGGCTTTTTGACGCTCGATTTCCTGTCGCAGGCTTGACAGTCGCAGGATGGCGGTGGCTAGGTGGCACAGCACCGTGAAAGGGTGCGGCTCATACTCGCTCACCGTCCGCGGCAGGATCACGGGTACGTCCGTGTGGTAGACCCCTACTAGTGACACTGTCGGCGCGATGATACTTGAGAGGAAGCCCGGGAGTTGCTGAGGTGCTGCTGTGGTCATTTCGTTGAGAGAGTCGACAATGATCAATGTACCTGCAGCGGGGTGTGAGTCATGGACGGCCGACGCAGAAGGCAGGGCTCTCACGCTGGATTGAAGCCTTGTCTTTTGGCGCCGTGTTCTCTTGCTTGGGGAAATGGGAGACGATCTCGGCGCGCAGGGCTCTCAGCGTCTTGCCCCGGCCCTTGACGAAGACGTCGACATCTGCTGGGCGACGCAAGGTCGCAAACGACAGGAATATGATTTTTGCTTTTGCGACCTAGCCATGGATCAGTCAGATTCGAGCACTTGATATTTTCACGAGAATGTTTCTTGCCTTTGCCCTGGCTGTGTATTCTCTTAGGACTGGCGAGGCGCTCTGCTCGAGTGTGTCCAGGAGCAGAGTGAGGGGGCTCGAGCCATCCCGCAGGTTCAGCAGCCTCTGGAGCAGGAGAAGACTGTGTGACCTGCTGTGAGTCTGGTTTGTTGGTGCCATGGTACTGCAGGTTGAGCGCCGGTGTCTGAATGTGCTGTGTTCCGATGAAGATCCTTGGTTTGATATTTCCTGCTCACATCTTGCCCAAGACACTGGAGCACGCTGTGAGGTTGTGGGTCAGACAGTGCGGCATTTCTCCCACCGCCCACTCCTCGCAACCACTGCACTGTGCTCCTTCAGGAGATCATCAGGGACATATTGGACGCATGGGAAAATGTTCCCGATGTGCTTATCTACTCTGAATGCACCTGGATACAAGTGCCGCAAAGAATTACCCCAACGCCTCCGCTATCCATAAACATGAAATCATGCGTTCGTATCGCTCTGTTCGCCCTCCTCGCCATTCACAACCTCCTCACCCCCCTCACCATCTTCACCCTCCTGGTCCTCCCCATCCTTGGACTCCGTGGGCCATTCCTCCTCCCAATCGTGGGTGAACTTTTCCTGGATCAAGCTGTCAAAATCGCCATTGTTGTGCTGATCATGCGCGTCCATGGCTTCCAGGATCCATCTCGGATCATGCTGGCCATTTCTCAAGTGGTCGACATACTGCCCACAATCAAAGTTGAAATTGTCGCTGTTTGCCAGGAATAATGCGTCAGGCCGTGAGTCGGAGGTAGCAGTCCTCGGGACGACGGGGATGGTCTGCGGCATGAGGGCGATGATGTCTGCCTTGTCTTGGATGGGCAGGACATCCCATGCTTCCGATGTACACAGCATGTTCTAATGAATTGTCAGTAAGTGTTTCTCGATATTAGGCGGGGCAGAGAATGACTTACACGCAGCTGATTGCCGAGCAAGTCGGTGAGACGGGATCTCGAAGATGTCAAGACCTTCTCGGGTTCCCAACCGGTCTTTTTGGGTGGCTTTTTCTTGATTGCAGCGGGCGTGGTTTTGGGCACGTCGGCCGTTTCAGGCTTCTTGCCTTTGTTTCCTCTGCCGCTTACGCGGATTCCCTTGGCAGGGGAGGGCTTCTTCGTAGGTGGCTCGGCTGTCGGCTTGCTTGTTGGGCTTTTCTTCACAGGACCCTTCTTCTTGTTGTTGTCAGGAGAGTCGCCGCCATTTACCTCGGGCTCGGTTGCGACTTTCTGGGGAGGAGTCTTCTTAGGAGGAGACTTCTTGGTAGTTGTTGTCTTGGTCGGCTTCTTGCCGGCAGCCTCGTCCCCAGACTCCTCCTCCACTCCTTGCGTCTTGGTGGAAGTCCCATTGGGACGACGTCTCTTGGTGGTGGTTGGCTTCTCTACTTTCGTTACAAGCGAGGGGATCGGAGGGGCCGGCGCAACCCCAGCCTTTTTGGCCTCTTCCGCGGCCCTTTGGGCCCGTGTCATAGCCATTTCCTCGTCTTCTCCCACCTCTGAGATGGGCGTCGCAGCTGAGATGGGTGTGGCAAGAGTGATTGACGAGAGAGAGATGTCTGTGTCTGGGACCTTGTGACCGGTGCTTTGGCAGATGATTCCCGGAGCTGTTGTGACAACTTCTTCCTCCCAGTGGTATTCGAAAGTATCTGGCAATGAAGACGGTGGAGGCGAGAGCGACGACGACCGAGACGACGGGGCCTCAGCCATTTGAACATCTTCAGGACCGTCCATCTTGGGCAGGACTGACGATGCCCTTTGTTGGTGTAGAGAATGTCAATGAGTCCTTTGAATGTTCTCGTAAACAAGGGACTCGAGAACAGAAGCAAAGGACAAACGCAGAACACCAAACGAGGGATTGTGCTAGCCGGGCAAGAGTGGTGTGCGGGTGCTTTCACCTAAAGGTAATCCTTTGTGTAGATGGACTGAAATGTGCGAGTTCATTTGTGTCTCACAAAAACGGGAAGTTGCGGATCAAAAATCCAAATGTGTACGGGGCCTGGCCTGGGCTTGGGAAAGTAAGTTGTCCATGAGGGCGAAGTGCATGCTGAAGTAGATGTGATGTGATGGGCAGGCTGCGGGCTTCCAGGTTGAAGTCAACATTGGCAGGCACAGCTACATACAACTGGAACCCCCCGGAAGAGCACCCCACTAGTCAACCCCGCCCTGATTGGCCCATACCCCGGGCAGCTCGTCCCATCATCCTGACCCCCTGCCACTGCCACGCTCCAGGCGCCGAACTTCAATTCAGGACGACGGCACTCCGACTCCATCCACCACCCGAAACTCTGTTCTCTTGCACCTGATCCAGCCAGCCCAAAACCGCCCACCCCAACTTGACGATACCCCCGCCACCTGCTGCCTACACCTCGCAGACCTCCCAACAGATCCCGCGAAGACCACCATCTCAGAGCGAGGTCCGAACTAAGGACACGTCGACGGCAGCATCACCTGCCACTCGACACATACCTCCCCCCTTTCCACACCCAGACACCTTCGCAATGAAGTCGATTCGGTCAACACAAATAGCACGGCTTGACGGTACGCAACACGATACCTGCCCCATCTGCGACACCACACCCACTAACACCCGCTAGGCCTGATGCTCTGCGCGTCCGTCGACGACGAGCACCAGGAGAACGATGTCGTCGAGATCAAGAACAAGATCCGCGCCGTCCTGCGCAAAGTCTCCCCCAACTCGGAACCCCGAGCCAGTCTCGAATTCCACCAAGCAACCCTCCAGTACGCCCTTTCCTCCCCCCTTTCGCCTTTGTCTTCCTCCCTGACCACCCAGCTACCTCATCGACAAGCAAATCATCTTCCTCACAATCACCGACCGCCAATACCCCCGCAACCTGACCTTCACCTACCTCTCCGACCTCGCCGCCGAGTTCCATCAGACCTACCCCGCCGCCCAGCTGCAGTCCCCGACCCTGCGCCCCTACGCTTTCATGGAGTTCGACACCTTCATCACCCGGACAAAGGCCACCTACTCGGACGCTAGGGCGGCCCAGAACCTCGACAAGCTCAATGACGAGCTGCGCGACGTCACAAAGGTCATGACAAAGAACATTGAGGACCTGCTCTACCGCGGCGACAGCCTCGAGCGCATGGGCGAGCTCTCCTCCCGTCTGCGCGACGACAGCAAAAAGTACCGCCGCGCCGCTGTCCGTATCAACTGGGAGCTGCTGCTCAAGCAGTACGGTCCTGTCGCTGGTCTCTTCTTCTTTATTATTATCTTCCTCTGGTGGCGCTTCTTCTAATCCGGAGCATGGAGGGGTTTGGGACAGGCGCCTAGACTGTTTCCTGGGGAAGCTCGGCGCCTGTGTCCTACGGGAGAGGATGTTGGAGGGAGGGCTTTTGCTTCGCATATATACCACACACAAGGGCCACGTAATGAAAGCCACGTCGGCATGTCCACAGGGGTCGGAAATGGAAATCTTTCTGACTATCTGCTCTCGGGCACATCATCTGTCTATACATAGGCCTCCGTTCCAAAGCATCGGGCTGCATGAGTTCATCCATTTGAGGGGGGGTATCGTGAGGCCCCTTTCGTCTGCCAAACCAAATTAAACAACGCCACGCCAAAATCAGGGTCATCCAGGTGGTAAGAACGTAAAATAAAAAGTCTCCCCTGTCCTTCACATCAGCGCGCAGTTGGGTGACGCTGATGGCAGGGAGACGGCCGGTATGCTGGGTAGAGCGGCGGCCGTGTGCTGCCACTCGAGGTGCTCCTGCAGAGCGCCCAGATCATCAAAGGCGAGATCGTCAGGGGGCGCCCACCCACCGCCGCCCTCGTCTTCCTCCTCGCCTTCAGGCGGCGTGTAGTCGGCAGGCCGCTCGTCACACGTAGGGCACCGTAGCCGCGCAATCCACTGGCCAGGGCCCGGCCACACGTGGTTGGCAATGGCCAGCGGCGCGAAAACGATGCTCCTCTCCTCGTGCGCCGACACGGTGAATCCTGTGGCCTGCCAGTGCGTTATGCCAGGGGCCGGCTCTGTGTCCTCGGCGGGTGGTCTCACGATGCGTGGTGCAGCGGCGGCAGCTGGCACGGGAGGAGGTCCTTCGTTTGGATCGGGGGTAGGGTGAGTCGCCAGAGTCGGGGACTCGAGGGGCGCGGCGGCAATGATCTCCTCGTCGACTGTACGGATCGAAGGCATGCTCTCCAGATCCTCCCAGACGATATGGCCGTCGCAAAAGTCGCACACAAAGGCAATGTCCCTATCCCCGAAGCGCTCGAATTTGCCCACCGAGTTGCAGAGGGCCAGCTCCTCCATATGCTGGCGCTGCAGCTCGTACTCGTCCTCAGCAGCGTTATTGGCGGCAAAGTCGTCGGAGGGCACCAGGGTCGAGCCCTGTCTCCTATGCCTGTGCGGCTTGGTAGGTGTCCGTGGCGGATCGATGGGAGGGGCGTCACCGGCGGCGCGGGCGCGGGCCTCGGCGTCCTTTTGCTGGTTCCGTTTTCTCCGTGCTCGCTGGTCAGCCCAGGCACGCTGCTTGCGATAGACAAGGAAGGCACCGAGGCAACGGGGGGCGTTGCCGGAGCGTTCTGCGTCGAAGATGCGGCGGGCGGCGCGGCATTGGGCGCGGTGTAGCTCGTGGCTGAGGGCGGATGTCTCGACGGCCCATGTTGGATTGATGGGACCGCCCTGCTTTGCCCAGTCGCGAAAGTTTTCGGTGTGGAACTTGATCGTTGTTTTCAGGGTTCGAAGTTCGGAGATGGATTCGACTGTGCAGGGACAGTGTCAGCAAGGTGTCTAGGGGTCTTGAAGCTCTCCGTGAGCTGTAGGGACACGTACTCCTCCGGTCATTCATGTAGTACCGCTGACCGTGCACGAGAGGCGACAGCTCCTGAAAGTCCTTCTTCGCCTCGTCGAGGGCCTCGGCCAGGCGGCGTCGCTGTTCATGCTCGTCGGGGCCCCATTGGCTCTTGTCGGCGAGACTGAAGACGCGTAGGCTGTCTGAAAAGTAGGTTGCGATTTCAGCCAGTAGAGAGCCGACAGTGTCGTTTTTGCTCATGGTTTGGCCGTGTGTGAATGGCGCATGTGTTGCCCCGGGGCAGAGGAGGAGGGGTGGTGGGAGGCCGCCCGTGGGCTGCTAAGGAACGGCCCTCGCGCCGCTCTTGCTGCTGATATCTCGCCGTGGCTATATGATGCTGAAGCTGGGGTTTTGATGTCGGATGGACCACCTGGTCATGGATACAAGATGCCGCGAAGCCGCGGCAGGTCGAGGGCGTGGAGTAGAGGGGATGGTGAGTTGGAAGGCGGAGGAGGGGGGGCTCGAGGCCGTGTTGAGAGCTGAGAGCTGAGCTTTGGAGGTGAAACTCGAGCAACTGCGAGTCGCAGGCCTGGCAGGTGGTCGCTGTCGATGGGGCCGGGGGTCTTAAACAGCGGGATGACGCCCGTGTTAGTGGATCCACACAGTTCTCTGAGCGGGTCTTGCCGCCGCTCCAGCCGCTGCTAACGAACCCGTTTTAGTGCGCGTCCTGCGGGGGCATTTCCGTAAAACGGAACTGGGACTTGGATGTCTGATTTCCATGTGCTGGCCGATGTGCGTTTATACCCCAGTTGGGTGAAGTTGCAGCTCTGCTTACTGTGAGCGATCCGGCGTCGAAGATGAAGGCCAATACTACCAAGAAGCCTCCCTCACCTAACCCGGCAGAATAGACATCGGACCGGGAGCCCCAAGTAGCCTCGTCATCCCAAGAATCGGACCCCTTTCTAGGCTTTCTTCGCCGTCTGGGCACTCAGACTTCCAAGCGACGCATGCCGTACTCCCGTGCCAAGTTGGCTCTGACAACCGGAATCTGACCGAGCATCATGCTTTCCTGTCAAGGGCCTCGTGGCCTATGTGACGAAGCTCAAGAATAGCAGCCGAATAGCACTCTCAAACGCTCTGCCTTCCCCCCTCCCGCCCCGTACTCGCCGGCGAGGAAATCATCAAGCCTGACCGGCACTGGAGGGCGCCCAGCCACGGCATGGGGATGCCGGGTACCGACGGACCCCGGCACACCCAATATATCACAGCCGTCCTCATTGGCGCATTTCACATAGGGCTGAACGCCAGATCGGTCAAGTAGGCAGCTGCTGATCCTTTCAAGGGGTTCCAGTTCTGTATGTGACAACCCAAACACGCACGCGTTTTATGCATTGGTCTATCCCTCCCTACTTCCATACCCCACGCCGGAAATACGTACGGGATTCCAGACAGGCCGTTACGCCAACCCGTTTCCCACCCGCCCCCCGATGCTATATTTACACATGCTAAGAATGTTGAAGAACGTGCTCAAGCTGTGCCGTTCCTTTACTTCCTCTTTTTCGCCGCCTTGCCGCCCTTGTCGGCACCGGTGGCCTTGTTGACAACGGCCTCAATCTTCTGCACCTGAGGGTCCTCTTCCAGCAGCTCCTTGGCCTGCGCCTTGTCGGCCTCGACGACCTCGTCATCGTCACCACCCTGGCCAAACTCGTTGACGCGGGTGTAGTCGATGCGGTAGGCCCAGCGCTGGTAGATGTAGATGAAGAAGATGATGTCGTCGCGGAAGGTGGCGAGGCGGTGCAGGAACGGCATCTTAATGGTGAAGGCGAACAGGTCGTCGATGAAAGTGTTGAGGAACTTGTACATCATGGCCTTGGCGGGCATGTGAGCGACGCTCTTGAGGCGGTAGTTGATGTAGAGCGAGGGCACCATCATGAGGAAGCCGTAGGCGTAGACGGAGCCGACGAGCGTGGTGATGATGTACGAGTACCACGACTTGTGCGCGTCGTAGACGAGTGAGTAGACGGCGTAGGCCAGCAGGAGGGGCACGCCGGCAATGTACATGTACTTGAACGCAATCTCATCGTACTCCTTGGTCTTGGCCTCGGTCTCGCTCAGCTGGTGCTTGTCGTAGACACCAATCGAGAAGGGCAGCCACGAGTCGGGTCGGGCCGCCTCGATCTTGACGTCGACAATGGTGGTGATCTTCCAGATCTCGATGAGGATGCCCATACCCTGAGAGCCGAGAATGATGTAGCTCGTGTTCTCCGAGTTGTCGATGAGGTACAGAAGAATGACGGCCTGCATAAAGGCGTTGGCAAGGATGGAGCGCACAGAGATGCCGACGTTGTCCTTCTTCTTGCGGTAGTGGGCAATGTCGGAGCCAAAGGCGAGCATCTCGAGAATAACGTGGGCCACGGTAACAACGGCGGTGATGGCAAGGAGGTAGGGGTTGGAGTCGAGGAAGATCTGCTTGACCATCTCAATCTCGCTACCGTCGCCACCGCCGGGGGCGCTGTTGCCCCAAGCGGCCTGGCGGGCCGTCTCCTTGCTGTTGAGCTCGATGGAGGCCATGAGGCCAAACTGGATGTTGCGCAGGTTGTTGAGGTCGATGTGCAGGGGCAGTTCCGTGACCGTGTCGTTGAGCAGGGTCATGTGGGCCCTGAGCTGCCAGAACGAGTTGACAAAGAGGATGGGGTAGTACCACGAGTTCTTGCCCGAGCCGTCGCGCGCGCCAGTGCGCTCGATATTCAGGAAGTGGCGCTGAGCCGGGTGGAGGTTCGGGTAGGAGAGGACGCCGGTGTCGGGGATGATGGAGAGGGAGACGTTGGGGTGGTAGTAGCTGGCGATGATGGGGCCGGACTTGGCGGCGGCCTCCTCAGCCTCGGTCTCTTCCTCCTCGACAACGGTACCATCGAGCAGGGAGCGAGTCTTGACCTCCTTCTTCTTGGGCAGGTAGTGGGTCAGGGGGTAGGCAAAGTGGTAGGCGTTGGCAACATCGTAGCCGGAGGCGAGGGGGTCGAGGCGAGCGCCGGGCAGGCCGAGGTAGAAGTGGCCCCAGAGGGTGCCATTGTTCTGGACGGCGGCGGGCAGCTTGAAGGTGGTGTCGATGGAACGCTTGTCGCTGTAGTTGCCCATGTGGAAGCGCTCCTCGCGGAAGACGACGCGGTCGGCGGGGATGCTCTCGATGGGAGTGGCGGCATGAGTGTCGGAGAGGGTGATTGTGATATCGACGTGGGAGTCGGTGGGCCACATAGGGGCCAGCTTCTGAGGGGTGGCCGAGTAGGTGGCGCCCTCGTCAAGCGAGCGCGGACGAAGGATGTAGGGGGGGATGCCGTCGATGTTGCCCGGGACAGAGTAGGTCTCGCCATTGTTGGGGTTGGTGACCTCGGTGGTGCCGCCGATGGGGGCCTTGAAGAAGTTGTTGACGACAAAGTTGCCTCCGATCCATACGGCAGCACCGATCATGATCTGCTGGGTGCCGCTGAGCTTGAATCCGCCCTGGAGTATTCCATATCAGTATCTGCGCGCAAAAGTGTCTGGAGCTGGACGGAACGTACGGGCGCCTGGGGAGGCTGCCCAGTGGGAGCCCTCGGCTGGACGAGTTGTTCAGCCATTGCGAGGGACGAGGGGAGTTGTCGGGGCTTCCGGGGGACTAGACACGGTGGCAGACGGGGGTCGTGATGATGGCCGAAGAGGGGTTCGAAGGTTGTGGGCCGGCAGACAGAGGTCGTCGTCGAGGGGAGAGGCCAGGGCTGTCGGGAGAGCTTGAGACCTGTTGATCGCGACCAAAAAGTGTGGTGCGAAGTGGGGGACGGCAGGCTGGAGGGGAGGAGGAATGGGATTGATGGCGCCGAGGACGCAATGTTCTGGAGGCCTGGGACCCGGGGTCTTCGAACTGGAATCACGTGCTATATGGTCCGTGCTCGAACTTTTGAATCCCAAGTCGAAGGCGCAATCTTGAGATGAAGGGTCTTCAGCCAGGTGTTCTTTGGGAGTGAATGGATGCACCGGGCGTATTCGCTCAAAAAGATAGGGGGACACATCCACAGTTGTCACGGCCAAGCTTCCTGGTCCAAGTTGACTTGAAGCCATCCAGCAACGTGCGTGGCTTGCTGGTCTTCACTGGTCGCAGCCGCTTGACAGCACCCCACGTCCCCCACAGCACCCGGATTAGTCATTCAGCCAAAGTGCTGGCAGCGGAGCAGCTTGGCAGCCTACTTGATGAATTAAAATTCTCTTTCTCCTGCCTTCGGGCAATTGGTCAATTTGAAACGATACAGGTTAGTCCACGGAGCCTCTCCGTTCGATTCCGATCACTGTCTAACATCCATCACAGAGAAGATTAGCATGGCCCCTGCACTAAGGATGACACGCTTATCAAAGAGAAGCTACCAATTTTTTTAAGCATCATCCTTTTGATGTGAGGATGTTGTTCCCTTTTGGCAGCTCACTCACCCGGCATTGTTAGATACATAGGTTACGAAAGATACCTGCCGGCTCGCGGCCATTCTGTAAGTCTACCCGGCAGAGAGGAGCCGGCATCAATAGCGTTTCTCCATCAAGAAGCTGCTGAATACCTTGCCGTATGCACCGTAGTCCACCATTTGTCTTTGGTCCACTGCGGGAAAAGAAAGGAACTTTGGATTCCCTGGACATATTGTACTCAGAGATGACTCTTTCATGGCCGGTAGCCGCCGTCCTCCGGCCGCTAGACTACACACCAAGGACCTCATCGGGAAACATGAGGAAAGAATGGCAACTCGTCAACTTGAACCTGCTGAAGCCGGGGGCGAGAAGTGTCGGCGTTTCGTCATTGATCCCGTGGCCAACCGCTCCGGACCTCTCGACCGCCCTCCGGTTTCCCCAGGAAGAAGGGCCGACGCCATGTTATCTCACTAACGGAAACCCATTATTCATCTCACCAATACAAGATACAACAGCATCCATTTCGGACTTGGCGCCCGTTGTTAGTCATTCAAAACCCGACGACTGACCGCTCGTCTCCAAGTCCCCAGCTGGTGCCTTGTTTACTGGACCCCGAGCTGGGTCCTTGTTCCTGACCCAGGGGGAACGCTTACATTGTATTGGGCCGTCATTGGATCTTTTGTCTTTCGTTCTAGTGTACGAATGGTAGTTATCGCCCCGGTATATTTTAGCCTTGTGACTACCTCGCCTCCTCGAGTCTCCGACTTCCCCGAGTCCACACTCACTGCTTGCCCCTCCATCCCGAACCCACCTCTTCAAATGCAGTCTGGACCAGCATTCACTGCCTCATTCATCTCTCTTCCATTATTCCCTCGATCAGTCTGAGTCACTCGGTCAACAATAAATCTCTCATCTTCGTCTCCTCCTTACATATCGTCTCTCAGTCCTCCTCCTACCCCTGATTGAGTCTGCCTGCTCAACGAACCCAAGAGATATCACCAACGTCCTCACCCATATCCTGTCCCCTTGCTCATCATGGCTTCCGGAGGCCCCTCCCCCCCTCCCTCACTGTCCGTCTCACGGACCGGCACCCCGAGTGAGGGCGCCGCCGCATCCGAGCCCAAGCAGGCCGTCATCTGCGTCTACTGCGGCGCCTGCCCGGGCAATACCCCTATTCACATGGAGACCGCCCGCGCCCTGGCCGAGCACATGGCTGCCAACAACATGCGTCTCGGTAAGTCCTCCCTCCTTCTCAGAACACGTCCCTTAGCTAACACCCCCAGTCTACGGAGGCGGCACCGTCGGCCTCATGGGCGAGGTGGCCAAGACCCTCGTCTCCCTCGCCGGCACCGACTCTGTCCACGGCATCATCCCAGAGGCCCTCGTCAAGTGGGAGCGCGACGACACTTATCAGAGCGTCAACCCCACCAACGGCATGCGTCTCCCCGAAGAGGCCGTCTACGGCCGCACCACCGTCGTCAAGGACATGCATACCCGCAAGCGCATGATGGCTCAAGAGGTCTTTGCCGGCGGACCCGGCTCCGGCTTCATCGCCCTCTCCGGCGGCTACGGAACCATTGAGGAAATCCTCGAGACCACCACCTGGGTTCAGCTCGGTATTCACTCCCGTGGCATCTGCCTTCTCAACATCAACGGCTTCTACGATGGCATCCTCGAATGGATCCGCCGCGCCGTCGCCGACGGCTTCATCAAGGACGGCAACGCCAACCTGCTCGTCACCGCCAACAACGCCGCCGATGCCATCGCCGCCCTGCGCGACTACACCGTCCCCGAGTCCACCTTCAAGCTCGAGTGGAGCAAGACCTGAGCTGGGTGACCTGGAGCATTGTGCACCGTGTGGGCGTACCAGATCTCCAGATGGGCCGTGGAAGCGGCGCTCTCTTGTCTGCCCACGGGTGTGACGGGCACGATACGCCTCGGCGGCGCGATGTTTGCTTGGTCCAGCCGTTCCCCCGTCCTCACCGTGTTACGGGAAGAAGGAGGGTATGCGCTGGTCGGGCGCGCCAGACGATCTTCTCTGCCCAACCTCGGCCGGCACTCGGCATAGCCGGGCCTCGCGGCGCTCGCGTGTCTCTTGATCTTTGGTACTGCATCTTAAGCGAAAAGGGGGGACACTGTCTCGGCGGATAGGAAAGGGCTCGGGGTCTTTGGGGGTCTTGGGGTTTCGGCAGCATTCGTGACGTGGTGGGCATCATGGCGTTCCGGCTGGCGTTCAGTACAGCACCTCACCACACCCGGGGCCTGGTTGTTTTAGATAATAGGGCCTTCTAGCAGCCCTCAGGGGCGCAATAGACAACCACTACACCAATCACCCCGTCGCACCGTTCATCACAACCGAGACATTGCTGCGCTGTCGCCGGTCACGGTGCATGGCAAACACTGGAGATGGACCGACCATGGTTGCGGGTACGTGTCTCCCAGACATTGCATGCTTGATCTCTTTCTTTGCTGCTCGGGGCGGGGGTCCAACGCAACGGCGCTGGCCTCGCCTCCTGTCTACCTAGTGATACAATCAAATCACCCGGTGTGGCCCGGGAGACTCTCCCTTCCCTTCTCTTTACTCGTCAACGGTCATGCGGTCGCCCTCGCCCTCTCCCTCGGCGTCGCCCTCTGCCGTTGACGCCAGGCTCTCGATCCACTCCTTGACGTCCTGGCCTTCCAGCAGCTTGAAGGGCTGGACCTTCCGCCTCGCGCCGGGCTGGTCGTTGTCGGTGGGGGCTGCGAAGCCGACGATGCCGATGCTCGTGTTCTCGACGGTCAGCTCGCGGTCCTGGACGAGCGACTCGCGCAGGGCCTTGAGGCCGTGGCGGATGAGGTCCTCGCGGGAGCAGTCGGCAAACTCGTCAACGTTGCGCTCGAGGTAGGTGCGGGCCATCTGGGAGCGTGCGCCGATGGCAAAGGCGGTCATCTCCTCGGTCATGCCCGAGGGCTGGAACTCGAACAGGTGGGGGCCGGTCTCGTCGACGCCGGCGACGAGCAGGCCGACACCGTAGGGGCGCTTGCCGTAGACCTGTGTGTTGATCTGGGCCTTTTCGCCGATGAGGTCGACGAGGGAGCGGAGGGGCAGGGCGCGGCCGTAGGTCAGGCGGTGGCCGAGGCACTGTTGCTTCATAAAGTTGGAGAGGACGCGGGCGTCCGAGGTGAGGCCGGCGATGGCGATGCCGGCGTGCTCGTCGACCTCGAAGAGCTTCTTCTGGTAGGAGGACAGCTCCTCGGCGTTTCTCTGGAGGATGGGGGTTAGCTCAGGGAGGGGAGGGGTGACAGGAAGTATGGGAGGAGGCGCACCTTTACTGCGGCAAGGACGACATCTGTTTTGCTGACGATGCCGACGACGACGGAACCCTGCTTCACGGCCTCAGTGGCGTACTCGATCTGGAATATCCTGCCTTGCGGCGAGAAGGTGACCGAATCGTTGTCGTAGTTGTTGCGGAACATGGTGGGCGAGGTTGGGGATGTCTAGAGGGAGGGTGTGTTGTGCGGGCGAGGCAGACTGTGGGTGGGAAGGTGTCTGTCTGCGGGAGATGTTCGTGATGGAGAGCTTAGTGTCGGGAGAGTGGGTGGATTTTGGTTTGAGCAATCGGTGTCGGCATCAAACGCGGACGGATTTCGTGGTGTTGGAGCAGTTGCATCCGCCGCAGGCAGTTGCGCCGCGAGTCCTGGCTGGCCTGGAGCTCAGGTCGGTAGCACCTGCAGGGGTAAGCTTGGTCTGTGCGCCAGCTCCCATCCAATGCATCAAACCGATGTCCGCCCCGCGATGCACTAACCCACCGTACCCTTTTAAGCAGCTCTCCGCGGCCCAGGCCGTGACGACAGCGCCCATCACGGGTCCACGTCAGTGGGTCGCCCGCTCCGCCCGGCTGCCTTCCAGCAACTCCAACCACAGTACGACAGCCCTGCACACGACTCGGCTCCACGTCCACCATCTCCGAGCAAGCTCCAATCCTCCGAACCTCAACCCTCGGCGACACTCCCACCAGCTCCGTCGACGACCACCGCCTTTTGCACCCCTCGCGCGACCTATCCATCACCTCCCATTCTCGACCGCAGGGGCTGACCCCCGAGAGACGCCAAACTCCACCCCCCCAGCGCATCGCATCACTTCGTCCCGCCGACAGCTCGCCCACCATGCCGACCGCCGGCCTCAAGACCATCATCGCCCTCTCCTTCGTCCTCGCCGTCGGATTCCTCCTCGTCATTCTCTCCTGCGCCCTCTGGAACAACTACCACCCTCTCCTCGTCGTCGCTACCTACATCATCGCTCCCGTTCCCAACTGGATCGCCTCTCGCTGCTCCAACCCCGATGATTTCGTCGAGAGCTCCGGAGGCGCCGTCCTCGACCTCGGCCGCTTCTGCACCGCCTTCCTTGTCGTCATGGGCATTGGTGAGTTAAACACACCCAGGCGAATGCGCCGCGCCGCATTGCACTTCGGCCGTGCGCTGTTTTCGTTCGAGCCCCTCGCTGACACTACCTCTTTCCTCCGCAGCCCTCCCCATCGTCCTTTCGCACGCCAACCTGATCAATGTCCAGGCCATGGTCATGTCTGTCGCCGGCGGTCTCCTCATCTACGGCACCATTGTCAGCTTCAGCATGTTCTTCCAGGAGGAGCAAGAATTCTAAGCTCCAGGCACCAGAATCTAATAGGCGACACGGCACGCCGTGTCGGGCTGGGAGGGGTGGACCAAATGGAAACGGTTTAATGGGGGCGCGCGGACACATTGTACACCATACAAGTTTGAACTTTGTGACGGGGCCACGGCCGTTGGCGCGGAGCCAGCGGGTGGCCACCTTCATTGCGCTTGGAGCACTTCATCATCAGGTCAGGGGATCGAACCGGGGTTGTTATCTGTAGGAGCTTATTCCACAGAATGTCTTTTTTTGCATTGCTGTTGAAAAAAAACGAAGTCCATACTGTCTTGATGGTGCCCCAAGAAATCAGGACCCTGTGATCTATCGATACGTTGAAGTACCGTCCAACGCCGTGTAATGCCGCCAGTCCAACCCCCGAGCGAGTTGAGACTCGGGTCCTTCTATCCGCGATCTAACCTGCAAGAAAAGAAAGTTGCCCCCCTGAACGCCATATCGTCTACCCATCTTCACTCCGAACTTGCGGAAAACATACCCAACGGCCCAGCAAGCTTGGTGAACATCTCCTCCTGTTCGCCTTCTGGCGTGCTCAAAATCGTCACCGCGCCGCCGGCGCCAATCCGCCAGACATCACAGCCATCCTCCTTCTCGTCATCCCACCGGAACACCGTCCTGATGGTGACGCTCCAGTCGCCCTTGCCCGTGACGTCCATGTAGCCCACGACACCCGAGTACAAACTCCGCTCCCGTCGCTCCTCAAGCTCCCGCAGCAGCTCACAACTCCTCTTCTTCGGCGCTCCCGTCATGCTTCCCGGCGGCAAGCTAGCAGCGAGCACATCAAGACCTGTGTGTCCGAGGCCGTTTCCGTCCCCGTTGGGTAGTCGCGCGTCAACGACGGTGATCATCTGAAAGACGCTCGCGTACTCCTCGACCCGCATCAGGTGCGGAACCGTGACGTTTCCTGATCCACACACGCCGTGGAGGTCGTGGCGGACCAGGTCCACGATCATCAGGTTCTCGGCCTCCTCCTTGGGGATATGTAGAAGCTCTTCGGCCTGTGCCAGCGTCGAAACGGCGTCAGACTTGCGCACAGTGCCCTTCATTGGCCGCATCGAGCAGATCCCGTCCGACGTGTACTCCAAGAACCGCTCGGGCGACGAGCTCACAAGCGTAGCCGAGCCCAGGCGCAGAAATGAGCCAAACGGCGCCGGCTGTCGTGCTCGGAGCGTGCGGTACATGTCCCACGCCTTGTCTCCCGCCGTCTGGGGTAGTCGTATCGTAGTCTGGTCCGTCAGGCACAGCTCATATGACTCGCCTGCGGCGATGAGGTCCTGACACTTCTTGACCTTGCGCTCGTACTGCTCAGGCTCAGGTGTGGCAATAACAGGAGGGGATGCGAGAGACAGAGGGGCACTCCTGGCCAGCCCTTTCTCCGTCCACAGCGGTGATGCCTGCAAGGATGCAATCGTCGCGTCGATCCAAAAGTCGGCGTTCAGCTTCCTGTTCTGCAGGTGCTGCACGTGCAACAGACCCTTGATATGGTCGATGACGATGCTCCTCGTGACCCATGCGAAGCAGAGATCCGGCCTGGCGTGACCGCGGTCTGCGGGGAGGGGCACGTCGATGCCGCTCAGGCCCATCTCGTATGTGACGTAGCCCATAAATCCGCCCTTGAAGGGTGACTGTGTGCTGTCTGTGATGTTGAGGCGGCGCTTGTCGCGAAAGTCGGAGAGGAGCTGCCAGATGTTCTCGTGGTGCTCAAAGGGTATGTTCTCGAGTCGCTCATCAGCTCCTTTTTGAGTGCCTGGGATGCGTGCCGTGGCATGACGATCGCCGACATGGTACTCAAGCCGCAGAGACTCCCCGACGTCGAGCGCAATGATGCTGTGGCGGCCGCGAACATCCGCTGCCCCCGCCGCCATCTTGTCCGAGTTGGCAGAGTCGAGAATTATATGCTCAGCATCGGTGCTTCGGAGAGCCTCGACGATATCTGGCACCTTGACGTGGTCGGGCAGACGGATCGTCTTGCGGGCGTATTCGCAGTCCAAGCCAAAGGTGGCCAGCGTCGATGTCGACTCGGTCCAGGGCAAGCCTCCCCTTTTGTGTCTGAGCTGAAGGACTTGAGAGACAAGGCTTGGCTGTGTTGCGTCTCTCGCGAGGAGCGACTCGCCGGTCCGCACCCGCCGGTTGGTGTGCTCATTCCATCGCATGGCCTCGAGGAACCAATTTTCGATGACTGCATGCCCGGCGGACTGGGTGCAGACAGACTCGGGGTGGTACTGCACGCCCCAAAAGGGCTTCATCCGGTGCTTCACCGCCATCAGGATGCGCTCGGTGCCGTCGTCCCGTTCTTCCGTGGCCCAGGCTAGAGGCTGGAGTTGGTCGGTCCCAATGTGCCAACGCTGCGTCTCCCATGACGACTCGTCGATGTCATCCTGTCCGACATCCGCGCATAGGCTGTGGTATAGGGTTGCTTTGAAGTGTCCGACGCCCCGGAACATGTCGCCCTTGACGGCCATGGCTGACGGCTTGTCATGCTCAATTTCCCTCACCATGCCATGCAGGCCTCTCCTCAGCCTTCTCACCTTTCCTCCAGCAGAGAGTACGAGGCTCTGGAACCCCAGACACACGCCAAGCACCGGAATGAGATGCTCGGTGTCAAGGTCCCAGACCGCCCGCATCAGGCCGACATCCTCTGCGACCTGCGGTGATCCAGGGCCAGGCCCGCAGACGATGGCATGGTAGTGCGAGAGCTCATGGGCCCAGTCCTGCTTGAATGAGGGTGACTCTGGGCTCAGGAGCGTGCTGTCGATGGGCAATACGTGAACATCCGCATCAAGAAGCGTCGTCAGCAGCGATACGATGTTGTTGGTGAACGAGTCATAGGCGTCCAGGAAGAGGATTTGTGGCCGTGCCATGCTGGCGGTTGGTTCAGTTTGGTTGCAACAATCCGGGTCGATTGACCGATGCGGTATTCACATGCCGCTTCAAGGAACGATGGGCAGCAGGTGAAGCATCAGCCGGTGCATTTTCGTCTCGTAATGTAGGCGGTCACCGACGGAGGCTTCTGCTTCGGCTAGCAACGGAATGAGTCGTCGCCGTGCATTGGTGATTTTTTTCAAACAGCGCCAACTACTGCGCGCTGAGTGCCAAAAGAGGCAAAGCGGTCAGTTCGAGAATGATAGGCCTGGATTACATAACCGCCCCCTTTTCACGACTTCCAGACGACGCGGCCAGTATCAGATTATATACGTCTCTTATAATATTCAACATTGCTCGTAAATCTCGTCATTTGCCGGTCATTCCTTGCGGTCCTTGACCATGACAATGCACGGCTGTCTAGAATGCCACACGCGGCGCTCCTTGGATCCGAGGACGGCGTCCAACATGGTCTGCGTGTCTGATCGCGGCCGGCGCCCCTTGGCCACCTCGACCGCCTTCTCTCCCGCCACCTGGGGCTCTTCGTACATCTGAAGCTCTTCGACCGACGCGGCCAGCTCAAACTCGCCGCGACAGAGCGCAGTGACCCCCAGTTCGATACTCCGTGTCTCATGCGGCGCCAGGATCGGAAGTGACTGCTGCAACGTGCCGTTCCATGCAAACTTCCTCGTAAAGTCCAAGGCCACGTTCAGGGGCCGGTGGCGGAGGGCTGGCATGATTCGGAGAAGCGGGTAGATCGGCTGCGCCGTGCGGTTCGACAGCTGCACCTTGATCTTGGCAAACTCGTCCAAGTAAAGTGTCTGGTGGTCCCCGTGGCCACCCGCAGCGGAAGTGTCAGGCCCGCCGTTGAAGACGGAAAAGTCGATGCCAACCTCGTCCACCTTGATTGCCTCGATCATCCTGGGGGTGAAGCGTACTGTGCGAAGCTCGACGAATCCACTGCGCGCCGGGCCCGTGAGCGTCTTCCACTTGGCAATTAGCCCGTCAAGAATTCTCTCGCGGTACCAGAACGACTCCCTATTCGTTCGCTCCATGTCCGGCGAGATCTTGCCGCTGCTGACGACAAACTGCCGCTGGCGCTTGGGGTTAAGCGCCGGTATGGATGCGTGCGGGTCCTCGAGGTACACCCGTCGGACGGGCACCATCACCCGAGCCGTGTTGCCGGGAAGGATCTGCTCTTCAAGCACCAGACCGTGCTCGCCTTCCAGCTGAACCAGCATATTACTGGGCCAGGCATTCCGAAGGTCCATCGAAAGCAGACAATAGTCGTCCGGAGATGCCTGATCGTCGGCATCGTCTACCTGCCCCTCGGTCTTCCACAGGGACCGGGGTACGCTGCCTTGCAGCGGCAGCACATCAAGCCTGGCGAGCTCAACACCGGCGTTGACCGTCACCATCAGCTGGAGCGATACGCGCCGGGTGTGGAAGTCGTCGATGATCTCGTCAGGCGGAACGCCTAGGTGTGCGTAGTCGACTTGCAGCGCGGCGCTGGTCAGCCCTGGTTTGCCCAGAACCTCAAAGTCGAATGTTGCTGTGCCCCCGGGCGCGATATAGCGCTTCTCCGAATCGGCCTTGGCCACCTTTCGCAGGGCCTGTCGCTTCATCAGAATGAACTCGTACTCATACAGCTCGGCCGGTGTAGCGTCACGGTTGCTCAGGGCAGCCTGAAGCGGCGCCTGTGTCGAGTCCTCGAAGGAGAACAGGAGGAAGTCAACCGGGCATGTCTTGGACAGATTCTCCAGCGTGACGGAGAAGATCTGACGTTCGCCCTCCAGGACCATGATCGAGGATTGGGGCAGCGTCGTCGATTTGACCACAACGACGGGCTGTGGCGGGATGACTTTGAGACTGACAGACTGGGGCACCAGAGACCGTCCCGTGGCGACTGCTGTTGTTACCGCCTCCTCTAGGGCGGCCACTCCTGTGCCCTTAATCTTCACCTGATTCTCCGGCTTCCACTGCTGCTTGAAGATGGGGAAGCTCCGCTCTCTGCAGCCATGGATGTGCACCACAGCTCCTGTAATGTTGAGAGAGCCTGCGGCCTTGGGAATACCCGAGACCTTGACCGTCTGCGTGCGGTAGGGCCCGACCAGGATAGGCTCGGAAAGTGGCTCGAATTCCACACCATCGCCGTCGAGTTTCAGGCTTTCAATTTCCACCTCGACGTCATATGGGTTCTGCAGGAGGACTTTGAACGTGGCGGGCTCACCGGCGACCAGAATATGGCTAACGGCAGCCTTGTCAGGGGCCTTGAGGAAGGGGTTGTAGATGAAGGGGTTGACATCCTGAGAGGTACGGGCCGTTGTCGCGCCAGGGAGGACGCTCTTGGCGTGCGGCACGGGCAACCGCGTGATTGGAAGCGGCTCCAGGATCACGTCGCGGACCAGGAACTCGTCCCAGTATTCAGCAGCGAGATGGTGCAGACCAAGGCGCTTGGATAGATGTGAGGTTTTGGCGATGTTGGTGGCCAGACGGACTTGCTCTTCCCGGAAGATCGAAGCCGAGGCATCCTCCTTACGAGGCCCCGGGGCGATACCAGACCCAGCAGATCGCAATAGGTCGCTCGAGTATTTCAAGACGCCGCCAAAGTCGGGGAGAGCCTCGGAAAAGTTGATGCAGGCTCGCAGGATGTTCAGCTTGATCCCGGGGAATCCAAAGAAGCGGGCCGCGGATTGCCCTCTGATCCGTTTGATCGTATCCTCGAGAGTTGCTTGCTCGCCATTTACTGTTGACGTTGACCCCTTCGCAATTGGGTCAAACCCAACAACGCCGTACGACTTGCAGAGAAGACCGAGGAAGCCCTCGATACCTTGCTCCACATCCCCTTCGCCAAGTTCAAGCGCTCCGGCACCGTTGCCTTGGCCGGTCGCCGCATTTAGCGCAACAAGGCCCGCTGCCGGGTGAATGCCGACATCTGCCGCGCCACGAGTCCTAGCTTCGACGAGGCCGCTGATAAGAACAGAGACAAGCTCACGGATGACCATGGCCTTCTTTCGCTGGTGGCCAATTGGTCCAAGGACAGATGCGATCCCAGCGAGGATGGTAGAGCGGTCGACAGTGGTCAATAACTCAGATGACGACGAGGGAAAGGCGCGGAAGAGAAGCGTCGTGATCTGCTGGCGCGTAGGGGTGACACTCAGACGGGGTGAGGTCGTCAGAGGCTTCTCCGGCATGGTGCCAAGGACCATCATGTTCAACGCTTGCTCCCCCAGCTTGCCGTCGGCGAGATGCAGGGCCGACAGAAGCTTACTGAATCGGATCGTGACCTCGGCAAGGGGCAGCGGAGGCAGGTTCTCCGCGGATATCCTAGAGTACAGGCCAGTGATACGGTCTAGCAGGTCGGGAAGTGCGACCTGGAGTCGACGGAGATGCCTTGGCTGCGACGGGTCGTCTGGGGTGGCGGCTTCCAAAGCGGTCACGGTGGCCGCGCTCGCCTTGTCCTGGGGAAGGCAAACGGATGGCACCTGGAACTCGATCCTGGCCCAGCCGAGGAGCAGCAGGCTAACGGTTATGAGCTCCAAGGCCTTGCCGTGCCAGATGTGATCGTTGATCGAACGCGCTACGGTTGCACCCTCCGAGAGCTCTTTCAGTGCGTCGCTCCACCGGCCGGCCTGCAGATAGAGGGAGCCAAGGATGACGAGGACACGGCCCCTGCCCTTGTTTCTCCAGCGCTCCGTCATGCCGCCAGAGCCAAAGCCATGCACCGACACGCGGTCCTGGTTAGAAGAAGGCTTGCTGGCGTCAGAGACGCTCGCGGGACGTCCTGGCGCAGCTTGGTCGATAGTTGGAACTTCACTAAAGTTGTCGCTTGATATTTCGTCAAAAGTGGTGGGCGGGTTGGACAGGCCACTCCTAACCGGTGTTGAAGAGCGCGCTGGGGTCGACTGGTTCGAGGCGGCGGGTGACCCCTTGGAAGAGACGGGAGGCATGGACATGCGAGCCTGGGTCCGGTCGGGCAGGCCGCTGGCCGAACTGGACCTTGTGCTGCTAGGCAGCGAGAACTGAGAGTTGCGCCTCAGGTGGCCCGGATCCTCCCTCGCCCACGAGTCTCCATTCGTCCTGGGACTGGGAGCCTGGCCCGGAGACTCGATGACGTTCATGGACTCGAATACTTTGGCGCGAGACGTCATCTCAGCCAGCAGTACAGAGGTGATGCCGCAGATGGCGGTCTTCATGGTGGTGGTTGTACAGTCCTCCAGAGGAGGTATGGTGATGACGCCCTCGGGCAAAGGTACGGGATTCGCCGATGGACTGACATAGTCGAAGATAACGACATGGTGTATCAAAGCCCTGTGATAGTGATCGCGCAAGTCCTCGAGTTCTTGATATAGAGCGCGGATGTTCTGCTCGGTGGTCGTCGGGGCTATCGGGGAGTGACGCTTGCTGATGGCGCGCTGGCTCAGTTCCGAGCCGTCTGCAACGGCAATGATAGAGAAGGGCTCCCGGAAGAGGTCGAAGGGGGAGAGGGCTAGGTGCGAGGGCGGTGGCACGTGGGTGGTGAAGTCGTAGAAAACGGCGCCGTCGGGGAAGGCCGAGGGCGAGAACATGTCTGCGAGGGGGCATAATGGGTTAGCAAAGCGCGGTCAAGGCGACTGTCGCTTTTGTAGGGGTTGTATCAAGGCTCACTTCTGTTCGGCCGCCCGTCCGGGCTGACATCGCGGAGTTGGACGACATGTTCGCTTCGCAGACGGTCGAGGAAGGTGATGAAGCGCTCGGTCTTGATGTGGCCAACCGGCACGACCAATGCTCTGACGCGGGCGGGCGCGATTGGCGATAGCGAATCCAGGCTCATCCTATGAGTTGTGTTCGCAAAGCAGCATCTTTGTTCGAAAGGTGGACGAGGGTATCATATGGCGGCGGCGGTGTCGTGTCGTCAGGTCGCGGTATAGCTTGGTTGGTAGCTGGGCCGTGCTTGGTTGGTAGCTGGGCCGTGCTTGGTCTGGTCGCGCGCGCAAGGTTTCGACAAGGTGTAGCACCTAAACACCAATTTGAAGGGCTCTTGTGCTGGTCGAAAAGTTCGTCGCTGTCGTCGAGTCGGGCCTGGGTGCAGGTGTCCGGGTTGACAGGTCGCAAAGGGATATGCAGAAGTCGCGAAATGGCGAATGCAGGGGGAGCTGTGCGGCCAGCCTCCGACACCGACTGATGTTCGATGACAGCACGGCAGGAACAGTCCTCAGGGGCCCGCCCGCCTGCCCTGCCACTAGCCCGAAACGCCCCACTATCACTTGAACGACCTGGACATTGTGAAAGCACCAAACAAACGCCAAGCTTGGTTTGCTCCAGAACAGGTCTGAATTTGCTGAGAATTTTTGATTGAATGTTGCTGTTAGCTATAAGCCTAGGAGTCTATATTGGGCTGTCAAGGTCAACAGGAGTAACTAGAAATATAGCGAAGAGACAGCAAGGTCGATCCTGTTGTTGTCAATGTACCTCTGCAAAGTAATGTATGACAAGATCGTACCAGCTCTCTCGGAAGAATTTCCATTGACATAATGCGCAATCAAGCTCTACCTTGTCTTGCTGCCCTGTCGAACGTGCCTGGTCAAGATGGACGGAAAGGCGGCTCCCGATGGAAGGTGTTCAAATGTTCCCCGGCCATTCCCCGCCACCACAGGGTCCGCCCGCTAAGGAACCCCGCAGCCACTCGTTTCAGCGGCCTGATGACTTGCTTCGAGCTTTCTCATTGGCCACTTCCCAGAGCTATCGCTCCAAACACCGCTGAGCTGGCTTGAGACAGGTACCCGTTCAGGGCCGCCTAACCTGACTCGAACTTGGAGCTTCCCCAGCCTGGACAGATATCATCAACTTGGCTTCACCACCGCCAACTTCACAACACGCCACCCACCGACGAGGAGACAGCACCCCTACACTCCCCAAAGCGCGCATGTTGTTCAATTGAATCAGCCACCACAATGATTTCGGGCAGCAAACGGCCAGGGCTGGCCCTGTTCTTGGCTGCCACCTTGCTACAGCTCCTCGCATTCTCCCCCGTCCTGGCCGAGGAGGGCAGCGGCTCAGAGTCCATCCTCACCAGCGAAATCGGCCGCGCCAACAATGAGAGCCTCTTCTGGGGACCTTACAAGTCCAACCTCTACTTTGGCGTCCGCCCGCGCACTCCCCAGGGCCTGTGGGCCGGCCTGATGTGGGCAAAGGTCGACAGCTTCCAGGATGTTCAGTCCGGTACCTACCTCCATGCTTCCCCGCTACTCCTTCAACCTCTGACACGAGATGTTTTCCAGGCTTCCGATACACCTGCGAGCAACACGAGATCGACGGCTACGGCTGGGACGAGTACGATACCCGCAAGGGCGGCGTGCAGACCATCCATGACAAGAAGAACTTCATCGACATTACCACCTCCTTCGTCAAGGTGCCCGGCGGTGCCAATGGAGGCAGCTGGGCCGCCAGGATCAAGGGTGTCCCGCGGGATGATGCGCCCGCCGGCCTCAAGACCATGGTTCATTACTACATCGGCCAAGAGGGATCCGACGCCAAGCTGAGCGCCGACGCCTCGGGAGGTGATCTGGGCTTCGATGAGGATGTCACCTTCACCGGCCGTTCCAAGGAACTCGGCGCCTACAAGCTCGTCGTCACCCATGGTGAGGGGGATCACCCCTCCAGCGACCACGCGCTGTCCGATAGCAGGGACGCCAGCAAGACCATCGTCCGGTCCGTCCAGCTTCCCGATGAGCTCGTCTGGCAGGCCCGAGGCATCGTCTACCGCCAATTCCAGGAGACCGTCAAGAAGATCGAGCACCTCTACAGCGAGGAGACCCCGCTGCCTCCCTGGGTTGTCTACCAGCTGGAGAACAGCCCTGGAAGCGGCAACGCCCACATCGTCCAGAAGATGTTTGAGGGCGCCTTTGAATTCGACGTTCTCTTCTCCTCGGCCTCAGCTGGCGCCGAATTGACCAGTGCGGATCTGACGCGCGAGATCAAGACGACCACAGAGTCCTTTGGCGAGCGCTTCTCATCCGTCTTCGACCTCAAGGCCCCCTACAAGGCAGACAAGTACGCCGTCTTTGGCAAGAGCATGCTCTCCAACCTGCTCGGCGGTATCGGCTACTTCCACGGCGGCCACCTCGTTGACCGCTCCAACGCGCCCGAGTATGAGGAAGAAGACGAGGGTTTCTGGGAGGAAGCTGCCGCTGCCCGCGCCCGCAACTCGCCCTCGGTCGAGGGTCCCCACGAGCTCTTCACCGCCGTGCCTTCGCGTCCCTTCTTCCCCCGCGGCTTCCTCTGGGATGAGGGCTTCCACCTCATCCCCATCGCCGACTGGGACAACGAGCTGTGCCTCGAGATCGTCAAGAGCTGGTTCAACCTGATGGACGAGGACGGCTGGATCGCTCGCGAGCAGATTCTCGGCGATGAGGCCCGCACCAGAGTGCCTCAGGAGTTCCAGGTCCAGTATCCTCACTACGCGAACCCGCCCACCATTTTCCTCATCATCGAGGGCTTCATGGAGCGCCTTCGTAAGATGAACGGCAGCCAGCCCATTGAGAAGGAGCACATCGCGCCCTACGACTCCATCCAGACAGCGCATCTCGACAATGTCGAGCTGGGCGAGGACTACCTGCGCCGCCTCTACCCTCTGTTGAAGCGCCAGTATGAGTGGTTCCGCAAGACCCAATTCGGCGACATCAAGTCCTACGACCGTGATGCCTACTCCACGAGGGAGGCCTACCGCTGGCGCGGCCGCACCGAGACGCACATCCTGACGAGTGGTATCGACGACTACCCGCGCCCCCAGCCCCCTCACCCCGGCGAGCTGCACGTCGACCTCATGTCCTGGGTTGGTCTGATGACAAAGTCGCTAATCAACATTGCCGACGCGCTCGGCATGCTTGAAGAGGTAGACAAGTACAAGAAGGTACTCGACGCCATTGAGCACAACCTCAACGACCTTCACTGGTCGGAGAAGGACGGCTGCTACTGCGACGCCACCATCGATGACTTTGAGGAGCACACCCTCGTCTGCCACAAGGGGTACATCTCCCTGTTTCCCTTCCTCGTCGGCCTGCTCAAGGCCGACGACCCCAAGTTGGGCAAACTTCTCGACCTCCTTGGCGACAAAGAGGAGCTCTGGAGTCCCCACGGCATCCGTAGTCTGAGTCTCAAGGACGAATTTTACGGCACGGGTGAGAACTACTGGCGCAGCCCCGTCTGGATGCCCATCAACTACATGGCACTTGTCCAGCTCAAGGTACGTACATCGCCCCTGGCGGCATCCCGGGCAGAAACGCTGATAGTGAACGTCGCAGAATGTGGCCACCCAGGACGGCCCCTTCAGGGCCAAGGCCATGGAGCTTTACAACAGCCTCCGACGCAACCTGGTCGACACCGTCTACAGCAGCTGGGAGGAAACAGGTTTCGCCTGGGAGCAATACAACCCAGAGACGGGCAAGGGTCAGCGGACCCAGCACTTCACGGGCTGGACCAGTCTGGTGGTCAAGATTATGGCCATGGAGGAGCTCGGCAAGCCCGCCCACGCCAGGGATGAGCTCTGAGGTGCTCGGGGTATCGCGAACCCCTGAAATGGAGCCATGTCGAGGAGTCAAAACAACAGGAGATCTAAAATGGGGCGGCGCCGGGAGGGGCATTGCGCTGTCCGGCCACGATGACGAAGAATACGTACCTACCTACGAGGGGCCCGAGATGAGGCTCTGTGAGCCGTAGCGCCATGCTAGGCTCAAGTCATGAAATAGAACGAGCGTGTTTTTGAGAGTCGAGCTGAAATAAGGCGAGCGACAGGCAGGGCAGTGTCATCCTTCTGCCTCGCCGAGTGTCTCGGCAAACAACCAGCCTTAGTGCCAGTCCCCCTTTCGGCATCAGGCTTTCGGATAGGGACATCGGTGAGCTTGATTCGGGCTTGTTTTCTTCCTTCCTGTCTCACATCGGGGACGTTGCGCAGCTGCGGTGCGGCGCATGTGCCCGATTCGGGGACGCGAGATGCGACGGATCAGATCGTGCGTGGTGGCTGTTGGACTCCGCCACATGTCGTCCCACGTCACACGCGAGTCCTCAGACACACGAGGTAGTCCCCGAATTGCCCGCTCAAGGCCCGGCCGATGACGCCTCGTCGTCATTGCTTCGTCTTCGGCCCCTGTATGTCAATGAGCCACCACCCACTTGCGGGGGCGGCGAGCGAGACAGTACGCGCCTTGTTTCTGCGCCATGTCACAAAGGTTTGGTTTCTTACGATGCGTTCAATGAAGCTGTTTCGGGGTATCTTTCAAAGCGTCAGCAGTCAATGTCTTGGCGGGGCGAGGGGGTTTCTGTCTTTGCTGACACCGAGACTAGGGGCCCGCGGTCGAGGCAAACGGCCTCATTCACCGCGTGAAACTCGGCGGCGATGACCGAAGAGACGGCCTCGCCGTCGGTAGAGACCAGTGGGTTAGTTTCAACAGCCTTGTGAGACCATGACGAGACCTCGAGGCCCGCCATATTGGGGGGAGGGGGTGTTGATGAGACGTTCTTCAAGGGAAGCGAGGTGGCCCTGCATGATGAGGCTCCGGCAAGCGGCGTGAGGTGGATCTACGCCAAGGACGAGTGTGCCCCTGGACCTGGAGAGCGGGAGGCACAGATGAGCCGGGACTTGGAGCGGAATTCCGCGATGTGGCGCGCTGGCAAGCGATCGTGGGGGCCGAGAAGGGGGGTTCGTCGGGTCGAAACATTGTCGATGCCCCATCGCCGCCCTGCAGCACCAGAAGCACGGGACAGGGGGGTCTTTTGTTGTTTCATAGATCCGCCGGCGGGGTAGTTGGAGAGAGTTGCTTGAAGATGCCACAAGAATGGGCAAGGGGGTGTCTGTCAGCATCTCGAGGGGTCCACCGAGGGCCAGCGGTGCTGGTCTGCAGGCGCAACGGCGTATCATATCTCTCTGTGCTTGAGGAGCACGACGGACGTTTCACTCTCGATGCTCGGAGGGTGTCCATGATCTATGGATCTGCAGGAACGCAGGAGTAAACGGCGTTGCATATGCCAGATGGCGACCAGCATGGAAGGTTGCGAGACCTTCGGGACCGAGGTTGGGGGCCACGCTAAACCGACTCGTCCAGAAGCGGGCTCGAGGCGGGCTCGAAACGAAGATTTCCACGACTCAAGTAAGCGACTTGGAGTACACGTGCGGCAGAGCGGCATGCATTCCTCATGCGAAGATGTCGCATGCGTCGTCTCGGGGCGATCATGCCCTGTGGAGGGGATCTCATCTGGGTTCTGCTCAGGGGTAGGGGGTTCCTGGCCAGAAGATGCAGTTATTCGTGCGACTGTAGGTCCTGAATCAGTTACAGGGTGTGTCGAGCGTCGGGACCGAGATGTGAGCGACTTTGGGGGTGGTGTGGTGACATTGTCGGATGAGGTTGAGGAAGTCGAAATAAGGCTCAACGGCGGCTCGAGTCAGTGTCTCGGCCGGATCTCCGCTCGCCTAACGATGGAGGCCCGTGGCGTAGATGGCGGCGGGCAGGACAGGCAGGGTCAGGGGCACGGACGACGACCAGGAACGTGCCTGCTCTTTTGACAGGAGCAACTGCCAATGTCTAGTCATTGTCAACCTAGAAGCACCAGTTTAGGTCAGAAGCATTAGAAGGAGCTTCCCAGCAACCTGACCCGAGGAAGGGGGGATGAACCATGATGCTGGGCAGGCAGGAGCCCATCGGGCTGGTTCTTGCCCCTGTCCCTGCACCGCATCTGCACCTGCACCTGCCTGCCCCTGACACCACCACGTTGCTCGACGGCAGCTGCCATCGGTGCAATCCTCAATGCTGCACGCGACCTGGCTCTTCCTCCTTCAAACACATCATCTGCATCTGCTCTGGTACACACTCCGGTGCCTGGCGCCATGCCTCACGACAGCTTCGCAATTGAATCATCATCTCACCTCCAACTCGTCTCCAACTCGTCACCGCCCTCAGCTTACTCACACCCCAGGTGCCAACAACGACAGGCAGACGGAAACCGTTCCCCCGCTGCTTTCAGACCCCAACCATGGTCGTATTTCCGCCGGCGGCCGCCGTATTCTGCTTTTAGAAGCCTGCCGTTTATCCACCTTGAACCTGTCAGCTCGACGCGCGCTCGACTTGTTGCGCCTGTCGGTGAGAGCTTGACCCGCTCACAGAGCAAGGTTACGTTCGTCTGGGTCCCTCCCATTCGCCTCGAGCGCCAATCATCAACATCATCCGCTGCCGGCTTCCCTCGCTGCCGAATGCATCTCGTACCACCCACCTCCGACCTCGTCGGAATTGGACAGACATATCACCAAACTCGGCCGGACCCCGCTGAGTCACACCGGGAGGCCCTCCACAGAATCGAGACCCCGAGAGCCCGGCATCGTCATGTGCTTGCGTGCTCTGCATGCGTGCTGCCTTGGGTGCGCGCCACGGCGATCCAATTATTTGTCAGACGGCATCAGTCACGCTCGCCCGCCCCCCGCGCCGGCGAACACCGAAGCCTTGCCTTGGCTTTTTCGACACGTCCCGCACCTTCCACTGGGCCCCCGATGCTTCCACACCCGGCTCGGGCGCGGATGGACCATGTGCCGGCCCGCTTCGGATGCTTCAGCTCGCAATTGGGACGCCTGCGCTCTGCAATTCGCAACTCCAAACGCTCAAAGTCTCCCTGCTGGGCTAGGCAGGCATCCACACCTACACCCACACATGGGCATCGCTATCGCCGTCTGCGCACCCGATGATCCCCGGCCAGATGATCATACATGCCTGGGCATTGGCTCCATGACCGTTGGTGCCAGGCTCGTCCACCCGCCAGTCCCCGCGATTTCCAATGGCAGCACATCAAAGCAAGGCCACATGGGCCTAGAAGTCTCCGACGTCCATCCCCTCCGCCTCATCATCCCCTAACTCCGCACCATTGCCGACGGACATCGACTAGGGACGACACTGGATTACCATTATCGCCCCCCTTCTGCATCCAGTCGCCGACCGCGCGCGCGCCTGTCAAACGCTAGGGCATATCAGGTGTCTGTCTCCAGATGCCCCCGTTGCTCGCTCATCTCCGTGTCGCTTCGCAACGAACGTCATCTCATACATGCCCCCTGGCTCGGAGAGATTGACCCCTCCCTCATGCTTCCCCCCAGCGAGGGGAGGGGGTGACCCGACCCGCCGTTCAGGACCATCGTACCTTGCTAGTCCCGCGTTTATTATTACGCACAGCCGAGGAACCCGCCTCTGTCAACTGTTGCGCACGCCAACTACTACTACTTTCACGGTCTCACCTCGGCGCCTTCGTTTTCCGACTCCATGATGAGACTGGCAGAGAGTCAGCAACTCTTTTTGGGGGCCTTCCCTCGGTGTCCGTTCAGGGCTGGCCGGGTTTTGATCTGTATGCCTGCCTAGTTGTCCCTCAAGTGTCCCTTTTTGGTCATGTTTCACGATGCATGTGGCGAGTGCCTGCTCCTTTTTGAGGTCCAAGCCATGTGCGAGGTTGGCTGTACACTGACTCTGGGCCACCGCCAACACAATCGGGCTCCTTTAGGATATGCCGGGCTCCTCTCTCTCTCTCCCAGGATCACATCGCTCGCCTCAGCCATTTGAGGCACGGCTGAGGCTTAGCTTTTCGTGTGGCACAGCGCGGTGCGAGAGACATCCGGCCCAGCTGACGTTGTGCTGCATCAGCCCTACGCGAACCTGAGTACAACGGCGTACATGCAATGACTGATTGGGCCCTTTTCCTTCCATCCCCCTTCTAGGCTTTCATTCATGTCTCACGCCGTACATCGTACAGGAATCCTGCTGGGGTCCTCACACCATGGGTACCACACGCTGTCGTTTGGTACCTCGAGTCGTCTCCCGTCGCCGCAACCTGTCACTTGCTGCGGCTTTCACCCTCCCCCTGCTTTCCAATCTGGACCCCCCTCCATCCCCGGTACCAACACCTTGGGAATGGCGCTTCCCGCCTTTGCAAGTCAGCAACACCCTCCACCAAGCCCCCCCGGCCACGCAATACTGGTTACCAGATCGAGGGGTCCAGAGAGGCTGCCACATCCAGCCCTCCGGCTATCCCATGCCTCCGCCAGTGGGTTATTTCCCCTCGGCGTTCACCATGTCACCTCTGTTTGGGGGCGCAGGGCCCCTCGGGGCTCGGGGGCCGGAGCTTCACTAGTCCTCACCGCGCCTTTGCGGCATGCCTGCATGTCACCTCACTGAGCCGCCGTCTTGTACTCGTATCGTTGCCTGGACATTCTTGAGATGGGGACATCTAGTCTCGGCCGCAACTTATAAAAGTCCTCGACCCTCCCCGTGATCCAACATCTATCTCAGCATCCACATCAACAACACCAGCATCACAGTCATACAACTCACTCACACATCAGTCTGCATACCACCATCTTCAAGCATCTTCTCTCAACACTCCGACATCTCTTCCATATCTTACACTTCACTCCACATCCAAACTTCCAAACATCCCCAGCTTCATTCACAATGGCCGGCTTCACTCTCCTGTTTGCCCCTACCTCTGCCGTCTTCGGCCGCTCCGGCTACAACAAGGATGGTGACGAGGAGGGCCAGAACAAGGGCCGCTCTGGCTACAACAAGGGCGACGACGACGACGAGGGTCAGAACAAGGGCCGCTCCGGTTACAACAAGGGCGACGACGACGACGAGGGCGAGAACAAGGGCCGTTCCGGCTACAACGACGAGGAGGACAAATAAGAGCCTTCCAAGTCCGATGTCGAGCTCTGCCCTGCTCCCCAGCTGCCTCGCCAGGAGCGGCCATGGGCCTGACCCTGCTGCCGCACGCCCACCAGCCCACAGTTGTGCCCCCCACACCCATCAACGGCCAGCGGCCACTCATGGCGGGCATCTGGGGTCAGGCTTTCCTGCGGTCATCATTTTGGAACTTTGAGTTTGTTGTCCGGCGGCGGCTGTGCCGCGCCTGGACCGAAGAATAGTTCCACAAGCCGTGGGTCTTCTCGGCCGTCACTCACATGCCCCCCGTCGCCGTGCGTGGGGGGACGACATTGACCAGCCAGCCAAGTCACGGGAAGCTTCCCCGAACATATCGCCACACTGTAACACCATCAGGAGGAACGGGATGGGGGCGGGTAGCGGAGGATGGGGACAGGTCAAAAGGGGCAGGCCCCCTTTGGCGTTTGTGAGATTGGTTCCTGTCTTTTTTCCATAGATTGGTTGGAGTTTGGTCTGGACTGTTCTGCGAGGGGGAGCACACTATGCGCGGATGAGACCCATTGGGGACTCGCCGGTAGACTTAGATCTGCATGGGGACCTCGCGGTGCCCTTTTGCTTTGTTTGTATTATAGATCATCTGACGAATCTTTCATCCCATCACTTTCCAACACAGAACCTGCAGATTGGATTAGTCATATGACGACAATTAGGCGGCCAGGCCATCGAGGGTGGGTGCTGACCAACGCCCTCACCCCTTTTTCTTGCCTGGATGCAACATGAACTCACTTTTCGAAAATGACGCCGAGGACGTCCTCGACGTCGCCGGAGTCTCCGCGCCCGGTGATCTTGGCGAGGCATTCCGCGGCAAACCGCAGATGTTCCGCAGCGAGCACGATGTCGGGGTCCTCGGTGGCGGAAAGGTCGTCTGCTAGAGCCGTGACCATGTATTCTTCGAGCCAGAGGCGGCACCGCTCAAGAAGTTGCCTCTGACGCTCTGTTACGCCCAGCAGGTCCTGCATGTCGGGCGGAAGAGAGGTCATGCCCTCAAAGGAGGCGGCGAGACGGTCGATAAAGGTGTGTATGCTGCCGGGATCGACAGTGTCTTGCGCGGCCCGAGATGACGGCGAAGAGGAGGTGGGCTGTGCTGCCTCCTTGCATGAGACGGGAATGATCTCATGGCCGGCGAGGTCTGGAACGCGGCGGGCCACTTCGGCCTTGAACTGGTCCAAGAGCCTCGCGAAGACGTCCGCGTCCACGGCATCCCGCTTGTTGACGACCAGGAGAGACGACTGGGCCTGTGCCGCAAGATGCAGCGTCTCCTCATCGTAGCCTATCCTGAGCCCCCCACCCGGGGCAGCCTCGACCGAGGCCAGGACAACGACAATATCTGAGTCGAGGGCCTTTTGTTTGGCGCGCCGGATGCCTTCCTCCTCGACCATGCCAATGTGGATCTCGCCGCCCGGTCCACCGTCAGCGGCGAGGGGCGAAGAAGTCCTGCTGCGGAACCCTGCCGTGTCGGCAAAGGAGCAGAGATAACCCCTGATGTCGAGACTGACCTCGACAATATCGCGGGTGGTACCGGCCTCGGTCGAGACGATGGACGCTTCGCGGCCGACGACGAGGTTCATGAGAGAACTCTTGCCAGCATTGGGGGGCCCGACGAGGGCGATTTGGATGCCGCTGCGTAGCAGCTCGGTGCGCGTGCTCGCGGCTTCATGGCGCTTGATATCTCGTAGCATGTCCCGCACCAGCGTGCTCACATTGTGGAGGAGCTCGGTGGGCGACTCGTCGAAATGCTGGTCTTCGGAAAAGTCGATGAGGGCCTCGATCTCGCCACGGGCGAGGAGGAGGCGAGAGCGCCAGCCGTCGTACGTTCGCCCGAGAGCTCCGGAGTTTCCGCGGACCGCCGCGCGGCGTTGCTGCTCCGTGTCCGCGGCAAGAGTATCTCCAAGGCTCTCCACCTGCGCAAGGTCGAGTCGATCGTTGAGAAATGCGCGTCTCGTAAATTCGCCCGGCTCAGCATATCGTATCAAACCGTCGTTGACCCCTGGGGCATCGCGGTCATGTTCCGGGAGGGGCCCCGCACACCGAGGGATGGCGGCGAGAATTGCCTTGACGGTAGCCTGACCGCCATGCACGTGCAGTTCCAACACATCCTCACCGGTCACCGTATTCGGGCCAGGGAAGTAGAGGACGATGGCGTGCGAGTCGAGGACATCTGAACCATCGGCGACATGGGGGTTCAACAAGGTTCGCACGGTGGCGTGGCGACCCCTAGGCACGGCCTTGGCTGGACAGAGACCTCTGTAGACCTTCCATCATGAGATTAGCCGCATGTTCATCCGCGTAAACCATTTAGGGGGTGGGGGCAGAGAGGGGGCTCAAAAACAAAAAAGGGGCTCACATCAAGGCACCGAGGGCCTGAGATCCGGATGACCGCGATGCCTGCACGGCCCTGGGCGGTTGATAGGGCGTAGATGGTGTCGTCAGCACTGGCGAAGGCCGGGGTGTCGATGTGCAGATTGGCTGTCACGTCGGAAAATGATCTGTAACGTGTGATGGATGGTGGTGCTTTCAAGGCCAGCGGCCTCCAACGAGCTGAAGATGGTAATGAGGTTGAAGATGCATGTCGTTCAAGGGCGTGTCCTGAGAAAGTAGGCAGACGTCGTTGCCCGGTGCTGACAAGCGCCCATGGCCATGATGATGGTGCTGTTGCTGACAGGATGGTCCGGAGCCGGCCGAGACTTGCTACCCGTCGGCCGGAGGGGAGCATCAGCGCGGAAATCAACGAAACCGACAGTCTTGCTACGCGCGTAAAACCAAAAAAAAACCTGATATACTGTTTTTGGCGAGCTTACATGGCTGTGCTGTCAGTGAGTGGTGTGTGAGTGGCAGACGCGGGAGCTGCAGGTGAGACGGGATGGAGCACATCCGGTCCATGAGGTCGGGATTCTGGGACGGAAGAGCAAAGGCCCGGAGCTGTGTAAATGACGCCTGCTGATTGGCCTATTTAACGCTGCCGTCCACTGGTTGGCGCTGCAGGCGGGAGTGGAGTGCGAAGTCCCGTTGCAGACTAGCGCGCTCCGCCTTGTCGTGCCTGCTAGCGCAGCGGTCGCAGTGTCCCTCTAGAATTTTTTTGGTTCAACCTCCCGTCCCAGAGAAAAAAATCCCAGGCCCCGCTACCAGAGCTACAGGCTGTCCCTCGAACATCAACAACGAGGCGGTCACGGGCGACTCTACTTTCTCCTCCAAACAACAGTTCCTCAATCAAACACCACACACAGTCCGGTTCTGCGCCCGAAGCGTAGCGGGAAACAGACAGCAGCAATGGCGGCTTCGGACAGCGTGATCTGGGAGATCATCAACACCCAGTTCTGTGCTTTCAAGATTCAGTACGTCTTTCCCCGGATCCCCCCCCAGTCTAATTGATCGCCTGCTGACTCTGCTTCCCCTCTTTTAGCACGGACAAGAAACAGACATTCTGCAGAAATGAGATGAACGTCACGGGCTTCTGCAACAGGCAGTCTTGCCCCCTTGCCAACTCTCGGTACGCCACGGTCAGGCGCCACCCGACCAAAGACACACTCTATCTCTACATGAAGACCATTGAGCGAGCACACACGCCGTCGCGGCTATGGGAGAAGATCAAGCTGCCGACCAACTACGCCAAGGCGCTGGAGATGATCGACCAGAGGCTCATCTACTGGCCCAACTTCATGATTCACAAGTGCAAGCAGCGCCTCACGCGGTTGACACAGGTCAACATCCGCATGCGCAAGATTGCCGCCGAGGAGGCCCGCCTGGGCGAGAAGCTGGTGCCTAAGCTGCCGAACAAGGTCCGGAACCGCGAGGAGGCTCGCGAGCGCAAGGCCGAGGCTGCCGCCAAGCTGGAGAGGACCATTGAGAGAGAGCTCGTCGAGCGGTTACGGTCCGGTGCCTACGGCGACCAGCCCCTCAACGTCAGCGAGTCCATCTGGAAGAAGGTGTTGGGCGCCATGGAGAAGGAGGGCCAGGCCAAGCGCGACAAGGACTTGGACCCTGGTGTCGAGTCCGAGGAGGAGAGCCAGGCCGAGGACGAAGACGAGAGCGACTTTGAGCGTGAGGTCGAGTACGTCTCGGACATTGACGAGAGCGAGGATGAGGGTCTCGAGGATATCCAGGACTGGCTCGGCAGCGACGACGACGATGAGGAGGACGAAGAGGATGAGGATGATGAGGAGGACAGCGACGAGGATGCCAAGGGCAAGGGCAAGGCGGGCGACAAGCGGAAGCGCGGCCGGGCTGTCAAGATGAACAACAAGCGCCTGAAGCAGAAGGCGGTCGAGCGGCCCAAGATTGCCGAGGAGTTGACGTGGTAGAGGCCGGCGCCCTGTATCAGATATCATTGCTAGTTGTCATCTCCTTGTATACATGCGGAAACGGTTACGGAAAGAACAAAAGCAATATACCCCTTGGCTCTGTGCTGGAATCCAGCCTCGCCAGTTTGCACTGAACATTTCGTTTGCTGGTGGTGGTGATGGTGTTTTTACCGAGCGCTCACCGAGTCTGGTCGAGACCCGCTTTTGATGGGAGATGTCTGGCCAATGATGGACACGATGCCGTCAGGTAAGCGTGGCGCCCACTTTAGCACCATGCGCCCCACTTGCCGCCGAACGCCTTGGCCTGGAGGTGGTCGGTTCCCGCACCGATTGCCTCTCGTCACTCTCCCCCCCTCAGGAGTCCTGACTTGAAACTTCGCCTATAAACGCAACAAAGCGACTTCGGACGAGCTCTGCCTCTGCATAAACAACAAGAAGAGACAGCACGACCGCGGCCTCCGGAACATCTCTGCTTCTTCCACAGCTTGCCGACCCAAGACACCACGAGGCTCCGACAGCATTACCCAGAACCCCTCCTTTTCGCTGCTCTCCATCCACCGATCGACGTGGACCGACCACATCTCCCAACCCGACAGCCGACCCTGTTGCCCGCGCAGGTCATCCTGCGGGCAAAACAGCTAGACCATGACGTCGTGGTACTCGAGAATCCTTACAACCACTTCGTCTTCCATCTCGAACCTCCAATCCCGCATACTGCAGAGCGAGAACGATGGCGACACCGAGGACGACACGCACGTGTGCCGGGTCCTAAGGACCTACTATACGGAAAAAGGCCGCCCCTTTCCAGCCTGGTTACCGCCCGACCCAAAGGCGCCGCCACCCGTGGCACCCGTCTACGTCCAGCCGCAGCAACAGGTCGGCTCGCGCTACGGCGCCATGGGACAACAACAACAGCAGGCGGGCCCGGCCGGGTCGTTGAGCTCGTTGTGGGATAGCAATCCCGCAGCACCACGGCAGGACGCGCCACAGAGTCTGCGACAGGGACGAGGCGCACAGCCAGCGGCGAGGGCCACCCCTTTCACGCAGCAGCAGTCGCTGGGTGGTGATCAGGGGAGGCCGGTCGCGGGCCAGCGTGCTGGGAGTTACCAGGCCACGAGCCCGTACCAGAGGGAGACGGCATCCGCGGCGGGTGGTGCCGGTGGAGCCTCGGCACAGGACAGACTGAAGCAACGGCTGTGGGGTGGTAGCAGGACAACGAGCCCATCCGGGGGACAGGGACCGTTCCAGCCGCCGCCGTCGTCGGGAGGAGGAGGTGGTGGTAGCGGGGACTACGAGGACAGGTTCGCGCCGGGGGGATCATACGACTCGGGATCTAGGGGAGGAGGCGGGGGCGGAAGGCCATATGTTGGGGCGAACGCGCCGTGGTCGAACGCTGATGAAGGCTTCCAGAGCTTCTCTGGGGGTGGCGCTGGTGGTGGCGGAGGGGGTGGTAGGCCAGGGGGGCTGCCGAGCGGACCGCGACGGGGGCTTCCCAGTGGTCCGAGGATGAGGTGAATGGGTTTGGAGAATGGGCTTGGAGATTCAGCCTTGCTGATGTAAAGTTCCGTTGGCTATGTTCAGGCGCGGGGGCATGGATACAAAGCTATGGCTGGGTTTAAGGCACTACATTACATGGACTAAACGTTGCCTGGTGACTATGGTGGTTGTCAAGAGCCGATGGTGGACCCAAGTCTGATCATCTATGTCTAGGAAAAGAAACGGTGCCTCTAACATGATGTTGCTGGCACATATTAGCTTCCCATCTTCGTCAGGTTGCTATGTCTCTCGACATATGAACAGAGAACCTGGGAGAACGGGAGCTACAGCCTTACAGGTAGGCTGTGTAAGCCACCACGTACTGCATCCAGGGTATGAGCTCCTTCGCACCGCCCTGGTACGTCACTGATGTTTACCCTGGCCCAATGTCTCGGACGCCTGCGCACGCTAAAGCTGCATTCTTCACAGGGGCCTCCCGCAGCCCAGGAGAAGCAAGCCGGGTCCGGATCGCAGCCGAGGAAGAGCGGGTCCGCCGGGTCCGGGCAGATCACCCGCCTGAGCTCCTTCCTCGATTGCTCCTTCCTGCCTCTGCCTTGACCAACAATGTCACTCAGATCCCGGGCGGAAGACAATTTTACCGTGACTTGAATCCTAGAGCGAGAATCATACGATTCTGCAGCATTTGACCAGGTACAGTAAACAGGCAGCGAAGTAACTTCAGTGGGAGTCGCGGCGGCTTGCGTGGCAAGTGTCAAGTCACGACTGGAGGTGCAGTGTGGCGCACATGCTTCCGGAGCTGAGACCCCACCGCAGGCTTCCTCCAAAAACGCCCAGCAATTGGTCCACGCCAGGCGGACCGGGACACTGACGCCGCTTGCTTCAGTCGCCGCGTGCCACTGTTGCCCCCCGGATGACCTCCCTCTCACACTGTCCGGTCATTCATCACCTCTCCCGAGTCCACCAAAACTCACGCCCCTCAGTCGCACGATGCAGGTCATACTCCTACTCTGATCCGATCCAGAGCACTACACAACACCCAGCACATATACTCGACCCGCCGCATCTCATACTCACGCCTAGAGAGAGCTCACCATTCCAGTGGTCATCTCCAACCTGGGCGCAATGACATCAGATGCCCCCGCCTCCAATGCTGCCCCGCCACCCAGGCCAGCATCCCCATCCGACAGCTACTACGCCATGAGTGATGACGAAGAGGGCGAGTACAACACCATCACACATACCGAGACTGGTCGCGGCGTCAAGCTGCTCTTTTCCAAAAGCAAGGTATATCGCCCCGTCCCGTGCCCGGCATGCCCGGAGCCCACTGACACCACCCATCACAGGTCTACGTCCATCCTACACCGTCTGCCAAAGACAATATCGCCGGCTACATTGCCTTGCTGCAGCAAAAAGGGCCTCGGCCGTCGACATCCTCCTCCTCCGCTTCCACCAAACCCAAGGACTCCCCCGCCTCGTCCGACCTGTTACTCGCCTGGATCCCCGAGTCGTCACTGGGCGCGTCCGAGAGCGTCTACGTCAAAGTCGATCTCAGCGATGCCGAGTCGCCGCCAAAACAGTCCTATCTCGTCCCGCCACCCCCCACCGTCACCGCACACCATGGCTCCATCGGAAACTACTCCTTCGCCGTACCCGTCAGCGCCATCTACTCGCTCCTCGTTCGACCTCCGAGCCTAGGCTGGTGGTATGGCTCCCTCATCATCAACTCCCGCGCTGGCGACAGCTTCCCGCCCCTTTTCTTTCACGACAACGAGTGTCAGAGCACGCTTCTCAAGCGGAAGCAGCGCACACGCGATACCTTTGATCCCTTTGGCGACAAGGGCGAGATGTTCTGGGGAGGCGACGAGGTCCTGCGCTGGCTGCGCCGCTACACCGAGATTGAGCGATCCGAAGCTGAGCCCAACATCTATCTCGTGGAGCCGTCCAAGGAGGATAGCGAGGCGTTTGGTGGCAAGCTCACGTCGAGTCGGTCTCAGGTCGGCGGCCGGGACTCAGGTTCTGCCGCAGGCGCTGGTGCTGGGCCTAGCAGAGACGCTCAGATGGACCCCTTTGTCAAATTCGTCAAGGAGACCGGCTGGAACATCATGGAGCGTTTCAGCAAGGTCACCACTATGACACGCCGCGCTGCCCAGGATGCCATCCAGAGCCCCAACGTGCCGCCGCAGGTCAGGAGGCTGCTAAGGAATCCCGAGGTTCAGACCATCCAGGACGAGTTCGACAGCGCCCGTATCTACCTGGCCCGCTGGGCCATGGGAATCGCCGAGCAGAGCGAACGTGACCGCCGCCAGAGGATATGGACTGCCCGCGACGTCATGGAGCTCGAGGACACGGATGTTGGCGAATTTGAGCTCCTCGACGGCAGTGGCGCCCTGTCGCTCGAGGAGCGGCGAAGAACCGTCACGATGAAGGAGTGGAAGACATTTTTCGACCCGCGCACCGGCCGCCTCGCCGTCACTGTCGACGAGGTCAAGGAGCGTGTCTTCCACGGCGGCTTGGACCCTGAGGACGGCGTCCGGAAGGAGGCCTGGCTATTCCTGCTCGGCGTCTACGAGTGGTACAGCACCGAAGATGAGCGCAAGGCCCAGGTGTCCTCGCTGCGGGACGAGTTTGTCAAGCTCAAGGGTGCCTGGTGGGAGAGGCTCGTCGACCTCGGCGGCGAGGGTGAAGACGGCGAATGGTGGCGCGAGCAAAAGGGCCGCATCGGTAAGTTGGACCTCACGGTTGAAAGAGGTGATGAGTGTTTGCTGACCTTCGCCGCAGAAAAGGATGTACACCGCACCGACCGCAATGTCCCCATATTCGCCGGCGAGGACATCCCGCACCCAGACCCTGATTCGCCTTTCGCCGAGACAGGCACGAATGTGCACATGGAGCAGATGAAGGACATGCTTCTCACGTACAACGAATACAACAAGGACCTGGGCTACGTGCAGGGCATGTCGGACCTGATGGCGCCCATCTACGCCGTCATGCAGGACGACGCAATCGCCTTTTGGGGCTTCCAGCGTTTCATGGAGCGCATGGAGCGCAACTTCTTGCGCGACCAGTCGGGAATGCGCGCCCAACTGCTGGCGCTCGACCAGCTGGTGCAGTTCATGGACCCCAAGCTGTACCGACACCTCGAGTCGGCTGACAGCACAAACTTCTTCTTCTTCTTCCGCATGCTGCTCGTCTGGTATAAGCGCGAGTTCGCCTGGGATGACGTCCTGCACCTGTGGGAGGTGTTGTGGACCGACTATCTGAGCAGCAGCTTCCACCTGTTTATTGCGCTGGCCATTCTCGAAAAGCATCGGGACGTGATCATGACGCATCTGCAGCACTTTGACGAGGTGCTCAAATATGGTATGTCTTCCTCTCCCCTTTTGACCCCTGAATTGTAGCATGTGAGATAAGAATGGGCTGACGTGGCGGGGTGTGCAGTCAATGAACTGTCCAACACAATGGATCTCGAGTCGACTCTCGTCCGAGCCGAGGCGCTCTTCCGCCGATTCCAAAGGCTGGTCGAGGCCATTGACAAGAAGGGCAACTTTCCGACTCCGCGACCGGTGTCGAGTCCGCCGCCCGTCAAGTTGCGCCCCGAAGGCGGCGATGCAACGTCCACGTCCAGGTCGGAGGAGGCCGGCGCACCGTCCAGCAGCTCTGGGACAGCTGCACGGCCTCCGCAACCGGCGGCCAAGGGCAAGGGTCCTGCGAAAAAAGAGAAAGAGGAGGAGGAGCTGCAGCCCAAGATGATCACACCGGAGCTCAGGGCCCTGCTCAGCCGCAAGATCGAGGTGATCCCGAAGAAGACGGCATCTCCGTAGGCAGGATGAGAAGGAGAAGGAGGGGTGATGGCCGCCGGGGGCCGCGCCCCCGTGCGGCGGAGGCGGCGGCATCGGCAGATGAACGGCCTGACGTAAATGGATTGGGTCTTTGAGTTCTTATCAGATCTACAAGTGCGGCGGTAGGCAGGTAGGGAGGGGTGTGGGCACGGCGTTCGACATGGTCTGGGCGGGATGGCGTTGCGGCTCAAAGGTTTGGGGGTGGGTGGAACGGGGGGCAAGGTCGGCACATAGCATGTCGTGAATTAACGAGTGGATCAATCGGCTCTGAGGTTCCTGGGGGGGCTTCCTGGGGGTCGGGTCAATACCTTGGCGGTGTGAGGGTGAGGATTTATGGCGCACTGCAGAGATGAGGCGGGATAATGCTCGGAGACCGAGACCGGGTATTCACGGGGCGGACCCAGGCAAGACACCTGGCAGTGTGCGCGGTGAAGCCGTAGCAGCTGAAGCTGGGTGGGTGGAGGTGGAGGATGCGCTCTTTTCTGGCCGTTCGTCTCAGTCCAGTGGCATCGAGCCGCGAGAGACGAGAATATTCCGGCTCGAAGGGGGCCTTGGGGGGGGGGCAGAAAGGCTGAGGAGTGTCAGTGAGGAGACAACAGCCAAGGCTTATCGTTGCGCGGTGGTTGGGCACGCGAGGGGGCGCGTAAGAGGTTCAGCTAAAATGTAGCTAACAAGATCTGGGCGGGAGGCGGTCGTTCGGTCGGGGCTACTGCAGGATGCATGTGCTCGGCTGCCCCATCTGCGCAGTTAGTATGGGGGAGGCCGGGATGATGCGTCGCAGTCTTCGGTGTTTCGAGGCGGGATTGATGTGAAGGGGAAGCGGGCGGGAGGTGATTGGTGGGCTTGTTGAAGCCGATGTCGGCACTCGGCCGAGCCGGATGCGCTGGAGCCAGGTCAGGGGCAAGGGAAGGGGGTGGTGAAGGTTGCAGACAGGGTCCCCTTTTTCGAGGTTGCCGCGTGCGTCGGCGACATCCCACATTGTTCGGAAGCCGGTCCGCGGGGGAGGGTGGAAGAGCCAGATGTCGGCTCGACACCCGCGTGTCGGAATACGCCCGAGCAGGCCATCGTGTAATTTTCAAGATGCACGGCTGTAGTGAGAACATCAAATCATCAGGCAACCTTAGCTGGGCAGTCGCATGACATGCTGCCCTATTCACACCTCTGCGTCGACCGAGTGCTGCCCGAGATGAGGGATGGATAAACATTCGGCATGATGGATGGAAGAGACGACGACCTCCGAAGGCGGAACTGCTAGTGTCTCCGAGAGTATGAGGACTTCCGCATGAGAGAGAGGTGAGATGGTCAAGGGTGTGGAGGGAGGGGCGTCGGATTGACTCGCGGCAGCCGTCTCGGTGGTATTTTTCTGGACAATAAGTCGCTCACCATGATTTTGGTCGTCGAAAGAGAAGAGGTTGATTGACGTCTGTCGAGAGAATGACAGCACGGGCAGCGTAATAAGGTAGTAAAGGCAGGGTCCTCATTCGAACGATGGGCACCCACGGCGCCTCACCTTAGCGTGTGCCAGGACCCACGCGGGGCCAGTTCCAGTTTACCCACGACGCCGGGACTGGGCAGCACACTGGCAGAAGACAAGACGCAGATTGGGCAAAGAAAGGCACGACACACAGCATACAGTACACACAGCAGCCCAGTCCGGGGCAGTCGTCCATGGGCAGGCGGCGAACGTGGCCCGACGGCGCCCGGGGGGAAAGGAGGGAGGAGCGGAGCATCCAAAAGGTAGGGGAAACCCTGCCGTGCCTGCCAGTGCGTCGCATTTGGCCGACACTGGATTGGCAGCGACGAGTTTTTTGTACGTCACAACGCCATGTGGTTTAGTCGAGGACATTTGTCGACGACTCTGGCGGGGGGTCTGTTATTGGACGGCTGGACGTCGGTTCGTTGTCTATCTATCGCCGCCTCGTCTCGCCTGCCCTCGCCTCGCCAAACATCGCGCCGGAGCATCGAGAATCGAATGAGCTGGCGGTCCACGTCTTTTACTTCCGAGCGGAAAACATGGCCCTCCGGCGTCCACTGGCAAGGGCGGATACGTAACCTCCGTTGATCGCTGGCGGGGAGTTTCATCCCTCTCACCGTGTACTTTCCGAGGTATACATGCACTCCCGAGGTGAGGTCGTGCCACTGTGGTCAGAACAGACAGGGCAATGAACGGCCAGACGGACAGTCGATCCTCATTCATCGGCACATCCAGATCCAAACATCCATACTAGTACCTATGCCTTGGGTTGGCTTGTGCTGGCCCGCCGTGTCGGAGGTCGTTGCGCGCCTGGCGAGTGCGAACGGGACCCGCGCCGGGAACGGAACGACAGGCCCCCCAAAACCACCTCCACTGGCATGGATGGCCATCGAGGGTGCGCCCATCATCCACCCCATGCATCCGTCCATCTCATCTCCACGGGCACTAGGCCGGCCGTCAGAACGGGATGGATGTGGCCATCGGTGAATCTTCCATCCATGTCTCCATGTCCATGTCGGATGCTTCCAGCCCAGGGACGGATGGGGGGTGGGTTGAAAGGGGAGGGGATGAGAGGCGGTCGCCGTGTGAACAAACCTCCGCGCCCATCACCCACCACCCTCCACCCGATCTCCCGCACCCCCCCTTAACTTATTCACTCGCTCCGGTCAACGTCGCTCCGACTCAGGACATCCATCGGATATATAAGACTTCCTCCTCCCTCCCACACCAGTTGCTCTCTTTTCTTCCTCACTTGGTCCTCACTCGCCTGTCTTGACATCATCTCCCCCCCCGACCTCCTTATCTACACTTCGACTAGTCCGCGCTTGTGGCTTCAACAAGACCAGGTCCGACGATAAAGCACTCCTTCGACCAACCACCACCCTCCACCCCCCGACCTCTTATCATCATGTCTCACCTCCCCACGGAGCCCGAGTTCGCCCAGGCGTACAACGGTATGGCGCTATCCCCCTCCCCCTTTACCCCTTGCGTCTCCTGCACGTCAGAGACAAAAGCAATGAGGGCCGGGCCGCACCCAGAACAAGACTAACACACCATCTTAGAGCTTGTCAGCACCCTCGAGGACAGCACCCTCTTCCAGCAGCACCCGGAGTACCGCACCGCTCTCGAGGTCGCCGCCATCCCTGAGCGCGTCATCCAGTTCCGCGTTGTCTGGGAGGACGACAAGGGCAACCTGCGCGTCAACCGCGGCTACCGCGTCCAGTTCAACTCGGCCCTCGGCCCCTACAAGGGCGGCCTGCGCTTCCACCCCAGCGTCAACCTGTCGGTCCTCAAGTTCCTCGGCTTTGAGCAGATCTTCAAGAATGCCCTCACCGGCCTGAACATTGGCGGTGGCAAGGGTGGTGCCGATATCAACCCCAAGGACATGAGCGACAACGAGCTCCGCCGCTTCTGCGTCGCCTTCATGCGCCAGCTCGCCAGGCACATTGGTGCCGACACGGACGTTCCCGCCGGTGACATTGGCGTCGGCGGCCGCGAGATCGGCTTCATGTTCGGTGCCTACCGCCAGGCCCAGAACAAGTTCGAGGGCATCCTCACCGGCAAGGGCCTCGCCTGGGGCGGCTCCCTGATCCGTCCCGAGGCCACCGGTTACGGTCTCGTCTACTACGTCGACCACATGCTCCGCTACGCCGGCAAGGGCTCCTTCGCCGGCAAGCGCGTCGCCATCTCGGGCTCCGGCAACGTCGCCCAGTACGCCGCCCTCAAGGTCATCGAGCTCGGCGGTACCGTCGTCTCCCTGTCCGACTCCCAGGGCTGCCTGGTCGCCGAGGGCGACGCCGCCTTCACCCCCGAGCAGATCCAGACCATTGCCGACCTCAAGATCGAGCGCAAGAGCCTGACCGAGTTCGACCACAAGGGCAGCTTCATGTACATCAAGGGCGCCCGCCCCTGGACCCACATTCCCAAGGTCGACGTCGCCCTTCCCTCGGCGACCCAGAACGAGGTGTCCAAGGAGGAGGCCGAGTTCCTCGTCAAGGCCGGTGTTGTTGCCGTCGCCGAGGGCTCCAACATGGGCTGCACCCAGGAGGCCATTGACGTCTTCGAGGCCGTCCGCAAGTCCAAGGGCCCCGAGGAGGCCATCTGGTACGCCCCCGGCAAGGCCGCCAACTGCGGTGGTGTCGCCGTCTCCGGCCTCGAGATGGCCCAGAACAGCCAGCGCCTCGCCTGGACCTCGGAGGAGGTTGACGAGAAGCTCAAGGCCATCATGAAGGACGTCTTCGAGAACGGTGTCGAGACCGCCAAGGCCTACGTCAAGACTGGCGAGGCCGAGCTTCCCAGCCTCGTCGCCGGCAGCAACATTGCCGGCTTCGTCAAGGTCGCCCGCGCCATGCAGGACCAGGGCGACTGGTGGAGCCAGTAAGCGGCTCGCCGCTGTTGCTTCTGGATGAATCGGTCAATGATTTGGACGGCAGGCGTTTGGGGCGTCGGGGAATACCTCTCATAGACACATGTGCATGACTTATTGTAGCGACGAATTATCATTTCTTCCAACATGGCGCTTTGCATGATGATCTGTGATGATCAGTGATGACAAGGAATGGACGACAAGACATGGCACGGCTTCTTCAGCATCGAGGGTGTCATGCTGAAGGATCTCCAAGCCCACGGACTTGGACATGAACGGCGTCAGGGGTATTACAGTCCCCGGCGTGTCACTGCCACGTGAGCGTCGCGAAGTTGGCCGCATCAGGCCAGGTCACCCGTCATCGGGTGCCAGGTCGTGTAACGCGGACGTCAAGTATAAACTCGTGGTGCAACCGCACCGTCGGGATGCGAGTCCCGTGTGGCAGGTTCCTATGGCCCAGCTTGGACCCGGCAGGCGGACGAGGTGACGGTTCGGGCCCTTTTTGTGTGACGACGCACATGTTAGTTCCGACGACTTGGAGGGGCTGACGGCGGCGCGGAACGTATTTTTGGGTCAGCCATGACGGAGGCTAGGATTCATTCCATGCTGATAGTCGGCAGCTGGGGGTGGACGAGGGACGCGTGGTGATACCACGGCATCGAGGAGCCCGGTAAGAATTTGGTGACGAATCCAAGGGACAGATAGGAAGTCCTACAGCGTTCGAGGCTGTTCTGTCCGACTAAGACCAGCGGCCCCTTGCATGAGAGGGTCTCCGATTAGGCCACAGCATCAGGACTCGGTTGCCTGGGATAGTCGGGGCGGGCGACGAAGAAGCACATCTCACTCTCACCGGTGGCGGCTGTGTGTCTGGATTCGCTGGCCCGAAGAAGCCAAGTCTGGTGCCAGGAGGCAGCTGAAAACAAGCATCCACCGAGGGACATGGAGGGTTGCTGCGACGTGGGGTTTGTCCACTCACGCACGCGACGGCACCTTCGTCGGTCCCTCTTTCCATTTGCCCATTTGTCCAGTTGATCACTTCGGGGGCCATCACGATTGCGGTCGCTCCTGGCAGTTTCCCAAGAGGGGATATGCGGCGTCGTTCCCCAACCAATCATGGGCCCTGACCTCAGCCGTTAAGCCAGGGCCTAGGGGTCCTTCCTTCCCGCCGTTGGCGATGTTGAGGCGGCAGGAGCCACCCACGAGGGTTGGCCGGGCGCTCTAATCCCCATTTGGAACGTGAACGACGGGGGTAACGGGGGGGCTTTAGTGCACTGCCAGTGCGCAGTGCGACGCTGCAGCGTGCTGCACCGCTGCTTCTTCTCCCCGCCCGCTTTTTGTTTCTATTCCGAGTCAGGTCTCTGCTCTGCAACAGCAGCACTTCAGTCGCAAACATTGTGGTCAGTGTCAGCACCTAGCAGCAGGACTACCAACTGCCTGTCTCAGTTCTCTTGGCCGTCTTGTCTATCGGCCTTCATCTCACCCTCGTCCAACCATGCGGCGATGTCAGCTCGTGGCCCGCTCGGCAGCCCTGCACCTCATCTCGGCCGCATGCTTTGGCGTGGTTCCCTCCCGCTCCCGCCGATGGTCTTCCAGAACAGGAGAAGCATCATTCGCCAATGACCGTGGAACGGGAGACGCTCGATGACGGGCGGCCTTACGAATCCCCCTGCGACACCGACCCGACCGCATATACTCGTAAACGGCCCCCATCAGGCTATCTGTCACTCTGCATGCCTACGACACCGAGTCGGTATCTCGAGGTTTCTCAAGGCTACCTACCTAGATCATGTCATGGCATGGCTATGCCTGGCGATGTCACCCACACATTCACTCACTGACCGACTCACAGAGTCGCATTGCACTTCCTTCACCCCGACGGCCGGGACTAGCAATTCGGTCTTCTGGCCAACCAGAGCCTCCGCCTCAATGTCTTCAGTCTTTTCTTCCTTCCTCATCGATCGACCGTCGGGTCATCCGTGCCGCCCTTCGGCACGCGCAGTGGCCGACGGGTGGCCCGCAACCCAGTCAACCCCCCATCCAGTCCTGTCCAGTCCCTTGCGCATCTGACATGCGCCATGCTGAAGCCCGTCCACGCTTCAAGGATCAGCCCTGGCCACAACCCCCGAGGGGAGCCTGGGGAGGCCATGAGAATCCGCTGGGATTGGTAGGGCTGAGGGCCGCGCAGCAGCACTAAAGTCTGACTCCGGGCCTTTGGAATTTCATCGGCCCTTGGATGATGCCATGTCGTCGTCCCGAGTTGGCCCCCAACTCCGGGAGAGCCAGGTTTAGCAACGGACCAAGTTCGAACGAACGCTGCGGCGAGCACAGACAATTCGACCGATGAGCCCAGTCCAGCCCAGCCAACATCTCCAACTGCAGAACCGACATTGCGACAGACCGATGCCTCCTGAGACCCTGGTTCAGGTGCGGTGCGGTCCGGTGCGGTGCGGCTTGCTGAGTTGCTTTTCTGCGGAAGCCTCGGGGTCTTGGCCTTCGAGGTGCTGCCTCTCCCTTTTCCTGTCTTACCGAAAGTCTCGAGCAGTCCGGCACATCACCACACCACCAACCGCCCAAGTCGTCTTGGTCGTCCACCTCTTCAGTTCGCGGCCCACCACCCATCCTCTTAGCGACCCTCTAGTTCTCTCCCACCGTACGCCATGCTGCATTCGATGCCCGCTTCAGCCAACCGGTGTCCTCTCGTCTGGTCTTTCTTGGGGGCCCTCTCCGCCCCCCCCCTGTCCATGTCGGGCTCAGCCGTCCCTTGGGTCCCCAGCCTCACCGGGGTCGGTATTGGTCTAGCTACGTCCTGACTGCTGCCCACCATGATGATGGTTCGGTTCGCCCGCTCCGACTCCTGCGGACCATCCTGCATCGTGCATCCCTCCCCCTGTCGACTGAAGCTGGAGATAGGTACGTTGGTGGTGCCTGCATGTGAATATGGCATCCGCCACCACGTTCTCGTCCAACCCCGCTGTCTCTCCCTTCAGGACCATCTCCGCCTACCCCTGTCGCTTGTTGCCCCGAACTTCTCTTCGCCGCGCGCTGGGCTGCACTTTGCTGCCCCTCCTCGCACAACATGTGGTGTACCTCCCCCCTTTGGCGGATCTCCCGTCGCGTGTGCTATATTGGTCTCCCCGTAGCCCCGGCCGAGTCTATATAGTAGATCTCACCCCGCCCTCTCTCCTCACCCTGTCACTCAAGTCACTATTTTGTCTTGCATCTTTGCCGCAAACATCACATCAACTCCTGGTACACATCACCTGATCCTCTTCGTGCTACCGACCTCCCCGCCTCGTGGCCGCTCTGATCCCTTCTCAACCCCAGCCGTGCTCGGCTACTCCAGAGCTCACATCACACAATGGCCCCCATGGCGATCGATCCCGCGTCTCCAACGGCCTCTGTCAACGGCATGTCTTACACCTCAGTCAAGAAGCCCGTCAACGGCACATCACCATGCCCCCCTGAGCACCACTGCAACGGCGAGGGCATCAACCACGGGACATCCACGCCCTCCAGGCCCAGCACATCCTCCTCACACCCCCGCTCATACCGGGAAGAGCCCATCTCGAATGGGATTAAGCATTCCAAGTCTCACCGCATCAAGAGCTTCGGCGTCCATGAAGAGGACGCCGGTGGACCTCGCTCACGCTCCCACGCCCACATTCGCACCTACGCCGAGGATGCGCGGACAAAACAGTTCCCCCGCATCTCCAAGCCAGTCGAGCTCATGAGGAGCAGCTACGACGTGGTCGTCATCGGCTCTGGTTACGGTGGCGCCGTGGCCGCCTCAAGGATGGCTCGCTGTGAGGATGAGTTTGGCAACAGACAGTCGGTCTGTGTGCTCGAGCGCGGCAACGAAAAGTGGCCCGGCGAGTATCCCAGCGGTGTGCTGGATGCCCTCGACGAAGTACATGTTTCCGGGGAGTTCTCTCCCAGCTGGTTCCCAAGTCAGATGGTCCAGCGTGGCGATCCCACCGGCATGTACCACCTCATCTTCGGAAAGGGGCTCAACACCGTAGTGTGCAACGGCAAGTTTTTCCAACTTGGACTTCATTCGAGAGACTCTACTAACGTAATCGGCCAGGCCTCGGTGGAACCAGCCTGATCAACGCCAATGTCTTCCTCGAGACTGACAAGGAAACTCTCTCCATGCCATTCTGGCCTGAGGAGATCCGAAACGACCCTTGCACCCTCGACAAGTGTACGTGCCCTTTCCTACAACACCATGATAGGGCCCCTTGCTGACCTGTGTGAAACTAGACTACGACTGGGCAAAGCAAGTTCTCCAACCGACCGAGTATCCCGACGACTGGCCAGAGCTCCCAAAAGTCGAGCTGCTTAAGAAGCAGGCGGCCGCCCTCGGCATGGAGGACAAGTGGCGAAAAGTCCCGCAAACAACCCGGTTCCGCAACGGTCCCAACAGCGCCGGTGTCGAGATGTCACCCTCGGCCCTCACTGGCCAAGACTGCACAGGCGTCAACGACGGCTCCAAGAACTCAACGCTGGTCACATACCTGGCTGACGCCTGGAACTGGGGCGCCGAGATGTTCTGCGAGAGCGAGGTGCGCTACATCAAGAAGGCGGAGAATAGGGAAGGCTACATCATCTACTTTGCCTGGCATGGAAGAAACAGGGGCCACTTCAAGTCTAACCTGCACGGCGACCTCATGTGGGTTCATGCGAAGAAGTGTGTCTTCCTCGGCGCTGGCGCCATCGGCACGACAGAGATCCTTCTTAGAAGCAAGGAGATGGGCCTGCCGCTGAGTGACCGGATCGGCCAGGGAATGAGCGGCAATGGCGACATGCTCGGGTTCGGGTGAGTTTCAGTTGCGGCTGTCCTTGAGCAAGACGAATACTAACACTTCCAAGATACAACACAGACCATGAAGCCAACGCCATTGGAAAGCCATTCCCCAATCCCTACAACCCCATCGGCCCAACCATCAACTCGATAATCGACTGCCGCGAGGGCCACGAGAACCCGCTTGACGGATTCGTCATTGAGGAGGGCGCCATTCCTCGGGCCCTGGCCCCCTTCCTTCAGACGTTGCTGGAGATGATGCCCGGCAATTTGTGCCCCACAAACGAGCCCCTATCGGAAAGGGTGCGGTCGTCACTGGCTCAATACAAGAGCCGGTTCCTCGGAGCGCACGCTCAAGGGGGTTCCATGGACAACACCCAGGTCTACCTGGTCATGTCTCATGATAGTGAGTGAACCTGCCTGACTAGGGCCCGTTGATACTCAGCATACTGACAGCTAGCGTAGGCAGCCAAGCGATGCTCACACTCAAGGACGACAAGCCAGTCCTCGAGTTCCTCGGCGTCGGAGGAAGCGACCAGGTCAAGAAGCTCCATGAGCTCCTGGCCAAGGCAACTGAAGCCGTGGGCGGCACATTTGTTCACAACCCCTTTTACGCTCTCATGGGTGGCCAGCAGGTCACCGTTCACCCGATTGGGTAAGTCAAGACAAACAAGCCCAATACTTCCAACGAGACATGACTGACCTCCCGCAGTGGCGCCTGCATGGCACGAGACGGCAGTACGCGGACCGGTGCCACTGCTCACAACGGTGAGCTCTTCACCGGCGATGACAAGAAGACTCATGGCGGCCTCATCGTTACGGACGCTGCGGTCATCCCGGCTGCACTGGGTGTCAACCCCTTGGCCACCATCACTGCCCTCGCCGAAAGGTCGGTGGATCTCTTCATCCAGAAGCACAAGTTCAAGATCCACGCCAAGCGAAACGGAATCATGGATCTGTTTGCGGAGCCAAAGTTTACCCCCGAGGCAATGGGCGCGCTGGTTCTCGACTCGGAAGGCAAGACGATCGCAAAGACGTCGGAGAAGATCTCTCTCGCCCGCGCAGCCAACGCGCCAGGTTTTGGATTCACAGAGGTCATGTCCGGCTTCATCCACCGCGACGACGGCCTGACTGGAGACAAGCGCCAGACCTACGAGCTGGCCTACAGGACGGCGCAGAGCCTGTGCGAGAGCGCTCGATTCTTCCTCAGCGTGCAGTCGTTCAACACCAGGTCGACAGTCAAGGAGCCCGACCACGCGGCCGTTCTGACGGGTTCATTCATCTGCCCGGCTATCTCAGGCTCTCCCTTCATGGTGCAACGCGGTGACTTCAACCTCTTCGTCCTGGACCAAAAGGCGCCCGGCACGCGGAACATGACGTACGACTTTGACATGCGAGGCGTCGACGGCAAGGTGCTCCATTTCCATGGATACAAGGTCGTCGACTCGTCGGTGGCTCTGGCACCGTTGCAGTTCTGGAGGGCGACGAGCACGCTGTACGTGACGATTCTGGAGCCCAACCGGGCGATCGAGCCGAATCAGTGCGAGGAGGCATGGAGGCACGGCAGGGTGGTTGCCAAGGGCATCATGCACATCCAGCCGACCGACTTCATGTCGCAGATCATGACCATGACGCCGACAGGAAGCAGCCTCCTGAGGAAGGCGTACAGCGCAGCCAGCTTCCTGACCTACTTCACGCGCAAGTCGCTGTCGCTCTTCCTGAGCCCGCTCACACCGCTGCAGTACCCGAGCGTGAGCTACAGCGGGTTCATCAACGACACGCCACCGGACGCTTCGTTTGTCATTGTGGCCCGCGACGGGGTCAAGTCGCGGATGCACATGTGGGAGTCTACCAACCCTGGTCTGGAGACGAAGAACATCATCATGATCCCCGGCGCGGCCGTTGACCACCAGATCTTTGCGCTGCCGACGATCCGCTACAACGCGGTCAACTACCTCACGCGGGCGGGCTATCGTGTCTTCATCCCGGTGCACCGCATTGGAATGCTCATGATTGCGCAGAACAACTGGACGACGTATGATGCGCGACAGGACCTGCGGGCGTGCATCGAGTATATCCGCGAGCACGAGGAGTATCGGTGCGCCAACTCACCGGGCAACAAGATCTACGCCATCTCGCACTGCATGGGCAGCGTGGCCTTCAGCACGGGTCTCCTGGATGGCATGATCCCCTCGGATTGGATCCTGGGTATCACAGCCAGCCAGGTCTTCATGAACCCGGTCTGGAGTCCTGGAAACATGGCCAAGGTGCGTGTGCCGCTGGCGCTCGACGGTGCCTACAAGCGGATCGTGGGCAACTGGTTCTCGTGCAGCACAGCACGCGACGACAGTCTTCTACAGCGTTGCCTCAACCAGGCGCTGCGTTTCTACCCTGAGGAGCGCAAGGAGATGTGCAGCAATGCCAGCTGCCACCGGTGCACGCTCGTCTTTGGGCGTTGCTGGAACCACGCCAACCTGAACGAGGCAACCCACCGACAGATTGACAGGTTCTTTGGCGGCGTCAACATGACCCAACTGCAACTGCTGATGAAGCAGGGCGCCGAGGGCCATGTCATGACCAACGGGCCGCTGTTCGAGCGTCTGACATCGGATCGCAACGTGCGGCGTCTACGGGGTATTCCCGTCATGATGTTCGTGGGCGGGGACAATGCCGTGCTGAGCACCGAGGCGACGGAGCGGACGTACGAAACGCTCTGCGAGACGTTTGGTTCGCACGGCGGCAACGACGATGGGATCATGTACCGCCGGAGGATCGTGCCGGGATACGGCCATCTGGACTGTTGGATGGGACGCAACGCATGGAAGGACGTCTTCCCCTTCGTGAGGGAGGAGGTCGACCGTGTTGTCCGCGGCGAGACGTACAAGTTTGAGGAGCCGGACGATCGGTTTGCGGAGCTGGAGGAGAGCGGTGAGCTACACTACTAGGTGTTAAAGGGGTGGTCCTGTTGATCGGGGCGATGGAAGCATCTATTTCTGGGTTGCAAGGCGTTGGGGTATGGACATGGCGTTGGAAATTGGAAAATTGGCTCCAAATAAAGGCAGGTTTAGGAATGTACAAACAGGTTGACTCGAAGTAAAGGCGATTTGCACTGCGATACATGTTGGGTGACTAGTCTTGAAGTAAAGAAACAGGCGTGGAGATGTTGTGATAGGAGAGAAGCACTGACATACGTTTTTGAAAAGGGGCAGTCCCTGGCCGAGACGTACAGGCACTCAAAGTCCCGAGCTTTTATGGAGCACGAGGACCTGGGTCAGTCAGCTCAGCACCCCAGGTACCTGATCGAGGAAGGTATCGCTACTGAAAGCGCTAAGCACGCAAGGTATAACTCCGATCAGCGCGACGCGTCTCGAGACGCGCCGTCCTCTCTCCTCCCATTCACAACCACCATCGCCTCGCCGTCTACCAACTACCTCATCAACCATCTACCACCCTCTGCACGCGCCATACCACCTCGAATGGCTTCCACTACCGAAGCGCCCGCCAAGCGCGGCCGCGGCCGTCCCCCCAAGTCCGATGCCGAAAAGGCAGCCACAGCAGCCGCCAAAGCCGCCAAAGTGGCCACCGTTGGCAAGTCCGGTCGCCCCCGTGGCCGACCTCCGGGTAGCAAGAACAGCACGACTCTGAGTGGTGGTGTTACCAAGACGAGAACGGCGGCTCCTAGGGGAGCGTCCATCAGGGCCGCCGCTGCAGCTGCTGCCGCTGCCGCCTCTGTCGAGGAACCTGCTCCCGCCAAGCGTGGTCGTGGCAGGCCGCGCAAGAATCCCGCCCCCGTCGAGGAAGAGGAGGAAGAGGAGGAGGCCGCGCCTGTTGCGAAGAAGACGGCTGCCGCGAAGAAGGCCGCCGCTCCGAAGAAGGCTGCTGCCACGCCCAAGAAGAAGGCTGGCGCCGCCGCTGCGACGCCCGTCGGCACAGGCGAGAAGAGAGGACGCGGCAGGCCCCGCAAGACGCTGACGCCTGCCTCGACGCGGCCCTCTGCGTCCAAGTCCAAGTCGGCCACGCCCAGGAGTTCCGCTACCCCAACTGCGGATAGGGGCGCGAGCCCCGTGCTCGCTGGTGAAGCGCCCGAGTCTGTTGCGGCAGACGATGAGGTCATGAGCGAGGACGGGGACGAGAACACGGCCAAGGATGAAGTTGACACCGAGATCAAGCCGGTCACATCTGTCGAGTCCAAGCCTGAGGAGCGCTACAGCAGTCCCATTTCGGAGGACGAGCCGGAGACGGATAATGGCGGTCTCTAAGCATGCTGGCTAGGTATGTTACCGATGGAGGGCGATGGAAGCTTTGGCTGATGATTATCAGCAGCAGCTTCTTCTACTACATCGGCGGTTCGATATTGGTCCTGCACGTGGAAACAAGCTGAGTTTGGCAACAGCGAAAGATAGGCATGGCTTGTACGAGGGTTATTCAATCCCCCTACGGAAGGGGTGGATATGGCATGGCGTTAAGGGGATATCTGATTTATGCCGCGACGAAATGTACACTGGGGTACTCTGTTTGGCAATGAGGTTCTGCTTGGTACGGCCGGGAGACACGGACACGGCTGGCCTGGCAAGAGGGAGGGCAAGATGCATGATGGCTTGCTTGCTTTCCTTGTAGTAAATGGGTACACTTTTCTTTACATGACTACCTCTTTACTTGATCCGCTCACTCTCTCTTCCACGACTCAAACTCTACGTTTAGGTGGTCGTTGAGCTTCTTGAATTGGTTCTTGAAGTTGGCGCCGCAGCGCCAGCAGACGAGGTCGCGCTTCATGTACCCAGCATGGCCTGGGTGCCAGCGTGGATCGTCCTTTGCCATGGGAAAATCTGCAACGTCGATGAGAAAGGGCGTGTTGAACGAGTTGTAGTGCTTTCGGTGGTGCAGGCAGGGCGAGTGCATGTCGCGCGACAGGACGTGGATGTGCAGGTGATTCATGCTGGGGTGGGCGTGGATGCCAATCTTGACATCAGCTTCCCAGTCCCGTCCAGGGGGCAGCTCTCCGGTGTCGTCTGGCTCAGCATCGCCGTTGAGGATGGCTTCCCGTTGGGCATCGGAGGCGCTGTCGCTACCGAAGCGACGACGAAGCTCGGAGGCGACGAGGGCCTTGAGTTTGATCACCTCTTTCTGGACGGAGGCTAGGAATTCAGGGTCCTCAAAAGCCTCAAAGGGGTGGAGGAGATTATGCTTCCGGGAGCGCGGGAGGAGCAGGGCGTGGACGCTGGCTTTTGGGTAGAGGTCGTTGATGGCGACAAAGTCGTCGTTGAAGTAGATGATGCGTGATGCTGGGAATGAGGCTGGGTCGTCGAGGTAGACACCGAGGCCATCGCGGATGCGGTCGGCGAAGCGAGATGCCGGTGGTGCTGGTGTTGGTGCTGGCTTCTTGGCTTTGGGCGCCATCAGCTCAGAGACTGCGAGGCGGTGTTAGTAGTCCTCTCCGTAATGTGGCCATGTGCTGCTTGGGACCGACCGCACAGGCATTACGAGCTGCGGAAGCTTTTGATAAGGTTGAGACGGGGGGCTGAAATTCGTCGGCTGTCATGGCCTCGTTGTCGTGAGTTTTGGGGGCCGTCATGGTGGGGATCTGCTGTGGAAGTTGTGGACTTGGATCAGCTTCGGAGAGGTCAAGGAGGAGTCGATGTGGTGAGTTGCGGAAAGTTAGTGAGGTGGACTAGAGATGATGTGAAGATGAAGCTCAATGATGCCTCCAGGTCACTAACAGAACCTCTAGGCAGGCGGCGCACTAACAGCACCCCCAAGCACCCTGAGGCCATTTTTGCACCCCCTCTGGATTCACCGACCCAACTTCACCCCCTCAAGGCTTAACTTCACACCACAAAGCTTTCATACACCCAGCCATGATATTATCACTACGAGGCGATAGATACGACCATACACACTATAAGTCTTGCAGCAACCGTGCCCCCGGCCTACCTCAGATACAGACTCTCGGCCTTCTCTACCATGCCCGACAAGCTCATGAAGCTCCTCCTCTTCTTCACCGGCGAAGATGCCCCCGATGACACCACTGAAGTTCCACCCCCGAGCGGCGGCGGCGTGTAGCTGAAAGAAGGAGCCGAGAGCGTGCTCGACTGTGGTCTACCAGCCTCTGCCTTTTCCAGGATGCGCACGATTGCCTTTTGGTTATCTGTCTTGAACCTGATTTCTCGCAGTGCAGCCAGCGGCGTCTTTCCCTCTTGCTCAATAGCATCAACACGCGCACCAAGCGCCAGCAACGCCTGCACGGCCTCCGTCTTCTCCCTTCGCGCTGCGACATGCAGAGGCGTCTCGCCCTTGTAGGACCGCGCCTCGATATCGGCCCCGGCCCCAGCCAGGACCTGGATCATCTCGGCGCTGCCGTGGACGGCTGCAAAGTGCAGAGCTGTCCTCTCCCGTGGCGTTCTTGCGTCGACTTGCACCCCGTGCTCGAGTAGAAACGTTGCCACGGCCGTCTTGCCCCGAGATGCGGTGCAGTGGAGAGCGTTGAGCCCGGAGTCAGTCTGTTGCTCGGGATCACCTCCGTACTGCAGAAAGAGCTTGACGCACTCAAGCTGTCCAGTCCATGCGGCGACATGCAAGGCAGTCCAGTTGCTGGAGGTGGCGTGTTTGAGATTGGCACCCCTTCGGAGCAGCAGCTCCACGACTGACGTGTGGCCAAACATGCAGGCGTCGAATATAGGCGTCGTCGACGCTCCTAAATCGTTAAACATCATGGACCAATGGTCGTTCTCTAATTTCTTGTACTCGTCCGCCACGCCGTGCAGCCTGTGCGGTATGTCATGTCAGCTTGATGTTCTGAACGCCAGCCACTCCAAGGCTCACTTACCAGCGAGGGACCTTGGCAATCATCTTAAAGGCTTCCTTGTTCGTGGGCTCGACGACCGCGTTCACGTCGTATCCCGCGTCCAGCATGTAGTTCACAATCTTGGCCTGTCCTTTTTTACAGGCCGTGCCGAAAACATCTTCGTAGTCGGGCGTTTCCAGCTTGGCACCCCGACTGTGCAAGAAGGCGAACATTTCCAAGTTTCCCTCGCCGGCAGCGAGGTTTAGCGCTGATGAGCCGTAGCTGTCCGTGTCGTCGATACGTGAATAGAGGGCTCCCACATCTTCCAGCGCCTGCGCGATGGGGGTGATGTTGGCGTATGCAGCTAGATGGAGGAGGTTGAAACCACGAGGCACCCAGTAGACGCTCCTACCGGACTTCCACGTGTAATATGTTGACCACCACTCCTTGCGGATGGTTGAGCCATGCTGGAAAAAGGGCGAGTTCAGGTCGACTTCAGGATGTGACGCCAGACGCAGGTGGTCTGGCCAAGACTCAATGGCGTACACGAGGAGGGGGAACTGCGCGAGCCGCTCCGCTCCATCGTCTGACACACGCCCAGCCTTGAGACAGCCACCTTCCAGGTACCTGATGCAAAGAGCTGCGATCTCGCCGTCGACCTTGGCCGTGTCGACGTGGAATCGGCTCAGGTGGGCGTCGCTCAGAATAGGACCGTTAGGAGCCGTCAAAAAGTCCTTGACTGACAAGTGGGATGGCTGCACTGTCGCATCGGTACTTTTGGTTCCCTCCTTCAGGGCCAACAAGGACCCGCAGACCTCGATCCCCTTTTCGATCATCTCGCGGGGATTGGTCGAGGCGAATCCTTCGAGAGTGAGCGCCTCCACGAGCTCGGCAACATACATGGGCCGTCGAGCTGTGACTGCCCATCGCAGTAGGGCCGCCGCCAGAGGTACAAATTCGGGAGTGATCCGGTGCAGCGTGTTGCAGTACATGTTGTCGAGGCCCGGCAGCAGCTGGTCGACGACGTCTTCGACCTGATCGACGGGGTGGCGCTTGATTTCGTCGACGGCAAGATCAACCCAGAGGAATGTGCCGTCGCCACGGCTACGAAGTCCGGTACCGATAAGAGTTGAGACGGACTCGTTGTAGCCCATTTCTTCGGCCAGCTGGGAGACTCTGGCGTCGATGTAGTGTTCGAGGGAGCCCTGGTACATCTCATGGACCTCCTCAACCGGCTGGGCCTTTTCCTCGGTCTTGACTTCACTTTGAACCACGTAGACAGGCGGCCCTTCTGTCTGAACTTGCTGAACCGTAGCAGGGACAGTAGCAGGGTGCTTCCCGTCGACCCTTGCCTCGCTAACTTCCTCGCTATCGTCATCCACGGGAGGGTCAAAGGTGTATTCGTCCGCCTCGGCCTGTTGGCTAGCCACGTTTTGGCCGTTGTCGTTTGGCGGCACATATGGACCAGGCTTGCTCACGGACAAACCCCCAGAAATATCGTGAGTGGCAGGCTGAGGCGAGATGCGGTTATCCTTCGGCTCCTTGCTGGCCTCTTGGACCTGTTGACTGGCCTTGTTCTTCTCCACAGCCAGCCTGACCAAGTCAGCGAACCTCTTGTCGGTACCAGCGCTGGTAGAGCTCCCAGCCCGCCGGAACCCCTCGACAGCGGCCTTTGTGACGCGGGTGCGGGCCGTGGCAGCGGAGACGTCGATGCGCGGGTAGTTGGAGAGGTTATCGGCGATGCAGGCGGGGGCTTCGCGACTGACAAGAATCAGCTTCAGTCTCGCCGGGGCCGGTCCAACGCCGCGTTGTTGCTGTTCGAAGAAGGTGGTGATCTTGCGTAGGAGGCGCACGAGGTCATCTTCCTGGCACTCATCGAGTCCATCGATCAAGCAACGGACGGTGCCAGCGGCTGGGTCGCGCAGCATGGTGGTGAAGATTCTCCAAAGGGCCTCGAGGGACGTCTTTGCGAATAGAGCTTCCTTCTGGATCTCAAAGTCAGGGAGTAGGTGATTCATCAGAGCCGGACGGTGCTGCAGGAGTGCGTGGATTAGACCACGGAGTATCGACACGGCCGTGTTTCGCCTCTCGTTGCGATTATCGACAAAGTAGAAGAGGAGGACGCCATCTTGGCCCCCACGCAGCGAGTCGCTCGTCTCAAACTTGTCGAGCAGGAACAAAGACATCATGGTCTTGCCCATGCCGGAGCCGCCATGAATCCAGAGGAGCTGCGGCGCCGAGGCCTCGTCGGCCCAGGTCCTGAGAGTGGCATGGTCGAGGATCCATTCGCAAGCCTTGTAGACGAGCTTGGGCTTGCCGGTCGCAACCTCGCTGCGGTCATCGACGGGATTTGTCTGGAAGAGAGCCTTTCTGCAGCTGAGCTCGGCACTGACCCCGTCACCGTCTGGGGAGCGCAGTCGGTCAGTTACTGGGGTAGCTATGGGAAGCGCTGATGAGGTTTCCTACGCACTGAAGTGCAAGTGACTGCCCTGGAAGCTGTTCCCGTTGAAGGACAGGCCGTGGTTGTTCAGGGTTCCCTGGATCCTGTTGGTAGCCGACGAGATATGTTTACTAGCCATGTTATCTGCGAAGCCACGCCAGCTTCTGCGCAAGGGGAGGTGAGTGGATAGGCGTAGCCAAGGAAGCGGCACGATGAGTTGTTCGTCTTGCTGGTGTGAAGGTGTCGAGAACAGCCTCGTCAACATGAAAGTGAGGGGCCAAGCATGCCTACCTTCGAATACCCAGCATCCCCCCCTGCATGTGGCCAATCAACCCTGCTGTAGCAGCATAACCTGGAACACCCCATGGCGCCAGTAGAAATGTCGTTATTCGCTGCAGAGTGCCGCGGGGTCACAGCACTGGGCTTGATAAGGCAGCATTTCGCGCGTTTTGGCCCCCAAATCCACTTCAGCCCTGGGAGTGTGGTTAACTATTGCCCCAGGACACGTTAGCCAAACGGTTAGATTCATTTCGGATCCGGCCCATGCCTGGGTCTGATCGGAATACGAATATCTTGCTGAGAGAGAGGATTTTGTCACGGCGAAGAGATCGAGTTGTGACGAACCGGCAATGCTATCAGGGCTCACGTCAGCGGCGGGTGCACCCGTTGGTAATTCTCGCGATAGCTTTAGTCAAGCTGGCATCGGGGCTGATGGTGTCGGATCGTTCTGTGAATCTGAGCTGAAGAACCCCTGCATTCTTGGCTCTATCTGGCTTAGATCTCGACTGTTAGCTGACATGGGACAGCTGGCTAGCCACTGTATCACCCTTCAGGTGACGAAGGAAAGGAAACGGCTCAAGGGTGAGCTCCCATGACCCCTGTCCAGTAACCCCGCCATCTTGGGAGGTTGTGCTTCTGGGGAACGGATCAGGGCTGCAGAACCTACATCCTCTTTTCCACGCGGCTCCTGTACCTGTACTAGGCAATATCAGATCTCAACATGCTCACCCGATTCTCGGGCAAGGACAGGTCCGGCGGCGGCGAGGACAGGAGCGAAGAGGCAGATGGAGGCGCCAGGTACTCAACAAAGGGGGCGTACGGCCTGAAAAAGTGCTACGACTCTCCAGACGCCGTTGCTGAGTAGGTAGGCCCCTCCCACAATTCTCGTCATCCTGGTGTCGAGGGTAGACCTGATGAATTGGACTGAACATCTCGCTCCAGCATCGTCTTCGTCCACGGACTCACAGGCAACCGCGAGACGACGTGGACCGACAAGGAGTCGGGCGTCTTCTGGCCGGCGCACCTGCTCAAGGAGGACGTCCCCCGAACCAGGATCGTCACTTTTGGCTACGACGCCGACGTTGTGCACTTTTGGTCCCAGGCGTCGCAGAATAGGGTGCGCAACCATGCCGTCAACCTCGTCAACGCCGTGTCCCAGCTGCGGGAGCGGAGCGACACCGAGGACCGGCCCATCATCTTCGTTGTGCACAGTCTCGGCGGCCTTATCTTCGAGGACGCCATGCTGGCGTCGCGCAACAGCGCAGAGGCCCACGTCCAGAGCATCTATGACAATACTGTTGGTGTCTGCTTCCTGGGAACGCCACACTGCGGTTCTGCTCTTGCGGGGTGGGCGACCATCTTTGGGCAGATTGCGACGGTGGTGAAGAAGACCAACACGAGCATTCTCAAGGTGCTTGAGCCCGAGTCTGAGGTTCTTGCGCTAATCCAGGGTGACTTCCACACCATGCTGAGGGGTCGCCCTGAGCAAGGCCGTCCGCCTCTTCAGATGACGTGCTTCTATGAGGAGCTCCCCGTCCGAGGCGCTGGCGAGGTGAGGCTCCTTTTCGAGAGAAGATGGTAGTCCTGATGGTGCTGACACTCGTTGCAGATCGTTCCGAAGCATTCAGCCATCCTCCCAGCCTACAACTCGATTGGCATCCACAAGAACCACATGGACATGACCAAGTTCTCCAGCGCCGAGGATCCCGGCTACCTCTCAGTGTCGACTGAGATTCTCCGGTGGGTTCGCGTCATTCAAAAGGCGGCCCAGCGACAGCAGGCTCCCGCGCAGGGCGGCTTTGGCTCGGCATCGCCGGCGGCACAGGCCGCGTCCATGTCTGGTCAAGGTCTCGGAGGCATGGGCACACAGCAGCTGCAGCCGGGCACAAATCTCCCAGCTCTTGGGTATGGGACCGAGTCGTCGGGCGTCTTCTACCAGCACGGGGGCAATGTGATCACTGGCAATGTCAACAACTATGGCGGCGGCAAGTCGGTCAGCGGGAACACCTTCCAGGGGCCCGTCATGTTTCAATGAGCGGGTCATGAGCGCTGTTACTCTCGATAGAAATCGCACATTGTTGCCGGATTCATGGTGTTTCCAGAGGTGTCGTCTCTGGCTCTGGTCCAAGACAGACTAGTGAAGAATGGCGGAGACAGATGAGTGATAGGAGCGTGGCTATCAGGATGGAGAGGCTCAAGTTGGCCATGTCGTCGATGAACCGTGATGTTTCTTCACTGTTTGCGGCGGTGGTTTGAGTGCAGGTTTGGATTGAGAATTGAAAAGTACAGGGTACTTCCGCTCACAATTAGCGGTGTTGGAGCCAGTGATTGGGGAACGAGTGGCCCCCAGCCCAGACCCACGTGTCGATTTTTTGGGCCAGTGAAGGCAAATCAAAGTACCGGGTACTTCCAGACTTTCCCCCGACTCATCAGCACCTTCCCGCTAAACCTGCGACTTCCATCCCGTGTATGAAAACTCACTTGATGCTTTCGCTCTCAACTACAACCACCAAAACCAACGTCGCTTCACCCATCCCATCTCTCCTCAGGGAAAACCCGGCCCGGCGCCCCGACAACACATAGACTTCTCTCTTGACCAGGCCCTTCCACCGCGAGATGCCGCCCAAGAAGAAAGCCGCCACCCCGGCACCGCCACCGCCAGCAGCCGCCGCAGCATCCAAGGATGCATCGTCAAAGGGCAAGAAAAAGGGCGGCCCGGCACCCTCCCTCATGGAGCAAGCGGCCGGACCCGTTGCACCGCCCAAGCCCACTGTCAAGCAGATCATCGGTGGCGCATCATGGACCGGCAAGCTGCCCGTCAACTTGCTCAGCGAGCACTGTCAAAAGATGCAATGGGAGAAGCCCGATTACGACATGCGCAAGACACCCGAGGGCTACTCTTCCATGGTCACCCTCAGTGCAAGGGATCCCAAGACCAAGGAGATGACTAGGCTGGACCCCTTCAAGATTCCCGCCGAATACAAGCACCTGCTCACCAAGCCCACCGCCCTCGAGGCCCGTCACTGCGCCGCTACCTATGGTCTCTTCCGCGTCTGCAGCATGCAGAATAAGCACACCGTCTTGCCGCCCGACTACAAGTCTCTCTGGAAAGAGTTCGAGGCCTTGAAGAAGAAGGACCTCGAGGTCCCCCGGGAGTCCAAGGCCGCCAAAGCAGCTGCCGCCTCCTCCAAAGATCAGAAGCCCCCGCCCCGTGACGACAAGACCTGGATGTACGACGCCGACCCCTTCAAAGCCCTGCGCGACCGCCAAGAGGCAAAGGCCGCTGCCGAGAAGAAGCGAGCCGAGATGGAGAGGGTCCGCGAGAAGGCAAGGGCCATGCCCGGTGCCTCTGGCCTCGCCCTTGCTGGCGGCTCCGGAGCTGGTGGCTACAACCCCATGAAGGGCTGGACAAACGTGCCCAAGATTGAGATGGGCAACAAGTCCCGCGCCCACGTCGAGTCTCTCATCCACCGCCACGTCATCTGGAACCCCAACAAGGTCTTCATGTCCCCGGATCACCGCGCCGCCGTCATCGCGGACCTTGTCAAACTCGGCTTCCGCCCAAGTCACGTCGAAGAGGCTGTTGATATCTGCAAAGACCGCGAGGAGACCCTCGAGTGGCTGCTCATCCACGTTCCCGAAGACGACATCCCGCGATGGGCCTTGCCCGAGAGCTACTCGGCCGGTATCACCGTTGGGAGTCTCGATCTCAAAAAGGAGGCCGCCATCAAGCGTCTATCCGAGCCCGGCTACGCCCTCGACCTTTGCGCTCGCACCTTTGAGGCCACCGACTGCGACGAGGGCAAGGCTGCCGAGGTGCTCCAAAACCGCCTTGTCGGCCTGGATCCCGCTACTCTCCCCAGTCCCGACGACATCCTGCCGCCCGGCATGACGTCCGAGGAAATCTGGGACGATGAGGTGGTTGCCATGGAGTGCTCCTTTGGGGACCTTTTCACTCGCGAGTCCCCCGACGTCATCCAGGTCAAGCTCGACGGCGTCATCAACGGGCCGAAAAAGGACGTCGAGACGTTTGTCCGCTTCCGCAAGAGCCCCTGCTACCCCGTCCAACCTGTCATCACCATTCACTCTACACTTCCCGCCCAGGTCAAGCTGTCCGTCATCAGGCAGGCCCTGGCCTACTTGGGCGAGGCGTACTGCGAGGATCCCATGAAGATCTTCGTGGCCGTCGACTGGATCCAGCAAAACATCAACGCCATCGTGGAGAAGCCGGGAAAGCTTGTGGAAATTTCGTCTGTCAGCTCGACTGCATCCGAGACGGCCGCCGCCGCTGCAGCACAGCCTAGGCGGGATCGTAACAAGGGCGGTCGCGCGCCGAGGCCCATCAATTGGACTCCGAATCCGCAGAGTAAAGACGACTGGCTCAGGCGACAGGATGCGCCCGAGTATCAGAAGATGCTGGCCAAGCGGGAGACGCTACCCGCGTGGCTGGTCAAGGATACGATCATTCAGACGGTCGCCGACAACCACGTTACCATCATCAGTGGTGAGACGGGCTCGGGCAAATCGACACAGTCGATGCAGTTCATCCTCGACGATCTTTACAGCCAGGGCTTGGGCCCCTGCGCCAACATGCTGGTCACGCAGCCGAGACGTATCTCGGCGCTTGGCCTGGCCGATCGCGTGGCCGAGGAGCGCTGCTCTCGTGTGGGCGATGAGATTGGTTATGCGATTCGCGGAGAGAACAGGCGAAGCGCGCAGACCAAGATCACATTTGTCACGACGGGTGTTCTGCTCCGTCGGCTGCAGACCTCTGGAGGCAGGATAGAAGATGTGATCGCTTCGCTGGCCGACGTGAGCCACATCGTCATCGATGAGGTCCACGAGCGCAGTCTGGACACGGATTTCCTGCTCACCATTGTGCGTGAGGTGCTGTCGACAAAGAAGGACCTCCTCAAGCTGGTGCTGATGAGCGCAACGCTGGATGCGGCATCCTTCCGACACTACTTTGCCTCGCAGGGCCTCCATGTGGGACTCGTCGAGATCTCTGGCCGCACTTATCCCGTCGAGGACTACTACCTGGACGACATTGTCAGCATGACTGGCTATAAAGCGGACATGGATGACGGGGAGGATGCCGTTGGGCAGACAATGGGCAAGACGATCCAGAAGCTGGGCCACCGTATCAACTATGGACTGCTCCAAGAGACGGTGACCTGCATTGACCTGGAGCTTGCGTACCAGGAGAAGGAGGGCGGCATTCTCATCTTCCTGCCGGGTGTGGCTGAGATCAACCAGACATGCCGAGCACTGTCAGGCATCTCGTCGCTTCACGTGCTGCCGCTGCATGCATCGCTAGAGACGCGGGAGCAGAAGCGAGTGTTTGCCCGTCCGCCGCACGGCAAGCGCAAGGTGGTGGTGGCCACAAACGTTGCCGAGACATCCATCACTATCGACGATATCGTGGCAGTGGTAGACTCTGGCAAGGTCAAGGAGACGCTGTATGACCCGCAGAACAACATGCGCAAGCTGGTCGAGACATGGGCGTCGCAGGCAGCGTGCAAGCAGCGGCGCGGTCGCGCGGGTCGTGTCCAGGAGGGCCAGTGCTACAAGCTGTACACGCGCAAGCTGGAGAGCCAGATGGCGGAGCGGCCGGACCCTGAGATTCGGCGAGTGCCGCTGGAGCAGATGTGCTTGTCGGTGCGAGCCATGGGCATGCGCGATGTTGCGGCTTTCCTGGGGCGGTCGCCGACGCCGCCCGAGAGCACAGCGGTGGACGGAGCCATCCGGTTGCTGCAACGCATGGGCGCCCTCGACGGCGACGAGCTCACGGCGCTGGGCCAGCAGCTGGCCATGATCCCAGCAGACCTCCGGTGCGCCAAGCTCATGGTGTACGGGGCCATCTTCGGCTGCCTCGACGACAGCGTGACCGTGTCGGCCATCCTCAGCACGAAGAGTCCGTTCATGTCGCCGGCAGACAAGCGCGACCTGGCCAAGGAGGCGCGCATGCGCTTCGACCAGGGCGATGGCGACCTTCTGACAGACCTCGCGGCCTACAAGGAGTGGGATGAGATGCGGCGACAGGGCACGGCGCCGAGAACTGTGCGCAACTTTTGCGAGGACAACTTCCTGTCGTTCTTGACGCTTTCAGACATTCAAACGACACGGCAGCAGTTCTACACAGCGCTGGGCGAGATTGGCATCATCACTCAGCAGGACGCGCGCGCCGGTCGTCAGGCGCCGGGCACCGCAAGCCGGGTCATGCTGCGAGCGCTCACGGCGTCGGCCTTTAGCCCGCAGATTGCGCGCATCCAGTTCCCGGACAAGAAGTTCATCAACTCAGTCTCGGGCGCCGTCGAGCTGGACCCTGAGGCCAAGATGATCAAGTACTTCACACAGGAGCAGGGCCGCGTCTTTGTGCACCCGAGCAGTACCGTTTTCGGCAGCCAGGGCTTCTCGGGCCACGCGGCCTTCATGTCCTACTTTAGCATGATATCGACGAGCAAAACCTTCATCCGCGACCTGACGCGTAAGTGGCCCCCCTATGCTTCCGAGTATTGACGCACTGCTGACACGACGGACAGCCTTCAACGTGTACACGCTGCTGCTCTTCTCGGGCGCCATCGAACTCGACACTCTGGGCCGCGGCCTCGTGGTCGGCGGCTGGCTCCGGCTGCGTGGATGGGCCAGGGTGGGTGTTCTGGTATCGAGGCTCAGGGGCATGGTGGACGACGTGATCCGGCTCAAGGTCGAGACGCCGTCGATGGATCTTGGCGACAACGAGATCCTGCGGGCCGTGGCGCGGCTCATCGAGTTTGACGGACTCGATGCATGAGGATAGGACGGGTGGTTGGATACAACAGTTGCATGCGCCGCAACGGTGACCAAATAAAACAATAAATGCCAACCAGCTGAATCGGCATCGTGAGGTGAGCGGGCAACCGAGCGCAACTTTAGGTTTCGGCCCAGACCGACGTGCAGGAAATGTCGACATGGCGCAATATACATGCACGAAAGCAGCAGGCGGGGAAGAGACGATCACCTTACTGTTTGGGCCTCGTCCGAACCCTTCTCTCCCTTCTCCCTCCTCCCTCGCCATGGTGCCCGTCTTCTTCCCCTGTTCCGTCACCACGACCATGCATTCCTCACACACCGTGTATCCCTGTGTACTGGGCGTACAACGTTGCCAGAAGCAAGCGTGACCCCTTGCGACCCTCGGAGCGTCTGGAGTCACATTTCTTTCCACGACCCTGCATCGCCATCCCAGGCTTGAGTACAAGCTAACGGGAGCTATAAGAGCGCAGCGAACCCAGACACAGTCCGCTTGGGGCTGCGCGCTGCGATTGACACCACCTCACAACGACTCCAACACATCTGAGGCAAGGGAGCACGATGAGGAGCCTTGCTGCCGCTGTCGCATTATGCGAGCTGTACCTCCTGGCCGAGGCATCACCTCGGGCATCATCACGGCACAGCGCCTTTTCATTTTTACCACCATCTCCATTTATCGACACCGACACCCTGCCAGATGAGACCCTATTTCCCGGCCCATGGGAACGCTTTATCAAGGCGCCAGCCAACAAGACTCACATCACACCCACGGGCATCTGGGCCGTCGAGGGAAACGTGACGACGTCGGCACATGGCGGGCCACTGCAGGTCGGCGAGCATGTTCCCGGCAGCAGCATCCTCATCGGGCCAGGCGGGCTCTTGACCCTCGAGTTTGCCGAGAACATTGCCGGCCGCGTCTGCTTCGACGTTGAGTCCGTAGGCGGCGATCCAGAGCTCGACATTTCCCACTCCGAATCGCCGCTCTTTGCAGACGGTGAACCAGACGCTACTACCGACCGCCTCGACCGCGATCTCCCTCTTAACCTCGAGTTTGGCAACCGGACGGGCACAGTCTGTGTCGGCACAGACTTTGTGCGCGGCGGCTTCAAGTATTTGACGTTACAAATGCCCGACTATCCCGTCTGGCGCCGAGATCAAGCAGATGCTCAACAGGTACTCGGCGGCGACAGGGACCCGTACAAAGACCACTGGGTATCTATCACCGACGTCTGGGTCATCTGTACGGCCTTTCCTTCACAGACCAACGGGCGAGCCTACTCGGGCTATTTCTACAGCTCAAACAATATGCTCAACCGAATCTGGTACGCAGGCGCATATACCCTACAGCTCTCAACCATTGATCCCCGCGAAGGGAGCGCACTCATCGACTATAACCGCCTCATCGACCACAATAAATCGCCCACAGGCTCGTGGTACTCCAACTTCACCATTGCCCACGGCAAGGCCGTGACCACTGATGGAGCAAAGCGTGATCGGATGGTATGGCCTGGAGACATGTTCATCGCCGTTCCCGCCATTGCCATGTCTACCTACGACATGGCTGCTGTCCGAAACGCTCTCGACGTGCTCTTTGAGCATCAGTATTCTGATGGCTCTTTGCCATATGCTGGTCCGCCGATGGGCTTCCGTGGCGAGTTTAGCGATACATATCACATGCACACCCTTCTTGGGGTGTACAACTACGTCCTCTTCTCCGGCGACTTGGCCTGGCTCCGCCGCCGGTGGCCTGCATATCTCGAAGCGCTCGGCATCAGCATAGCCAAAGTCGATCAGACCGGCCTCTTACATGTCACCTCAGCCGCCGACTGGCTCCGCCCCGGCATGGGCGGCCATAACCTCGAGGCATCAGCCATGCTCAGCGCCCTCCTCGAGAGGTCAGCCATGCTCGCCCGCTGGCTCGGTGAGGACGATGTCGACAATGGCGCCTGGATCAAGACACGCGAAGCCCTCCACGCCGGCATCCAGTCCCTCTACTGCCCCTCCACCGGCCTCTACTCGGACAACCTCGGCAGCCGCTCTTGCAGTGGTTCTGAACACGTCGACCCCCAAGACGGCAACTCATGGGTCCTCATCGCCGGCGCCGCCTCCCCCTCTCGCGCCGCCAATGTATCTGAAGCCCTTCGTGCCCGCTGGCTTCGTCACGGCGCACCCGCAACCGAGTTTCCCAACGTCATCTCGCCTTTTGCCTCTTCCTTTGAGCTACTTGCCCACGCAGCCGCCGAGGTGCCCAACTCGACACTGGAGCTCATTCTCCTTGAGTGGTCGCATCTCCTTGACGGTCATGGCTTCACCAACTCGACTCTTGCCGAGGGTTTCCGTATCGACGGCGACCCCCAATATCCCGCCTACGCTTCGTCGGCACGAAATAGCCATTGTCACGGTTGGAGCGCTGGTCCCACGAGTGCCGTCGTCTCCGACGCTGTGCTCGGCATCAAGCTCCTCGCCCCTGCCGGCGCGCGTTGGGTTGTCCGTCCCCGACTGACGCGATGGCTTGCTTGGGCGAGGGGCGGCTTCGCCACTGCCAAGGGCCTCTTCGAGGTGCGGGCGTCGAGAGTCATGGCCGTCGATGAGCGCGACGGTCGTGTCCTGCGTCCACGCGGTATCATGGTGGAGGTATCTGCACCGGCGGACACCGAGGGTGCTCTCGTGCTTGACCTGGATGGCGTGGAGCAGACGATTGACCTACGAGGGGGCAAGATCGTGGCCTACGTTGTTTGGGAGAGCCAACAGGATAGCGAGCGCACACCTGAAGAGACGAGGGCCGAGATTGACCTCGAAACGAGAAAGGCGGCTGCCAACGAGGAGGAATGGTATTTGCAGACGATGAGCGGGGGACCAGGCGTTAGCATCATATTTGACGACACCTTTGAAGCGCCCGAGATGGAGGAGCGGCCCATTGGCGTTGTTGACTGGGAGGCCATGGAGAGGAATTACGTCAGGCCTCTGGATGAAACGTCATGGGAGCTGGAGCCGAAGCTAGGACAAGAGGAATAGAGAGTCACGTTGTGCGCCAGAGTGCGAAATTGATGGCCCGCGTTGCTTGATCAATTCGAAGTGAGACGCGGATCGAGAGCCTGCAGAACCGCCCGTGGGCGCTGCAGCCCCGTCTCGTGGTCATGGTAATGTACAAAGCTTGCATGGCGTGCGTCAGAAGCGCGCCCACCTTCTTCTTTTCCATGTCCGGTTTTTAAACCCGTGCTGTACACACGCCCGTTTCCAGGGACAGGCGTCGGTATTACGCGCGCCTCGTGCGATGACGCTTGGGGCGCACATCTGGCTCGGTAGGTCGATCGTTGCTCTACTCGAGACCCTTCTTGCCCTTGATGGAGGCGCCGCTCTTGACGCGCTTGGCGATGGGGCGGTTGATGTGGTGGTCGGGGATCCAGCTCTCGTCGTAGCCCTTGCCGGAGGCGGCCGCATCGTCGGTGTCGACGGGGACAGGGACGGCAATGGTGGCCTGCTTGACCTTCTTGCTGCGCTTGGCCTGGGGGAAGAGGGCCTCGAGCCAGGTCTTGTAGACGAAGTAGAGGGTGCCGCCGAAGACACCGGTCAGGAACAGGTAAAGGAAGATGCTAAGGAAAGGGGGTCAGTCTCAATGGAAGCAGAAGTGGACGAGGGTGCGAGGAAACGTACATCTGGGGGTCCAGGATGCTGGTGGGCGCCTCAACGATGGAGGCGGAGGCGTCGTAAGCGGGAACCTGGAAGGTGTTGCCCTTGTCGTCGGAGAGAACGGCGACAAGCTGGATCTTGACATCCTGGGGCTGCATGTCGAGCGCGAAGGAGTAAGGAACCGACTTCTTCTCGCCAGGCTCGACGGTGAGGTCGTAGCGCACGGCGGTCAGGTTGCGGACGATGACAGCAGTGGCGGGCTCGCCAGGCTTGGTCAGGGTACCGGCGAGGAGAGCCAGCTGGATAGGGGCCTTCTCGTTGTTGGTGACCTCGATGACAGCCTTAGTAGGGCGGCCATTGACGAGCTTGACACCGAAGATGTCGGCCTCGGGGAAGATGGCCTCGACGTCGGCGGCGATCAGGGGAGACTTGGCGGAGGCATCAGCGGGCTGTAACGAGGCGCGCTTGTTAGTCTAGGTGGTCTCATGGTTGGGTCGGCGGGGAGAGGGGAAGTCGGAAGAGGCGCCAACCAACGGCGGCGACGTCAACAGCAAAGGAGGAGAACGTACAGGTGCATCAGCCTGGGCGAGCGCGCCCAAGAAGGGGAGGGCCAGGAGGCCGAGGACGGACTTGAGCTGAACCATTGTGACGACAGACAGGGGACGGAATCAATTGACGTGGGAGAGGGAAGGGAGGGGGAGGGGAAGGGGATGGAGGCGCAGAGGGAGTAAGGGAAAGGAAGGGGTCGAGAAAGAGGAGGAGAGAGTTTGGAGATGCTCCGTGTCGTGTGTGGCGTGGCGAGCGCATGGGCAACGGGGGAAGTGGAGAGCTGCTTCCCTCCCGCCCCCCTGGTCGAGGCCAATGGCACAGTGATTGGGCCGTCGCTCAAGTCAGCAATGTGGCCTCTCTGATGCAAGCCCAAGTACCCTTGCTGCCCCATTGCTGCGGGTTTTGCGGGGAGGGGAACACGCTTGACTAACAGCGGTCCCCGCAGCACGTGAGCTCAGCTCGCACGTCAATTTGGCTTGGGGAAGGTCATGGAAGCGGTGGTAGAGAGGCAGACAGACTACAGTAGAATAGACGCGGGGCGATTTATATTACTCGTACACAGACGGCAATGACATCCTTCGTACCCTTTGGCAGACATCCACATCTTGCCCTCCAGGCAGTCAGGTCTATCTCAGTATGCCGAATCGAATGCTGAACCACCTCGCGCGTCTCTGTTCCCCCTTTCCCCCCTCCATACACATACCACTATCCGCCTCCATCCAGGGCTTGCTTCCCTTCTCCCCGGATGCTTCTCTTATTACGCTCGCCTGCTGATCCCGGCTTCGCGGGCAGACGAGCATCCTTGTACCCTCTCTATGAGAAAGGACCATTGCCTCCAACGCCGGAACATGCTGGCCCAAAGTCCAAAGGAAAAAAAAAGAGGCTTCTCAAGCAAGAGAGCCAAGCGAACACATGGCGGTTGACCGTGTGTCGAGATGAAGGGTGGGGAGGGTGATTAATGAAATTCGTGATCTCGTCAAGTCGTTCGTGATGATGCGTTATTGAGTGGCGTGCTTGTCCAAACAAGCAGCTGGTCGCTGGGGAGATGCAAGTGGTAAAAGTCGACGTGGCCGCACGCAGACTTAGCCGCGCATCTCTAGAGGCACCATGGCGTTCTGGTGCGGGGCCGACATGCCCGTGTTGTCAAAGTCGATCATGTCGAGCGTGTGGTGGGCGCTCGACGCGGGAGAGCGGCCGGGAACGAGGAATCCCTTCTCGATCTCGCCCTGGACGTAGCTGGACGCCTTCTTGTACCGCTTGTCGCTGTACTTCTCAAAGACAGCCGCGTGGTGCTTCTGGGCGTTGTAGCAGCAGTCGAGAAGCATCATGACCAGGGGCCTGACCTGGCTCCAGGTGTAGCCCGAGTAGTGGACGTGCGCGAGGGACTGGACAATTGGTTAGCATGTTGTGACGGAGACAAGAGCAAGACAAAAACTCACCCAGTCGCCCTTCTTGAGCATGAGGCGGGAAAGGCAGTGGGCGCCGGCCGCCAGGAAGCTGGGCGGGCAGGCCACGAAGCGCTCGTCCATGATGGTCACCTCGAGGAAGTACTTGGCCAGGGTGCGGGTCTCGAGGTCGTACTCGTCAGCCTTGCTGATACGGCGCAGGAAGCTCATGGGACCGGGCCAGCCGAGCTCGAAGCCCAGCATGCTAAGCATGAACCTCTCAGCCTTGAGGATCTCCTCAACAGAGTACGAGCCGTCCACCATGAAGACGATCTCCTCCAGCGACGGGCAGTTGATCTCCTCGTACTTGGCCGCGATGAGAAGGGCGGTCGCGCCGACAAGCTGGAGCTTGCCAATCGACACAGCCTTGAAGGTCAGGAAGCGGTCGATGTAGTTGATGGTGAGGAACAGCGTCTCAGGAAGCAGGTTGAAACGCATGTGGACCTGGACAAGCCAGTCCATGAGGACTGATCGCATCGACCACTGGACCTCAGTCTGGTGATCCATGTAGTGGGCGTCCGGGGTCAGCTTGGCCTGTCGTCTGGTTAGTCACGTCGATGGCAAGAATGAAACAAAGAAGTCACTGACCTCCAGCTCGCGCATGTACTCAAAGATCTCCTCGCCGTACTCGGCCACCATGCAGACGTCCCAAATGTCGTCCTCGATATCCTCAGGGGTGCGGTTGGCATCGACATAGAGCCTGGCAACCTCGAGCTCGCGCTCTTCAGCCTCGTTGTAGGTGGGGGCCATGATGGCGGTAGGACCGCCACTGGTCAGCTCGCCGCGCGAACGGTAGGAGTGAGCAGTCGTGTAGCCCTGGTCATCGTAGACCTCCTCCTCCTCATCGAGCTCGTCCCAGTACTCATCCAGCGCAACGGTGGCCGGGCTGCGGGCCGGCTCACCATAGACAATCTGCTGATCGAAGCCAGGCAAAGCGGCGACGGCGCCAACCAGAGCCAGACCGTGCTCGGCGGCCGAGTCCGAGTCGACCGACTCGGGCTTCTCCAGGACTCCAGCGGGGCCGACCATATCGCGGATGTCGACGGGTCCAGTGAGCTGATCGTCCAGCAGGTGCTCCAGGGCGTCTTCGTACGAGGCCTCGGTCAGATCGTCGAGGTACTTGCAGGGCTCGATGGGGGCAAGCGTCTGACCCGAGAACTGCTTGCTCTGAGTGCGCCTGAGAGCCTGAGCCTGCGCCTCGGCAGACTTCTTAAGGGCTGGCTGGGACTTGTGGTGGCGAGGGCCGAGAGAGAGGGCCGAGATGGAAGCCGTAGCCAGGGAATCGGCGGCGGACTTGATCATGAGGTCCGAAGGGGCCACAACCCCAATGGGGAGACCGGGAGGCGCGTCCCTGCTGACGTACTGAGAGATTGGGTAGAGCATGTCGGCAAGGTCCTGCTGAGGCGGAAGGTCGAGGTAGCTGGCAGGGCCGGCAGAGTATCCTTGCAGATCCGGGAGAAGGTCGCTGTGAACGTTGAGCTTGGCGCCGGCGTTGCTGTTGGTGTAGAGGATAGGCTCGGGCTCGACGCGAGTCGAGGCAGGGACGGATCGCTGGGCAGGCTTGGAAAAGCCTTGAGGTGGCTGCGATGTGGCGGCCTTGGTGGCGGCGTCGCCCTTTCCCTTGCCGAGGGCATTGGCGCCGTTGGTCAGGTTCTTGACCACATTGCTGACATCGCCAAAGACGGTGCGCTTCGCGGCCGCCTGGAGACCACCGACGCGGGAGGCAGTCTGGAGGTTGCCGTTGGACTTGTTGCGCTGATGCAGGGCCTCATTCTTGGCGACGGGCATGTTCTCGTTGCCGACGGCGGCCATTGCGGCGCGAGCTCGTTGAGGCTACGCGACAGAAACAGAGTGGTTAGCCTCGAGGCACTCGGAACAGTGGGAGAGAAGGGTGGGGGATTGGGTTGATGCCGGAAGGGCGCGGTAGATGTAAGAGGGATAGGCCGGAATGCGACGGGAGGAGGCTGAAGAAGTAGTGGGCAGGTGGTAAGATGGTGATCAGTATCGGCCCATTTTGCTTTGAAGTGTCGCGTTGAAGCTTTGGAATAACAATCGCGAAGTCGTGGTTGTGGTGGTGTTGATCGGATAGGTAGGCAAGGCCCTGGTCGTTGTGGTCCGGGCGAAGAGAAATTGCCAATCTCGAGATGGGGGGGTACATGGGGTGACCACACAGTTCAATCGACTTACCTTGGCGTCCATGATGATTGTCGTGAGGTTGTAGAGATGTCGACTGTTGGTCTGTGGAAGCGTGCCACTTGGGGTATGTCTAGTCGGAGAAGAGAGGGTGTTGATGCGTGGTGAGGATGATTGCGTCCGATATCATAGAAAGAAACAGGAGTTGATGGCGGATTGGTTTGATGGCGCCGACGGGAATTGGTACAAGGCCGAGTTGTGTGGCGAATTGGTGAAGGTCCGAGTGTCTTTCTCCTGGCTTCTTGATCCTCAGGCGACAAGGCGCTCAGGAAGATGATGCAGGTCCTGTGGTGGTGATGATTCTTCGGGAGTCGAGGAGAAACAACCCAGTTGTCCACGGCACGGACTCGGGGGGATGGCACGACTTTCCTGGTTGGCGACAGGCAGTTGGCGGCAGTTCCTGAACAACCAAAGGGCGGGCAGAGGAACAGGAGAAGGGGGGAAAGAAGTTTCGGAGAGGAGATATTGTAGATGCTCCGGAGCCTGCTGCCTCGCCTAGGAATGTGTTGGTTGGCGCCGGTCTTCCTCCTTTTTTAGCTTCCGGTGGTTTTGTTTGTTTACCACACGCTGTTAGCAGGGAAGGAAGGGGGAGCTCTGGTAGTGCAGGGATGACCCGTCCGGCGTGGTGGGTCGACAGCTCAGGAACCCGCCCACGGACCCGGGGTGCGCAGGCTAAGGACGCGCGGGGATTGGTCACTCAAGGTCCGGCCCCTTGTCGCCCGGGGGACACCAGTGGGACCCTTCACTGAAGAGGAGCGCTCTCCAAGGGAAGGTGCACACTCATTCCAAAGCCTTGTCGCCTTGTCGCCTCAGGCTGGATTTTGGTGCTGCACCTGCTTCTGACAAGTCAAGCGACAGCCAAAGAATGAGGTTTGACGGCATGAGCGTGTGACGCGACGGTCTAGCGTGAATCTCCAGGCATTTCTCTGGGTGGCGAGTTCACAACGGCCATCATGGGATTGTTTACTGTCGACCGGGAAACTGTCAACTAGCACGGTTCTGCATGAAGATGCCAAGATGATGCGAGAGACGTGCTCTCATTTACCCGGCAAGCACTTCCTTGTGACAAGGCCCCAGCTTGTGTCAGTAGCACTGAACACAAGAAGCACCTGTGGTACTGGGGCAGCCACGAAGACCGATGGCTTGAAGAAGGGAGGGGCTGGTGAAAAAGCCGCCACTGCCGGGAACTAGACAAAGACCCTTCATCACCATCCCCGAGCTCCCGCTCAGGCCTGAGTCTCAGGTGAATTCACAAAAAGGAAACTCCAAGCATGCATATGTGAGGATCAGATGTCATTGGCAAAATGTCAAAAAGAACTCTCCGACGGGGAATTGAACCCCGGTCTCCAGCGTGACAAGCTGGCATACTAGCCACTATACGATCGGAGAAGCTGCTGACTGAGCCAAATGGCCAGACGATGTGGAGACCCGAAAAAGCTGCGTCCATGTAGGGAAAGTCAGTGCCCTGAAAATGGACTAGTGTGTGGCACCCTGACTGTGCTGACCACTTGGACCACGTGATGTGACGCAGCACAGTGTCAAACCCCGAGAGGCGCCGGCCAGCCCTCCGAGATCCACCAGATCCCGAGCCGGGGGCCCGAGCCATGCCAAAAAGGGAAGTCAGTTTTGGCATCGCGTCTTCCTCACAACATCGGGTTTTGACGCAATGATACGCAACGGCACTCAACGACCTTCTTCAATTGATTTTCCAGTGTGCAAGGGTGCCCAGGGGTCTATCTAACTGATCCAAAATATTTTGAGCGATCAACAAAGACAAGAGACCCGATTTCCAGCTTGATTTGAGACCATCTAGCCGACCGAGCATCATCGCGCTCTTCGAGCTGGACCTCTGACGCGTGATGGCCGCGAAAGCACGTGACTCAGCTTCACTTGCCGACCACTCGGCCGGGCGCACCGCTTCAGTGCCGACATGACTACATGCATGCCGCATTCGTGAAGATGTTGCCAAGGCGACATGTCAGAAACAATCAATATCCACGATGAGCTTGAATTGACTCTGTGTCTCCTTTTTCGCATGCATTGAGGTGCGCTGGATGGTGCTGGGGCGGGCGCATCATGCGTGCCCTTGCTGCGTGTGCGGTGCGCTGGCGAAAGGCCGAGCCGATGCGGCCGGCGGGTTGGCGACCGTCGACTTTTGGCCAGTCAGGCGCTGCCGACCGATATGCCCTGACACCCACGTCGCGGCCATTTTGTTATGACCCTCGTCGCGACGCTGCCATGGGCAATTAATTGCAAGGGAAACAGACACAGAGGATAGTGAGCTCATTCTCGGGCTGGATGGCTGCGAAACATGGCCGCTCGCAATCCCCTCTTTTGGTGCCACCCACACTCTCAACTGCACCCACACGAAGTCGAGCTTGCGCTAGGGCGCCTCACGAGCCGAGCCAGAGAAAAACACAATCCCCGACCGACATGTCGCGCACCACCCATTCAACACACAAACGACTCACGATGCATCTCGGGGTTGTCGCGCATCGTCGCAAAGCCTGTCTGTCCGGTTTAGACTCGACCATTCGCCCATTCCGTGCCGACAGGCGACCTTGATGTCTATCGGGCCCGGTCGCGCCAGTCCGGTTGTACTCCGTGCGAGCGCCCCGTCGCAACTGTGTGCCGTCAACGACTGCACGTTTGCTCGTTCCCTTTCGACCTCGCATCGCAAATGCGGTTCCAATGGGTTTGGTTTCCTGCATTGCGGTCTGCTTGTGTCCTGATGGAAACGATGGCAGTCGGGCGGCGAGGGAAGAACTCGTAATCGGGCGGCGCACTAGGTAAAGAGAACGTGCAAAGGGGGGACTCGGAGGGAGAGGAGGGGAGGGGACGTGGAGGGGGCGATGCGAATCGAATCCGGGGATTCACCGCCGATCCTGACGCTGCTGGAACCTCACAGACGAAGCTGCTTGGCATGATAACCCGCCTCGCACCCAGCACCGCACTACAATTTGCCCCTGGCTATCCGAAGGGTCTATCTCATTCTTGACGTGCCCTGGTCATGGCGATGGCTCACTCATCCAGCCCATGCGCCGCCGCCGCTGCTCCCGCCCATTTATCGTCTTCCAGTTTGACGTTGGCATCGCCGGGCGCCGGACCTGGCTGATCCTGCTGTGATGAAACCCACTATCTGCCAAACGTTGCGACCAACCAGATAGACAGCTGAGGCAGAAAAGGTAAACAAACCTTCGGCCCAAGTTTTGCGCCAGCTTCCTCGATGCGCCAATATGAGTGGTCGCGGTGAGTTTCGCTGCCACCCTGACCTGCCCTGTCCTGGACGGACATTCCTCGCACAGCCGCTGGCAAAGTAGCGCTTCTCCCCTCCAGGCAGGTTGGTTCGCATATTAATTATCAAGGTGTGCGGTGCGCTCTGAAGGCCAATGACCACGACTCAACAGCCCACAGCCCAACAAAGCCGTGCTCGGCCACTCATGTGCCGCCATTTCCCTCCCAACTCGCAACGGACCTGAAGCTTGTCTGTCTCCGGGGGATGCTTCCCGGCGCAGCTTTGCCTGTGATGCTGACGAACTGAACGAGCGCACTTCCCGTCGCCATGGCATGTCTCGTCCCTCGTCCCTTTGCCTTGCACCATGATCGGGATCGACCCCCAATCCGCGCGACAGACCCTTGCCATGCTGCTCCTTTGGCCGGCACAAGATGCGGTCTGCTCAAGTGCCATCGACACCGCCAGCCATGCGCAACGCATGGAACATGGCCAACCTCCCTCCCCATGTCCCATGCGCATTGGCAGCCGAAGCACCTCACGAGTGACGAGCCCGTCACCGTCTCCACAGTCCACACCACCACCACAGAACACACCACACACCATCACTCGCGCAGCCAGCCAGTGGTCGACGCCGCCACAAAGACGCCCGCCCGCTCGTCCTGCCAGCCCAGATGCCCCTCTACACCCGATTCCGCGCGCCTCCCTTATGCATCTTGGGTCGCCGCCATTGGCCAGGCCATCTTGGCTCGGGCAAGTCCACAGAAGCACCCTGGGACCGGACCCTGGGCCCCTTACCCTTGGGCTCGATCAAACTTGAATGCGCACCGCTACTCGGGCACGATGCGCCGAGGAACCTGGTGCTCGCGGCCGGCTATCGTCGAGGAAAGCTTTGCTTGACATGGAAGCAAGCACTTGACTTGACTGCTCTGCTCTGCCCAAGTGCGTGCCTGTGCTGTGTGGGTGCGTGTGTGCCTGGGGTAGTACCGTCGCACCGATCAGCGGGGCGTCAAACCCATGCCGTCCGAGGTCCGCGCAAGTCTCATCTGAGGGCCGTTCGTATCTTCCCACGACGAGCTCATGTGGAAGTGCCGGGAGGACACGCCTGATGACTCCTTGTCCAGGCAAGCACTCGTCTGCACGTAGTACCAAAACGCAGGACCTTGCAGGCAAAGCTGCCTAAAGTGTTGACTCGGGTGCCGCCTTCTCGAGAAGCTGCCACAGCGAGCACAATGGTGTTCTCGAGGGCGCCATGTGCGTGCGTTCGCGCGCGCAGACCAAGTCGCACATTGGCCCTGGCTGGCCCGGTGGCATTCCTCTTCCACCCCCCACGGGCCAGGCGACTATGACCCGGGGATTGGATGGTGGACATTGGGATATTAGATAGCCGGTCCCAGGCAGGCCGCCCAGCCAGGTCATATGCTTGCGACACCAGCTCCCATATCCAACCAGGCCCTCACACCGGCAATATCTCTTCAAGTTTTGGCGAGCAAACTCGAGGCCTGGAGGCCACAAGGGGCGCCAGGCCAGGCCAGGCCAGGCTGGGGATTTGCTGCGGGCGGGCGGGCGGCGGGTTCGCAGCGAGCTAGTCGCACGACAAGTGACGGGTGTTCCGTCATCTCGTGACCGGCATGGATGGGTATGGCGCGGAACGGACGTGCTTCCCCGATGAGACAAGACATGGCGGAACAGCTGCGACAGCTCACGTACTGTATGGAGGTGCTTGAAGGTTGGCAGAGCTCTCAGCTCAGCACAGCGCCCAACTTGAAAGGCCCTTTGGCAGATTGCTGGCATTGCGACAGACGGACTCGAAGCCAATATCTATTAGCATGCCATGGACAGGGCGCCCCCGTAGGCGTTTGACCGGGAGCAGTGCCAGTGCCAGTGCCACATGTACTTATTCGTACGCAGCCCAGCCCCAGCCAGGTCTGTCGGTCCTGAGTCGCATGCTCCATTTGCTGGCCTGCAAAAACCGGGCTGGCTGCAGGGCCGTCCAGGGGGTGCCCAGGATCGCCCTGGCGGCAGTGGCAGCGCAAGCACAGGACCACGCAGCCCGGGGCGCGATCGATGGCAGCCCGCTTGCGTTTCAGCTGTCTGGCCTGCAGAGCCAATTCCTCGCGGGGTCTTTGCGAAAGCCGTGGACGATGTGTATGTCTATCCGACAGAGATGGACGGAATCGATGGAACGGCCCCGAGTCCAGCCGCTTCTTGGGGCCACTTCGGGGGAGCGAGTCGGCACTGGCCCGAGGTTCGGGTGGGTAGCACCCTTGGTCGGTTTTGCTTTGCGTTTCTTTGCTTGAGGCGGGACATTGGAAGGACGGGATCGATGATGGTGGGGACCGGGACCCAGGCATCTCATGTTCCATGGCATTGACCAGAGGGCATGACAGAGCAGGCGGGCCTCTTCCATGGAGTCCCCCTTTCTCGACTTCAGGTCGACTTGAAGTTGATTCCGTGGAGAGGGCTTTTTGCGACTTCCAATTCAAGTTTGCGCCATGCCATGCCCGGCGGAGATGGAAGCTTCCTCCAAGCTGGAGCCCGGATCTGGCGGACAGGCAGGCGCAGGGCGCTACGCAGGTGCCTTGGACTGGAGCTGCAGCTGGATGTGTCCGATGTACCTGCCGCCCACTTCGAGAGGCGCACTGTGCCGCACACAGGGTCTTTCGGGCCACTTTATAGGCGGCCGACCTCCAAAGTTAGCGCTTCAACCCCTAAACCAGCTGCTACAGCGCCCCAAAGCCCCTGAGGGCTGGCAGTCTCTAGCACCTCCAGCGCTGGACCTGGACCCGTCATGTCAGGCGCCGCAACTCGAAGGAGACAAAATCGAACCTCCCCGGCCGGACTCCTCTTTTTCCCTCTCGACACACATCCTCGAGCACTGCGACCGAGAGTCGATTCAGCAACCTCATTGCGTCCGTTCTGGTAAGTCTTATCCCTTCTTGACCCTTATGCGATCACCCCGACTGGTCTTTGCCATCCCAGGGCTCGCCTCTCCTGTGCTTTGGACCGTCCTCTTCATCTACCCGTCCTATCCATCCACCCGTCCTGTCCATCCACCCGTCCTATCCATATGCCAGTCCTCTCCATCGACCTACTCATCCTCTCCATCTACCCGTCCTGTCCATCTACCCATCCTATCCATCTACTCGTCCTATCCATCGTTGTCCTATCCAACGCCTTGCTGATTGTCTCTCCATCAGAGTCCAGGACGGTCTCCTCCCCTTTACCGACTGTATTCACCGTTGGGTGCCCGCCGACCTCTTCCGCCACCAACGACACAATACCCGGGCTCCCGACCCCCGACCGAATATTATCACAAATCCTGGCTGCGGGTGCTCCTCCGCAGCGACGTAACATATCGGGCGTGCTTTTGTCGAGGAATTTCCATTTTGGCCCAGTCTTCCTGTCGTCGCTTCGTCTCCGCCTGCCGCAGCGAGTCGTCGCCAGCCAGCCGCTCCGGCCAGACCGACCACACTTGTTCGGTCAAGATCAACGTCAACAAAAACCCAGGCGCCTTCATCGGTGCTCGCCCAATACCATCACCCACCATATCCTTTCACATTTACAATGGCCTTCACGTCGTCCGCCAACGCCAACGGCGCTGACCACGCCTCGGCGGGTCGCAGCGTCTCTCCTCGTCAGGCCGTATCGCCGAAGAATGTAGCATTCCAACTGCTCTTTCCTGAACCACAATATCGCGCGCGCCTGCCCATGCGGGTGCAGATATACCCCCACGATACCACAGACTCCATCGTGACAACGGTCAAAAATTTCTACGGTCTCTACTCGAGTCCTACAAGTTCCAAGGGAGTCAGCTTCGAGGACCAGCACAGCAATACCTTGATCGCTCGGTACGAAAACTTCTCTAACAACATGGTTGTCTATGTCCGTGTCACGGAGCAGTCATTCCCTGCCTCTTGTGCCCCGGAGGACGCTCCGTACGGTGCCGCCGCCGCTGCCGCCGTTCCTCCCAGCACCTCCGAGCCGCACTATTCTCAAGATAACTACCCTCTCCAAGCCCCCCCGCGCTTCGCCGCCGAGATGACAAGGCCCACGTCCCTCAGTTCTCGGTGGAGGAGTCCCTCCCCCGTTGTTGCCCGCGGCCGCCGCAGTACATCGGTCAACACCAACCCCAACGCCTCCAAAAAGGGACGTTCCCGCTCCTCCAGGCACCGTGACAACAATAGCCAGGCCGAGCTGCTGTATAGCGATAGCATCAACGGCTACAGCAGCGGTGACAACGCCTCCAGCTCCACGTCGGGCAGGAAGGAACAGATCGGCAACACAGAGATCAGCCTCGAGAATATCGTCGAGGGTGGCCGACGCAAGCGCGCCAAGTTTGAGAGCTCGGTAAGATGCGCAACACGTATCCCATACCCCGTGACTCGTTTTTGCTAAACAGTTCCGTCCGCCAGGAACTCCCGCTCTTTGCTCCGCCGCAGATGCCCGCTGCCACGTCCAACCCTTCCGTCTCGCCCGCTCGCCGTACGGAGCACCGACCTGCCCTTCCCTTTGCCCACCCTGGCCAGAACCCTTTCACAAATCCCCATCCCCTCCAGTCCCCGCAGAGCCACAGCGAAAGGTACGGTCAGAACCCGTACTACGCGACGCCTGCGCCGGACAACCGTCGCAGCCGCGACAGTATCGGGTACGCCAGCCAGTCTGGAGGAAACAACATGAGCGGCATCCTCCCCACACCCGATCCCACCGTCGGTAGCTGCATGTCCGAGGAAGACAAGGATGTCGCCATTCAGCTGATGCGCCTCGGTGACATGTCCAACATCTCTCACGGCAGAACGTCAGCCTCGACGCTCGACGATACCTTCAGCGGCCGCGCCGACGCTGCCTCCTCCACTGGCGCCACTAGCGACGGCGACAGCGAGAGCGAGGATGACCAAAAGTTGGACGCATCGGGCACTACGCGCAAGATCTTCCATCCAACCCAGAGCCATTTCGTCCCTCGCGAGAGTGCCGAGGCCAGCGGTGAAGATGTCGACTCAGAGGACCAACTGGCTTCCAAGCCAAAGCCCAAGACAACTTTGACCGAGTTCCCCAAGCCCAACAAGGCTGTCAAGTCCCAGAAGGCGCCACGGCCACCCACCATCAAGACCAAGAAGACACCTGTGCCTGTGCCTGTCCCGACCGGCAGCGGACCCATGTCGCCTTCATCGCTTCCCCCCTCCCGCAAGCAGTCGGTTGCGTCTCAGTCCGTCGCGTCTGTTGCTTCCCTGCCTCCCTGGGGCGACCCGGAGCAGGTTGACCTGTCAGCCAAGCCTCGCTGCCAGCGCTGTCGCAAGAGCAAAAAGGGCTGCGATCGGCAGCGGCCCTGCGGCCGCTGCCGCGACGCCGGCATGAGCGCCGACCAGTGTATCAGCGAAGACGAGGGCAACGGACGCAAGGGACGGTACGGTCGCCATATGGGCGTCCCCATCAGCAAGGAAGACGTTGCAACCCCAGTACAGCCGCCCCTGCTGCCCGCCGCGCCCATCTCGATGGCTGCTCCTCCGATCGACAAGAACAACAAGAAGCGCAAGCGGTGATCTGGCTGGATTTTCTATCTCATCAATTCCTAGCGGCCTCGGGTTGGGTTGCTCACACTCCTTGAAACGGCGTTCCGGGGACTTGGCGCCAGACTCATCTGGCGATTTTCATTTCCTTGCGCAACCTTCCGGCGGATGGATCTATTCTTTCGGCCCTCAGAAGCAAGAACAATTTTTGTCTTGGCATCCAACGGTGGCGTCCGGAAATCGTGGGCAACACTCGATATGCACGTCTGGTCCAGCCATTCGAGATGTTGTCTCGTCGCCTGGGCCACGAGGCAAGTGCGTTGCTGAGAATGATTTGCGGCGAAAAAGCTTTCGGTTTCGCTGATGCTATGGCATGGCGACGAATTCAAAATCCTCAGAGAGAGGAACTCAAAACAAGACTACACATCAACAACGACGAGGAGAGCAGTCTGGCGGGGGCGTTGCGTATTGCGCGTCCATCGCAGGGGCAAAATTGTCATGATATCGTGGACGGGTCTGGTTTGTCGGTCGCATCTGCATACTCACTCCATCTCTGTTTCTGCGATTGCAGGTCGGATCTGGATGATGCTGCGACTTGTCTGTGTGTCTTTATTTCCGTGGTTTTCAACAGCGTTGGGTTTATGCTTCTGGGTTCGGCGACCTTTTGGCGGGCTGCGGCAGGACCTTATAGGAGCGGGTGGGATCAGGGACGGTGGTGAGCTGCGCGCACGCATGTCGTTTTCACTCCAAATAAACATCCATGATTTACAACGCCCAGGCGATCGGCGTAGTAGCCCTGACTTGTTCATGCGACGAGCGAGGCTGCCAATTGTCGGCCTTGATGGCCTTGCGCCGAGTCGTCGTCGCAAACCATCAAACGATGGTGGTTGTTTTGCCACGCACGTTGGGCGCTTGGCCCCGGGAGCGGGGTGACACTAGTCCTATTATGGGCCTAGCGCGCGGCTCTCGCCGTTCGATGGCGGGCTGGCCCTACAGTGTGCTTGGCCGTGCGAGGTCTGGGGCACGGGCTGTTACGTCATTCGCCGGAACCCCGCGACAGACGAGTCTCAAGCCTGGGCCCGGGACTCTCGGCTTTGCGCTCGCAACAGGCCGATGGGGGAACAAGGAGATGTGCAGATGAAAAGTTGCCGGCGCGCGTGTTCTGCGACGATTCAGGTCGTAGTCGCTAATCGCTAGTCGCGCGGTCATGGGTCGCATTTGATTCGTTGCCGCGGATTTGGGCGGCTCGAGGCGGTGTGTCGGTCGGAGCGGAACGGACTCCTGCCTTATCCGGAGATGTGAGGGACCGATAAGACTTCGGCGGGGCAGTTGGATGCCGGCCCGACCGCCGGGGTCCACTTTTCCCGGGGCGTTGGTGACGTGGTGGGGCCCGACAACTTGTGAGGGGTAAAATCCGCTGACTGATCGCGACAGCCGGCTTTTGAGAGACGAGACAGAAGTCCTAGGCAGACGGGCAGGAGGAAGCAGCGCTGTGGATGGGTGAGGTTGCAGGGAATATAGAGTATATTGGTTGTTGAGGTATTTATTTACGCAGTTCGTCCAGGAGTCATGTTGCTTTGCGGCGTGAACAATTCAGTGTGTAATTTACTGGAGCAGCTGTGCATTCAAGATGTTGAAACAGCGACTTCGGAGCTGCGCCTCGGTGAGAAGATGCGTTGCCGGCTGAGCTGCCGCAACCCTATGAACTGTAACGCAGGACCCAGATTACTTTTGTTCATCCACTGTGAGTTTCAACACCGGACTCGGCGTTTTGTGCTCGTTATGTCGACATATCAACTTGACGTGGCGGAAGCCAACAGCGGGATGCAACCCGAAAAGCGGACAACAACGCCCACACGTATATTGCCCCCAATCCAGACAGAGGACAGAGACACCGAGACTGGGCTGGAGTATGATGACAACTTCTCCTATCCAGAGGGAGGCCTGCGGGCGTGGACACAGGTATGTTTCTCGTACTACCGCCTCGATACCCGATACCAACGAATCGAAGGTCCTCGCCAGCAACCTTTTGAACCAGATCGCATGGGGATACCCATCAACCTTCGGCGTTTACCAGCTCTACTACACAGAGACAATGGGCCTCCCATCCGCCCAAATCTCATGGATTGGATCCATCCAGGTCTTCCTGGCATTCAGCATATGTATCATATCCGGCCGCCTCTCCGACGCCGGATATTGCCGACACGTCACGTTCGTGGGCTCAGTGCTGGCGGTGATGGGAACATTCCTGACAAGCCTGTGCACCGAGTACTGGCAAATTCTTCTTGCACAAGGTTTCTGCACTGGCCTGGGTCTAGGCATCATGTTTATGCCAGGCATCGCAATTGTCAGCTCCTATTTTAAGCAGCGCCGTGCACTGGCTCTGAGCATCGCGGCCACCGGCACGGGCATAGGGTCATGTATCTTCCCTGCTACAGTCAACTATCTCATCCCGCAGATCGGGTTTCCCTGGGCGATTCGATGCCAGGGATTCTTGGCGTTGGCTGTGGCAGCCGTGGCCAACATCCTCCTTCATCCACGCCTAGCCCCTAGGAAACACGGTCCGCTTGTCGAGTGGGGTGCTTTGAGAGAACTGCCGTTCATCACGTTTGCGGCGGGTGTGTTTTTCGTGTTCTGGGCGCTTTACTTCAGCATCTTCTACGTACGTGTCGACCTGTAGACGTGGTCTTGGCCCCCTTGCTGACCATGCCCTGCGGGTTTTTAGGTTAATGTTTTTGCACGCCGAATAATCGGCTTCTCGTCGACAGATGCGGTATCGCTCCTCCTTATCCTCAATGCCATGGGCGTCCCGTCCCGTCTTGTATCGGGTGTCGTTGCAGATCGCTGGCTGGGGCCTATCAATACGCTGATCCTGACGACTGTCTTTGCCAGCGTCATGGTATTTGCCTGGATCGGAGTGGACAGCCGGCCGGGGATGTATGCGCTGACAACAGTCTTCGGGTGGGCAAACGGCATGGTGCAGGGGGTCTTTGTCGGCGCACTCGCAAGCCTGACGGAAGACCCCCAGAGAATGGGCACGAGGTTCGGCATGGTAGCCACAATTGTTGGCTTTGCCACGCTGGCCGGGCCCCCAACTGCTGGGGCCATTATCGACCAGTCTGGGGGTTCTTTCCTTTGGGCGCAGGTCTGGGGAGGCACTGTCACAGTCATTGGAGCCATTACGCTCATCGGAGCGAGGGTTGCGGCCACGGGCGTGGTTTGGAAGGCTAAGCTTTGAAGGGGTGGTTTCGTCACATTACGATGCGATCCAGTGCCTCAGGATGCTCTAGAGGTCCAGCAACACAGTCTCAATGAGACGGGCGACCTGGTGGCCATCTTCCCAAACGAAATCGTGGTCGCCGTTGAGGGTCTTGATAATCGTGGGCGAGACGCCGTCCTGTTGGAGCTTGCGTGTCATGCCGTCGATCTCGGGCTCGTCGACAAGAGTATCGTCAGGGGACCAGGCAAGTACGGCCCTTCTCTCGCCGAGTGCGGTGTTGAAGCTGCCGGGGAAGAGCGCAGGCATCGAATTGTTCCAGGCTTTGCGGTCGTCGCCGAAAGCGGCCGAGATGAAGGAGGCGTAGTTGCCGTCGTGGCGCTCGTCGAGGCCGACGAGCTCGTAGATTCCAGAGATGCCGATAAAGGCACGTGGGAGGATAATGTTGGGCGGCGCATGGCTTCCGAGGGCGGAGGAGCCCATCAGGAGCTGGTAAGCCATGGTGGCGCCAGCCGAGTGGCCGAGGAGGATGTGGCGGTTGGCGAAGCCATATTTGGTTTGTAGGAACGAAAGGGCGGCGTAGACGTCAAGGATATGATCGGGATGACGGGCGTCGCGGTAGGTAGAGGGCGGGGTGGAGGCGGGGTCCTGGGGAAACTCGGGGTGCGGCGAGAGGCGGTAGTCGATGCTGGCGAAGCCACGGACGAGGGGACGCAGGCGAGGCCACGAGTCGGAGGCGAGAAGCGAGCGGATGGAGGGGAGGAACCCCTGGTGAAGCTTTCTCGGGTCACGCCAAGCGCCGCCATGGATGAAACTGGGGGGGTGACGGACCGGGTGAGCCGCATTCCGGGCACATATCGATTGCGCGTACAGGGGGGAGGGTATGCACTCACATTATCCAGTCCCCGTCTGCGACGCTGGTTCCGGCTGTATCGGGTAGCTCCCAGACGCCGACCGTCTGGAGGTCATGATCGCCGTAGCGGTGTTCGGTGTAGGACAGCGACGCGTCGTCCATGGCGTGTCTAGGTGCGCTAGAGTGAGGTAGAAACGGGCGAAGGGCGAGGGGCAGAGGAGGGTTGGTAGTTTGGCTGTCTGGCGCGACGTGATTTCCCTTTGCAGTGTGAAGATTCGAGAGGGACGCCACCAATGGGTGTTCGCTGACGGCTTGTGGTTCGGTGGGTGAGTAATTATTTGGCAAATCTGACGCGAAGAAGAAGATGGCGCGCTTGTGGTGGTGTGGGAGGGTTGTTGGTCGTGGAGGAGCTACAGTCCGAAAGAGGGGTCAGCTCGCCCGCCTCCTGCATTGGCCGGGGCTGGGCCACCTCACCACCATGCACCTATCTGCACCTGCCTGCCTGTTCCTGCGCCAGTCCTGCGCTCTGCATTCTGCATCTGCACTCCAGCTCGTTGTGCACACTCGGGTGGGCGGAGAGACTAGTCCCGCGGATGGGAGACGGACGAGGATAGGGTGTTGTTCTGGGCGAGATGGGAGACTCTATCAAAGCCAGTCGACTGGATGGGGTGAATGGATGATGATTTGATGGATCCTACCTCCTCCTGCGTCCTCCCTTTGCGTGCCTGCCAAGACGCTATGTGTTGGATGCAACGGTGGGATCGAAGGAGCGACAGACCCGCTGGGACCTGCGCCTGTCAGGCTGATACCCTGTCCAGGACATGTACTTGGTTGCTAGCAGGCCGTAGGCAGAATGTTTGGGATATCTGATAGAGATGCATGTAGATATGCAGCCGGTGCCCGGCTATTCTGTTTGTGCCTGCGCAAGCAAGGAGGCCCATGATGAGAGCAGCGTTGGCGCGATCCATCGTCCTCGTTTTCTTCCCTTCCTTGACGTACCGGTGTATGACATTGACCGGTCTCGGCTTCGGATGAAATCTCTGAGCTGCCGTCGGCGCAACCCTTACGAACCGTCGCGTCGCGTCGCCATCGCCATCGACACCACGTCTGAGATGAGTCTCAATTTCCACAAGCGCCTGCACTGCAGTCTGCGCGCGTTTGCTTATACAATAAGCACAGGAGGATGATGGATCCCACGGCCACCGGAGAATATTGGAATTGCGACCCATGGTATATGCCCAGCCCGGCTCCACGCGTACAATCAACCATGAAGCGACTCCGCCTCGTTGGCAGACATTGGCACCGTCTCTCCGTCACCGGGCGTCTTCAGGATCGCTTGCATCGCCTGATCGCTTGATCGCTTGAAGGATGATTCGATCCTGGATGGATGTATGGCACACCTCGCCTGGGTTGCCGACCGAGCCGAGTCGGCCTGGAGCACTAACCATGCCGTCTCCTTACCCGCACAAAGATCACTACCTCGGTGGCGTCAAGCCATTGATCCAACCGAGCCGCACTGCCTGCAGCACTGCATCAAGCAGCACAAACACCAGCAAACGTTGGTCCTCTCCTCCCACCCCTATCTTCTACCAAGACCCCAACTGATTGATCCTTTTGTCGATAGACCGTACCGAACCCCTGTCCGGCCGGGCCCCTGGTTCGCCTCACCTGGGCACTGTCTTCGTGCAAACAAAGAGCTGTGCGTTGGAGGATTGTGTGTGATGTTGACAAGACAGGACAGCCCCAGGGACAGGACAGCCCATCTGCCCCTGTGCCGACACGATACGCGAAAGGGCCAACGTCGCAGGTCGTTCTTCCGCCTCCGCAATCAGCCCAGACCGTACCTATCATCCCTGTCCTGGTCTTCCAACCCCTCCCTCCATCCTCCTTTGTACTACAGTACCTGCAGTACTCACCAACAACACGCATACCTCCACTCGAGTCCCCCCGAGTCTCCGACTCCCCGACTCCCCGTCCACTCTCCCCGTTCCCATTTTCGTCCCCGTCCTTGTTCCCGTTCCCGTCTCCGTCCTTGTGCTCGACCACCTTGCGCCCGCCCGTCCGCCCCCCGGCACCACCGTGAATGTGATAGATCCCTCGATCCCCTCGGTCTCGACTGTAGCTACCTTCTTCTGCCCCTGCTACTCTGTGTCCCCCGGTACCGGCCACCCCCTTTTTTCCCTTTATTCTGCCCCCCGGTGGTTTCGGCCAGCTCTTCCCTGTCCAGCCACATGGGCGGCAGCGTACAGGATGCCTCGTTGGAAGCAGTAGGATGCCAGGAACCGTCAGCATGGTTGCCCCTTTCAGCCAACACCAGGAACCTGGCCGGGGTCCTCATGCAGCTTGTCGGGTGGGTGCCCTGCCAGGGCATGCCTGCATGGCTAGAACTCGACTTTGATTCCCCCAACTAAATCTACAAGGTAAAGGTACAGATATGTATGTGCCTGTAGGCCTCGTCCCGTCTCAGTCCCAGCCGACTGTTTCCATTTTCATCTAGTGCCTCGCCAGCAAGAAGGACGAAGGATTCGCCTGCCCCCCCTTGAAGATATACCTACCTACCTGTCCCTCTACCTGCTCCCACCCATCACACCAATACTCCTCCCCGGAAGGTCCTTCGAACCAGTCTCGCTTCCTTTACTCCCCGTCTAGTCCTGGGGCCTGGGCAATGCTGCTGTGCTGCCATCTGCCTGCCCCGAGACCTCGCGCGAGCCGTCCCTACAGGTATGGCTGAGGTGGACTTGACAGAGAACAACAGCGGCGCTCTTGTCGTTACCGCCATAACCTTTCTCGTCCTCAGCTGGCTATCCGTCATTCTGCGCGCCTATGTCCGGGCTATCTTGACCAAAGCCTTCCAAGCCGATGACTGGCTGATGCTGGTCGCACAGGTAGGAGACGATTCTTGATGAGGATGTCCTTTTGCTAACGGCTCCCAAGGCCATCTTTACCCTCTCCTGCGTCTTCATCCTAGTTGGCGTTCACAATGGCCTCGGAATGCACAACAAAGCTCTCGAGCAGTCCCGAGAAATCGAGGCGCTCAAGTACCAAGCATTGGCAACAGCAACATACGTTCTCGACATGATGTTTATCAAATTGAGTGTCGGCATCTTCCTCCTACGTCTCACGACATCAAAAGCATACATTTGGACAATCTACATCAGCCTCGCTGTTGTCGTCATTTGGACGATCGCGCTATCATTCTGGAATATCTTTCAGTGTGCGCCTGTGGCCGCGCAGTGGGATTATACCATCCCCGGCCATACCTGCGTCTCGCCCGTCCAGGTTGTCCAGGCTGCGTACGCCTTGTCCGTCATGATCATCCTCAGCGATTGGCTTTGTAGGCGCACCCGTTTTCCGACCGATCAGCACCATGACTGACTTGTGTAGATGCGCTACTTCCAGTGCCCATGGTTTGGAAGGTCAAGATGACAACACCAGCCAAGATCTCGGTGGTCATGCTGCTTGGCCTTGGCATTTTGTACGGACCCCTTCTATTGCCGCGTTCAAGGAACACCATTTAATGTGTCTTTTAGTGCCAGTATCGCCACACTCATCAGGCTCAAGTTTCTCGCAGACCTCGAAGAACTGGACGATATCCTATGTACGCCGTACCACAACCCTCTAGGACATGGACCATGTCAGGTAGCCCTTGCTAACTTTCTTCAGTCGACGGCACAGATGCAATGGTCTGGACATTAGTTGAACCAGGAATTGCCATCATTGCTGCAAGTCTTGTGACAATCCGTCCTCTACTTCGACTTCTGCGCCTACGTGGCTTCGGAACAACAGACCGCACATTCGGCTACAGCGGCACCGCCTTCTCGGGGCAGCAATCAGCCGGCCGCATGCCTGGCTACGGGCCCGGCACTTTCAAGATGGTCAGCATCGATACAGACGACCAAAAGCAGCCGCCACGACCACCAGGTCCCGAGCACAAGCCCATTGGCAACACCTTGACGCCTGCACATATCTCGCCACTGGCCATGTCACCCTATTACCCACAAACAGCGGCACAGTCTCGTGCCCCTCCTACAGATCGCCTCGGCCATCCACCACGGCGGCTTGATGTACAGGGTAATCTTGTTGTGTCCGAAGGCGACAGCGACGAGGAGAGTGGGCGGCTGCGGCCTCCAGGGGCGCTGGCACAACGGCGCAGCGGAGCCGGTAGCGAGATGTATGTGATCGAGGGGGCGAGAGTTGATGGGCCCAGGGCCCCGAGCCGGTCTGGATCTTCCAGCATTTCAAGTTTTGACATGGTGGGAATGGAGGCAAACGCACATCATTCGCAGCACCACGCAAGAGGGATGGTGTGAGCGGGATGGCAGCAGACCGTGTACCAATCACTTGATGTATACAGATAGACCAGCGCATTTGATTTTTAAAAGTTATCCTGATCCCTGATCTGTCAGTGCGTCCATGTGCATCGGTACTTGGTAAGGCGTGGCAGTACTAGCACCAAATATGGGCGGAATGCGTTGATCAACCTCGAGGGTAACATCGTTGCTCCTGCGTGGCACAGCCTCGTGCCGGTCCGCAGATCCGCCATCATTCCCTATCACCCAAGGACGATAATCATCTGACACAACACGTAGTCTATCCAGTGTGGCATTGTTGGAGCCAAGGCTCGAGAAGAGCCCATGGGTATCTATTCTTCAAGTATTGAGAGCCGAGGTGCAGATCTTACTCATACTCCAAGTCCTCCTCATCAACCACCCAGTCCTCCTCATCGCCCCAGACAGGCGCCAGAACGAACCTGCCCATGACCTTGCCCATGTCAAAAGCCTCACCGCCATACTCGCCCGGCTTGGGCTTCTCGTCACCCTGCTCAACCAGAACGGCCTTGGTCAGGAAGTTAAGGTGCGTCGCGGGCGCCATCTCAAGGACGCGGCCGCCCCAGTCGAGTTCGACCTTGCCAGACCGCCTCACGTTGAGCTTTCCCATCAGGCCTCCTTCCGCAAGCTGCTGGGCCATGTCAGAGATGGTGACCTTTTCGTCCAGAGGCTCAGTCTTGACACCCTGGCCGGGGTTGGACGTGGTGAGGTCCACGGCATCGTTTGCAGTGCCGGCGCCGGCCATCTTGACGTCGTCCTCGTCGTCATCTGACTTTTCCGGCTTGGAGGTGCCGTCAAGGGGTCTCAGTGGCGGAAGAACTGGGGGGAATTGGAAGAGATAAAGACGGCCATCGCGCTGCTGACCTCCTTCTTCCGAGGGGCCGAGCTCGCTGAGCAACGTCTTGAGGTCGCGGGTGATAGCTTCAACCTCGGGGTCCATTCCGGTCTTCCTCCTTGGTGCAACTTCTTCGGGCGTGCGGTCGACCGGAGAAACCGACTTGGAGTCAATCTCCATAAACTCGGGGAGCGGAACTGGCGGCTTCTTATCGTGGGCGTCAAAGTTGATAGGCTGGACATCGGGAATGCCATCCTCGCCCGGCTCGCCATCCACCGGCACTTCGGGAGCGGCATGCCACACGCCCTTGTCGTCGGTGACCCGTAGTGGTTTGCGCGGGTGGGCATCGATATCGCCGTCGACGAAAATATCCTCTTCCTGTGCTTGTTCCTGCGCCTGGAGCTCCGCGCTCGTGGCCAGTGCCTTCTTCTCCTCCTTACGATCGATTCGCATAATGCCCATGGGCCAGACGGCGGCAGGGTCGGAATGGATGAGGGCGGCAGTTGCCTCGTCCTCGGAGTCGGGGTCCTGGCCGGGAGGCAGGCCTGCGAATCGGTCGGCGTTGATGCGCGCATCGCGATAGCCTCCAGCGGATCCGAAGCCGCCCGAGCCTTCGCCTTTGATGCCTCTCCCTCCTGAGAAGCCGGAGCTGACACCTCCACCACCACCGCCTCCTCCTCCACCTCCGCCGCCCCAGCCTCCGCGACTGGATGCGCCTGGAGTACCAGCTGTTAGCATAACGGCTCCACGAGAACACCCAATCGGTTGTACACACCTTCCAGAAACTGCGAGAATGGGCCGCTAGCCACGGACCGTCTGTTGAGACCGCCTCTGCCCATCACATCACCTCTGCTCCGACGACTCCGTCCCCGTGATCGTGCTTGCCGGCGGGCCTCCTCCTTTGCCTTGGCATTGTCCTTGTCCAATTCCTGACGAGCCAGCACATCTCGAGACGCCTCGTCTCTGCGAACGTTCTTTGGTCGGAATCGAGCGGCGCTGGGGCCACGGGTTGCTCTGGTTGTGGTAGTACCGCGTGTGGCGGTTGGGATGATCGGTTTGACGTCGGCGTCGTTGTCGTCCGGAACGGTTGCTCGTGAAGCGGCAGCTGGTCGGCCCTCTTCGCCGGTTGAGGCATCAGGCACCGCAGTGCTTGCACCGCGGCCTTGACCTCTACCAGCTCCTCTGGCCCGCCCCCGACCGCGGCCTCGAACTTCGGGGGGCATTGTGACGGGGGGCTTCTGCCTGACCCGTGTAACAAGGAAGTAAACTAGTGTCCTTGATCTGGAATGATGCGAGAGGAAGAAGTGGGCGATCAATCAAGGTAACGAGTAGAGTATGGGCTCGGCTTGGTGGGTGTGGTGGTGTGAATGCGATATGCCGGCACCGGGAGTCATGGATGGACAATTATTTCATTTTCGCCCGCCGCGGGGCAGAACTTGAAGGCGGGCAGGAGCAGCAAGAAGCGCTGAGCGCAGCTTTGCTTTTGGGTGGGGGACCACACGGTGCACTGTGCCGAATAGCGCAGGCGGTGAGAGCTCAGGTACCTACCGTGAGTGACTCCATGTCTGACTGACTATATTCGATGACTACCTCGACCTATGCCAATGTCACCTCAAACACATCAAGGCTTGCTCGCCATACTGCTCTGCCACACTCCCCTGTGTCTGCAGCATTTCGCCCATCCAGAGCCTCCCGCCCTCCACCGTGCCTGCGCCGAATCGCACTATCACGCAGCCTCTGACCCTGGCCGCCGACCAGATGACACTGTATGTCGTTTCCATCTTGAGGCGCCCCTCGCGCCATTTCTGCTGCGAGGTCCTCTTTTTGTCCTCGGCAGCTTTGGCCTCGGCGGTCCTGAAGTCTTTGATGCCCAGTCGAGGAAGTGCAGAAAACTCGGCGAGGAAAAAGTCTCCAAGGGCACTCATGTGTGGCCCCCGAAGTATGAGGGTACCGACCACTCCGTGCGCGTGCAGAGATGACTTCAAGGGCCTTCCCGTGGTGTCCAAGATGCCGCTGTCCAAGACTATTGCGTCTCGCACGAGAAGGCGACCCTTTTCCGCAGCCGGGTCCTGTCGCAGCCACACCTCGTTGCGCCCCTTCCAGCGCAGGAAACTCCAGTCCTCGCCGCGGGCTAGCCGCCCCTGAGTCACCCAATCCAGGAGGCAGAGAGATGCACGGGGATCAACGTTGAAGATCTGGGTCTGCTCGTAGACACTGCTCTCAAAAGGCTGCACGGGGTCGGGCAGCAGGCAGAGGCCGGCATCGTTGGCGATGCGCACATGTAGTGTCTGCCGCGTCACCACGCTGAGGGAGGGAGACCTGAATATCTTTGTGTGACCCTGCGTGACAATGCTGAGCCTTGACCTATCGAGAACGTCGATACTCAAGCTGACGCTATCGCCCCCGACGAGGCCGCCGCCGTATGAAAGTAGAAACACCAGCGCGCTTTTCTGGTCAACGGCTGGTCTTGGAGAGATGAGCTTCAGGGGGTACTGATATGTGACTGTTTCGAGACCTGATAGTCCGTTGGGCATGAGCTTTGTCACAACCCGGCCTTCTCCAGCGGCGGAGGAGGATTTGGGAAACGGCGATGCCATCGTGCCGCTGCTGTGTTGTATGCTGTCGATGTCGGCTGGAGGTACTTCTGCCCTTAAAAGGGGGCCAGTATCACTGGCCGTGGGTAGAAGTTCGAGAGGCCCAATGAGACAAGACGGCCAATTGACTCTTGTCTTTCCTGACTGCTAGTCCTGGCAGCCCTAATGTTCGACTGACCCTTTTTCCAAGAGGTGGGAGAAATGCCGTTGTCGCTGGTCCCTGGAAGTTGCCTCGAGGTTGCTCGAGCTGTGGGCTAAGAGAAACAGTGGGAAATCAGTGTGCGCCCCACCCGCACTGTATGCCTGTGCGACGTTGGTGAGGTGGAGCGTGGAAGGAAGGCTCGCTCCACGTCCCACGGTGCACCAGCACTAAACATCTACCCACCCACTTGGGTCATGACCTCTCCCCCTCGACCAACACGCGTCGTGTCTACCAAACGTATGCGCACCACTTCGTCGCGCCCTTCCGCCACAGCGTTCAATCAGGCAATCGAACGCCTGCGACAATAAATCACGTCTCGATATACGCCCTGCGCCCACTCCGCCAGCATGGCAGACGCGACTGCCTCCCCCGACCCCGATGCTGCGTCGCGTCGTCGCTCCGGACGCGTCGTGAAGGCCCCCGAGAAGTTCAGCCCCGAGCCCATCTATGCCGCAAAGAGGAAGAGAGGCGACGCGGGCGATGATGACGATGACGACGATGACCAAGATGATCTTGACGATGACCATGACGCGCCCGCCGCTGCCGACGACGATATGAGCGACGCGACCGACGCTGAGGATTCGCACCAACACCCCCCGCGTCGCTCCAAGCCCAAAGCCAAACCTGCAGCGAGGGCGAGAAAGCCGGCCGTGAAGAAGCCAAAGACCAACGGAGTTTCTGCCTATCATGCTGCCAACCTCCCTTCGCGGCCGAAGAAGGTAGTTGGTCAAGCCGCGACTGGGACTGGGGATGGCGACCTGTACTGTAAGTGTCGATGCCCATGCGCGTCGCTTCCGTCTCCTGCTCGTTTGCTAACTCCGTCGTGCAGCCGACCTCTTCGACGCAGGCCTGTCTGTCAACACAGTAGCGGATTCCTGGCGAGAGAAATACCAGAAGGACGATGCCGCCGCTCTGAAGGATCTCGTCAACTTTGTCCTCAGGTGCTGTGGCTGCGAACTTGAGGTCACAGAGGACGACATTCGGGACCCTGACAACTCAGAGGACCGCCTGACGGAGCTCCAAGAGCTGTTCAAAGAGGTCAGCTTCTGCTCGTGTCGCGCGCACATTTCGCCATGTTCGCCGTTGCTGACGATAGCCCACCCTGGTGTAGGAACAAATCTCCGACTACCCGCTCCTCTCAAAGGCAAGAGACTCGGTCAACTTCCGCCGACGGTTCTCCGGCTTCTTCGTCGCCCTCATCGAGACCCTGCACGAGACGGATATCCTTTACAAAGACCAGGTTCTCATGGAAAACATCAGCCGCTGGATCGCCTCCATGTCCACGTCCTCCATACGCCCCTTCAGACACACCGCGAGTACCGCAATCTTGTCGCTAGTCACGGGTCTCGTCAACGTAGCTGGCATTCTCGATCGGAGAATCACAGGCTTCGAGCAACAGCTCGCCGCGAGCCAAAAGGGCAAGAGCAAGGCCAAGTCAAACGAGAGCGAGCGAGTCTTGGCCGAGGCAAACGACTTTCGAGAACAGTGCGATCACCTCATCAACGACCTGCTCAACATCACCTTTGCACACAGGTACCGCGACGTCGACCCTCGCATCCGTATGGACTGTGTCGAGGCCCTGGGCCACTGGATCCTGGCTCTGCCCAACGTCTTCATGCAGCCTAATCATCTGCGCTACTTGGGCTGGATGCTTTCCGACGTCATGGCCACTACGAGGGTGGAGGTTCTTAGGCAGCTCCACGCCATCCTCAAGGGCAACGCCGGCCAGCTTGGCCACTTCATCGAGCGCTTTCAATCGCGGTTGGTCGAGATGGCCACCATGGATGCCGACATTAGCGTCCGCGTCGCTGCCATTCGCGTCGTCGACATCCTGCGTGACGCGGGTCTCCTGGACCCAGAGCAGGTCGACACAATCGGACGACTTATTTTCGACAATGAAGTGCGGGTCAGGAAGGCCACAGCGCCATTCTTTGACGCGTGCGTCACCGACTTGATCGATATCAAGGCCCAAGAACTCGGCGGCATCGATGCTGTGCAGGAAGTTCTGCCCGAAGGAGACGAGGAGGACTATGATTCCCCGCGACAGGAGTGGCTACACATCAAGTCACTCGCCGAGCTTCTTGCGGCGTATGATGCCTCCGCCGAGGATCAGCAACAGAGCGCCGAAGCGCCGGAGCCAATTTCTGCCGCTGATGTCTTCCAGGGGTCAACCCCTGCATCCAGGATCGCCATAGCCGCTCAGGCCCTCTACGAGAAGATGATCATCGTCGAGGACTGGCAGCTACTCGCCGGCTATCTGCTTCACGACCACACCATTAGCGCAAAGGGCAAGTCCAAAGCCGCAGCCAGGAGTCCGGAAACGCTCATCAAAAAGGCCGTGGCCCCGAACGCCGCGGAGGAGGCGATTTTGCTCGAAGTCGTGACGGCAGCAGTCATGCTCGGCCTCACCCAATCACATGATACCGACAGAAGCAGGAAGAAGGCAGGTCGCGTCGACTCCGTAGAGGCGCAAGACGAGACTGCTCTCGCCCTGGCCGCTCTGGTCCCTCGGCTACTTAGCAAGTTTGGCGCTGACCCAGCCACGGCGAAAATCATCCTCCGTATGGAACACCTCTTGAAGCCCGGGGTCTTCCAGAAGCTGCGACAGGACACATCGAGGTACGAGACGCTGCTAAGCGAAGTCACGCAGCAATTCAGCAAACACGACGATAAAACCGTCCTGGCTGAGGCTACGGCGTCTCTGAGCCATGCGCGCCAGAACGAGGACCTGGAAGAGCTGGTCGACGGCAAGCTCTCCGTGCTGTGGGAGAACAACATCAACGCCCTGCGCAATTTCGACAAGACGTGCGACCTGTCCGAGCGAGGCAGTCTTTCCGAAGAGCACCTCCAGGATCTCTCAGGCATCATGAGCAAACTCGCCGGTCTTGCCTCCATCTCAGATCCGGTAGAGATGATGGAGGCAGAGGGTCGTTCGTCGGACTCGGATCGTCCGGTTATCGACATTATCGTCGACGTCGTCAAGCGCGGCACCTTCACCGAGATCACCGATAGAGTCGAGGAGCTCGAGGATGAAGTGGTGACCCACACTATCAAAGTAGTTCAGTTCTACTTCATGTGGAAGGTCCGTGTCATCGAGAAGCAGGTCAACGTCGGCTCTGACGTTCCGGAAGCTGAAATCTCGGAACTGCAACGGCGGAGGCAGATCTTCAAAGACAACCTCATTGACACATTCTCGTCGAGGATGATTGTCGATGAAGCGCGGCTACTTGCTATCGGCACCTTCTGCGATCTGCACATCCTCTTCGCCAACCTCGGCACCTGGATCGGCGCTTCTGGCCATGAGGCCAAATACAAGAAGCTCAAGAAGCTGGTCGAAGAGATCTCCACAGATCTCACGCCAGAGCTCATCTCCATCTTTGACGGCGTCGAGCGCCTCTACGCCCGCAGGGCAAAGAAGATTCTCAACGGCCCAGGAGATGACGAAGATCCTGTCGACGACGACATCGAAGACGAAGACGATGCCGACGACGAAAGCATCCCCAAGGAGCAGCGGTACATCAGCGAGATCAAGGCGGAACGCGCCATGTGTGACCTGGCAGCCAGATATGTCATGGCCATCACGCGCAAGGTTCTCGACTATTCGGGCGATTACCGGGGCCGAATTCGAACGCGCCTCTTGAGGAACAGCACCAGACTGGGCAAGAACTACCAAGAGATACTTGCATACATGGACGACAAGAAGCGAGAAGAGCTCCTCAGGGGGAAAAAGAAGGCCCCGCGACCTGCTAGGAAGGCAGCCGCTGCGGGCCCTGCCCCGGTCACCCCCCCGGAGGAACCTGCCCTGGAAGTCGAGGACATTGAGGACCCCTTTGAGGAAGCAGAACCGGAAGAGGGATCGAGGGAAGATCTTCGAAGAAGGGGATTGTTGGTTGAAGACGTGGATGATATCGACGACGACCAGGACGAGCCTGAGGGTCCTCCGCACAGCCCAGACGTGGACAGCGTCCTGGGCGATTGATGGGTGTTGCGGGAGTGACCTCTCGGCTTCTGCATGTCGAGGTTTGCGAGCCGGAACTCGCTTGTTGTGTTCAATGCTGTGGGCGGCCAGTGGATGCAAATTGGGGATTGTGTGGTTTATGCCGGATTTAGCGAGCGGGCTGGACAAGGCAGGACCATGGTGTCTGGCGTTGAGGGATAAATCAAGTGCGCAATTGATATTTATTACATGCCATTTTCGAAAAGCATCCGGGACGATCGCTGCTGCATGTGCCCCTACTGTCCTGATTCTGGGTATCCGAAACCAAAGGAAACTCTCCCTAATAAACTCCAACTTCTCGTGAACGCCGACCTTATCCCTATTTCCCATTGCACAACTCCAGTTTGCCCCTGAAATCACCAACTTGATTCCTCAGTTGGTAGTGATTTTGGTACCAAAGAGGCCAAACATCCGCTTCCACTTTTGACCCTTCCCGGCATCAGCATTGAGTGGATTTGGCTCGTCGGTCTTGATGCCGTATTGGCGGATACAGCAACTGAAGGGACGGTTATTGAGCACGAAGCTTCCGTTGTCCTTGGGCGCGGCTTCTGCATCGGAGCTATCCGGCGGCATATCGTGGACTTTTCTGCGCTTGTCCTTTTCCCTCTGCTGCTTGAGGGTCTTGATCTCCTCCAGGTTGCCCCAAAGTAGAAACAGCCGCTCCCGCAGCAAACTAAGTTTGTTGGGGTTATCTCTGAGGTCGCAGGCTTTGAAAGACAAGAGGAGCTGAGCATCCATGTTGTCCACAACTACCCATGTAGATGCCGAGGTTTTGGCCGCATCTTGTAGTTGCAGGGCGAACCGCCACTCCCAGAAGACTCTGTCTCCATCGAGATCGCCGTCCGAAATGCTGGACGTACTGCTGCCGTCGAGACAGTCGTATTCACTGATCTTCCTCCAGCTAGCGAAGTCTTCGAGCTCTTGTGGGTAAAAGTCGACGACTCGCACGTTGGCACGATATTTCACGCAGTTGAAGGGCAGCCGCAACTCAAGGGGTTGGCGCATCGCTGATGTCGTCCTGTGGGTTGTTGTCTCGGTGATCTGAGCGATCGAAGTCGGTGGTTGGTGTATGTTCTCGCACCGGACTGTTGGTGGATTAGGGGGGAGTTCTGACAGAGACAGTGACATTGGAGGAAGACGTACCACTCTTGTTGAGGTTCTCAGAGACCGCTTCCGCAGCGGCTCTTTCCTTTTTTCTTGCTGCTCCTTCTTGCGCCTCTTATTTCGCTTCTGTTTGGCAGTGAGGGGCTTGGATTCAGGTTGTTCAGCCTGACGTTGCCTCTTCCCGAGTTGCACCTCGCCGGGCTCTGTAGTCTGTGACGCCTCGTAGTCACGTTTGCGTCTGAGGGCATCTTTCAGCCTGGGGTCAATGCCTTCCTTCCGCAGTTTCAGCAGATCTACTTGAACGCGAGCGTGCGTTGTACCACGGTCCTCCCGGAGGAAGCCTTCGAGATTGCTGCCGTTGCTTCCGTACTTGACCTGGACGTTGTTGAGGAGGACCCAGGAGCCCGATACTAGGTCCCTGACCTTGGTGGCATGCGGCTCGTAACACGTCACCTGCATGCACCTCTTGCCATGCGGACCAAATGCGATAGGTTCGGCGGCCGCATGCTTCACGGGTCGGTATCTGTTGGTGTATCCGTAGGGATCGCCAGAAGGTGCACTGTCGGCCACGTCGTCAATGGAATCGTCGGCGAGACTGTCTGGTGACCTGTTGAAAAAGCTTTCGTTCTCGGTGTAATCTGTCACCCAGATGGTTGCCTTGTCCATGAGGTCATATGGCGGCCTCACTATTTGGGCAACAATGTTGTAGAACTTGTCTTGCCGTACATTCTCCAACAGACTGAACTTGTCCTTGATGTTCATGGAACGGGACGCGGCGAGATTGAATGTTTCGACGTCGGGGATTGCACTTTTATCCACCTTCTGATACATCCAGGAGCTGTAGACCTCTGCAGTTTCCGCCAACCGCATGTTTTCGATTGTGCTTGGTTCTCGTAGTGCTGGACGTATCGATGCTGGATGCGGCGGGATCTTGGAGGCCTCGTAAACCAGGATTGCTGACTGCGCATTGGTGATGAGAGACAGCGGATCTGATCGAAATTTTTGCACCTATAGACTCAGATCAGTCATCTCGTTTGTGCATGGCCACGGAGCAAGACCCAATTCGGGAACTAATCTGTTGGGCGTTTACCTTTACTCTGAGCATGATGACGATGTCTCCAGCCCCAACCAGAGGAATCTGGTCCTTCTCGGGCTTGAATATGTTAAGGAATATGTCACCATGTCCATGGGTCGAGAGATCAAAAAGGGTGACTGTGGCTTTGTAGTCTGCTCGAGATCAGCTTGTGTCGCCGAATGTAAGGTGAAGCCGAAGTACTGACCATTCCTTGTGAGCATGGGCAGACGATAGTCCCTGGCAATCCCAATCATGTTGACCATCCTGCCCTTCGTCGACTTCTCCTCGTAGATGTCCAGAGCCGGGGTGAAGCCTTTTGGAAGAGGCTGATCCTCCATGGCAGCGTGTGGCCTGCACCGGCTAGGCACAGCTAGGGTGACGTTGGGGGAGGTTGCCAGGCCCTAGTGAGTCGCCGCTTCGGGCCGCAGACATGCAATCAAATCAATGGGTGAAACTTGAAACTAGTGTGAGCAGCTCGAATAGAGGTGAGCAGAGACGGTTGATATGAGTGCGTGGTGGAGTTGCTTCGCCCTTCAAACCGTGGAGGGGTTGTTTAGATGCACTCTACGCGTCGCTGGGTGTCAAGACGCGACTGGGAGACGGGGCTTAGTCATCAGGCACGCTGGACAAGTGTGGATAATATTGCTGTAACTTTGGGGTTTGTCACATGCAAGCGGCTATGGTGTAGTGGTTAGCATTAATGATTTCCATTCATTAGAGCCTGGTTCGATTCCTGGTGGCCGCATGTTTTTTACTTCCATCACTTTTTTGGTCCTTTCCGGAAGCAATCCATACGATAAGGAGCATCTCCACCAATTGCTATGGAAATTATCATCTTGGTTGGGTCTTTCCCCAAAGTGAGATGGGAAGAACAGTCCTTTTTTGCCCCTGCAAGTGAGCCTGGCGTAGCCGACTGGTGTGGCTAGGGTTTGTCCTTCACCCCCTTCCCTGACCTGCTCTGCTGATGAGACGATATTTGCAACACAGTTATCAAACGTCGGCTCGGCTTTGTTGACAGAAGTGTTTGCCTAACGACGTAGAAGGCGCTGGCTTGCCTGCTCTGACCACATCTGAAAGGGCACGGGCGGTGGGTAGAGTGTGGTGGTGCACGGTGCAGAGTGGTGTTGGTGTTGGTGGGGTGGGGGGGATCTTTCACCGGGCAGGTACCTAGGCAGGGACGTGGACGCGGAGTGAGTGCTGTTAGTGTCCTTCCCCACTGCTGGCGCTTTCTACTACCACCCTAGTGAGGTTCCATTCCCCTCTTCATGGAACTTTGCTCTTTCACTTCCCTTCTCCTATTAAGTAAATTTCCCACTCCTTCGTGCCATTCTCCCATCCACCACCACCACCACCCCTCTACCACCAAGCCTGGTGATTTCCATCCCGGCGCCAATTCCGACTTTGATCGATTACACCCCAGCGCAAGACCAGATTTTCTCTGTCTTTGCGGGAGCCAACCTACTACCAGTCGTTCGATTCCATTCGAACAGTCAGACGCCGACCGACCAGACCGACCAGATCAACCGCAGTCATGGCCGACCGTTACATTCCCGAGCATCGCCGGACGAACTTCAAGGCGAAGAGCACCTTCAAGCCTGAGGAGCTGCGCCGTCGTCGCGAGGAGCAGCAGGTCGAGATTCGCAAGGCGAAGCGTGAGGAGAGCCTGGCAAAGAGGAGAGGCCTTGCCACGGGCGCAGACAGGCCGGGCGCTTCGCTCGGCGCTGCCCCCGACAGCGACGATGACACCGCTCCCACCGAGTCCCAGGTACGTTCCTCTTCATTTTCTTTTTCCGTTGTTGTTTGTTCGGTCACTTCAAGTTTTTCTGGCCTTTCGCCCCGATGGTGCCCCTGGGTGGCCAACCGACCCCGCCATGCGCTGCTTGCTATTTTACTTGCGTTGCCAGGGGACAGCCCACCCGCCCCCACCCCCAGCCAGGGTCCTTTCTCAGTGTCCAGGTTTCAAACCCACACGCTTGGTTCGGACGATCCCACGATCCCAAGCTGGGCTGATGGGCTTTTGTTCCTCCGATGCTTGCTTTCTTTTTCTCCATGCGCCCGCGAGGCAACGATGCTAACGCTCCACTGTAGCTGAACGAGGACCTGCCCCAGATGGTCGAGGGCGTCTTCTCCGAGCAGATCGATCTCCAGATTCAAGCGACGACCAAGTTCCGAAAGCTGCTGTCCAAGGAGCGCAACCCTCCGATCGAGGAGGTCATCAAGACTGGCGTCGTTAGCCGCTTCGTCCAGTTCCTTCGCTCTCCTCACACCCTGGTCCAGTTCGAGGCGGCCTGGGCCCTGACCAACATTGCCTCTGGTTCCGCCACGCAAACCCAAGTCGTCATCGAGGCCGGTGCCGTTCCCATTTTCGTCGAGCTTCTCGGAAGCCCCGAGCCCGACGTTCGCGAGCAGGCCGTGTGGGCCCTTGGCAACATCGCCGGTGACAGCCCTCACTGCCGTGATTACGTTCTGAGCTGCGGCGCCCTGAAGCCGCTCCTCACCCTTCTGGGCGACAGCCGCAAGCTGAGCATGCTCAGGAACGCCACCTGGACCCTCAGCAACTTCTGCCGTGGCAAGACTCCCCAGCCCGACTGGAACACCGTAAGTCATGCGCTCCATCCTAGTGGCCTTGCTTCTGCTGACATTTCTGCTAGATCGCCCCTGCTCTGCCGGTCCTCTCCAAGCTCGTCTACTCCCTTGATGACGAAGTCCTCATCGACGCGTGCTGGGCCATCTCGTACCTCTCAGATGGATCCAACGACAAGATTCAGGCTGTTATTGAGGCCGGCATCCCACGTCGTCTGGTTGAGCTTCTGATGCACGCCTCCACCTCGGTGCAGACCCCAGCCCTGCGCTCCGTCGGCAACATCGTCACCGGCGATGACGTCCAGACCCAGGTCATCATCAACTGCGGCTCCCTGCCCTGCCTCCTGTCGCTGCTCAGCTCCAGCAAGGACGGCATTCGCAAGGAGGCTTGCTGGACCATCTCCAACGTCACTGCTGGCAACTCTGCCCAGATCCAGTCCGTCATCGATGCCAACATCATCCCTCCTCTCATCTTCCTCCTCTCCAACGGCGACCTGAAGACCCGCAAGGAGGCTTGCTGGGCTATCAGCAACGCCACAAGTGGAGGTCTGCAGAAGCCTGAGCAGATCCGCTACCTCGTCCAGCAGGGCTGCATCAAGCCCCTCTGCGACCTCCTCGCCTGCCCCGACAACAAGATCATCCAGGTTGCCCTGGACGGTCTTGAGAACATCCTCAAGGTCGGCGACCTCGACAAGCAGGCGGCTGGCGATGGCCCCGACTCCATCAACCGCTACGCTCTCTTCATCGAGGAGTGCGGCGGCATGGAGAAGATTCACGAGTGCCAGACCAACGCCAACGAGGAGATCTACATGAAGGCCTACAACATCATCGAGAAGTACTTTGCCGATGAGGAGGAGAACGCCGACGAGGGCATGGCCCAGGGCACTGGACCCAACGGCACCTTTGGCTTTGGCGGTGGCAACGCCCCGGCCCCCCAGGGTGGATTCAGCTTCGCCAACGGCGGCGACTCCATGGACATGTAAATGCCTGTCTGCACAAAACACCATCCACTTCTGAGCAGCCTCAAGAGGCTGACTCGGGAGGCCGGAACGAATACACCGGCGACCTGTGGCCATCCTACAAGTCGCTGAACATTCTCCATCTGCCCCCGAGCGGCGGATCATCAAACGCCGCCTCGAGCCCTGCCTGGCAATGCTTCTCATTACGGAAGATTGACATTCAACCGCTCCCTTCCACTTATCACAGCACACTATTCCCTTCCCCCCAACACATACACCCCCTACCCCCACCCCTACCCCGAGAGAGCACCCCACCACATTACACCACGCATGCGTTCACTGAAATGGTTTGATGAGAATGTATGAGTCCACGCGACCCAACTCGTCGGGCGTCGCGCCCAGGCCCTTTGGTAGCTTGAAAGCTCCAGCCTGGCTTTCTGCGGAAAGAAACGAGAAAGCGGAAGAAGGAGAATGAGGAGGACGAGGCAATGGCGGACGAAGAAGTAGGGAGACATGGTATCTACAGGATTCTGCAGAAAGATCATGGACATTGCCTGATACCACCATGACATGTCACAAGACTCGCGATTAATGTCCTGTTACTCTGGGCACGTGCTGATGCAATTGGTGAGGTGTTCTTTTGGTGTGATGGGTGTTTGCTTCATGATATATCAAGTTCGGATACGCCAACCCCCCAACTGGGCTACGACAAGGCCACTGGTTTGAACATTGCCTCGTCGACTGGCCTGATGGTGTGCCTCCGTCCTAGATCTCTCCCTTCGGATCTACAACGGCCAGAATCCTTCACTCAAGCCGGCAAATCCCTGCTCCTCGACCTCGGCTTCGCGCATGGCCTGCTTGGCTTTGGAAAGTGCGCGCACATGCGCCACTTCTGCTTGTCTCGTCATCGCTTGCCGTCGGAATGATTGAAGTGGTTTCGTCGATCACGAGACACATGAGCTGTGGCTACTCTGTGTAATGCGGCCAAAAGTTCCGATTCTCTGGGTTCAGGACTGGGACTTTGCTGCAGGTAACCGCGTTCAGACAGCAGCAGAGCAGCCTGAAGAGTGTAACGAGCGTCATTTCCTGCACAGTGGAAGTCGTTCTTTCCCCATGGTACTTCCAAGTCCGTCAGAAGTTTCCGTAGAGGGCCGTACCCACGCTGTTTTCGGAAGACATCGCCACCCATAGGGTATGTATCGACGATACCAGAGAGTCTAGGCTTGTCATCGAATTTGTATCCAAGGTGGTTCAGCGCGGCCCGGTCCCTGGAGAAACCGTGCCCAACAAGGATGAACGGACGATCTTGCGGCCCAAGGGAGGTGAGAAACGCCATGAAGTCGCTTGGAGAGCATTTGATGGTTTCTCCATGAAGGAACTTTCTTTCCATTCGTTCGATGTATTCCGGGGTTCCGGAGGCAAAGTGGAAAGTCCGGATCAATTGGGAGTCGTCAGGTGGTGTTAGTGACTTTTTGTTATGTAGATCCAGGGGGTCGATTATGGCAACACCCATCTGGGCATTGACATTCTCTCCATCTGCGATGAGGCCGTCAGGGTTCTCAAAGTCGATAGAGACGATAACCGCATTGCGTGGTGACACCCTGCACCCTTCTGGCGAGCTTTCGACGAACCGTAGACCCAGAACGGAATGCATATGTCGAAGGCTTGAGCCAATCACTTCTGGCTATTGGGGGGCTGTGGCCATTGTGGTTGGATTTCTAGATGGAGTTGAATTGGAAGAGGCACGGAACTGGCGTTGACGATGTTGCTGGGCGGAAGGGAGCAGTCAGACGCATTTTTACATACAGCTTAGTCCATGATAATATCAAATTTGCCAGATGCTTGAAGAAAGCTGAGTGCATTGACGCCATAGACAGCCAAATACCACGGGGGCGTTGACAGAGGCGCGGCATTGTGCCAGCATCGGCCTCAAAGATGACTGGGTAAGCCGGCGCCCGGTTGAGTAGAAGCGGGAGGCGTCAGACAGATGGAACCAGAGCAGCAACAATGGGTACCGTAGGATTACCACCACCAATGCTAAAGGACATGGAAGCTTAATTTGATGGGAGATCGCTGCGTTGTAGCGGAGCAGCGTGGTTCAGGTTCTGGTGTAGTCCAAGTGCTGACTGTGTCTGGCTTGGGGCGCGTCACAGGACGGGGTGCGCAGTGAGGTGGCGCGTGGAGGGGCTTGAACGCATTGGTCTCATCAATCGCGACCTGCATTCAACAGCCATCTTTTTGATTTTCAAACACCACCTCTCGAAACCACAGCCACAGCGTATTACCGACGATCCACAGACTCAACAGGCTGTCACAAATTTCCTCTTACTCGCAATCCCCTCCGACACCCGCCGACGCATTGTCCAGATATCTCAATGTCGAGCTGGCCGGCTGCACCGTCGAAGGCTCGGTAGCGACAAGATACGATGACCGCCAACTCGGCCTCGCCGCGGGGGACACTCGAACGATGGGCCCGGTTCAAGGCTAGATGTATCGCGTCGCGTCTTGATCCTGAGCTGTTTGCTTCATTTGTCCCTCTCCTCCGCCTCCAAAACCCGCTCCCAGCGCCCGTCATCGCCGACCTTTTCCTCGCTCCCCAAGCACACAATAGCGATGCGCCCGACCCGCGGATTCCCCAGTATCTGCAAGTCTTGTCGAAGCTGGGGTACATCGACACTCCCTCCATACTGAGCGGCCTCTACCGATACTCTACCTCACATCTGCAATCGACCAATGCCGCGAGGAACCCTACCGACCAGGCGGCTGGCGCAAAGAGCAAGAGCAACACCTCTCGCTGGCGGAACTCGTACGGGACGGAGGAAGTCATGTTCTACCGCCTAACGAAAGCGGTCGCCCAAGGCACTGGAATCAAAAGCCCAGAGGACGGCATCGAAGTCGCAAAAGTCATGTCCAAGTGGATGACACTGTTCACGGACGCTTCCACTGCCTTTGCCGTCGATGCCATGGGAGACCTACACACGAACCATGCTCGAGAGGAAATGGAATCAGCTCGTGCGGCGTTTGTTGCGCTTCTCTTGGGCGTCTGTGAGAATCAGCACGTGTTGAAGGCACTGGACGGAACACGAGCCAGAGGTACGGCCTAGGACCAGCATGTTGGCAGAGACTTGGCTGACAACTCCAACAGCAGCTCGGAAAGACATGTCAGAGAGTCTCGCGAGCTTTGTTCCCACGATTGTACACAACGCCGACCGTATCGCGACCCGACTGGATCTCTTCCGAACAAGCACCCTCGCCGGGTTCGAACCCACGGATGAGAAGAAGGAAGACACCAGTGCCGATCTGGACCACCTATTTGGGGCAAATATCGATCCGGAACACTTTGTCATCCCTGACATGCCCATCGTTAACTCCAGAGCCGGGCTCTACATCTATCTAAACGCCGCGGTAGGTTTTCCTGACCGGCCCATGCGCTGTAACACCCACTGACCCGTCCTAGCTCACCGGTCGTCCTCTGGTCGATGACGGTACAATAATCAACCATCTAAACAACAGATATCCGGTGGGTGATACGCCATGCCCTCTACCCCTACGCCGTGGACTGACGAAGAAGCTAGGGAGACGTACAATCGGCCACCATCGACCTCATTCTTGCGTCCTTTGATGTTCTGGCCAATGCCGTGTTCCGGAACGAAGGACCGAATGCCATACATCTCTTGAGATCATATCTAATGAACAAGCTGCCTCTGCTCATCTCCAATCTCAGCAAGCACATGTTCCCACCCCTGACCCCGGAATACTGCATTACAGACGCCCTTCGGAGGGTTGACACGAACGCCTTCCCGACATTGTCCTCAATGTTTGACGAGAACAGAAACAACAACCCTTTTACCGACTCTGTTCGAGAGGAGTTTTGCTGGGCCTGCTGTCTTCATGGCCTTTTGCCCGAGAGCAGTATTGAGGTTATCCTGGGCGAAGCACCATACTCTTCGTTTCCTTCACGTGGCAGATACGTGAAGGAACGGCTGGTCGGGGAGTGCCTGGCCGATTCGGAGAGGATGCAGGCTCTCGTGGGCGAACTCGAGAATATGGACGGAAACGTCGGTGCCGCTTCCCAGGCACTTGTTGAGGTGTGTCCCATCCTCCCGCATCCCTTTTCCGATCCAGAGCTAAATCCCTCGTAGGTTCTCCGCCAGTTGTGCCGCAACAAGGACACCATGTCTCTCAAGGTACTCTGCGGACAGCTATCGCGGAAGCCCCTGGCTCTCGATGTCATTCTACTCTTCGAGAAGCCCTCCAGCATTCTGTACCCACTGTGCGAGCTTCTGGACAACTGGAAGTATGAAGAAGACCAGGGCGAGTATCAGCCCGTGTACGAAGAATTTGGATCGGTACTGCTGTTACTACTTGCGTTGGCATACCGTTACAACCTGGGTCCCTCCGAGGTTGGCGTTAGGTCACCCGAGTCGTTCGTGGCAAAGGTCCTGACCCTGAGCCACCAAAGCCGACCATCTGAGCCTCTGTCAGAACAGGATAAGGGGCATCTCGACAGCTGGATCAGAGGCCTCTTTGACCAAGAAGCCGGAGGCCTGACCGACGATCTGATCTCCTCCTGCCCCCCTCAGGAGTTTTACCTTCTCATCCCGGCCCTCTTCCAGAACATCGTTCTGGCGGTCGGGACAGGCCATCTGTCAGAGGAAGGCCTCAGAGGCGGTGTTGAGTGTGAGTTGACTGCTATTGATACTTGTGCGTTGGGGAAGCTGATTTGTCGACAGATCTGGTGGACACCTTCCTCCTCCCGTCCCTCGTGACGGCCATTACCTACCTTGCCAGCCTCCTCTGGGTCGATCGGCAACATCAGAAAGCCATCATGCGCATACTGAATTTTGTGATTCAGCCGAGCGCTATATCCTCCGATGCATCGACGATGCTCAGTTCCGTTCTGAACATTGTCGCAAAGCCTCTGGAGCACTCACTACGCGCGTACCAGCGCCAGGATCCCAAGTGCCAGGAGGTTGAGCCGCTCCTCCGAGCCTTGAAGGACAGCATACCCCTTTCTCGGCGAACAGGCGGAGCTGACCACAATGAGCTCGAGACTTGGTCCAACACTCCCAACGGCGGGCTGACCATTGCCGTACGACATACGATCCACGGATTCGTGCAATGGGGCCTCCAGGCTGGGATCAACATGACGCCGACACCGTACACACATCGTCAGATCATTGCAGCACTGAGGATGTTAGGCGCGAAGCGTGTCCTCCACCTCATCTACGATGAAGTGCGGCATCAGACTGAACTGGGCAGCAGCAGCGTGGCGTATGACGTTGCGACCGCGCTCGTATGCGCCCCAGACGTGACCAACGGTGCGCAGCCATCCGCTGTGAGCTTCCTTGACGAATCGGGAAGCATGCCAATTCCAGAGCAACAGCGACTATCGTTGCGGGATGTGCTGAAGTCCGAGGCGGATGAGTGTGGGAAACTGCAAAAGGCCGACCCGGCGCAAGCCGAGATGGTGGTGAGGCTGTACAGGAGAGTCGAGGCACAAATGATCATGTCCCAGCCCGCTGGAGGAATGCAAGCCGAAGCCATGCTCCCGGAAGATCTTGCTCTCGGACTGGACGGTGGAGCAGGTTCGCTGGAGAGTGCCATGGCGGCAGCAGCCGCAGCGGCAGGCGATGTGCAGAGTGTTGGCATGTCGGTAGACAACGTCTCCCTCGATCTTGGCATGGGTGGCATGGGTAGCGACATGGGTCTTGGGGACGCTGGTAGCGCAGGAGTTTCCTTGGATCTGGGAGCGGACGACATGTTTGGCAGCTTGTCCGCTGGAGGCGACTTTGAGTGGGATAGCATGGACCTCAGTTGAGGTTTTGGGCTGGATACGCTCGGCAACTGTTGGAACTCTCTTCTCGAGCGACACTGCCATGCTCAGCAGGTGTCTTTTTTCGAAAGGTTATGTTACGCGAACTTCAGATACCACCATTTTTAACTGTGCTTGAGCTTGTCTGTCTAGCCGTTGGTTCTTCTGCCGACTTTGCCCGTCCTTTTCCATTCCCTCGCTACCCACGCGTATGCAGAGGCTGTCGTTGGAGTAAATGGATATTTTGCATTCACATGAGTCTACCAGACCCTAGCGCCGAGGCACTATCAGCCCTGCCTGCCCCATAGACTTGTGAAATCCGACACATCAAGGGCAGCTATCCACGCGTTGACGTAGCATTGGGCTCCTCAAGAAAAGGGAGGCTTCTCTCTGAAGACCACGTGGCTGGGCGTGTGAGATGTCACCACGGCAGTCGGAGGGCTTCAGGTGGTTTCGGCATATCTGGAACTGCATACCTAGATGTGTGGGAACTTTCTAAACAAACGCCGCCGTGAGACGGCCTCAAGCCAAAGGTTTCATTGTGTCGCAGCAATACAACCACCTTGAGCATTAGCTGGTGCGCACCTTGACAACCCCCTTTACCCTGCTTGCCAGGTAGTCAAAGCTGAATGATCATGCTCGGCGCTCTTTAGATGTGCAATGACCTCTGAGATATGTATCTCGGCGTTTGCTGGTGACAAAGTGAATGCAATCAGCTGTAGACACGTCTCCTTTCTCCAACGAAAGATCTTCTAGGTCCGAGTCGCTCCACAGACATCCTTGCGGAATCATCTTCTTGGTCTAGTCAGAGCAATACAACTAGTCGAGGGGAATTCCCTGGTACTCGTCGTAGCCAAGGGCAAGATTGATGTTCTCTGTTGGGGCATTAGCGGCTCATCATGGAGGTCTGGTCTCTATGGCTAGACTTACGAAGGCATTGCGTGGCGGCGCCCTTGAGAAGGTTGTCGATCGTGACGCAGCTGCGCGGGGTTAGCTGGTATTCTGTGCATGTCCTTTCCGAGGTGATGCTCACATAACAACACGCTTGCCGGTCTCATCAACAGCGAATCCGCCAATCTCGACTCCGTGCTTGTTCTGGATCGACTTGACGTATGGGGCCTCTCCAATCACCTTGACCAGCTTCTCGCCAGCGTAGCGCTCCTGGTAGATGTGACGAATGTCTCGGGACGTCATCTCCTTGGCGAGGGGGACGTTAATGGTCAGCTGGATGCCGCGGAACCAAGAGGCGCTGTGTTCAGGTCAGTAGGCATACTAACGCCGACAGCAGAATGGTGGCGTCTTACACATGGGGAATGAATGCCGTCGGGGCGTCGAGGTGGTGGCTGATCTCCCGTTCGTGGATGTGTCCGGTAAGGGAGTCTGGCCCCAGTCAGCCTCAGGCCTACTAATATGCAATTTCTTGTTTAACTCACAGGGCAGCATGTTGTCCTTCAGAAGGGTCTCATCGTTCTTGGGGCTCTTCTTCGTTCCAGCTCCCGAGAACTTGGACCAGTTAGCTTTACGCAGAATGTCGACAAGTCAAGGGGGGGGACCTACTCCTGAAACACCGAACACCGTGGGAACACCTCCCAAGAACGGAACCAGAGGAGCAATTCCAAGCTGAGAGCCCGTCGCGTAGCAACCAGGGTTGCTGATGCGTGTAGACTGGGCGATCTTGCTGCGCTTGACAAGCTCAGGCAACGCGTACGTCCACTCTCCCGTCGAGTCGAAGCGGTAGTCGGCCGAAAGGTCAACGAGGAGACTCCGGCTAGGGCCAAGAGCCTCGACGAAAGGCTGGCAGGTTTTGTTGGGCAGGGCCAGGACTTTGTGGTATGTCAGTACAACCGTCTCAAGTTGCTACCGAGCGAGCGTGCCTACCCCAGCAGTCGACCTGACCATCCTTATCCAAAGCAGCGACGTCCTCAGGGGACAGGTTCTCGTAGATAACCTTGCGCTTAGTGTAGCCCTGGAGCTCCTGTCCGGCAAGCTCGCGGGAAGACACATGGCGGAGGTCCATGTTCGGGTGGTTGTTCAGGAGATCGATCAGGGCCTGGCCAGTGTAGCCACGGGCGCCGATAAGACCAATTCGGGACGGAGACTCGTTTGAGGCATTCTTCTTGCCCAGAGGAGGGTTCGGGTTGGTGTTGAGGGCGTTGGACAGACGGCCGGTTGTCGAGAACGAAGCGCGAGCATTGACGATGTTGACCGTTCGGCGGATGGAGCACTGCGGCATCGGCGTGGCCACCAGGGCAGCGGCGCGGGGAGCAACTCGGCGGGCGCCGAGGCGCATGGCCCCGGAAGTAGCAGACAACATGATGCCGGGGGGGGGAGATGTCCGATTGACCTTGGATCGCGAGGGCAAGTCGGTTGTGTGATGTCCTGCAAGTATCGTGGTGCAGTCAAATCATGTCTGCAGTGACTGTGACTGCTACCTACGGTCTTGGAAATCCTTGCCCACGATTCCGGTGGGGCACAGTACGGAAACACAGATGTACCGCCCAGGAGGTCTTAAGCAAGCAGACTAAGCAGTACTAGACACTCCAAGCTCCTTGACTACTAGTTCGAAATATAAGGACTAAAGAATAATTATAGTATATCTTGAGTTAAGTTATATAGTACTGAATTATGATTAATATCTTAAAACCTAAAATATAACTAAGTAAAGTAAAAAAAAAAAAATTAAAACATTCTATTAAGTTACGTCTTTAAGACTATAAGTATTAAAGTATATATAACTTAGATATCTCTCTAGTACGAGTAGCGAGTAGTAAGTCTTTACTCGCTATATAGTAGTATCTTAAGAGCTAACTTAGATTTTTACCGGTGAAGGCGGAATGCTGTCTCGACTTGAGAACATTGTGGGGATGCAGCCGATCGGAGTCAGCGCTGCGAGTTTAGGTAATGAATGGCAAGTGAAATCGACAAGGGGCAGTGATTGGTGCGGGAACCGACTCGGAGCAAGACACGTGATGATTGCGAAGATGCCGAAGCTCCGAGGCCCGGGCTCTCCAACTCAAGCATCGACGACGGATCTCTCATGTTGACCAACACGCATTGGCCGACGTCACCCAGACAGCTTGGTGGACATCCGCGTTGACATGACAATACTGAAGTCTTTCGGGTTCGCAACATTGACAGCGTCACAGACCGAGCTTCCAGTCCAGACCAATTGACCTTGCATTGCCATGCGAGATGCCGAGCGACGCATTGTTTCGTCAGTGACCTCTCTTCGTCCAGGGTGATGTGTGAACTGCCGCGCCGATGGACAAGATTGCTCCCTCCCCCACGTCGCTGGTGACAATGCCCCCACTACAGATCGGCCGAGATCGGAATCATAGCTAGATTCCAAGAGAAAGTAATTCTAAAACACCTAATCATACAGTATAATAGTTTTCTTTACTCTTAGGGTAACCGTTAGCTTAGCTTTAGAGATACAATATTAAATAGAAACTTATCAATTATATTCTAACTTATTTATTATTCTAGTAATATACATAATAATAGATATTAATCTAACTTTAAGTATAAATAAGAGAGAATACTATAAGGACCATCTGTATAATAATGACTAGTTAAAAAGATACTATTAGATGGTGATAAAAGTAGGTACTTAGCCACCCTAGCTTGGGTACTTCGTTTAGATGCTCTGGGTCGGCGGTGTCCCGGGATCGAATGACCGACCGGGTGCCTGTACCTGTCGTCCCGTCTGAACCCAGGTAGCGCGGCTGGCGTTGCCACGAAGGAAGAAAAAAAAAGGACCCTTCGCCGACCGGACCAGATAGCCGCCCTTTGACTCAGGCCCTCAGCCCATACCTGCTGGACTCCGCTGTTCGTGACGCCTGCTCGCACATCACCTTCTGGTTGCCCATACATTCCTTCCAGATACCTGCCTTCCGGATACCTCGGTCACACACGGCGCAGCGCAGCTTCTGTGTCTGTCATTCTCAGTGTCGACTTCTCGCGCCAGCCTCTTGCTGCAGAAGTCCCCACCGCAACGCAGCCTTCTCAGTAATTGACCGGAAGTCGACGTCCTCTCTTTTGCATGACGTTGTTCGGCTTGCTTCTCAGTCCTTGCCGTTCCACCTACGAGACTTCACCGCCATCGTCCGCCCCGGGCCGATTTCTTGGACCTACGACCGCTACCGAACAGGCAGCCCCTATTACAAGTCGCCCACCATGAGCAAGGCAACGGCCGTCAAGGAGGCCGTCAAGGAGACTCTCATTGGCGCTGAGGAGCCGGTTGAGCTCTCGTCCCAGACTAGGGCAAGGTTCACCCAGAACGCGGTTCAAGATGCTGCGACAGGAGACCTCTACCTCGGCGAGAACGAGTTTATCAACGCGGTTGCTCCCATGACGGAGGACTACGTGAGTGCAACAGATCCCCGGCAACCGCAGGCCCCCTTCAGCCAGCGAGCTGTGCTGACCATTCCCGTGCCATCCGCAGCACAAGATCAAGCGCGAGCAGTACGGCATCCTCTTCCGCGTCGCCGACCGCAAAGGCGTCGGGCGCATCACCCTCTCCGAATGGGCCGCGTTCGAGAACCTTCTCATGAAGCCCGACGCCGAGTACGAAATCGCATTCCGTCTCTTCGATGTTGACCGCACCGGCAGTGTTCGGTACGACGACTTCCGGCAGCTGTACGAGCTGAACAAGGGTTCAGAAAGCATTCCCTTCGACTGGGAGTGCGAATGGGCCAAGCTGTACATCGGACACAAGAAGAAGAGGCACCACATGGACTACCCACAGTTCTCTCAGATGCTGCGCGGCCTGCAGGGTGAGCGCATTCGCCAGGCTTTCCAGCTGTTCGACAAGGACGGCGACGGCTTCATCGATCCGGAAGACTTCGAACGCATCATCCTCGAGACCTCCAAGCACAAGCTGTCTGACCACCTGCTGCTCAACCTCAGCTCTCTCTGCAACATCTCCACCAGCAGCAAAGTGTCATACGCCAATGTACGAGCCTTCCAGAACATGATCAAGGAGATGGACCTGGTGGAACTGATTGTTCGCCGGGCTTGCGCCAAGAGCTCCGACGGCAAGATCACACGGGCCGAGTTCCTTCACCAGGCCGCCAAGATCACCCGATTCTCCCTCTTCACGCCCATGGAGGCCGACATTCTCTTCCACTTTGCCAGTCTGAACGAACCTAGCGGCCGACTGGGCCTTTCCGACTTCGCCAAAGTCCTGGACCCGTCCTGGAGGAACCGGATGTTCGACTCGGACGATGATGCAGCTCAAAAGTCGACGCACCCTGCCTCGGCCTCTAAGGCAGCCATGCAGCAGGCCATGATGTCCACATACAACTTCGTCCTGGGCAGTGTTGCCGGTGCCTTTGGTGCCTTCATGGTCTATCCCATCGACCTTGTCAAGACCCGTCTTCAGAACCAGCGAAGCGCTAGGCCAGGCGAACGTTTGTACAAAAACTCTATCGATTGTTTCCAGAAGGTGTGGCGGAACGAAGGCCTTCGCGGGCTCTACTCTGGCGTTCTGCCCCAGCTGGTCGGCGTTGCGCCAGAAAAGGCCATCAAGCTGACCGTCAACGACCTCGTCCGCAAACAATTCACCGACAAGACGACGGGTTCTATTGCCTTGTCTTCCGAGATCTTTGCCGGCGGCATGGCTGGCGCATGCCAAGTCGTAAGTGATGCCTTTCCCTCCCGATTTCGCCAATGAAAGGGCCACCGATGCGTCAGTGGCCGATCCATACCATGCAGCAGATTCTGACAACCCCTTCTTCGCTCACAGGTCTTCACCAACCCTCTGGAGATTGTCAAGATCCGCTTGCAGGTTCAGGGCGAGGTCGCCAAGACCGTTGACAGTGCTCCCAAGCGGTCCGCCATGTGGATCGTGCGCAATCTGGGTCTTGTCGGTCTCTACAAGGGCGCCTCGGCCTGTCTGCTGCGAGATGTGCCTTTCTCGGCCATTTATTTCCCCACATACAACCACCTGAAGAAGGATCTCTTCGGAGAGTCGCCGACCAAGAAGCTGGGCGTCCTCCAGCTGCTGACGGCGGGTGCGATTGCTGGTATGCCTGCAGCCTACCTGACGACACCCTGCGACGTGATCAAGACACGTCTTCAGGTTGAGGCACGGAAGGGTGAGGCCACATACACAGGCTTGCGACACGCCGCGAAGACCATTCTCAAGGAGGAGGGCTTCACGGCGTTCTTCAAGGGCGGCCCAGCCCGTATTTTCCGGTCATCGCCCCAGTTCGGCTTCACGCTGGCTGCGTACGAGGTGATGCAGACCTCCTTCCCCTACCCCGGTACCAAGCCGGAATCTTCGGCGGTTGCAACTAGCTCCATCGAGGTTGGTTCGTCGCTCAAGGAGAAGCTCGACGCAAGCCCCTTTGCTCGTTCTCGTAACGCTCTGAAGATTATTCTGGATATCGACGAGGACTTTGGAAAGGTCAAGATGCCGAACGAGGAAACATGGAAGACGCTCCCGGCCTTCATGCAGTCCGGGGCCAAGGCCAACTGAAAAAGGACAAGGCACCCACCAGCGTATGTATGCGAATCCGGGTTTTGGTTTTCTGGCGTAGACTCTAGATCTTGAGCTAGTTGGGGAGGTCTTCCTACTCTTTCGCGGGGAAGACGCTGCTCGTTTGTTTCATCTTGCATAACCCCTGCAACGCATTCCATTACACTGAGCCGACTGGCATGGCGATTTTGTCAGGGCATAGGATAAAAAGCGGTGTTTCCTCGGCATGATAGAAGTCTAGATGCAGCAGAAGAAGTGGGTGGAAAGTGTGCAGCTCTGGCGGTCATCTCGTTCTTAGATCCATGCCAGTGCGCTGTCATCGTTGAAATCGCCAAGACAGTTTTGTTTCTCAATTACGGGCATGATGCTATATAGGTGCCAACTTCCAAACAGCCGATTATCTTAAGACACCTTCGGGGCTTTTAATTGTACAGCTTCGCATGTAGGAGATTGACGCTATGGTGTGATTGGAGGGGGGACTTGGGGAGGCAGATAAGAGTAAAGCCAACCGGCCGGTTGTTGTCTCCAAATCTGCCGCCACTACACGTATTTCCTACAACATTACACAGTAGATGTTCCCGCCTCGGTGCGACCGATTATCGTCATGTCGCTCATGACCCTACCGGTCGAGTTACGTCTCGATATATACGAGTACCTTCTTGTCCACCCTCACCACAATGGCATGCCCGTGATCCCATTGCCACATGGCAAGGGTAGCGTGCTTCACCCAGCGATTCTCTTGGCCAACCGGCAGATCAATGATGAGGGGACGCCCATCCTCTACGGTCATAACACGTTTCTTGCGCACCCCACGATGCTGAAGGGGTTCCCTAGCCTCGGATCCGGCTGTCCTCCTCTACGCGAGGTCGCTGTTCTTCCTCGAATCCGTCGGTTTTACCTCAGGGTACGGTTGGATTGCGACACGATCTTGCGGCGGGAAGACGTGACCCAGGCTTTCAGCGGCGTGGAGGAGCTGGTGATTGATGTCTGGCAGGCCATGTTTCTCGGGGCGGACCACAGCGCTTTGAAGATCTTCGAGGGTGTGCGAAATGTCAAGAACCCCAGGATCACTGGCAGTACTACAGGCTTTCATGACTACGCGAGATGGCTGGAGGATGTGATGAAGGGAGAGGTAGAAAGTCCAGTCGAAACATCGGAAGAGAATTGAGATAACTATATTCAGCCACAATTTAAACTCAACATAACATACGGAGAATACAACCCTGTGGTAGAAGAGTGAACCTTCCTCACATCGAGCGGCAGACGATGTCCTGGTACGTCTTGAAGGTACATGTGATAGCTTATCGCCCCTCCACTGCAAGTCCGGCCCCACCAGATATGTCGACCACCTGCCTGATTTAGCGCCTACCGGCAGAAAAAGTTCGGCGGCTGGCCAAATGCTGAAATTTTGATGGACACCCATCCCCACGGCGCGCACGACCAGAGCTCCAGTAGAGAAAGGTGCACCCCGTCTTCTCGACCGACATCGTCTCATACAACACACAAAATGGCCAGAAGCGCACTCAAGCTTGCCCTCGCGGCAGAGCAAGGAAAAGACCCGCGCCAGAAGAAGTTCAAGAAGCAACTGAAGGCGAAGCAGGAAGCCAAGCAGGCCAAGAAGAACGTGGGCATTGAGCATGTCGACAGCGAAGACGACGAGAACGACGATGCGGAGGCGGGAGGTGCCACCCTGAACCAATCTGGCGACGACAACTCGGATGAAGACATGGATGGCGAGGACGATCTCGGTCACAGGGTATGTCAGACCTGCCCCTCAACCCCTACGACCGAGCGCTAATGGTCGTGTTCAGCACCCCGATCTCGAGGCAATCGACGACACTGACAGCGATTCCGAGTCGGACATCGAAATGGAGGAAAAGATCATCCGGCCGAAGAACGACCCGCCAAAACAGACACCCGCCACCAAGGGCAAGAAGAGCGCTGCTACCGAAGGCGACGACGAAGACGACGAAGAGGAGGACGAAGACGAGGAGGATGAGGATGTGCCGCTCTCCGACCTGGAGGACGAGGAGGACCGCGAGGATGTTGTGCCGCACACCAAGCTCACCATCAACAACAAGGCCGCCCTCCTTGCTTCCCTGGAGCGCATCCGCATCGAGACGGGCTCCTCCGTTCCTTTCGCGACACACCAGTCTCTGTCCTCCTCCAAGCCGACCGCCGACGCTATCCCCGACATTTCCGACGACCTGCAACGCGAGCTCGCTCTCCTGTCTCAATCGCTCGAGGCTGCGCGCAAGGGGCGCGCTCTCCTCATCAAGGAGAAGGTGCCCTTCTCCCGTCCCAGCGACTACTTTGCCGAGATGGTCAAGGACGACGGTCAGATGGAGAAGGTCCGCTCAAAGCTTGTCGAGGAGGCTACGGCCAAGAAGGCAGCCGCGGAGGCTCGCAAGCTGCGCGACCTCAAGAAGTTCGGAAAGCAGGTGCAGATCGCCAAGCTGCAAGAGAGGCAGAAGGCCAAGCGCGAGACCCTGGAGAAGATCAAGACCCTGAAGAAGAGTGAGCAACCCACCCCGTACCCCGTCCTCGTCAACACGCGGCGTACACCGGTAAATACTAACATTTCCCTTCTTCACAGAGCGTCAAGAAAACGGCACCAACGACGTCGGCGCCACCGAGGGCGATCTGTTCGATGTCGCCGTCGACGAGGAGCTGAAGGGCTACTCTGCCAAGGGCAAGGGCGGCTCCCGCAGCGGTCCCGGCCGGGGCGGCGATGGCCCCAACGCCAAGCGACAGAAGAAGAACGAAAAGTATGGCTTCGGCGGCAAGAAGCGTCACGGAAAGTCGGGCGATGCCATGAGCTCTGGCGACGTGAGCGGGTTCAACAACCGTCGTGGCGGCGGCGTCGCCTCTGGGCGCGTCGGCAAGCCCAAGGCTCAGCGACCGGGAAAGAACCGCAGGAAGTCCATGGCCAGCAAATAGATGCTGCCACTTTGAAGTACCATTGACTTATGCCGTGTACATTTGATACAAATTGAACTTTGAGGCGTTTGGGGAAACACCACTTGGGCCACACGTATATTGCCTCTGCGAATCATCTAGGCGTGAAGTGATGTATTGTAAATCACCCAGGCGTCAGTCACGTCCTACCTCTCAACGAGACCAGTGACATCGCACCACCTAGCAACTTCGACCAGGGCGTCATGGCATCACTAGCGCAAGTGCAGAAAGGGTGACACAGAGAAAATCTGCATTGTACTCGCTTCGCCATGGAAACATACATCATTGAAACTAGTAGGCCAGTTGATCCAACGACTCAGAACAAAGTCTGTTGTTGTCAGTCGTGGCAATGGACTCCTCCGTTTCCTGACTCCCCTGTACTTTCAGGTGACTGACCCAGCGTACTGAGCCACATCAGATGACCGTCTCCCATCAGTCCCCTTCCCCTTTCCCTTCCAAACCATCCACGTATTACGCCTGTGGCCAACTTTTTCCATGTGCCCACTCCATAACGGAAGCTGCTGTTGTAACCAGGTAGGGTTGCTTGATGGGATCATGTCGGCCGTGTGCTACGACCCGCCAAAGCACAGTCGTAGACCATAGCCTATGACCAAAACAGGAGAGGTCCTTGAGACTGACGGAAAGGAGAAGCGTCGGGTTCGGTGGTGCGGCGCAGGATGTTGCTGGGAAGCCACGCAAACGGGCGATGTGAGCCACACATTGCGGTGAAATACGTCCTTTCCAAGGACAGGGAGGGGGCCTGCCCTGGAGACCGAAGCAAATTGGTATAGCGTAGCAGAATCGCAGTCTGCTCAAATGCGCGAGGAGCCACGGCCGAAGCCGATGGCTCCATGCTTATGCTGGAAACGGAAAGACCCTTGGTATCGAAAAACGCCTTGCAGATGAGAACACGATGCTGTGCAATGCAATCATGGCCTTGTGACAGAGACCGACGATGAGAAGCTTGAGAGGCCCCTGGTTATTCGGCGCCTGTCACGTAGACCGCTGACAGCCGTCCGCCGACAACGGCAGCCAGTCATCATGAAGAGGCCGCCACACACCAGTGACGATGGAAGGCCCATGCACTCTTCTGACACTCCTTGCTGCAGTACTTGGTGCGGCGGCACCGACGGCACTTTGCGAATTGCCGAGTGAACTCCTCCCACTTGCCGCACTGGTAGTATGCGCACTGGCGAATGCCCCCACGGGTGTCGTCTTTGCGGCAGAGATTCCTCATGACGACACCTGCCCAGTACTGCATATCTTGGCTGTGATGGCGGACGGTGAACTTTTCGACCAGGGGGAAGATGTTGAAGTCGTTGGGTAGCAAGAATTCTTCTTCGAGCTTCTCTTCATCTGGCGAGTCCAACGCCGACTCGTCCCCGTCCAGGTATCGGATTTGCTTGCCAACCTTCAATCTTGGCACGAGGTGGCTCTTTTGGAAGTAGGAACGAAGCCCGCAGTATTTCGAAACGTAGGCCAGGAGCTGCAGAGACATGAGAACGTCCTCCTCGCGAGGCATGGCCGCGAGGATCTGGGCGTTGGGAACGAAAGGACGGTCCAAAAGGTAGCGAGGCACGCTGGCGTTGGGCATGGAGGGCTGTGGGGGGGATACCATGGCTGGCCTGTGTGGGGAGAGTCCGATGGGTGGAACCGCTGCCGCGTTGGCGGTGTTGGCGATGCTCCCATCGACGGGTCCACGGTGAGTGATGTTGAACGCTCCCGTGTCTTGGGTTTCGGAAACGGTGGGGGCGGGGAGATCCATGGCAGCAGCGCCGGCCAGTATGCTCTCGCCTTCATCCATGGTGATGTCCTGGATGTTGACAGCGGCCTCTCCGGTGCCCGACATTTCGGCATCGGGGGATTCGTCGGACTGGGGGTCATTCTCGACCAGGTCGTCAGAGTCCACCGTGGAGTTCTGGTGCCGAATCGAGGGTCTGCGGCGGGCGCGGCCGTTGGGACCCAGCATCGAGGTTGGACGCAGTGTCGGGGACCGGGACTGAGGTGGCGGCAATGGAGTTGTGGGGGATGTTGGCTGGGACAGGATGGCGCTGGGCCCGAACGGAGCCATCGATGCGAGGCGATCGGCATCGCGTACCGGACGCACAAAGCCGTCGGCGGTATCGGCGGTTGCGGGCATGGCTGCGACGAGCGGCTGCACGGTCTGGCGCGAGGGCGAAGCCAGCGTCGCCATCGACTCGCCCGCCCTGAACTGGTGTTGTTGGTGGTGATGGTGGTGGTGATGATGATGATGGGGCCTGTGGGCTGCCAGAGTCGATCGATCGGCCAGCGTGGGCGTGTGAAGGTCGGCATTACGAAGCGTGGAATCGAGGGTATGCTGCTCTACAGCGGCAGTTGATGAGCCGGCATAGGTGGCGGAGACGTCGATGGAAGGAGGGGGCGCCTGTCTCCTAAATGTTCTGTGGTCGGCATCCAGGCGGCCTGGGCGGTTTGTAAAGGATGTCGCCTTGGATGACGAGCGGTGGTCGTGGCTCCTGTGACGCGAGTGTTCCTTCTCCTTGTCCTTCGCCTCCTCGGCCTTTTCTCTGCATTTTTCGATGACTTTGATGTAGTTGTCGAGGATCGTGGCAATGACGGGCACCATGTCGGCTTCAACGACACGGGTGCGGACATTTTCGGTGCCTCGAACACCAATGTTGACGACACACTGGAAGGCCAGGTTCCACTTCCACATGTCCATCATATCCTTGCTCCGGCCCCTTTTCAAAATGCAGACAAGTCTCTCGATGCCTCCATCGACGGTCAAAATGTCTCGGATACGGGCAGAGGAGGTTGTGAGGTAAGCCAGGTGGTTCAGCGAATTGATCAGGGGAAGAGTCGACGTGCAGTCCAAAGCCCTGCGATCGTATAGGGCGGTGGTGATGCCGACCGATGCCTTGTTGACATTCGGAATGCTGAAGTTGACTTCCCTCATGATGGGCGTTGGGGTTGGGCGTGGCGAATGGGTGTCGGGGGAGGGTTGCAAGAGGCGCTGCGCTGGCGAGGTCAGCCCGACTGTGCAGCCGACGACGAGAGGGCGCCGCGATCGAGCGTGGTCGGACACGTGCGATGGGAGTCGGAGGAGACGCGGCGGTGGTGGATGATGTCGGCTTGGATTCTGGTTGATGGTTGTTGGAAAGGAAGAAGGGGGGAGAGGGGGGCGGCTAGAGATTGATTGGAAATGGACTCGGTAACGGAAGGTGGCGAGCGCAGATGGGTCGACCGACGGGTGGATGCGTGCGCTGTTGCTTGAGGAGATGTTTGGCGTTGAAATTACCCGCCAGGCCAGGCGGGGGAAGACCAGTAAGGGAGGATAGGTTGAAAGGCCTAGCGGTGAAGAGGCGTGGTTGAGGCAAGGAGGAAAAAGGACGTAAAGGTAGCAGCAATAAGGTGAGGCGGCGGGAGGTAGAGAGGATGTGTGGTGCCGGGAGGGGACGAAAAGAGGAGGTTGACTGGAGGAAATGGTCTTCGGCGTTTCAGGCCCAAGCGACGAGGGCAGGAACCAGGCAGGCGGGCAGGTGCAGGTGCAGGCACTGTAGCGTAGTAGGTAGGGTACCTGGGGACCAAATGCCTCAGGTATGCTAGACGCTAACAGATAATGCGGAATCGACGTGAGAGATCCGGTGGCCAGACGGGAGTCAGCACGGTCGGGTATCAGTCCAGGGACAGTTCGTCAGGCGGGTTCAGATGGAATCTGAGGGAGGGATGATTCGAATCTCTGGTGGAATCTGACAGCACGCGAGTGCGGACGCAGGCGGACGATTGAAGGTCAGGATGGGGATGACTCGTGAGCGAGACGGGAGGGATAGCACGGTAACGGTACGGTACAACAGACAGGACTCACTGGAGGACGCTGCTGGTCGCGGGCAAGCACAACAGGCAGGGGTAAATTAAAGGGCGGAGCATAGCAGAGCGCATGCAGGACGAGGACAAGGACAAGGCCCGGGCGGGGCGAGGGCGGCCAGCACTGCACGGGCAGCAGCACGCCAGCGTTCTGGGGCCGCATCGCATCGCATCGCTGGCACATGGAAGGCCAAGCCGACGGAAATGGACCCAGGACACGGACGTTGACGGTCAGGTATTCCATCCAATTGGGAGGCGGAGTGGCGGGCGTAGGGGGGCCGCCCAGGTGGCTGGCTGGCCGGGCCCGGGCTTGGTCAGCACAAATCCGTCGTAGAAAGGCGCTGGAACCGACCGACACAGACCCGCCACCCAACGGCTAGGAGTTGTGTGGGCGGGTGATCAAGGACATGCCGGTGATCTTCAAGCACCATCCTATACCGGTAAACTTACTTGATGTTGCACTTATGTCTAGGCATATATGGGGAAGTAACTGGGCCGGCCAGGCAGTCTTCATCAAGTCTGATACTAATTTCTCCGCCGGGCCTTTTTAGGAGGCAAGAGGTTCTGCAGCAGCATGGTTGACCGACCTCAGGTAGGTAATATCTCAGGTACGTACAAGCAAGTAGTGCTGGAAATGGCGTCCATCTGAACCACGATTTCGGGCCCGGCTATCACCGCGTCCGTGGCCCAAATACAGTCTCCGCCGTTGGGGGCCGATACACTTGCTCTCGGATGCAAATGCGGCGGCAAGCATGCAGCCCCATCATGAGGCGACGACAGCGGGTTGGTCCTGCTAGACACATCACGCGAGGCATCGACCCAATCAAAAGGGGAACCCAACCAACCTTTCGACACAGCGCCTGCGCCTCTGGCGGCTAGCACATCGAGCTCCAGGCTCCTGGCTCCAACCACGGGCAGGCTAGATAATGTCCGGTTGGTGGTATTTTGGTTGACCAACGCTGTCGCGCAGACGAGAGAGCGCTTGCTTCATGATAATCTGCCGCGGCCAAACTGGCAGAAAATCAGTCACTTGAGCCGGTCTGTTACTGTACCTGAGGACCTCGTCAAATCTCTTTAGCGACCGACTGTCCAACCACCCAAACAGCTAAAACGTCCGTCCCAACGTCACAGGCTCACAGAGCGCGCTAAGGATGGTCAACACACCCTTGCAACAGGGATGGCGCTTGTGCCCAGCCAAGCGGTGAGGCTCCCAGCTCAGACACGAACGTCACGACAAGCCAGCCCCCAAAGCTCCCAGCAAACGTCACTCAAAAGGACTCCCGTGCCTGCTATCCGATTCCGGAGCTACCCCAGATGGCTTGATACGCTACAAGTTCACGATATTACACTCGGAAACTTCAATGTGGATAGTATCGTGCTCGTAACACGAGCCACGTCGTAAGCTCTAGGGCCAATTCTATAGAGACAAAAGGGGAAAATAGTCCAAGTCGGCGGTGAGCTGGTGCCTGGCACCATGGCCGTGAACTGCCCACGTGCCTCTCAATCACCACCGAGCTTTGCATGCCGGAAGTACTTCATGCCCACCCAGGCGACAACAACCCAGATCCAGGCCATGATACACGTGAGAATGATGAGAGCCGGATAGTACCCAACAATAGGAAGAGTGTCGTCGTCCTCGAGCTCGGGCGGCGCATACGGCGTCGTTCCCACGTCCCACGCCCAGCTCCAGATGCCCAGGCAAGACCCCATGCCCACGACAAACACAACCCAAGTGACCACCAGGATGACCCAGCCCCACCATTCCGTCTCGGAGTAGTCGTAGTCGGCTTCTGTTGCGGGCAGCGGCGTGGTTGCCAGGCCGCTGTACGAGAGGGGCGACTTTGCCTGCATGGCGGAGCCTCTCGGTGGAGGATGAACTGCCGTCCGTGGCCCAAAGTACGATTCGGAGCCCGAAGAGAGGGCTGTCGTGCTGTTGTCATGGCCGGCCATCTGAAGAACATCCTCCTCGTCCGTCGTCGAGTTGTAGGACGCCCGCCTATCCACCAGTCCCGCTCCTCCCACGGGGCTTGAATAGGAACTGGAAGAGTCAATCGGCCTTGGCCGACTGGCAAAACCATCCATTGACGGACGAGGAGTTAGGTCGGCATTGCTGACACTTATTCCCAGTCCCTCCGATAGTATAGGTGTAGGCACGGCGACCAGTGTGACGTTGTCGGTATCGAGGGCGGCCGCTTGCACCGTGTCAATGGTCAACTGCTTTGCGTCTCGGCGTTCCCGCTGCGCCCCTCGACCCAGCAGAGCTACCTTTCTAAGGGAGCCTCTGCGCCGACGAGTCTTTTGCTGCAGTGTGGCGATCTGCATAGCGCTGGCTGGTGATGCCGGTGGCCGATGCGCGCTGTCTCCCAGCTTGGTGTCCGATGGTGTTTGTCTGGTGTCGGCAGGCCCGGATCGCATGAATGGGAATTTGGACAGCAAGCCTCCACCAGAGCCTGTCCGTCGATGGGTACCGTTCTGGGGAGACATGCTGCTCTTGCTACGGGTCTTTTCGACGGCGCCGTGCGACCCATCATGGCCTTCGACGGCATCCATGCTGCATCGAATCCTCGATTACCTGTGGTCGCAATTCGATCTCGGCAGGGGTGGTTTTGTCGGGGTATGGGCGGGATGTCGGTTGGGTGGTTGGCTACGGTTGAAGTTGACGCATCATTTGTGGCTTTCGGCCGTCCTTGGGTGATGTTTCCGCCATGCTTGCGAGGCGTCCGAATGATCGTTCGTCTTTCCGGGGACTGGCTGCGCGAGGACTACTACTGTACCAGCATCGGAGACCGAACAGGCACCCCGGTATTAGGCCATCCACGTATGCACTTGTACAGGTATGCACCAATCGTTCTTCTCGGTCAGTGATGGCAAGAACCCTTCGCTGGATACGCTGGTTGAGTAACGCCTCAATCGGCATTCTTTGGGCACAATGATTAAACAGGTACCAGACTTGACGTCCGACTCAGGGTGACTTCATCCGGTCGCCTGGTGCCCATCCGCAATGGACGAAGAACACTGAGGTATAGTGTTGCACAAGTTGCATGCCTACCTTATCCGGATGGCCAGGTGTCTCATTCGCCAGACCAACCTCGACCTGCCTCTTCCATCCCGCCCCGCCGTTAGCGGCGGCATCAGCGACCGTCTCGACGTCTACCGTGACCACGGGGCACCCTGCTGTTTGGACTTACACCCCACTATCTGGCTACACAACTGATTGTCCTCATCTTTCACTTGGTCCACGTCACCTCGTCTTGGTTTCCACCATCCTGTCGCGCTGCAGCCCGCGGTTCCAAAAATCGCACAACTTCCTGCGGCCAAAGACACGACCAGACCACCCTCCTTTACTGGTCGACGACAAATTGCTACCGGGGTCGCCTCCTGGAATACACGTGCGCGCACGCTGTTCCAGTCCGAGGAATATACAAAGCCACCAAGGATTGACTTTGGTGTCTGCCGCCGCCATGTCGGAAGAAGACAACATTGCCACCGAGGCAGGGCCTGGTTCCGCCCCAAGCCCATTCAACTTCAAAACCCAGACAATCTCGACCTCGCCCGTCAAGTCGTCGGTAGGTGCTTCACTTCTTCCACGCGTTCCAAGATATAGAAAGCTTACCAAGGGAATCACTACTCGCAGGGTATGGGACAGCGCCGTGGCCATCGCTACAAACACAGCTCCGTCTCGACACAACATCAGATCTTCAAAGAGCCTCCGCAACGGCCTCCTCCCGTTCTCCCGGCTTCGCTACCGATACCTACCCTCCGAGACGCACGTGAGCGCATGACGAACGAGCAGTGGCACTCCCTATACTGGTCTCTCTGTCACCTTGCCGTGGCCGGCTTCCTCTTCTTCCGCTCCAAAGGCTCCCTCGGCATCATGGCCCTCTCGCACCTCGTTTTCTTCGATGCCGGCAGCGCTTTGATCTGCGTGGCGGTTGATGTTCTCGGGAACTTCGAGGTTTGGCGCCGCTCGTCCATTCGGCACCCATTCGGCCTGGAGCGGGCCGAGGTCATCGCTGGCTTCGCCATGTCGATCTTCCTCATTTTTGGCGGCTTCGATCTCGTCTCGCACGGCATGAAGCACTGGCTTGAGTCCAAGGGTGGTCACGAACCGCACCACGAGCACAGTCACGACTACGTCCCAGCTGGCGAGGTTGAGTGGGTAGCTTGTGCTGGTATCGTGAGCACCCTCGTCTCGGCCTACTGGGTCAAGAACCATGCGCGCGTCGCCCGTATCATGCGCTCTTCTTGGCTCTCCATATTGTCTCGTCACTTCAGCAACGTGTTCCACGTGTTGACCATATTCTTCTCGACCCTTGTCCTGCTGCTCCCGCTTCTGCCGGGCCACAGCCCCGTGTTTTGGGATCGTGCACTCTGCGCTGCTATCGCCTGCGCCATGTTTGTGTTTGGCATCCAGCTCGGCACCGCCCAGGGATCGATGCTCCTCATGTCTTTCCGCGGTGATAAGACGAACAAGACTGTTTCTTCTGTTCTGCGGGAAATCGAGGCCGAGCCAAACGTCATGCGCATAGAGGATGCCCAGTTCTGGCAGGTCCATTATGGCCTCTGCATGGCAAATCTGAAGATTTGCGTCCCCCGGGGCTGCGACGAGGGAACCATCAGTAAACTCCGCAGCCGCATTGCCTCGCTGATCCAAAATCGGCTGGGTGAGGGATATGGTCGAGGGTCAAGCCTGAGGTGGGAGGTCACGATTCAGACCAGCATAGACTCGAAATGAGGATATTCCTCAGGATATGGATACAGACGGAAGTTCAATCATCGAGAGGGGTATCCGTATTGTGCAGAATTCCAATGCCGAGCATCAACGAGCTATCTTGTGCCCAAAGGCCTTGCCCTGGAGATGTCGTTCGCACTGCGCTGTGCTTGTCCCCAAATCAGTCAAATACACCTCAAACGCCGTGCAAGTGGTATGTTGCCGGTTCATCATACATCGCAGCAATCTACGTCCGATCTGGGCTGCAAAGCTCAGAACAGGCCCCAACGACCCCGCTCCTTCTCTTCCCTTCGGCCACCCTGCGCGCGGTCTCTTTCCCGGCCCTCCAGCTGCCGCAGGCTCTCCATCTTCTCCAGCACCAGTTCAAGGAGCTCCTTTCGACGAATGACTTCGAGGTGCTGCTTGACTTTGGGATCTTCCTTGGCGAAAGTTTCGACTTGCTCGTCGGTCAAATGACGACCAAGACGAAGATCAAGTTCTCGCGGGAAGTTGTAGTAAAACTCTGAAAGCAGCTCAACGTTGAGGAACAGGACCGCGGTCGAAGCGAGCTTGGTCGCCACAGCGTCTAGGAAGACTTCTGGGCAGTAGTACTTGTTCTTCAGGTCGCCGCACTGCCTCGACTTAACCGCCAAGAGGCGCATCTTGATGATGTCTTCGCGGTCCCGGAGGAACACAGCTTCCCGCCCTAGATTCAGAGTTAGTAGATGACAGCAATATAGGAGCAGGAGTGAGAACATACCTCGGGCCAAAAGTGCTGCACTGAAACCGCCGGCACCGCTGCGGCCATCTCCCTCGACGACAATGTCGCCACGGCGGGCCTTGTCAATAAATGACATGACATCCTTCAACTTCCGCCTACCTCCAACGGCAGTCTCGATGCCTTTGAGAGCAGCCTCACAGTCCTGCAGCTCCTTCTTGAGGAGACTTCCTGCATGCTCTCTCCCCTTGGACCACTCGCGCTCATCGATGTCAATGTCGAACTTGTATGGTTTGATCGAGTTTTCCACCTGGTCGCTGGTGCTGTAGAACTTCTCGTTCAAGATGGTCGAAGCAGCCTCGGTGATGGCCTGTCGCGCAAATGGGTGCGAAGCGAATGTGGACTTGGAAATCAAGCGCTCGACATGAGACTGAAGAGACGCGGCGACAACGGTAGTTCCAAGACGACCGACTCCATGCTTGGTCAGAGCAGAAGTAGAGGCGTCTAGCTGCCGACGCCAGTAGAGTGAGTCAGGATCGGCCTTGGGGAGATCCGCGAGGCTATCGGGGTCGGGACGGGCCGGCGAAAGGTCTGTCACCGGCTTGTTCCAGTAGCGGATGGCGAGCAGGTCCAAGACTTTCTGGTCCAGCTCGCTCTTCACAATCTCATGCATCTGGGCCCGGCCGAATTGCTCGGAAAACTGCTTGAAGGCATGCTTGTAGGCGTCCAGACTCTCGGCCAGATAAGACTCAGCCGACAAGGGCCGATCGTTGTACTGGACCTTGAACTCGTAGCTGGCTTCCTCAAGTTCCTGCTTGATAGCATCGCTCGTGCTCTGGAGGCTGGCTGACATGGTCTGCTCGAGAACCGTCATCAGCTTTTTCCGCAAAGTCACCGTGCCGATGTTGACCCCTGCTCCCTCCCCAAACTCGACAGGATGAGCCGAGAAGAACGACTCTTCATTCTTGGCAATCGCAGACATGAGGTTGCTGGGACCCCTGTTAAACAATCCGGAGCTGGCGGGTGCCCTGGACACTACACCGACATAGCCCAGCCGGAGCGGGTATTGCTTATCGGTGAGGATGGAGGCGCCGCGGGGGGCATCGACCAAGTCCATCTTGGTGACCACGCCAATGGTCCGTTCACCACGCGGGTCAACCCGACGGCTGGCGCGCAAGGCGGCCGAGTTCGCCAAGTCAACATCGGCAGCCGAGATGGCAAGAATGACGTTGGGGGGTTGTATGTATTTGTCGCAAAGCTCGGCAATCTTCTGTTTCAATGCGAGGGGTTGGTTCTGTCCCACGACCTGGATGTACCCGGGAAGATCGATAAGAGACAGGTCGGGAACGTGAGGAGAGTAGACAGTGAGGTGGATGGGGTCGTGAGAGACTGCTTCAGAGTCTGGGACGGCCAAGTTGAGCTCGGTCAGTGTCCGTTGAATGGATGTAAAGTCGGTGATTCGTCTCAGGCCGAGGTCCGGGAACTCGCCATACTCGGCGTCAGTGTCAGGGGTGTTCACAAGAGTGAGCTCGATTGGGCGCCGGGTAACCATATTGGAACCCTTGGGAAGGAACTCGTGGCCGACGATAGCCTCGAGCACTGAGCTTTTCCCAGACGATTGGGATCCAATGACCACGATCGATGGCAGCGTCAAAGTGCTGGACTGGCCGACCTTTTGGAGCATGTTGCGGATCTCAATCATCTTCTTGGTCAGAAGCATCATTTGATCGTCCTTGGCGGCTTCGCTCGGTTCGCGAGGATCGTCTTCGGAAGATTGGTCGTAGCCGTAGGCAGCGGCAGAGGCACCGACCGCAACAGCTGCTCCGGCTTTGCTCTGGCGCGGTGGCTCGCCACCGGGCCCGTTGCCCCCTCCTTGTCCTCCGGTGCCGACATCGTCGTGGATGCGCAATATCTTCTGAAGCCATTCTGGAGATTCGAACTGGTCTTTGGTGGTCTCCCATCCCTTCATCGTCTGGTGTGCTACACTCATGGCCCCACCGTAGAGACTCGAGGCAGTATCGGAAAGGCTGTCGGCCGTTTTCGTGAACATATCTATAGCGCCAGTGCTCAACTCTGCCGTTTCGTCAGTCATCTACAGGGTCCATGTGCGATCATGCCTGCGGGGGTACATACGATTGGCCTGATATTGAACCCATGCCAGCGTCCCAACAGCCAGCCCACCGAACATGGCTGGGAGACGTACAAACTTGACGACAAGCTTGGGAAGGAAACGAGCAAAGGAGGCGTTGCGCGCGATGACTGCATTGTGGAACGAGTTTCCGGAAAACCAAACGCGGCGCTGTGTTGCTCGAATGGCGGCGTCAGATCGAAGAAGACCGCCGGCAGAAATCCGGTGATAGTGCCGGACGGCTTGAGTAGTGGCACGACGCGTCGTGGGGGATGCCCCCAAGGCCAGTAGTCTTGCACTCATGATGCGATTCGGCGGCTGGATTGCAGACGCAACCGAGCTTTACAGCCGTAAGCCGGCATGCGATTCTGGACAGCAGGACGGTAGTTGATGGCGCGGTGCGATGGTGAGGCTGTCGTAGGTTGAAGAGTTGCGATACTAGGGGTGCGATTATGGTGGTTTGGTGTTTGATGTCGAATCACTGCGCCGGCATGGCAGATGACAAAGTCATGTGGGACGTGACGCACTGTGGGGCCCCCAGCATCGCGAAGCCCCACGGTTGCCGCCTCGGTGCAGCTGGGCCGGTGCAGGTACTATCCCTTGCTGTGACGTGCCCGGATGGGAGTGGAAAACACCGGCATCGGCTCCGGCTTCCACTCATCAAGAAGGCCACCAGCTTTCCTTGGACCCCGGATGGCAAGGCATCTGAGGCCAAAAGATCGAGTCGGTACCGTCAAGTAAATGAGATAGCCGTCTACCAGGAGCATGCACATTTGACTTGACCTAGCCGAGCGTGCGAGGACTTGTGAAATGCATGCTGGAATGTCACAGAGGCCTCTACAGACACTAGGTACCTTCAATCATCGTCTGGTGCGGCGCCGCGCGGGATCCTGTCAGCCCCCAGGCGGGAGCAGTTGAAGATGACCGATGCCGTTCAATTCATGATGAGCTGTCAAGGTACTGCGCCATTTGCAGCTAAGCAAGTGGTTAGGTACAGTGTGGGTAGGCTGAAAGATACGGGGTAGATGCCGAAAGACCACCTACAACTTGAAGACGAGGTGGTTGTGCCAATTGACTCACCTCGCCTCATACCTGTCCCACGCAGCCGCCTGCGCCCTCGTTGCTTCTTCCCGAGGCGGAACCTCAAAGGCCGAATCATTCAAAAGAAATTGTCTTCGTGCTCCGCCCTGATTCAGCTCCCTCTTTTATCTCGGCTGCCCGCGTGTCGCATTTCCCTCCTGATTGCGCCATAGGTACCTACTTGTCCGACATCATCCTCGCCCTTGCCACGACCAACACCGCCCGACCTTTGCCTCCATCACCTGCTCTCAACAAAATACCTACCTCCTACTTGTGCCGACCAAGCACACTTCTATCTCCATCCCAAGGCCGAAATCCCGACTCGACGACCTACGCTCCTAGACAACTAGGAAGGCCCGATCATCGGCGAACTACCTAGACGCGGGCACGCTGCCTTGCGCCTCCCACAACCTCTCTCCCACAGCCAAACGCTCGCTGCGCACCAATGTGTCGGTTTCTGGTACGGGAATAGCAGCTTAAAACAGTGTACACACACGGGTCTGACCAGTCTTTCGCTAGGTTTATCGTGGGAGCGACGAGATCCTCCTCTCCAAGCTCATCCTGGACCCTACCCACTCGATCCTCAAGCAATCCTTCGACTCCCGCTTGAGGCTGGCAAGTCGGCACCTCTCCCCATAACTCGCCCACGCGTACGCTAATGGACTTTGCTCTTCTGCAGGATACAAGGAGAGGCCAGAACAACGCAGATGGCTTCGGCATCGGCTTCTACACTGATCCGAAACTCGGCCAGGCCCCTTGCCTGTTCACGTCCACGATTCCCGCCTGGAACTGCACCAACCTCCAACGAATCGCCTCCAAGACCGCATCCCGGCTGATATTTGCCCATGTTCGTGCCACGACTGAGGGCTCCTTGAGCGAGGACAACTGCCACCCATTCACTCATGGCAGCTTGATGTGGATGCACAATGGAGGGCTTGGCGGATGGAAGCACATCAAGAGGAGGCTTGCAGAGAGGCTGGCTGACAAGTGGTATCTGGGCGTCACCGGCGGCACGGACAGCGAATGGGCCTTCGCTCTCTTCTTGGACACGCTCGAGAGAATGGGCCAAGACCCAAGCTCGCAACCCGTCGAGGGCTTTGGTCCTACCATCCTTCGAAAGGCTCTACTCAAGACCATTGCCCTCATCAACGAGCTGATCGACCAAATCCCTGAGAGTGTCATTCAGTCGGACAACATTGACACAAGAAGTCTGCTGAACTTTGCCGTCAGCGACGGCCACAGCATCATCTGCACCAGGTACATCAGCAGCTCTACCGACGAGGCAGCCAGCTTGTACTACTCATCCGGTACAGAGTGGGAAAAGAGAACAGTTTCTCCGACTGACCGCGCCTACCAAATGGAGCGACGGGACAAGGGAGCGGACATAGTCCTGGTGGCCAGCGAACCCTTGACCTTTGAGAGAGGTGAGCTTCATCCCCCTTGCTTTTGAAGCTACGTCGAGTCTATACTGATGCCAGTGACAATGCAGAAAACTGGGTCAACGTCCCTACCAACTCCATTCTCACCATCCATAACCAGACGGTCATGGTTCATCCCATCATAGACCAGTTCTATGACCGGAGCCCCTACCACATCCGCTCGAGTGCCTTTGTCCAGGCCAAGGGGCTGGCCGCCAACGAAAAGGCTGCTGCGCTCATGACCCCGTCAGTTGGAGGCAACATGGGTTCGCCTGATCTCCAGAAAAGGGTCTTGGCGCCGACAATTCCATTTGGCGTTCCACTCGGTCGAGCAACGGATCCAAATGTGACCGCCCCAGGCAAGGGTCGTCCTCAGAGTGGCTTACAGGAGCTGCTGGTCACGTCTCCAGACGCGAGATCCATCACTACGCTCTCAAGCGGTCAGAGTTCGGCGTCACGGCAGCCGGTGCGGAGGAACATCAAAGTCAAGCGGAAATCCCTTGGCTCTCCTGACCAAGTAGCCAATGCCAATCGGGCCACGGATCAACAACCAGCCGCCGATGACAGCGACACTGACTCTCCAGAGCAGCATGGCCATGGAATTGGGCATCCTCATAAGTTGTCGAGATTCTTCCCGGAGCTTACCATGAACTGAAGATGCCCTATGTCGGCAGAACCGCGCAGTTGGACGATGCTGCTGCAAAGCGAATTTGTATTTATTATTCCCATCATTATGGCGCCATGGCGTTGGTCGTGTTGGGCTGGACGGACTATCAATATAGTGTAGCCCCTTTGTCTCGAGTGACGTCTCCGACAGTCTTTTCCGGTCAAGATGTCTTGTCAAGTCAGGATTCAACCCGCTCGAGGCCTGCCGAGAGTACGTGCTCACTTACGTGGTGTCCATGCGCTGTGAGCTCACTCGATACATATTTGCACGATCATGGCGCACATTTCTCATCCGAGTTGTAAGGCTACTGTCAACCTCATAAGCAGACTCCCCGAGTCCACATCAGACAAGATTGGCCTTAAGACGCCGTGCCGAGGCTGGTGCGTCATAGATACATGTCTACGCTGTCTAGTCTATGCGCTGGTGTTCCTCGTCGTTCGCCAGCAGAGACTCCCTCTCGCCGGCCTTGGCCTCTGGTGCTCTGTACAAGACAAAATGTTGTGTAACAAAGATCAGATCGTAAACCATGGAGACATTTCCAAGCGCAAACTTGACGGGATTCCCCGTAAGTCCAGACCAATCGCGCTGCAGATACGAGTCGATGGCCTGCTGGGCGCAAGACAGTAGGCCTCCAGCAAAGTCTAGCAAGATCTGCAGGATGCTCCAGCCCTTGGTCGATTTGTTGCGATAATTCGTGACAACCTGGGGGGTGTACTTGACAAGCGTCACCACCAGCTTGACATATGATACAGCGTACTACCAGAACGCGAGGTTAGTAGTTGCCTGGTGCAGGTGTGTCGCATAGGAGCAACTTACCACTACGTCAAGAGCACACCAGTCGATGGCCGGATTGCCTCCCGGAGGAACCGAAGCGACGACAAAAGCGACGCAGATCACGCCTACAACACAGCCGATTCCAATTCCCAGAATAAATCGGCTGGGGCGGTTGCCTGCGCTTGGCGCAAAGCCCCAGACTTTGGGGAAATATTGGCTTGTGGTGATGACGGACAGGATGAAACCATGAAGTGCAAAGACGAGGTCGTTGAATGCGACAGTGGGAGTATGTCCATTATGGCGCGCGGCGTATTGCTCCCGGACAACGGTAGAGTAATAGAGCACGGTGTTGGACACGAAGTACGCAGCAAAGCCTGTAGCAATTCGAAAGCTGTCAGCGCCCTCTTCTCCACGCGGTGGGATCTGGAATTCTTAGACCGGCGTACCCAGACAATTGATCATCGGGAAGTCAACTGTTGTGCCAGATGTTGACTTTCTCTGGTAGTTCAAAATGGACTGGGGATAGAACGAAGCCGACCAGCAAAGGAAGTAGATCCAGCCGAAGGCGGCGGAGATAACCTGAAGAGCTGCGTCGCCGGGAGCCATGATCCCGAGCAACTAATGCCGTCGAATACGTGATTGGAGAGTGGCGGAGACCGACTCTTGGGGCCGGGTAGGAGGCGAAACGAAACAGAACCGAAGACGCCTGGTCACGGTGCAGGATTAATCAAGGTTGAAATGATGCCATTCACCACTGGATAATTACCTCTCCCCCCACGCGCCACGGTCGCTGTGTCGCAACTCCCGTCCCCCGCTGTCCCTGGGGCTGGGCTTGCGGCGTTACGCAAGGGACGCCGCGCTAATCCCACAATCGCACTAGCGCTGTGGAGTTGGATCGAGACTCGGGACATCCACCGTTCAGCCGTTCATGAAAACGAAAGACCACAACCTGCATCCTGCTTCCATCAGATAATTGGGCGACGACTCTATCTGTGTTGACTTCCTACGGTTCGAACGACTTGTATTTATTCAAGAGCCTCTCTCCGGTTAAGAACAGTCGGAGCACCAGACTTTGTGCCTCTTGCGCCTGTCTCGCGGCGGTCATGTCACTACTCTGTCACTATCATACATCATACAGGGACAGTTCGGCATGCAGTCCACGGTGTGTATTGTTTAAAGGCTACTTATACACTAGGTATTTGATGCCCGTGTAAGCTTCCTCCTGGCCTAGCCCCTTGTGTTCCCATCACTATGGCGGTGATATCAGGGCATCGGCCGTGAGGCCTTCTGCCGATCTGCAGCAGGGCAGCATGCCCACCAGCCACGGCGTCCCGTAGGCTGGGGTGCGTTTTGAATCGTTGAAAGCCTCGAGGTTTCGGCAATGAAGTTGTGAGGTCGAGAAGAGAAGACCAGTGGATCGCATTGAATTGTTCATGCGGTGTGCTTGGAGCGATCCCAGGGTAGGGAGAGGGATCACCACCATGCCGGGTATGCGCAGTTTGGCGGTCTTGTTGCGGTTGGCCCTTGAGAGTCTCGTGGCCGAGTCTTGAGAGACCGTGAGAGGGTGGGTGTTTTGTGGGTGGTTGCCGTCAAATCCCCCTCCTCGCCAGCTGCGCCAGTCCGGGGCTGGTTTACATGACAACGCAGCCAGCGTGGCCACCGCCGTTACCGTGCTTCATGACAACACAGCCGGCGTGACCGCCACCGTTTCCGTGCTTCATGACGACGCAGCCGGCGTGGCCGCCACCGTTGCCGTGCTTGGCGGAAGTCTGAGTGGTGGTGGAAGGCATTTTGTTGGTTTGGGTGGTGGCGGTGGGAACCGGAAAGGTTGTCAGGGAACGTGGACTGTAGTGTGAATGTAGAGATTGGCTGATCGATGGTTCTGGGAGAGATAGTTGAGACTGAGGCGAAGGACGAGGGTTGATTTATAGGTAATGAAGCTGCGTGATGGCGAGTGTTGAATCTTGGGCAAGGACGGTACAGCGAGCCTTCGCAGCACCTGCCAACAGACCCAGGCACAGGCCTCCGAACTGAATTCATTCATCTTGAACGAACAATACCGACGAGGCCATATCCATTCACTGTCATCAAGTCAGGTGCAGCTCCTGCTACAATTGTCACGGTGGTGGTTAGTATTGTCCCTGTCCGGCAGGGAGACTGCCGCTTCCACGGGGTGACGCCGAAGCAATTCAGGGGCATTCAAATAATATATTGTGCGACGAACATGAAAGAAACTCGGTCGCACTTGTTATGTAGTCCAGCTCATCGGTTTCGCGTCGGGCTGGGCGATGGCGCAGTGGCCCTCGAATCTTAGTATTGTTCGTTACAATTGTTCGAGGGGGCAGGCAGCCCACGGCATGCCCCCCCCACAGGACAACTCGTGCCTCACTTGCAACCACGGCCTTTCTACTTCTTTGACGACACCAAGCAAATAGAAATTGACATTCAAGATATCCTGGTGTCGAGTTCTCCCAGTCCATTGTCGCCGACCGACCACCTTGATTGCAGGAGTGGTATGCAAATACTGCCCCCATCGTTACACCGAGATTGGCCCTCGCCTGTCCAAGTCATAGCTCCCTGCTGACGATAGTACGTGCGCCTAGAATCGGGTGAAGGGCAGCCTTCCGCAATGTCAGTATCCAGAGCTGCACCAAGCGACGGACTAGTGGCATAAAAGAAGTTACTGACCATTTTCCACGGAGGGTAATGACCGCCCAAGTGACGCCATTCTCGTCAACCTCCTTCTCAACATGTGGCTTGAAGGCGATGGCGCTCATGATGCCATCTCCGAACTTTTCGTTCAGGACAGCCTTGAGGGCGTAGCCGTAGTTCTGTATAATCTCGAACAGCCTGTACTGCAGCGGTTCGACTGGGGGCATGGGTCCGGCCCGTCCACGGTCCGGGAAGGCCGTGAGCGTCACCAGATCCTCTTTTCGCTGCCCGAGCAGATGGGACAGCTTCTCAATGTCCTCCTCCGAGGCTTGCACCTGGCCGTAAAACATGCCCGCGACAGCGATCTCGTCGCGGCCCAGCTCGGCTCCAATTTGCTCAAAGGTGAGACCGGATTTGGTCTTGGCTGCGAAAAGGGGGCCGCAGATTGGAGGGATACGGTCTGCCATGGACGCCTTGCCACGAATGTCAGCGGATCAGCTTACTTGCAAAGGACCGGCAGAGGTCCGGAGCCAGGACTACACTCACGTCCAGGGTCGCCAACCTGCTCTCGTTGATGGAAGACATGTTGAAGTCTGGTGCTTGGAAATCAAACGATGGAGTCTTGTGGTGAAAAGTGAAGCAGTTGAGATGACGAGTTCAAGATGTGAATGATGATGGGTACTCCAGGCTGATCAAAGTACAGCACTGTCACAGCCTTATATGTTTGCAGCGTGCCGCTATTTCCGCGGCCGTTCCAGACCCCTCATTGCCCGGGCTCAGAGACCGAGCGATCGCCCATTCGCGGGGTTAGGGGAATGGAGCGAAGTGACGATGACGCTCGCCTGCGCGATCGGCGATAGTCCGGAGACTCGGCATCACGGTGAATGAAAATGCCCCTCAACTCTCAGTAATCATCGGGACTCTACTCTCAGTCATCGTCCGCTGGTCCGACAGGAAATATTCTTATGGCCAAACTCACAGAGTTGCGACAACCGGAAGTCGAATAGCTGAACTGTCAGGTGCACTCTAAGCCCTCTGGGCACGCAGCGTGCGTACACAGTGTCAAGTAACAGTCAAACTGTACAAGACACCGCCATCGATAACCTAGCCGATAAGCAGAGGCCCAGAAAAAAACATTGGGCAACCTGCTTCACGACCCCGAGACGTTGGCAGCTAAAGTTTCTTCGAGAGATCCAGCAAAAGGCAGGAATTGCCCGGAGAGACGCGAACATGCCGCACAAGCACACCAGAAGAGAGCAGGATGATTCTCAGTATGTTATCGCCCTGGCGCTCTCGCCTCGCGGTTCTCGCCAGTCACTCGCTTGCTCATCAACCACCTTGACAGATTCAACCTCCCGCCCTCGGAAATTGCTCGACCGCTGCCCGTGAACCGCAGCAACAAACACAACGATGGGAAGAAGGGGCCGGCGGAGAAAGTCGCAAAGAAGCGCAAGGCCCAGGGAAGCCAGGACGATGCTCCCCGAGCCTTCAAGCGTCTGATGGCATTTGCAAACGGGAAGAAGACCAGATCGGGCCTCGACGACGGCGCGAAACAACCGAAACGCAAGGCTGCAAACTCGACAACTGCAGCGACCGCTGCCACTACCCCTGCTCAGACCAGCGACGTTGCGACCGAGCTGCCCACAATCCGTCCCGGAGAGAAACTTTCAGACTTTGCTGCTCGAGTCGATCAAGCCCTGCCGCTCTCTGGTCTGGTAACTAAGACGGTCAAGGACGGAAAAGATGTGACTGGCCTCAAGGTTCGGAGGACGACAAAGGAAAGAAAAATGCACAAGCTCTACGACCAGTGGCGCGAAGAAGATCGGAAGATCAAGGAACGCCGTGCCGAGGCGCAGGAGGAAGAGACGGAACGACAGATCGACGAGGATCTCGCCAACGGCACCTGGAGAGACTGGACGAAGGACTACTCCAAGGATGTCGCCCGCGACGACGAGGCAGCCGACAAGAAACAGTCAAAGTCGAAGACGAAGAAGAAGAACAAGAAACGGAAAGAAGACGATCCCTGGAAGGAATTCGAGAAGAAGCATGCAGAGCCCCGCAGAGGCCTGCATGATGTTGTACAAGCCCCGCCGGAGCTGCGCGGCCCAGGGAACAAGCTGAAAGTTCGGGATATCTAGACATCTGGTAGGTATCCATCATTCGCACAAGCCGAGCCCGCCCTTGAGCCACCACTGTCTCGAGACACGACGATCTTAGAGGATGGGCCACGGATGGTTGCCTGAGCTCTGCAGCCTCGACTTACCCATGATGAGCCAGCAAGGTTCTTGGTCGTGAGAGCGTTGATTTGCCTTTCAGACAGGATTTGAGCATACGTCTTTTGGTGGTTGTCCTGAATAGGTGCCTGTTCAGGCCAGCTACAAATCGACAAACCAACTATGGTACAATCCAGAAGCTGCATCGTGATGTTTCCACCTGAGCCCATACATTTTTACCACATTGAAGTTCGAGGTGGCCCGTTTGGGCACTACCTCGTCGCCATCTAGGGGTCTTGAGGCTGCACCCACGGGTGCTAAGTCAGCACAACACAGGCAACCAGGTACAATGTGGCGTTGGATCCACTTTAATCTTTAACTTTCCGTCAATTCCTCACGCCCAGCTTCCATCCTCCTGCAGAACCCCTGCCTGAGACGCTAGGAAGCGACGTGCCGTTCATTCGATTCTTGCTCACTTCATTACCGATTTCATCATTTTGCCCGCCGAGTCCACGGCATGCTGTGCCCAGCATGGTCGTAGATATGGAGCGGCTCATCGAGGTACTCGTTGACGACATATCTTGTCACGGAGATTTGGGTATGAACCTTTCCCATCGCCAAGAACACCCGCGATCGCCGATTACCAGGTCCTACAATTTTCTCAGGTCACGATGAGGGTCACAGGCTTGGTATTGGCAAGGCTTGCGTCTTCTCTACTAACAGAACTGATATAGGTTGCCCTGTCTCGCGGATTCTCGACAAGATTGACCAATTTTACCCAGCAGCCAACTCAATTTCAGACTCACCACCAGATGCGACTGCCATCTCACCTCGACAGGCAGCATGGGACTGGGTCAAAGTGCGACGCGATGTCAGCATTGGAAAAGACCGCGCATGGAATCATGCGGATCTCTACGAAATCCTGGCTTTTCCCGAGGAACCGGTCTCAGTCGATCAAGAACCAGAGCGTACCGATGCGAGCCCTCAAGAAGACCGTGCTGCCCCAGTGCAGGCCCGGCTTGCTGCTGGAGCCCAGTACCGCCCCAAAGTCTTTGTTTCCGAGGAGCAAATGTGGCAATCTATTGCCGGGCACGGCGCAGACTTCAAGAGGGTGCCCAAGCTTGAGTGGGCAGCCTTGGTCGGCATCGCCAGTACGAAGAAGGACGGCATTCTGCAAGGTGATCTGTGCCGACTGATCGGTCAGGATAAGCGATCTCTGCCGAAGAGAACAGATTCACTGGCTCAGAAGGGATACATTCTCAAACGGACCACTCTGGTGCGAGGCGTCAAGACCAGCAAGATGTGGCTGAGCCGCTGCGCGCCCAGTCTATCTTCGGACCATTTGGAGACTGAGCTTGGAGGGCATGGCCAAGATACAGCCTTGCTCATGCCTCCCGAAAGCTTCAATCGAGACATGGAGCCTGTTGCCTGGCGCAAGCGTTGGACCGGCGGATCGATTGATATGCTGTCTCTGGCCGAGACTGTCATCTCCGTTGTCAGGGCGTTCGGCATCATGCGCTATCATGATCTGCGACAGAAACTCGGTATTCTGAATCTTCCCTGGCAGATGAAAGTCACTGCCAGACTTTGCCGTTGGGCAGTCAGGAGGGGCATATTGCAATATGTTGGTGCCACGCTAGGCGATCGCCTCTACAAGGATTGCCTCAAGTTCATCCGCGACTTCACATCAGAGGACTGGGTGGAGTGGCTAAGGACCGGGAAAGAGAAGTCTCGCCCCAAGACCGACGCAGATCTTGACGCATACCGGGACAATCCCACCGGTGACACCACTTCCAAGAGGAAGAGGACCAACAAAGCCGACAACAGCATCAACGTCATGATTGCCTGGAAGCCGGAAAAGCCATTGCCAACAACCGTCCTAGACGCGATTCGAGCAGCGGATGGGAAGGCAGTCACCAACAGACACCTTGGCGCTCATACACTTGGGCCCCCCTTCTCCCGATATGTCACATCCATCTCGACAACCTTGGCTACACCCTCGCTACAGCCTCCGCATTTGGCCCATTTCCAAGTGTCTAAAGAGCTCATGAGGGTCAAGAAACAGGCCATCTACTTCTTTTCGCTCCCTCGGTTGCATCCTCCCGCCAGCAATCGCGACAGGAATGCAGGTGACAACACGGTGGATTCTCCGGGCGTCGAATCGTCGTCTCGTCCCGAAGTGTCGCAGACACCGCTTGATATTCTGGACAACTACTTCAGCTCAACAACTGGTCGCGCAGCCTGCTCGGCGCACGGCAGCTTGTCAAACCTGGCACGAATGACCGGCAAGCGAGACAGCGCTGCATTGACCAAAGCAAATACCCACTCAACTCCCATCGCCCCTGAAAGCGCAACAAGCGCAAAGGGTACACTCTTCCGAGCGAGTGACAGCCGCAAATCGTCCGCTGCTGCAGTAGTCGGCCATGCTGTGTCCCTCCCGCAGGTCGTCCGCCAAGCGCCAGGTCGCGGTCGTGGTCACCGTGGTAGAAGGGTAGCGACCCTGGTCCTCACCTTCACAGTCACCCCCGCATCACTGGCTAGAATTCTGCTGCCATCACAACCCGGTCTCTCTACAGGTCGTACTCGGCGAGGGCCAGGCCGGCTAGCCCGCGCTGCCCAAGTCCAACCAAACGCTGATCAAAACAGCGCGCTATCTCCTCTCGATCCGCACAGCACCGGAGACTCGCCGGCCGCGCGCACTCAGGCGGAAGTGGATATTGACGACGGAGAGGAAGTAGAAGTCTCCGGGGCTTTGTTGTCTAGTCTGCCAGACCCGACGGCGGGAAGACGGGGTCGCGGCAGGACTGTCGCATCCTCCAAAAAGCCTCGATCTTCCAAAGCAAAGTCGTTCAGATGCGACAAATGTGGCGGCGTCTGGCAAAACGACAATGGTCTCAAATACCATCTCGAGAAGTCAAGCTCGGCATGCAACCCCAACTACTCGGCCCCGCCGCCCAAGCCTCCCCGTTATCTCAGTTCCAGGATCAGTCTGCTCTCCAATACGGGCACCCCAGATGCCGGTAACGGCGAAGCGGTACCGACACGTCGTACACGCACAGGTATGGCTGCCGGTTTGGAGTCGACTTCACCAGCCAGGACGCCCAGAGGAAATAAGCTCACGGCGCGGGTGTCTTCAGCGTTTCAACACGCACCAAGTCTGCGGGCAAGAGCCAAGTACCCGGCTTCCTTCGATCAAGCTGCCGAGCTCTCGATACCACAAGCCGAAGGCGGCCCTCGTGTTGTTGAGGAAGCAGCGCCCAGATACTTCCAGGCATTGCTCCGTGACACATCCGCAACACTCTCGAACACAACACCCGAGCGAGTTGACGAGACGGCAAAATCCGCTGGAGACACTCTTGGCTACACAAGACCGAGACGAAGGGAAGTTACTAAAGAGATGACGCCGTTGCAATCGAGCACTACTGTCCACGAGACGACTGAGCCTTCATCCAACCACTCGCCCCATGAAGGCTCGTCTGGTTCGGCGGTGGTGTCTCAGGCGTACACCGATCCGCCTTCTCAAGATGCTGCCAGTACGCAAGACAACCTGGACTCGCATTCTGTCCCGATGCAGAGGCCATTCAGACCTGACAAGAGCAAGTCGTCAAACCAGCGCCACAACTCTCAATTCCACCGCTCTAGTCAGATCATCCAGCATCTTTTGGACGTCCATGGCGGGGTCATCCCGGGTGAACGATCCTTGTGGCACGCACTCACGGCTGTATGGGAAAAGACATATCCCGCCGACTCCCCCCCCAACTACGGTACAACCCAGGGCTTGGTTGGCAAGATGGTGGGAAGAAAGGTGTTCCGGAAGAGTGTTCATGCGTTTCGCGACTTGAAAGGCAGCTTCAAGTCGGTCACCCTCCTTCTGACCCCCAGCGTCGATTCCCAGTCTGCGGCTGCTTTGGATCTGAAAGACAAGATGATCGCCATGCACCCGCAAACATATGTTCTCCCGGGCTACACGCCCAAGTCCGGCCTCCCAGACGACACGAAGTGGAATGGTATTCCTGTTTTTTCGACCAGACGACAGCTGGCACAAAACGTGGAGGTTCTCGACGCTCCATTTTACGCCAGCAGACAAGCCAGTCGTAAGAGACCCAGGGCACCAGACGCATCGGGACAGGGTACCCGAAGAAGACAGCAGTATGCCATGGAAAGCTTCCAAAATTCGTCTATTATTGCAGATGACGACGCTCGCGGCCCATACGGAGGAGTATTCGTGGGCGGCCACGGCGTCGATTTTATTCACCAGCATCAAGAGCAACCAATTCTCGGCCCAATCACTTTCCTTGAGCCGAACACCCAGCTGGAAGACGAAGTATGCCTTCCCGAGAAACCTCAGCCTCCGCGACCTCGGAAGCGTCGGGTGTCAAAACATGACGACTTTGGCTCAGCTGTTTTCAACGGGATGGTGCCTGAGCAATCCGACGATACTCAATTTGGCGTCCATTTCGTTGAACCGACTTTGCTCCCGCGGACTGAGGGGAAATGGCCCTGCCTTTCCGCGGACTTCTTCGAACACAACCCGAGTGCTGCGATGCAAGGCTCGCTACTGCCCAACCCGCGAAGCCTGGCTCACCTACTCCCCTGTGGTCTGGCTGATATCGTGGGCCCTCAATGGCTTGCACCCCACGAGGCCACACTCGAGGCAAGCCATCATCTCTTCATGCAGCAAGTTGAGCTGTGCGCGGCATGGGAGACAGATCCTCTACGAGGGGCACAGTTGGCTGGGATGCAGCCGACCACATTCCATCACATTTGGATCAGCCACACAATGAGCGCCCCAATTCAGACTTATGTCTACAGAAAGCTTTCATGGATCAAGGAGACTCCTGGCCCGCTGTCCGATGGCGATCCTCGTCGTTCCAGGCCAGCAGGCATGTCGACACGGGACATGCCTTTTGAGAATGGCTCACCTGCGAAACGTCGCAAACTTAACGAAGGCGCGTCTCGCTCGGCTGCGACAGTCCTACCCATGGATCTGAAAACAAGAAAGATGACGCCATGGAATGGGACCAATGAAACTGGTCAAATCGCGATACAGGGTCGACATCTGGATGCGAATAACGACGCCGTCCTCATTGCTGCCTTTGTAGCAACCAGAACTCTCCTGGGCGGCGCCGACAAATACGTGGAATGGGGTCTTCTATTGAGACTGTTCCCCAACAAGTCGCTCGCATGGCTGAGAAAGTTTTGGTCAAAGGCGCGCAAGGATCGTACCGCCTCGATCAACAAGCTCACAGAGCGTTTCCAGGAGCGATTCGGAAAGGCATATGAACAGGGCGAGCTGCCACTGATCGACTTCGATGACTACCTCAACTACGACTGGACTCGACTCGTTCAATGGACACTTGAGCTCGCTGGTGATGCCATTCAGTTGCCGAGCTCGGTGGCTGAACTCGAAAGGGAATACATCATTGACGGCCTTTCAGCCGACACCAGCGATTGGCAGCGCATCTACTACAGCTTCCAGTCTTCAACGTTCAATCGCCTGGAGGCTCTGACATCTGGGTCAACATGCACTCCGGTCGACCAAGCGGCGGTGCTCCCGCCTTCAACAAGCGAGGAAGAGCTGCGCAAGGCCAAGTCATGGCTGCGTGCACTCTGCGGCACTCCATCCGGCACTTACAAGCCTGCTGATATCCGCCAAAAGCTCTGCTGCATAACGAACCAGGGCGATTCTCACAACAACACGCTTCTGGGCCAGGCAATTGCTGCTCTTCAGAATCAAAATGTCATTACCAAGACGAAGCAACGTCAAGGTGACTCTGGTTCGCACAGGTTCACAGAATGGTTCATGCCTCGATTTGACAAAATCAGCCAAGCGCACAAGTACAATGACGCGGTAGTTTTCAAGGCGATGCTGGACGACATGTTCAGGAAGAACGAGGCCTGGCGCGTTCCCTATCTCCTGCAGGATGGCGAAGTCATGGCCATGATCAACATGCAGGCGGCGGGCCGCATCAAAGTCACACCTGTCGACGTCCCTCACATTCCACTGGGATTCAAGCCGGGTTTCTACGAAAGCCGGAAATTCCCCAAGAGCTTCTACAACTTTGGTCTTGAGGTGACACCCACCAACACATACATCTTCAACGAAGACTTGACTGTGCTTGTGGCAAGCCTGGCGGACACGCCTCCCAGCGAGGGCCCTGCGGGTAAACTCCCGATCTGGTGCGACATATTCGGCAAGCTGGCAGCAGACCGATGGGGTCGAACAGTGCGTGCTGTTGCGTTTGCGGTTGCCATGCGAGGACCATTGAGTACCGATGGCATGCTATCAGCGCTTGCGCCCTTCCTTGAGGACTTTGAGATCGACCTGGTTCTTGATTGGGGTCTTCGCCACGGCCTTCTCAAGAAGACTGAGCATGGGCGGACATATACGGCAGACGAGTGGTGGTGGCTGTTGGCAGGCAGTCAGTATCATGAGCTCCTCTCTCGGCCATGAGTTGACACACGCGGTGGGACTAATTTGGCGAGGTGCAATGTACCACGGAAACACAGGGGTCTGGAGAACTGGACTCGATCTACGTAGCATGCAACGCATTGATGTCATCGTGCTCTATATCCTCTGCTGTGGTGACAAGTTTGTAGGGTATGACTGCGCTCCGCTGATAAAACGTATTTGAAAGCTGCCCAAACCAGACTTCACCCAGGCCTCGTCCATTAATGGAGGGACTCGTGACATAGAATAGGCCTCTACAGCAACATCCCGGTTGGGATCATCTTCCATTCAAGGCAAACCTACCCTATTCTTCCAGCAGAGCTTTCGCAATCATGGCAATCAGGATGACGACCACAATGACGATGGCTCGATCGACCCAGACAGGGACCCCGTCGTCAGCCCCTATCGGGATGTGGCCCAGTTGCGCGTTCGCGGCCTCGGGCGTTGGCTGGACTAGAGCGGAAGCTGCGGCCGCAGGTAATTCACGTCTCGCCGGCGGGGCCTCTACCTGGCCGGCGTGTGTTCCTCCGGATAGACCCTCCGATGGAGGAACCGAAGTCTGAACGAAGCCTTCTGCCAACCGCGCCGTTTCGGCTGTTTCTGGGGTAGAGGAAGTCGTAGCAGATGTTGCCGGGTCTCCCTCGGCTGGCTTACCCATCTCGTCCTTCCAACCCAACTTGAGTTCAGGTGGTATCTCAACATCTGCAGCCGCAGCCTCACTCGCTTTGGCCAGCTCCGCGCTTTCTTGCAGGATTTCGACATTCGTCTTTGCGCATGCGGGGCACCTGTAAGAGTGTGACGCAGTCGCATGTCGCTCACGAATGCCATCAGTCGCCTCGAGGCCGCCAAGCTGCCCCCGAGGATCTGTCTCCATGAAGCTTCGAAGACTGTGGTCAAGGCGAACTTAGCACGACTCTCGAGAGACGAAATAGCCGGGGCAAAACTCACGCTACCAATGCCGTGCGAATCCCCCATGCAGGCTGCCAGGTCTCTTCGTGGTGGCCACTGATGCTTAGGCAGATCTCACGATTCACTTCGAACCGCCCACTTGCTGTGGAGAAGCGGAAGCTTGGCGGGCGGAGGGGATACGTGGGCGGAAGCACTATGCGGCCATGGTATATACCTGTGGCATATGGAGAATTTGGCGGTCCACGAAAAGTAAAGTGCCATTCAAAGAGGTCAGATTCCAGCGGCGCTGCAGTGTAGTCTGGTGACGGTGAGTTGGAGAGCTCTGCTGCCTCCTTCACTGCGACGCAGTTAGCGAGAGACCGCCGAAGATCCGTCGAAAGCCATCGACTCACAAATGCGCCGTATGGTCGGAGACTTTGAGTTGAAGGTGGGGTTTGCCATGTTGGCAGTCTGGGGCTTGTTCAGTGACAGTTGAGAGTCGCAGATCAAGTTGTGTGCAAGGAAGGAAAGCTCCCGGGACCGCGAAAGGTGAAAAGTGCGGCAGTATCAACCAAAAGAGAAAGAAAGGGACAGCGTCCGTGTTAAGTGAGATATCGCTGTTGATGTCGCTCACAATACACGTATAGATACGTTGGTACTGAGTGCAAGGTGGCTTACTTGACTTCACGGCATGGACGTGGCGGACAGAGAGAGTGACAGTTGAAGCCCCACGCTGTCGCTGTCACAGCCAGTCACGTCATGCTCTTGCTTATCTAGATAAGCCAATCCATTCTGATGGTGGTCGGTGCGATATGCCGATTGACCCATACATGGTTTTATGCAATGTTGGTTAGATGACTCGAACGACGATGGGCTCCACCACAACTGGACGAGGCAAGGCTTCGATCATCTACCCACCACCCGTCTACCTTGGAGTGTCTGTGGCACCCAGCCGAACGCCAAGTTCCGTAAGACCAATTGCCCAAGCCTCGCCTAACTATTGTACCTCGTCTCTTCCGAACTAACCGAATTTCCAAGAAACCAAGTCACCGATCCTCTCCGCCCCCGATCCTCCTTCTCAACCCGACACACCAAGCGAGGAGAAGACGACATAATGGCTGCTCCCCATGGGAAACCCAACCTCGCAAGGGGAATCCCTCCCCTTCGCATTCACAACTTTGTGGGAACTGCATTGGGTGCCGGCATGTGGTTCTTCGTGAGTAGCCACGGAGCAAATACACAAACTACGAGAGACTGACGCCGATGTGCACTAGCTGATGTACCGCGCGAAGAAAGACGGTAAGCCTTCCGCTCGCTGTGTTCTCCCTTGACGGGGACATGCTGTACCTCGGTCCGCTGACAGACTTTACTTCTAGGTGCCGTGCTTCTGGGCTGGAAGCACCCTTGGGATCACTGAGCGGGACGCGACGGAGCGGCAATGGAAGCAGGAAAGATATGGACATCGTGTAGCTTCTCAATGTCCCAACGAGGCTTCTACAACACCGGAATACGGAATCAATTGCGGGTTGTACGATTATGAATATTGCCAAGGTGCCGACGCGGGCCACTGGCGCAGCCGAAATCATGGTTTCTCAAACAGATAATGGGCCACGCCCCATGTGTCCCCTCCCTGGTATGCAAAGAGCTCCGAGCAAGCCATGTAGAATATCTGCCACCGGTTGTACCATGTGGCAGCGTTCTCCTCCCCATAAGTCTCAATCAGGTGTGGCCATATCTCCTTCTTGTGGCTGAGCATCTTCGTGAGCCAGTCCTTCAGATTCACTAATGAGCTCTTGCGAACAACACGACCTTTCCCACCGAGCACTGAAAAGGGGGCGTAGATGACGTACCTCGCATGTTTTGGAGTAGTGCTTCCCATTGACCCACCACTGCGTCTGTATCTTCAGATCCCGCTGGAAGAACAGCAAGAGGTCGGTGCTGGGCATGGTTCCACCGGTGAAGAAGTGCGTCGTCATCCAACCCTCCTCGAAGTCGTACGGGGTTGTCCGGTGCGCAAAGATGTGAGCGAAAAGCTTGCCACCGGGCTTCAGCGCACGCGCAACCTTGGCCATGAGTAGCTCATAGTTCTTCATGTGTTCGAATAGCTGCGGAGCGCTGCGTCAGCCTGGTGGCTTGGATCACCAAGTCTTTGGTATCATACCTCGATGGAGACCACACGATCGAAGGTTCCGGCCTCAAACTCGTGGTCAACCACGTTGCCGGTGACGACTTTGAGGTTTTTCAACCCCTTTTCTCGTGCCTTGGAATCAATGTAGATCTTCTGCGTCTTGGAGTTCGAGAAAGCCGTGATGCTGGAGTTCGGGAACAATTCGGCAAAGTAAAGAGCTCCGGAGCCCCATCCGCAACTGTTTCGGTGCTGCCATGTTAGCGATGGCAATGGTTCGAGGAAGTATTGGGAATACGGACCCGAGATCTAGGATAGACATCCCATCCTTTAGCTCTGCTTTCCCCACGTAGCTTTGCAGCATCGCTATTTCTGCCTGTGCAAGAGTCTCGCCTCCTTGAGGGTAAAGACAGCACGAGTACTTCATACGCGGCCCAAGGCAAGCTTCGAGCACGCCGGTGCCGACCTCGTAGTGTTGCTGATTGGCAGTGGACGTTTCAATCGCAATGGGCCGGGTGCGAAGGCCCTGGACAAAGGACATTTTGCGCTCATACTCGGTGGAGAGGGAAGAGGTCTCTATCGACTTGATGCGACTAAGAAGCTGGCGCCGTATGCCCAAACGGATGACGGCATGGGGAAGATAGCCTCCATCGAGGATCCAGTCTACATTGAATCATCGTGAGCTCGCAAGCGCTGGAGAGAATGGCCATGTGTTTGTACTGACCTGTGTCCATTGTCAACTGATTTCCTACTGTGCTTCAATCTACTTGCAGAGGTGCCTCGGAATGTTCAGTCCGCCGCGGTCCAAAAGATAGGATGCAAGGTGACAAGGACGAGAGGGGAAGCCAGACCTCAACTAAATGTACAAATGGGCGGGCTCGAGGGAGACCGCCTAGCTACCTAGGTGCTAGGTAGGTCAGGTAAGACAAGCTCTCCCGCGTCTGGGGTCGGTCGCCAGGGGCACAGCCAATCCGATTCGACCGGACTTGCTTGGTGCCTCGTACGGGCCGGGCGCTACGTACCATTGAACCTACCTAGGTATGCATATGGGGATGGAAAAGAAGGCGCAGTGGCCCGCGGGCATCGTTGTTGGCTTCAACCCCGAGGTGGGCAGTCTCACGGAGGCGGCGGGATCCGAGTTGTCTATGACACGTACAAATCCAGCGCGGGCAACTGGATTGGACAGACGTGGGTCTGCGACGCTCCCCTAACGCCCAACAAACAGGGTAGTACAACGTGAACCGCCCGTGTTACCGGCCGAGTACGCCGCTCCATCGAGCACATTACTCCCTGCGGCCACCCCACGATTGTGCCTGGATTGGCGACTGTGTTTACCAAGGGCCAACAAATGAAGGCGAGCACCCCAAGGAGGACTCGTAGCTGAGGCGAGCATGTCTGGTCTATAAAATGTTACTCTGGCGAGCGCGACGTGTTCCTGTCAAAGTCTCGGCTTGCACCGGACTCTACAGGCGCATATCCTCCAAAATGGTTTTGTACGCCTTCCTCTTCTTGGGGTGTCCAGATACCCTCTGCTTCAGCCGACCCAGTGCCCGAGCCAGCCCCTGGAAAACGTGCTTCTCGGACACCCAAGCACAACCCAGGTACAGCGCCCCCAGTGTGATCATGAAGAGCTGGAAATTCGAGTCGGTGCTCGTCAACTGCATCAGGCGCCTCACCCAGTGTGCTGGCTTGACAATCATGTAGACTGTGATGGACAATGTCACAAAGATTGTCGCTATGAACGGCCCTGGAGAATTGAACAGCCGGGTTAGATCGTCCAACAGGTCCATGGCAGTTCGCACTTACAATTCTGCAGCGCCTTCTGTCGGAAGGGCGGGCCGGCGTTGAGAACAACACCCGCGAGGATGTACTCGAAACAAGACAGGAGGAAAAGCACCGTATTCTCCGAATTCTTGATGTTTGACTTGTCGTGCTTCAGTTTCGGCGGTATGTACCTGTCGCGCCATCGTGTTAACAGACATAGCCATGTTCGAGTATGCCCATTCTGGACGGATGTATGCGTACCATGACTGCTCACGCACGGCCATGTATCCAATGGCCTGGAAAACGATGCAGATCACCATATGGCCAAGCAGGGGCAGGAGCACCTTTCGTGAGACCAGGTTGGCAGTCGGCCGCTTCTTGGACAACACCTGTGAGGGCCCAGCCCATCCCACTACAGAGTACCAGGGTTAGTGGATTGACCATGCCGCACTCACTGACGCCGAAGACGAGGAAAGACATACTGAAGATGGCGACAGGTAGGATCAAAAGAAGATCAATGAACAGAAACTGCGCCAAGAATTGTCAGCCTGTGAATGTGGGAGGTAGTGCTGGCTGGTGTCGTGACCTACCTGGAAGTCGCCTAGGTTTGACGCCTTGGCATACAAGAAGCTCACCGAAGTGAACTGTATCGCCGAGTACAGGCTCATGTACTTGAAGCAACTGAAACTGGTGACGAGAGCTGCGCGCCCCTCTCTGATGACTTCAGGACAACAGCTGATATCAAAGTTCCGGCTGGTAAATGGCGCGGCAACGGAAGCCTCTGCCTCGGAGAGTGAGATGCCGACATCCGCTGCCTTCAAAGCACCGCAGTCGTTTGCGCCGTCGCCGCAGAATCCTACACAGTAATCAATGCTCTGGAGTTTCTCCACGAGCTCGTGCTTCTCATCAGGCGACATGCGCGCGTAAATTTTGCCTGACACAAGCATCTGTTTCATTGGGTTAGCAATTGCCAGATGCTTCGACGGTTATGGAAGGTTCTTTATACCCGTTTCTGGATATGGGGCTCTGCAAAGTCGATAAGCCACCGGAAAACATCGCCACTGACGGCTAGGGAGTAGTTGCGCATGTTGCTGATGTCGTAGGGCAACGATGCATCGGCTTCGACGGATGGTGGTAAAGGCTTTCAAATGGCATGTCAGTACAGTCTTGGGTTGGCGCACCTGACAAGTGTGATGCTTACCAGGAGTGTCTTCTCGTTCAGCCGAAATGCCGAGTTGTCGATGCTCTCCCATGAGAGGCAGGCTTTCGGGTCGCCGGGACCGCCTAGGATCTAATCAGCTCGAACTCTGCAGATACCGGCTTAAGCATTTCTTACCTTGAGCAAAGCGGGGGACATAGCAGTGTGCAGTTGGATCTAATAAGCCGCATTGCCGCCCAACGCTGATGGCAGTCAAGATGTTGTCTCCGGTGCACATAGTGGCCCCAATGTTCGAGTCGAGCAGTTCCTGTAGAACACCGGCGGTCGTAGGCTTCAGCTTGTTTTCGAAGATGATGAAGCCGACAAAATCCAGGCCAGACTCTACATCCTCCCGCTTCATCTTCTGCACCTTGACCCAGTTCAGCTTGGGAATATGGCGCGTTGCGCACCCAATGACCCGATAGCCCTTGTGTGTGTAGTAAGCCAGCTGTTCGTCGTAGTCTCGTGGAACTGTGATTGTGAGCCATAGTATAACACGGATCCTTTGGGTGCACCTTACAGCTTTCAGCTCGGCAAATATCACCCATGCACTCGGGTGCCCCCTTTACGTAGACGTCGCCGCTCTGCTTGCCAAATTGTCGCACAATGACACTGGCGCGGCGGAGATGAGAGACAAACTCGAAACCTCGGAGAATACCGAGCTCGATGCCATGCTAAGTGTATCATAGACGTTAGTCGTGAAAGGATGGGCAGAGTAGGGTTCTCAGGGCCATACGTTGGGATGATCCGCGCCGTCAGGTGGGCGTGCAATCGACGGAGACAGGCCACCTTGCTCTTCTTCGTCTTGCCTTTCGGAGGACTCGCCGCCTTCGTCAAAAGTCCAACCACTGAACTCGACCATTCGCAGGTCCAAAGGGTCACCGACCAGCTCGTCGTCAACAGACCGCAGAGAGTGGCATGTCGCCATTGTGTGTAGGATTGCGGCGAACTTCCCCTGTTGGTCTGCCTGAGCGGCCTTGCGAAGAGACGTAGCGTTTTCTGTGATGTCGGTGAAGCGCCCATGTTCGGCCACTTGCACTCCCAATACATCTAATCCTTCTTCGGTGAGGGTCCCTGTCTTGTCAAAACACATAATGTCTAGTTTGCCGCCAACGTTGACCCGCTGGGGGCTGATGCAGAATATCTTCTTCTTCTTCAAACGGGCCAGCGCGAAGCTGGTGCCGATACTCAGCGTGGCAGGGAGTGCCGGGGGCACGGCAATGGTGATGACATCTGCTTGCGAGTCAGCGGTCGCGACAAAACAAAGAACACTTGAGGGTTGCGAGGTGCGGAAGAGGAAATGAACGAACCTAGAGCCCTCACAATTATGAGGTGCCACGCAAGGCCAAGATGGATGAAATTGGCCAGAGAAACCAAGAAGCCCAGAAGCGCAACCATGGCCATGACGCCGATATATCGGAATGAATCCCGGTAAAACTTGAACCCCGAGGGCTTTGGGAACAACATGGATCTCACCAACGAGCCCTTGGTGGTGCTGAATCCGGTGCGAACCACGAGCGCAAGAGCAACAGCATCCCCACTCTGCTCATCTTGCGGGCGCCTGGCCCTGACGATCTTGGTACCGCAGAATAGGAAATGTTTCGCTATCTCCGGGGATACGGTTGGGGCAGCCAGGTCCATGGAGAGAAGAGATTCCTCGGTGGCGGGTGTCTTCGACACGGGGACGGATTCGCCTGTTGAGGTCATGTCAGAATTCTCCATATCAGACCTAGGACAGCTTAATATCGGCATACCTGTAAGCATGCTCTCGTTGACAATCGCATCACCTGAAAGAAGAAGGCCGTCGCTGGGGAACTGTGAGAGGTTTGGATCGCTGACTTCGTATATGTCTCCTGGAACAAGCTCGCTGGAAGGAACATAACGCCCTGCGTAATCGGTCAGAGGGCTGTTGCGACATTGCCATCGAGTGATTGATGCTTACAGAATCCGTTCCTGAGAACACGGACATCGCACTCAAACCGGGAGATTTCTCGAAGCCGCTTCATGGTCTTGCGTCATGATACTCGTCAGCCTTGGCGACACAAGCGATGACACTGCCGTTTTCTTCGACTTACCGCACGTGTCTCGACGAGTGTGCTCGCGATACTGCCAAAAGACATCATGAAAATGGCTATGGCGTAGTAATAATACTCGTCCAGTGACCAGAGAATGAGACTGGCGATCTGGAAGACGTAGAAGGGGTGAAACACCTGCTCGCATGTCAGCACACTGATTTGCAGCATCGATCATGGAGGAAACCTTGTACTGACCTCATCCAGTAGGAGACGCCCGACAGATTTCTGCTCTATGTCGATGTCGTTGCGGCCGAAAACGACTTCCCGCACGCTCTTCTCGTCGCTATCAAGCCCAGACTTGACAGCCCGCGTGTTCGTCCAGTTGGGATCTTTCCAGCCATTGAAAAGAATGAACTTGTCCTTCTGCTGGTGGTAGAACAGGCGGACGTATCGATAATCGAGTATTCGAAGCTCGTTGACTATTGGGTCCGGATCGTCGTCGATGAAGTAGGCCTTCTCACCAGAGCCAAAGATGGTCGACATTGGCCGGCCATATAATTTCTTCTCGACGTTCATGACCGTAAGCTCGCCCCATGAGTTCTGTCCACCTTGTGAGCATACAATTTCACCAGGGGAACAGGGGCTACGAACCTCGATCACTACCCAGTCACAAACGCCCAAAGCACATGATTTGCCCAGTAGCCTGACCTGCCAGCGAGGCAGCCATCGAAACAGCAGCCAGGCAGACCCGAGCGTGAGGACGCAGAGCAAAGCATATAATGCATATCCTACAGGGCTGGTTCGGAATCCGGCGATGGCGATTGTCAGATCTTCGTTAATCATGTAAACCTTTTGACTTTGGCGCCCGTCTGCTCGACTGCTGGCAGCTGTCCTCGCACTGTCGGTCCGGAGGAGACGGTCGCGAACAGAGGAGCGAGAATATGTCGACGATCTGCGCCGTAGAATGTAATCATCGCTGAGCCGCGCTTCCTCGACGTCCACCGAGTCCTCGTCCTCCTCACCAAAGCGCATATCTCCAACATCTGACACTGAGCCTCGGCGAAAATAGTCTGATTGGGTCGGGGACAGAGCGGCCTCGTCTTCGTCTTCGTCTTCGTCTTCGTCTTCGTCATCCTGGTAATATGTAAAGCTGGTGGTCGAATCGGCACGGGCTCGACGCGGATGGTAGGCAGAGATGCTCGTGGGTAAACTTTCAGCTACAGGGCCAGAGAATAGCTGCATTGAGCTGTCAGCGCTGGAAGGGGAAAAAAACACCCATCGGATCGACCAGTATGCTCACCTCATCTTGTGCCATCTCTACATTTTCAAAGATGCTTGTGTTGCTGGCGTTTGAGTGCATTCGATACAGCCGCCGGCCGCCATTTTGTAACTGAGGAGCAGCACCCTGTGCTGGGGTCGAGGAGCGTTGATCATCCATCCTGGAGCTGATGTCGATGGCCCGACCTGTTCTGTGTCTCGTGTTGTCGACGTCGAGACTCTAGGCGTCCAGCTCAAGCGAATGTTCCCTGTCAAAGTCAAGTCGAGCGTGAAGAAAAATTGGACATGGTGTCAGACGTGTGTGAGACAAAATGCGACGTCTCGATTGTAGTTGTGGTAGAAATTCGTTCCCGGTTCCGGCGCACTCCAGCAATCAGCTCTCTGGAGGTTTGGCAAGCTTGGAGTCGCGATAGTGGTAGACCCACAAAACAGGTTTGGCTCTTATCGATTGGGACATGGAGGTGTATCCGGGCAGTTCCAAGTAGCCTGTCACCCGCCATGCCACAGGAATGTAGCCAGCATTGCTATTGAATGCGGAAGACGCAAGGAAGATGTGTTCATAGCCCAGACTGCCCCATCACACGCCCAGGCAGACAAAGAGGGAGAGGTATAGTGTGGAAAGCTCGGGAGGCTGAGATGGGTGGGTAACATTCAGTCTTTGAAGTGCGTGTTCCTAGGTGTAAGGTATGCATTTGCAGTCGATCGACTTGGCTGCATCATACCGACCTGCCTAGGTACGACTACCTAGGTAGTCGACGTTATGCTTTTTGACATGCGAGGAAGATGTATTATCTATCTCGTCTTCAGCGGACGCCAGCAGCCTGTACATTTAGGTTCAATGACAGTGACGCACACCCGATTGCAGCACACCCGGGTAGCGAGGGGCACTACCGTACTTACAGGGAGTGAGGTACCTACTTGCCTACCTGCCTACCTGCCTGGCTGGGCACTGACTGAGGGGCTCGAGGGGCCCCTGGCCCACCTGCGCATGTCCAATCCCTGGGATGGAGCGCAGGCTCGCCCATCGATAGGCGCCAATCGAGGGGTCAGCATGCAAGAGCGCGGGGCGCTATTGGCAGGAGTCCCCAACTCAACAACTCGTTGGCGTGCCTGTCCCCTGGTGGGTGAGACCAAACAAGTGGTGAGCCTGGCTGTCTACCTTAGGCTGGATTTTTTTACTCCCCCACCACATCGAACGAAGGGGAAAACTCATTCGGTCCTTGCTTCACCTCCCGCCGACACCCATCTTCGCCTACTCCTCTTAACACACACGCCGCCTGCAGCTGTCGCAACGCAGCACCGATTCCATCAAATTACCCCGATACTCCATCACACAGAACCGATTCGACCGGAGCAGCAGCCATGGCCGAGCCCATCCGCAACAAGCGGGCCAACGAGCCTTCGGCTCCGTAAGTGCTCATCCCTCGAGGGCTGCCCACCGGCCGCCCGACGATCTCTCGACGAGGCAGAGATGCCGTAGCACTGGCTACATGTCCTCCCTACACCAGAACTAATTGAGTGATATCGCAGCACCCCTCAGAACACCCCCGCCAACACCGCGCCCATCTCCTCACACGCCCAGCAGCCCGGCATCGCGAGCATCAAGGAAGGTGAGGCCAACCCCGCATACACCCCACTCTGTCCTCCGCGCGCTGACCCACCCCGCAGAGGATTTCGACCGCGCCACCGCTGCGTCCATCGTCGCCCAGAACCCCAAGCTCCTCCAGATGATCCAGGGTCGCCTGAGCACCATCGTCGGTCGGTCGTCTGGCTACATCGAATCGCTTCCGCCTCAGGTTCGCCGCCGCGTTGCCGGCCTGAAGGGCATCCAGAAGGACCACTCCAAGCTCGAGGCCGAGTTCCAGGAGGAGGTGCTCCAGCTGGAGAAGAAGTACTTTGCCAAGTTCACCCCTCTCTACGAGAAGCGCTCCACCATCGTCAACGGCAAGGCCGAGCCTACTGAGGACGAGGTCAAGGCTGGCGAGGAGGACGATGACGAGGAGGACGAGGCTGCCGCGGGCGAGAAGACCGAGAAGCCCGCCGACGCCACCGCGGCAGAGAACGTTGCTGGCATTCCCGAGTTCTGGCTGTCTGCCATGAAGAACTACGATGCCCTTGCCGAGACCATCACCGACCGCGACGAGGGCGCTCTCAAGCACCTCGTTGATGTTCGCATGGAGTACCTCGACAAGCCCGGATTCCGTCTCATCTTCGAGTTCGCTGAGAACGACTACTTCACCAACAAGACCATCACGAAGACCTACTACTACCAGACTGAGAGTGGCTATGGTGGCGAATTCATCTACGATCATGCCGAGGGCGACAAGATCAACTGGAAGGACAACCAGAACCTGACTGTGAAGGTCGAGAGCAAGAAGCAGAGGAACAAGAGTGAGCCACCTTTCCGAACGTCGGGGAGCACGCCCCGAGCTAACACATATCAAACAGACACCAAGCAAACGCGAGTCGTCAAGAAGACGGTTCCCACCGCGTCCTTCTTCAACTTCTTCTCTCCGCCTCAGGCCCCGACCGACGACGACGACGACGATGCGGCGTCGGACATCGAGGGACTTCTGGAGTTCGATTACCAGCTTGGCGAGGACATCAAAGAGAAGATCATTCCCAGGGCCATCGACTGGTTCACTGGCGAGGCTCTGGCCTTCGAGCCCCTGGATGATGATGAGGACGACCTCGAGGGCGCTTTCGACGACGACGAGGATGATGACGATGACGACAGCGAGGACCGCGATGACGACGAGGAGTCCGACGAAGGTGTAAGTATCTGCACTCTGGTCCCATCTTGATTTCAAGTTGAGCGCCGCATGCGCATGGAAAACGATGCTGACACTTTCCGACAGGACGATACTCGCAAGCCGAAGCAGGAGCCTACCGAGTGCAAGCAGAGCTAAGGGTTGGCTGATCAGCGAATGCCATTAAAGGGGTTCTGACGTTATGCCACTTTCCGGCGCCATGTTGGCTGATTATCCGCGGGATCCGACTCGGGGTACAGGGCATAGTCGTGTCGCGCGCTAGGAGTTGCTGAACATGTCACGGAAAACCAGTTCAGTGACGTACCTCTTTTGAGGCCATGTTAGTAGCGCGTGCTCGTGTCGTATTGTCACCAGGCGCAGGGGCACTATCATACTGACTCCTTCTGGTCTGAGACGACTTCCACTCTTTCATTGTATTTCCCTGGGGGCGGGGGAGCAGACGGGCATGCATATTGTTTTCGGGCCGATGCTAGGGTATACCAGTAATATAGATGGGTTTCCACGCCTGACGGCCCTCGTGATGACTGGCCCTCCGTTGGGTACGCAGAGCCTGAAGCTTGCATCTTCAGCTCACGCCATAACCTGCCACAAGCCGTGGGTAAGGAATTTAGGGAGTGAGCAAATCCTAATGGGTCCGCTGTGCGTGAAGCAGCGGAATCGGACGCGCTTGTAGCCACCGTGACGACACTGACTCACAGAACAGGACTGACTAGTAGCGGGACTATCCTTAAAAACGGGAATTACTAATATATATTACCGCTAGTCGTGTAGAATAACTTACTAGGTCTCTACTACTTTTAATAATAAAGAAATGTTTTTGTTTTTAACTATTCTCTGTTTCTACTAAAGTAGTAAATATATATAAATTTTCTATAATTATAATAAAAGTAATATTCTTAATTATCTAGGTTTTTCTTATAAATACTTAAGATATATACTTTAGTATATTTTAGTTTCTTTCTTATAAAGTTATAAAAAGTAATTATAAAATATAGAGATAAATTAAGTTATAATTAGAAATAGTTTTAAGCTACTTTCTAGATACTATGTGATTTTGATTCTCGATGTTTCTACCTACCACGCCCTTGTTAGTAGGGAAGATTCTCGGGCTTTGTGCTCGGGATTTATACTTGCTTCTACCGGACGGGCCAGCACGAATCCAAGAGGGGCACGGGATGTGGCGGGATTGGAGTCATAGCACGCCTAAGCTGCCTGTGATGCGGTAAAATAGATGGCCTCGCTGGACCCCTCTGGTGTCGAGTCACCCCCGCCAACCGTAAAAATATCTCTTCTGCTAGTCGTCCGAACCCGGAACAAAGCCTGCCACTGTCCCATATATACCCAGGTGAACAGTCATCTGGTGGCATGTCGCGCCGTCACACATCGACATCCGAGTTCAGCTTTTATTCCTCTTTCCCTCCTTCCACAACACAACCAAGCTTCCACTGCAAGGCTGCCTCATCCCACCTTGCAGAGCGACCATTGTGCACCACTGCAGCCCCCCCAACAACCCCGCCACTCACTGTCTCTTGCAAAACACACACCCCGCGCCCATAAGTACAGGGCACCCACAAATCACCATGGCCACTGCACAGGACATCGCTGGATCGCTGGGCACAGCCCGCCGTGTGTCCTACAGCCAGGGTCTCTCCACCTCTCCTCTGGCCACATTCCAGTCCCCTTCTTCCAGCTTTGGCGGCGTCGCGCTGAGCCGCCGGCCGGCCCCAAAGCAGCTGAAGCCCTTTGACACCCAGGATGTCAAGATTCTTCTCCTGGAGAACGTCAACAAGACGGGTCAGGACATTCTGAGGAACCAGGGGTACCAGGTCGAGGCCCTGAAGACCTCCCTCCCCGAGGATCAGCTCATTGAGAAGATTCGGGAGGTTCACGTCATCGGTATTCGATCCAAGACCAAGCTTTCAGAGAAGGTTCTTCGCGAGGCCAAGAACCTACTGGTCATTGGGTGCTTCTGTATCGGCACAAACCAGGTTGATCTCGAGTTCGCCGCCAAGCACGGAATCGCAGTCTTCAACTCTCCATTTGCGAACTCGCGTAGTGTCGCAGAGCTTGTCATCGCCGAGATCATCACTCTGGCGCGCCAATTGGCCGACCGCTCCCTCGAGATGCACCGTGGCACATGGAACAAGGTCAGCGCAAAGTGCTGGGAGATTCGTGGCAAGACGCTTGGTATGTTTCTTCCCGCCCTGCTGCGTAGCGACTCAACCCATGTCGTCATGTGCGCCGCACATACTAATCAGCCATTTCCTAGGTATCGTGGGCTATGGCCACATTGGATCGCAACTCTCGGTGCTGGCTGAGGCCATGGGCATGACTGTCATTTACTACGATGTCATCAGCCTCATGGGTATTGGAACCGCCAGGCAGGTTCCTACTCTCGACGCGCTCCTGGAGGAGTCCGACTTCGTTACTCTGCATGTTCCGGAGCTTCCCGAGACGAAGAACATGATCTCCACTGCTCAGATTAACAAGATGAAGGAAGGCTCGTATCTGATCAACGCAAGCCGCGGAACAGTCGTTGACATCCCCGCGTTGATCAACGGCATGCGCGCAGGCAAGATTGCGGGAGCCGCTCTGGACGTCTACCCCAACGAGCCCGCAGCCAACGGCGACTACTTCAACGCCAACTTGAACCAGTGGGGCGACGACCTTCGCTCTCTCAACAACATCATCCTGACACCCCACATTGGCGGAAGCACAGAAGAGGCTCAGCGGGGCATCGGTGTGGAAGGTCAGTCACTTCTGTTCGTGATGACGTTGGATCTGGGCTGACGCAGCAAAAGTCGGCGAGGCGCTCGTCCGATACGTGAACCAGGGCATCACCCTGGGAAGCGTCAACCTTCCCGAGGTGAACCTCAGGTCACTGACACTGGATGAGCCCGACCACGCGAGAGTACGTAACCCCTTTTCGAGGGCCAGCTGCTGGACGAAATTGACACCCCACAGATCATCTACATTCACCAGAACGTTCCGGGTGTTCTGCGGAAAGGTAGAGCCTCACCATTTTCCCCCTGTGCCCGCGCGGGCGTGCGGCTGACCAAATGCTAGTGAACGAGATTCTGGGAGAGCACAATGTTGATAAGCAGATCACAGACAGCAGGGGAGATGTGAGTGAACGCCTTCGCCGAGTGCACAATGACCAGCGTGCGTACTGATCTTTCTACTAGGTCGCCTATCTCATGGCAGACATCAGCGATGTCAAGGCCAACGACATCAAGCAAATCACCGAGAGCCTCGACTCTCTCAGCTGTAAGTACATGTACAAAGATCTCGATGACACCCAGCCTAATGAGTATTTGTAGCCCGCATCGTGACCCGTGTCCTGTATTAGTGAAAAAACGTCAGAAGTTCGGCCGAGACGGTTTCGGCATGCTGCTTCATGGGTATCAAAAGAATATTGATTTGTTTGCTCAACTCGGGCTGCTTCGCGGAGAAGCAAGGCTATTTCAACATATTTCAACACGTTGATTTAGAACATGCTACAGGTAGTTCAACTCCGGTGGGTTGGAGATGTAGACAAACAGACGCCTCCTCGCAGGATGATGCAACCGACAATGCGCTGCGTTGCATACGTGAACTCGTAGTAATTTCTGGTTACAGAACTTGATGGATCCCCCGCCCACAAGCAAAGCCGACCCTTGAAGCTCACAATCGTCCGTGGAGCAGCTCCAGTGACCGCATAATGCGCCATCTCGCCATGGGATGATGCGGCAGGGACTAGCGTGCCCGCCAATGGCCAACTTGATGCCTGCAGTAAGGCTTTGGCGTCATGCACATGAAAACAGATGCGAGGCAAAGAAACATCATAATCTGCCGAGATCATGGACGTTGCAGTCAGCTGCTCGCGCCGCATACACAGTGGCAGAGCCGGTGTCGCAATGCTTCAACTGGGCACTTGCAAGCAGGTACCTAGTCTTGCTAGTCAAGAAGGCGAAAAGGGGTCTAGTCCTCAGCATGGGTCTTGACCGCCTCCAAAATGAGGACGGTCAAGGTGTGAAAGGGGGGCAGCAGACAACCCGACATGTAAATTCTGATAAGGGGGTTCATCTGGGTAATCTCAGGCACACACCTTGCCGTGGTGGTGCTCGAGCAGCTTTCAAACTGTTGCTGCATACCTAGGAACTTTGATAGCCTATCGCTATCCAAACTACTGTTTCAAGTGCGGTCAAGCGGTGCTGACGCCGAGCAGCTTCAAAGCCTGTCTTGCCCTTACCATGCCAAAGACACCACTGATGCAGGGGGTGGGACCGCCGCCGGGTTAAGTTCCTAGGTGGGTATGTCTGGTACGGTGCGTTGCACTGTATTCGTGCACGAATGGGACGCGCCCTGGTGTTGGCGTGACGTGTAACTACGGTGCCCGCTGGCGGTACTGTTCCTGCTGGCCCGCCAGCTAAATTGTCAGGCCCAGATACATCAGAAGGTACCCGCACCTGCAAGCGTGGCCCGCCCGTGGACCCGTGGACCGTGGCCAGCGCTCGGAGCATTGAGCTTTCCCTCCAGCCCAGCCCCTGGCTAGGAACCACGTACAAACCGTCCACTGACCTCAAAAAGTTGTCTGACCGATCATCCTACCTCCCTAGCTCTGGAGACAACGGAACCCCTTTTACACCTGCTACGCGATTTCCTTTTTGCAAGAAAGGCATCGCAGGAGCTGGTAATTTGTTTCCCATCCGAGTTGTACATCAGCTCTCGCGTCTCTTCGGTACTTGCATCCCTCGCATTCTGCTCCATGCGCGTTCAGTCCCAACACTCCTGAGGAAGCTTCGTTGGCCCCCGTCACGGACGTTCCATCGTTGCGGCATCCATCGCTCTCCCGCCGACTCACGGGAGCAACTGTGCCATCAGAACAGACACCTGGCAAATACAAGGCTACCATGTCGCAAACCTACGATGTCGGCACCCGGGCCTGGCAACCAGACCCCACGGAGGGTTGGGTGGCCTCCGAGGTCATCAGCAAGACGATCAACGGTGACAAGGTCAAACTGGAGTTCCAGCTTGAAAGCGGCGAGGTACGTTTTGACGAGAGAGCGAGATGGTCCAGCTTGATTCTCAGAAGGCCACCGCTGACCATAACCCTCGAACCGCAGACGAAGACGATCGAGGTGCTTGCCGACGCCCTCCAGAACGGCGATGCCTCACTACCCCCGTTGATGAACCCAACTATTCTCGAAGCGAGTGACGACTTGACGAACCTGTCCCATCTCAATGAGCCTGCCGGTATGGCCTCCGACAGCAGCACCCCTCTCGAATCTTAGGTCCGTCCTTCTAACGCGACACGTGTGTAGTTCTCCAGGCTATCCGGCTGCGTTATGCGCAAAAGGAAATTTATACATACAGCGGCATCGTCTTGATTGCCACGAATCCCTTTGCCAGGGTAGACTCTCTCTATGTTCCAGGAATGGTCCAGGTGTATGCCGGCAGGCAACGGGCGACACAGGCACCTCATCTGTTTGCCATTGCTGAAGAGGCATTCATGTAAGCTGCACCAACACACCACACTTGGACAGAAGGTCGCTGACAGATCTTCAGGGACATGTTGCGCAGCGGCAAGAACCAGACAATTGTCGTGTCCGGCGAGTCCGGAGCCGGCAAAACGGTCAGTGCCAAGTACATCATGCGGTACTTCGCCACACGAGAAGCCCCCGACAACCCTGGCGCGAGGTCCAAGAAGGGTGCCGAGTCTATGAGCGAGACGGAAGAGCAGATCCTAGCTACGAACCCCATCATGGAAGCCTTTGGCAACGCAAAGACGACTCGCAACGACAACTCATCGCGATTCGGCAAGTACATTGAAATCATGTTCGACGACAAGACCAACATCATCGGCGCTAAGATTCGCACGTATCTTTTGGAACGGTCGCGACTCGTTTTCCAGCCTCTGAAGGAACGGAATTATCACATCTTCTACCAACTTGTCGCTGGTGCGTCGGATCAACAGCGGGAAGAGCTCAGCCTGCTGCCGGTCGACCAGTTCGACTGCCTCAACCAAGGAAACTGCCCCACGATCGACGGTGTTGATGACAAGGCCGAGTTTGAGGCCACCAAGAGCTCTCTCAAGACAATTGGCGTCACCGACAGTCAGCAAGCCGAAATCTTCAAGCTTCTGGCTGGCCTGCTGCATCTCGGCAACGTCAAGATCGGTGCATCCCGCAACGACAGCGTCCTCGCACCTACCGAGCCCTCTCTTGAGCGCGCCTGCTCCATCCTGGGTGTCAATGGCGAACAATTCGCCAAGTGGATCGTGAAGAAGCAGCTGGTGACGCGAGGAGAAAAGATCACATCGAATCTCAGCCAAGCTCAAGCCATTGTCGTGCGGGACTCCGTCGCAAAGTACATTTACTCGAGTCTGTTTGACTGGCTGGTCGAAATCGTCAACATGGGTCTCGCCACCGAAGAGGTGCTGAGCCGCGTCACTTCCTTCATTGGCGTGCTGGATATCTACGGTTTCGAGCATTTCGCCAAGAACTCCTTCGAGCAGTTCTGCATCAACTACGCCAACGAGAAGCTGCAACAGGAGTTCAACCAGCACGTTTTCAAATTGGAGCAAGAAGAGTACCTGAGAGAAGAGATTGACTGGACTTTCATCGACTTTTCGGACAACCAGCCCTGCATCGATCTGATCGAAGGCAAAATGGGCATCTTGGGCCTCCTGGACGAAGAATCCCGCCTCCCGATGGGCTCCGACGAGCAGTTCGTGACCAAGCTGCATCATCACTATGCCGCCGACAAGAACAAGTTCTACAAGAAGCCAAGGTTCGGCAAGTCGGCCTTCACTGTCTGCCACTACGCTGTGGACGTGACCTACGAGTCCGAGGGCTTCATCGAAAAGAACCGAGACACGGTACCAGATGAGCACATGGAGGTCCTTCGTGCCACAAGCAACAAGTTCCTTCGATCTGTCCTCGATGCTGCTTCGGCGGTCCGGGAGAAGGATCTGGCCTCGGCGTCTTCCAATGCAGTCAAACCCGCCGCTGGACGAAAGATCGGCGTCGCCGTGAACAGGAAGCCCACGCTCGGCGGCATTTTCCGCTCCTCGCTCATCGAGCTCATGAACACAATCAACAACACCGATGTTCATTACATCCGGTGCATCAAGCCTAACGAGGCCAAGGAGGCGTGGAAGTTTGAGGGCCCAATGGTGCTCAGCCAGCTGCGGGCTTGCGGTGTCCTTGAAACAGTGCGCATCAGTTGCGCTGGATACCCGACGCGATGGACCTATGAGGAGTTTGCGCTTCGCTACTACATGTTGGTTCACTCGGATCACTGGACTGCTGAGATTCGTCAGATGGCCAACGCTATCTTGACCAAGGCTCTGGGCATCAGCTCGGAGAAGGGGATGGACAAGTACCAGCTGGGTCTGACCAAGATCTTCTTCCGTGCTGGCATGCTCGCTTTCCTGGAGAATCTGCGCACGAGTCGCCTGAACGACTGTGCGATCCTCATCCAGAAGAATCTTCGAGCCAAGTTCTATCGCCGCCGTTTCTTGGAGGCCCGCAACGCGATAGTCGTCTTCCAGTCGGCAACCCGGGGCTTCCTCGCCCGCAAGGTTGCGCAAGAGCTTCGCACAGTCAGAGCCGCCACCACAATTCAGAGGGTGTGGCGTGGCCAGAAGCAGAGGAAAATCTTCCTCCGCATCCGGAGCGACCTTGTCCTGGCCCAGGCAGCGGCGAAGGGCTACCTGCGGAGGAGGCAAATCATGGAGGAGCGCGTCGGCAATGCTGCCGTTCTCATCCAAAGAGTCTGGAGATCGAGGCGTCAGCTGCAGTCGTGGCGGCAATACCGCAAGAAGATCACTCTCATCCAGAGCCTCTGGCGCGGAAGGCAAGCCCGCGGCGAGTACAAGCAGATGCGCGAGGAGGCCCGCGATCTCAAGCAGATCTCGTACAAGCTTGAGAACAAGGTTGTCGAGCTCACGCAATCGCTCGGGTCCATGAAGGCTCAGAACAAGACCCTGGCCTCCCAGGTGGAGAGCTACGAGAGCCAGATCAAGGCTTGGAAGAACCGCCACAACGCTCTTGAGACCCGTACCAAGGAGTTGCAAACCGAGGCCAACCAGGCCGGTATTGCCGTTGCCAGACTTCAGGCCATGGAAGACGAGATGAAGAAGCTGCAGCAGAGCTTTGAAGAGTCGACTGCCAACATCAAAAGGATGCAGGAAGAGGAGAGGGAGCTGCGGGATTCACTGCGATCAACCAACAGCGAGTTGGAGACAATGCGGGACCAGAGCGCGCAGATCGAGGAGGAAAAGCTCTCTCTCCGCCAACAACTCACCGAGCTGCAGGATCAGCTGGAGCTTGCCAGGAGGATGGCTCCGGCCAACGGCGAGGGCCTCACCAACGGCGGCGCCGCGGCCGCCCCAGCTGCCAGCGGTCTCATCAACCTTGTCTCCTCTAAGAAGCCCAAGCGGAGGAGTGCGGGCGCGGAGCCACGCGAACTGGATCGTTTCAGCGCCGCGTACAACCCTCGTCCAGTTTCAATGGCCGTCACGAGCAGCGCGCATAGGCAGCACATTGCCGGCGGTGGCTTCGTCGCCAGCGTGGACAACATCGAAATGGAGCTCGAGACGTTGCTAGCAGACGAGGATGGTCTCAACGAAGAGGTCACAATGGGCCTGATCCGCAACCTGAAGATCCCGTCGCCCAACACCAACCCACCTCCTTCGGACAAGGAGGTGTTGTTCCCCTCATACCTCATCAACCTCGTTACTTCGGAGATGTGGAACAACGGCTTTGTCAAGGAATCTGAACGCTTCTTGGCCAACGTCATGCAGTCGATTCAACAAGAGGTCATGCAGCACGACGGCGATGAGGCAATCAACCCAGGGGCCTTCTGGCTCTCCAATGTCCACGAGATGCTCTCATTCGTCTTCCTCGCCGAGGATTGGTACGAGGCACAGAAGTCGGACAACTACGAGTACGACCGGCTGCTGGAGATTGTGAAGCACGATCTTGAGAGCCTGGAATTCAACATCTACCACACCTGGATGAAGGTCCTGAAGAAGAAGCTGCACAAGATGATCATCCCGGCCATCATCGAATCTCAGTCCCTTCCAGGCTTTGTCACTAACGAGAGCAGCCGTTTCCTCGGCAAGCTGCTGCAGTCCAACTCGGCGCCTGCTTACAGCATGGACAACCTTCTCAGCCTCCTCAACAACGTCTTCAGGGCCATGAAGGCTTACTACCTCGAGGACTCCATCATCACTCAGACGGTGACTGAGCTCCTTCGACTGGTGGGCGTCACAGCTTTCAACGACCTGTTGATGAGGAGGAACTTCCTCTCGTGGAAACGCGGCCTGCAGATCAACTACAACATCACCAGGATCGAAGAATGGTGCAAGAGTCACGACATGCCCGAGGGCACCCTTCAGCTCGAGCATCTCATGGTTCGTCTAGGCCCCCATGCTTCATCCGTGTTTGTTCTTTTACGGAAGACACTAACTAATATCTCAAACAGCAAGCGACGAAACTCCTGCAGCTGAAGAAGGCGACACTCAATGATATTGAAATTATTCAGGACATTTGCTGGATGTGAGTCGACCCGGCCACGCCGCCGCCTGATCAAGGTGCTTGAAACTAACAGCCGCCCTCTCTCTGCAGGCTATCCCCCAACCAAATCCAGAAGCTTCTCAACCAGTACCTGGTTGCCGACTATGAACAGCCCATCAACGGCGAGATCATGAAGGCCGTCGCATCGCGTGTGACCGAGAAGAGCGATGTCCTGCTACTGCAGGCCGTCGACATGGACGACAGTGGGCCGTACGAGATTGCCGAGCCGCGCCAGATCACCGCGCTCGAGACCTACACGCCATCTTGTAAGTGATAATCTGCCGCGCCCACCACCGGCCAGAATATGTCATGACTAACATGACCTCTCAAGGGCTGCAAACCCCCCGGCTGAAGCGTCTGGCCGAAATTGTCTCCGCTCAGGCCATTGCGCAACAGGAGAAGTTTGAGTATGGACCCGACTCAAATGGCGACCTCGCCGAGGCCGACGAAGAAGACGAGCCCCCAGTTGCCCCCAAGCGGCTGTCGGCATGAGAGGAAACCTCCCATGCCCGCGTGCTTGTGCTAGGATGCGGCACGGGGTGAAGTCCTCGGCAATAAAGGCTCACTTGCTGCCTTGGACTCATTCCGCAGCGCATAACCTCTAGAGCAAGGCACGTGTCGGCGCATAGCAAATCTGCAATTTACGAGAAGCGCCTGGACATGTATCACCACCAACCGGACGAGCGTGCAGCTGTTCCCAGGCGTCTTGTGTGTTTCGATGGATATCACGGGCTGCAAGACGGGCTTGACCCAATGGACGCTGAATCCGTCATGCTTGTCAGTTTCCGCCGGGCTACCGACTTTTAATTGCCTGCAGTGGGTGGCATCCATCACGCACTGCACTGCCAGGACCATGTAAATGAGCGATGATCAATGGAGTAGATGTCCAGATGGAATAGCATTGGTGTGTTAAGAAGTGTAGCTTGGAGCACGTTCGTCCACGTCTCGACATGCTAAGAACGTGACTGACTTGCCGTGCCTTTTCTCGGGGCGGTGCCGCCTCTTGATAAAGTGGGTCCTCTGCCGATTCGATTTTTTTGTAAGAGCAGATGAGGTGTGGACGTGGAAGCAGCGCTTCCCCTCGCCTCCATTTCACTTGTACCTGAAAAGGGATAAACAGGAAACAGCTGTCCATCACTTTCGCAATCGACTTCATACCAATATCGCCCACCATGGCTCGAACATCGCCCAACATCATTGTCACAGGCACACCGGGTGTTGGCAAGACGACACATTGCGAGGAGATTGCACGGCGAACCGGCCTGAAGCACCTTTCTATCAACCAGATCGTCAAGGACAGGGCTTGTCATGACGGATGGGATGAAGAGTATTCGTGCTGGATCGTCGACGAAGACAAGGTGAGTTCGCACTTGAGGACCTCACAGGTCCCCCACCCGTCCCCCATCTCTGGAGCATGTAATGACTAGCCCATGCGCAGCTCCTCGATGCACTGGAAAACGAGGTGCCAAGTGGAGGCTATCTGATCGATTGGCATGCTTGCGATCTTTTCCCGGAGAGCTGGATCGATCTCGTTGTGGTCTTGAGGGTGGATTCTACCACGCTTTACGATCGACTGACTGAGAGGTGAGTCAGGCATCGCCACCTGATGCCAAGGCGTTGGACTACACTTTCAACGCCGATATAAACGCACTTCCCCTTGCTCACACGTGAACAGAAAGTACCCTGAAGCCAAACTTCAGGAGAACCTCGACTCCGAGATCATGGAGGTCCTGCTGGCAGAAGCAAGGGAGGCGTTTGCGCCCGAGATTGTGGTGGAGTTGACAAGCAACACGGCTGACGAGATGGAGGCAAACGTCGGAAGGGTTGAGTCGTGGATGGGCCAGTGGAAGGAGAACAACTCCGCGAGTTCTTGATACTCGATAACCTAGCTCGGCTTGGCCACGAGCGAATCAAGGACGATGCTGCACGCCGAGGCGTTACCCTCGATGTGTACCTCTACAATATCAAGTTCGTGTCCAAGTCCGAAACGCAAGGGCACAGGTGTCATGACTACATCTTCTGTGGACCGGTCGACCTTTGCCCGCTTCTGAAGTATCCCGTGAAGTTCACTCAATGCAAGCTAGCCTGCAGTGCTGTGTCACTCGCCGGGCCTACAATACAACGAATTGATTGGCCGTTAGCCGATTGCTAGTGGGGGGTTAGGTTCTAGCATCCACGGGGGCTTGTTTTCCAGCGTCCCGTCACACCGTTCCCTCACATGCAGTCCAATCCAGACAACGCAAAGCCCCAGGAATCAAAGTAACAATCTTTATTCACAATCACTCTCGACCATGCCCGCCATCGTCAATTTCATCACTGGCAATGCCAACAAACTTGGCGAGGTCAAGGCAATATTGGAGCCTGCCATCACTGTCAGAAGCCAAGCTATCGACATCGAGGAAGTGCAAGGCTCGGTCGAGGAGGTAACCCTGGCCAAGTGTCGCAAGGCCGCAGAGACTGTAAGTGTCTTGCCAATGGCTGTTGGAGCTGAGCGTTATATTGGCCTGGCCCGCTGACCCGTCTCAAAGGTCAACGGCCCTGTACTTGTGGAAGACACATGCCTTTGCTTCAAGGCACTGGGTGACCTGCCTGGCCCATACATGTAAGTCGCTCACAATTTCTCAGTACCTTGATATTCGCAGGCGCAGCAGTGTGTCCTTGCTGACGAGACCTTCCACGCGTAGCAAGTGGTTCATGCAGTCTATTGGTCACGAGGGTCTCAATAACCTCCTTGCTGCATACGACGACAAGTCTGCCGATGCGGTCTGCACATTTGCCTATTCGGAGGGCCCTGGCCATGAGCCTGTCCTGTTCCAGGGGCGCACGAGGGTCAGTCCACCCCTAGATGTTCCACCTTCGATACTGACGAATAGACAGGGTAAGATCGTACCGCCCAGAGGCTCTGCTGCTTTTGGTACGTTCAGCCTATGATTGATCGGTGCTCTACCTAAGCTTGTTGTTGACTGAGCGAACAGGTTGGGATGCCATCTTCGAGCACGACGGCAAGACGTGAGTAGTCGACCACTTGATGCATTGCATTCGCCCTGGATGTGAGACTAACGATGCATGATAGATATGCCGAGATGGACAAGTCCGAGAAGAACAAGATCTCGCACCGAGGTCTGGCGCTCGCCAAGCTGCAGGCATGGTTCGCTACGCAGCAAAATTAGTCAGCGATGCTGCTCTTGTCCTAAAGTGGTGGTTCTTTAAGGGGTTGAGAGGTTGTATGTTTGAGCCTTGATGTTGACATCGGGTCAGCTGCACACTGCAAATGTATGACGGGAGGAAGCCTCACCTGAGCGTCTCAAACTCTTTATATCGACTCAAATATTTATGCCCCCGTCGGTAAGGAGATATTGCTTGGTCGGGATGCCCGTGGTCGTTGATGATTTGGCCGACCAGCTGGCGAAGCGCCGGAGGATCGTCGCGGGACGGATCAAAAACCAGCAGATTGGCTGACCCGTCCTCTTGCTTTTCGAGTCCGATGATGGTCATGGAATGTCCTGCGTAGGTAAGCCCGTGCCCCAGGCATCTGAGTGCTTCGAGACTTACCCCTGTGCTGGAAGTAGACGGGCGGGAGCCTCGTGCAGACGACTTTGGCCCCTTGCTCGGCATCCGGCAAAAGGGCTGTGCCGCTCCGGAAATACTCTTCGATATCTCTCAAGAGTTGAGTCTCGGACTTGCCGCTTTCTCGGTGCATGTACGCATGAGCTGTGCATCTGTCAAGTCTCGAGTGAGCGCTTCGTCATCCTCTCGAGCACAGCACGTACGGAATAGCCAGTCCTTTGAACATGGCTTGTGCCTGCAGTTGGACATGGTCAGCTCGAACTCTTCTGCAAGCGGCCGTAAATGATGCGCCCACTTACCTCGGCGGTGCCTATGTATTTCCGAGTTCCCTTGATGCCGCCAGTCTCCAGTCTGCCAAGGGGATTAATACCGCTGTCCCAAGCGGCCTCGATATATTCCTGTATCTCAAGGACGGTTGGCAGTTTGCCATGGAAAGATTCATGGCCGTCGCTGCCAGCTGCGATCATGTACGACGCCAGCATCTGTATGTTGCGATATCCACAGAAGCCGCCAGGTGTTGGTGTCAGTCATCAAATCAACCGTAATTAGCTGCGATGGGAACACACCCTCTTTCTTGAGCTTGGAAACATGCTGGACGTTTGAATCGCACAGGTAAGCACGCTGCGTGACCTGATTCAACCGGAGAAGTTGCTGGAGGACCGGGAGTATTCCTGCACTTGGTGAGCGAGCTGCCCTGTTCATGGCGCATGCGGACTGACCACTGCTTCGAATCTCCCCTTCTTCCTGTAGGAGCGAAACGAGCCAGGGCGGCATCTTGTCTTCTTTTGCGTGTCTCCCGAGTTCCGATTTCTGAGTTCCGGTCAGGTTCTCATCCTCCCAAGACTGTAAAAAGACACGCAACCCATTCCAGCCCACATGACGACTTACGCGATATCGGCCCCGACTTGTGGGCTTGCTACTCGATGGTTTGTGATCAAGAAGTCGGTGACCAAGACGACCGAGAAGCCCACCAAGGCCCCGGCGCTTTTGCATTGTGCCGTCGAGTCTCCTGCTGTGGTGGTTGGATGGTGTGTGGCGAGATGGCCTCCAGGTCTGTTGAGTGGCGGGTTGCAGGCCATGAGCACCCTCTCGAGACTTGTCGACTTTTGCGAGTTGAGAACCCGATGCCTCGACGCTCTGGATAGGCCCAGGCTGCGTGCGTAGGGCTGCCTGTTCGGATTTCAGTTGCCGAGCCCGGGACTGGTCATGGTCTGGCGGCATGTTGGCAGTTGAGTCCACGGGTATAATGTCACCGACAGCTCCAGCCTCATGGGTTTTGTGGCCTGTGGCAGCTCGTCCGCAAACTTGTCCACCTGCCGCAGTCCAATATAACGTCACAAGCACAGAGCGATGGGTCGACGAAGAGTGGGCATTTAGTTCGTGGGAAGTGGCATATTGTCGTATCAGGGTTCGCTGTCAGGTGTACCTACAAGAGAACAAAGGATACGCGTCCCTTCTGGTTGTCCCTACGTGGTGGTCCTGCCTTAGGTGCATTGACCCGTTCTGATTGGTCCACCAAGTGGTGTCTGTGTTGCAACGTCCACGTACCGCAGAGTAGTTGCAACTGTATCGGATGGGCAAGCAGGTTTGAAAGGTCGGCATTTAAATCTCAAATCGCATCACCACCAGCGACAACCATATCCGAATGCAAAAAGCTTGTACTTCATTGAACCAGGGACTGGTGACCGCCAGGCTACACTGACATTGCATGGGCAAACATTGGAGAGAAAACCCAGGCGTAAGGAGCGCACCTGGCAGGAAGCAAGGTAACCCCAACAAGACTGATCAAATAACATACCTCTAAAGAACCTTGATGAGTCGTGCTCGCAAGTCCAGACCCCCTTCGAAGATGTGCCGGAGAAGAGGTCGTATTGACTGAACGGCGGTTATTGTGTTTCGCCCCCTCCACTTCCCCTCAAAAACCAAACGCCAGACCATCGTCATCCAGAGCTGCCCGCCACAATTGAATCAAATCTAGGTAGCCTCTTGGTCGGCGGAAAGAGAAACCTCGGCTGTCCCACTGGCCCCGCCCGCATCGACGAACTCACATTCTGGAGTCTCGCCGGAGGACTCGCCGAGCAACCAAAAAGACGGCATAATCGAAAAAGGCTCCAGGCGCGCCGTGTAGCAAGCGTGCCTTACATCAAGCTGCACTTGCCTGCCTCGGCCGCCTCGTTGGGATTCTGTGCTTTTTCGATCTGGCCGATGAGGATTTCAAATGCCTTGGACACGTTTTCGTTGTACCGTGCACTCGCCTCGGTCCAACCGCACTGGAGCTTCTCGGAAACTCTTTTGCCTTCTTCCGCGCTGACTTGTCGTTGTTCGGGGCGGAGATCACTCTTGTTGCCGACAATGACGAGAGGAACGGATTCTGTCCCCTGAATAGAACCGACATTAGCACGTCGTTGTAGTAGCACGCATCGTCCCCAATATCGACTCACCAGGTGGTTCAGGATCTTGTCGCGAACAACCTGCACCATCTCAAACGAGGGCAACGAGGAGACTGAATAGACAAGCATGTACCCGTGGATGCCGATGAAATGCTTCGAGTTCAAGATGCTGTATTCGTCCTGGCCGGCAGTATCGACGATCTCTGTTGCAAATTCCTGGCCCTTGTATTTGATGGTCTTGCTGAATGTGTTCTCAATAGTCGGGTAGTAGCTGTCGACGAAATGGCCATCGACAAATTGTACTGCGAGGGATGACTTGCCTACGAGCTGCCGTCAGTGAACGGACACTTCAAGGTGGCGATCAGAGGGATCTGGGAGCATCAGGTCCCGAAAGTCCTGGTAGTTGTGCAATTGGGAAGCGGACGGACCGACAGAGCGACTGCCGACAATGGCGATCTTCCTGTTCTTGGGCCCAGGCATGATGACGGGTGGTCTTATCGCTGCGATTCTAGTGGCTGTTTGTAGACTCGAGTGAATACACAGAAAGTGAGCAGCAGGGACCGAGGGGCTTGTCGTGGTGTAAAGTGCTCGAGTGATCTGGAGAAGGCAGGGTCGTGGTGGCTGTGAAGGATCGAGGTTGGCGGGCTGGCTGTGCTGCTCTGCATTTCTAGAACGGATAGAAGTGGAGATGAGCGCGGGGCAGCCACCAGTGCGGGGCTATCCGTATGTCACTGGCGCGACCGGACCAGAAGGACCGCCTAAGCCACCTGGGGAGATGCATTTCACGTCTGAGCTCTCACAACACGACAGCCAATGTTTGAAGGTGAGAAGGTAGAAGAGACGTCTGCAGTGTGCAGGCTCGGTCCTTGCGTTACCAAAAGCTAGAAATAGTAGGTACACGCAAGAGGTGCTGTACAATCATAAAATCGTGTGGCTCATGTATATCAAATCATGACACACCAACGGCCGCCAGGCCCCCGTAGCTAACCTGAATCATTACGCCATCGTTTGCTCGGCCTGCCGCGTGTTGCGCTGTGCGTCCAATCGCATTCACCTGGGTGTCAAATTCACCCTGACCTGCAACTGATTAACGAGGCCGACCAGGCTCGTCGTCGTGTCATCGTTTGTGGCGTCCGTCACCCTGTCGTGGAGAGTCATAAACTCGCGGATCGAGCTGAGTATGTGCTGTGGTAATGTGGCATGGCCGCGATGAATCGTCTTCTGTAGCGCCGTCTTGTCGAGAGACACATATCCCAAGAGAATGGCCAGGTACCCGTGAGCTACGGCAAGTGATGTTTGTTCATAGGACTCGGCCTATAGTGGGTTCATTAGTACGCAAGAGAAACAATGACCAGAAGGGCACAGCTGAACCTACCTTGCCACTTGATTCCCGATGGTCCAGGTAAACAACGACAAGTTCGTCCAGCGGGGAGGGTTCGTCCACCCATGTACCAAACCGAGCGCGGGCCGGGGGGTGGTGCTCAGTCATGTTGACCAAGACACCTAGGACCAGAATCAGCCTGCCATACTGGCCCTCCAGGAACTGGCCTCGGCGAATGTTGTCGTGCAGGTCCCCAAAAATCGACACAGCAGCCTTGGAGAGACTGTGCAGAAGCTCATCTGTGCCGAGAATAGCAGCAGGTTCTGGGCTGTTGGAAACGTTCATGGCGAGCTTGAGCGCATGAAGCTCAATATCCTCAGCCTCCGAGGTCGGAGAGCGCGTCAAGGTGGATAAGATGGATGATAGGGCCGGAAGACATTCGGCCAGCCATTCCGTACCTCTACCGTCCTCCATCGCCACCACTGAGCTCTCCTGTAGCAGCGACAAGGACAGCCTCAGATCAACCAAGGACACGGGTCCCCCACCGCTAGAATTGAGGGCGGCATTGCCGTCCGCCACCAGGCTGAAAAGAGTGGGGACAAGAGGAGCAACAACTCCAGAGCTTGACGTGTAGCCGGCGTGTCTGCAAAGCATCGTCAAGGCCTGGAGACTCAATGTTCTAAACGTCAACTCATGTGGAGAGTGTGTGCCCCAGATACCACTGGCCTGTAGCAGAGCAGATCTGAGAGCCTCGAGCGAGACCCGGCCATTCTTGGACACGTTGTTTTGTTTCTGCTGGGCAAAATGCGATATGTCTTCCTCCACTTGAGCCATCCGGCGCAGCAACTTTTCGATGCCGTTCGCGCATAACTCCAATGCGAGATGGGGCGATGACGAACGTGAGAGTAGGAAAATGAGTGCCGACGCGAGAACAAAACCGTTGATGAGGTCGCGTTCTTCACCCATACCGCGAAAAATAGTTTCATGCGACGCATCGTCACAGAAGGACGATATGAACTTTTTGTCTTGGAACTTGCGCCCCAACTCAAGTAGTGCCATCCTCCGCGAGCGAGCTGACGAGGAGCCGACGGGTTGAGGTGTGCCTATGCGGTCAAATAGATCGCTTAGCTCATTGGCGAATCGGTGGTTGGCGCCAGCTTGCCGAAGTGCGTGCAAACCCAAGATGCCGCTCCTTGGCCGATGTTCCTCCGCCTCTTCATCATCAAAGGCGAACAAATCTGGCTGGCGAATCTTGGAGGCAGGCGTTGATGCGCTGAGCCCAAACTCGGCGTCCATGTCGAACCGTGTCCCCCCGATCCCATCATGAGACGCGGCGTCCGTACGGATTGACCGTATGCTTGAATAGGTTTTGACGTTTGCCTTTTTGCTGCTTTGCCCAGCCGCCTTGCTCGACACTGGAGCACCGCTTCGAAACGGTGTCGAAGGGACTTCGTGAACAGGCAGTGTAGATGCTTCAGCGGCCCGCTGCTCGGAGAACTGCACGGCAAGATCGGGTTCAGAATCCGAGACAATGCCATCCTCCTTCTGTGCTGCGAGGCGGTCTATGAGCCGTACGCGTCCAGGTTTGGGACCTGGCTTGGCGTGATCGCTTGTTGCGGAAATTGACGGTTTGGTCGTCGGTGGTAGCGAGGTGACGGAGACTGTGGCGCTTGGGGGAGGGCGACGAATGGAAGCGCCAATGGTATGCCGTTCGGCCGTGTTTGCTCGCCCAGCTCGCGGACGAGAAGAGGCCGGAGGGCCGACCGCTTCCATGCGCTGCATCTTGGCATGGCCATTCAATATATCCGGTGCCCCGGGAACTCTCTCCCTTCTCTGAGATGATGCGTTTTGACCGCCGTCGGATATGGAACGTAGCAGACTCGCCGGTTGTCTTCTGTTCGAACTCGTTGCAACCAAATTGGTAGGCGGGGGTATCGTCGTTTTCTTTCCGTTCCCGAGGTCGCTTCTGGACTTCGCCAACACCCTTCGTCTCTTCGCACCCTCCTCCACGCCGCTTTCGTCATCGGGTGCAAGCGCGTATATGTCGTCAAGTTCGGTTTTTGTCAGTGCGGGGGATCGCGACAATCTGGCAGTCGAGGGCCCCGTGGCGCCATAGGAGCGCTTGACGCGCGCGACTGCCGGCTCGATACCAGGATTTCGAGGCTTCGGTGCTCCCCGGCTTCGGTCAACCAGCGCCTGGTCCAAAGGCTTTCGCGCTGCCTTGCCGTCGGCTGTCATGCTTGTTGTATTGGGCTAGGAAGCTGGTCGGTGCTGGTCAAGAGCAGGGACTGGGGCCTGCAGTGTTTGCATGGGTGCAAGGATGGATATCAAGCTAGGTAGGTAGATCGAGAATGCCTGAGGAGATATGGTCGGGATACAATTGGTCAGGTGCCTTGAAGAAGAAGGCAGATACCTGTTCGCGGGCAGGCGCCCAAGTCGAAGCAGGCGTCTGTTTGTGCCTGGGCGATAGCCACCGTCGAAAGAACGCCGAGGTAAGAGCTCAGGTTGGGGAAAGGTAAGATGAGACCTCAGGTGACGGTAGGTAGGCGCATCCACGCAATTCAACAGTAGCCACTAGGTAGGGAGTAGTAGCCTTGTAGTCAATCTGCAAGGAACCGCAGCCTGCCCAGCCTCTTGCTCGGATGTCTTTCCCTCTGCTTACATGAAAATAGTCCAAGCCGTTGCCAATGGGGCCATTGGTACCGCGACTCTGGCAGCCAAAGTACCCAACTATGCAGCCCGCTTGAATCAATACCTACTTGATAAATGATGGCATTTATGCAATAACCATGGCATCATGTGACTAATCCACTGTCGTGTGGAAATTTGTCTCGCTGCAGGTCCATCGGAGATCCCCGAGGAGCGCATGCGGGCAAGTGTTATCATGGTCCGCTGCTGGCCGATAAGCAGCCAGCTCACAGGCGACCCCTCCACCGCTGGACTCTTGTGGACCCGAGCTCGAGAGGAGGTTTGGATCCGAGAGAGTTGCGGCCAGGAACAGCTTTCCCCTCCAATTGAAAAAGTTTGACCTCCAAGTGACAGTTCGCGGTTATCTGCAGGGCTACAAACCACGGCCTGCCCTTTCTATTCGACCTAATACGCCATTGACAACATGGCTTCTGACCCCTCCAAGCTTCAGCGGCCAGCCGGTCCTGTCCAGTGTGTTGGGCCTGTTTACCGCTCCGCGAGCCAGAAGCCTTCTGCCACGGTTTCGACGGAGATGAACATTGAGAATGTTCATATTCTTCCTCAGACTCCCCAACTTATTGCTCTTCTCACGTAAGTCCTAGGCCCTGGTAAAGCCATCAACGCCAGCAGAGACGTGGGCTTGCTCACACTTGCTGGACAGGATTATCCGCGATCGTAACACGGAGCGCGGTGACTTCATCTTCTACTCGAACCGGATCATACGTCTTCTGGTGGAAGAAGGCCTGAACCACCTGCCTACCATTGAACACGACGTGACGACACCAGTGGGCCGCACCTACTCTGGGCTTCTCTTCCAAGGCAAGATTTGCGGTGTCTCCATCATGCGTGCGGGAGAGGCAATGGAACAGGGCCTTCGGGACTGCTGCAGGTCCGTCAGAATTGGCAAAATATTGATTCAGCGCGACGAAGAGACCGCCCAGCCCAAATTGTTCTACGACAAGCTACCAGAGGACATTGCCCAGCGCTGGGTCTTGCTTCTGGATCCCATGTTCGCAACCGGTGAGCGACACATTGCCCCCTTTCCCTGGCCTATCTTGCTTCTGGTGCTGACTCGATCCTAGGCGGTTCGGCGATCATGGCGGTCGAAGTCCTCAAATCGCGCGGTGTCCCCGAAGAGCGCATCCTGTTTCTGAACCTAATCGCGAGCCCCGAGGGTATTCGCAACTTCACAGACAAGTTCCCTAGACTCCGTGTCGTTACTGCTTTCGTCGATGAGGTAAGTACCCAGGTGTGGTCGCGGCCGAGTGTGCAGATGTTTGAGAAGCCCAAAGCTAACAGGGTGCAGGGCCTCGACGAGAAGAAGTAAGTCCTGTATCACGAAGCTGGCCAGGTGCCCACACTGACACAACGCAGCTACATAGTACCGGGACTGGGCGACTTTGGAGACCGATTCTACACCATGTAAAGCGAGAATAGGGGAGAATGTTGGTTGATAGGAGCCGAGCCTGCCCTGCCTTTGCGGCGGTATGGCTGTGCTTCGTGCGGTTCACTAAGCGCTCTGTTTGACGTGCCAGTCGATGCCCGCTGCAGAGGTACCGAATCCGAATGGACTATTCGTAGTCGTCTTCATCCGCCGCAAGGTCGTCTTCGTCGTGATCTTGATCGGTGTGTCTCGGTGGTCTTCGGTCATCTCGGCCTGCTGCGCCCTCGGCCGCCTTGTGTTTCTGTGAAACATGGTCTGCCACCAGTCAGCCCGACGATGCTCTTCTCCGAACTTCATGCAGGCTGTTGGTTGTGTGCATGAAAGGAGATCCAGGTACTCACCTGCTGCATCAACCCATTCGGAATAGACGTCGACGGGGGCAGAGAGATCTGGGCGCATTGTGAGTCTGGGTCCGTCTCAGCGGGGCATGAACAAGCGGGCTCCCTACAATTGATGCTGCATTGGAAAGTTTGACCACAGACTTTGCAGGAAAGTGAGCCTATGCCGAGCTTCTTGTCCACAACTGGTTTGACGGCGTCCTCGTGGTTGCAGAAAAGGCACGGGAAGAGGTCTGGGAGGGGATCGCGCTGCGACGCCGAAGTTAGTGTGACGACGCCAAGCGCAATAATCCGACATGTCCTCACCTTCTTCGGACCTTGCGGCTTGCTCGAGCTCTTTCTCTTGCCCATTGTGGTAGGCGGGGTTCGAAGTGTAAGATGGAGATGAAGAGGGGAGGGGAAGTCGCAAGAACAGTCGCGTTTGCGCCGAGATATTGCGCCGGCCTGGGGATGGTGCTTGGTTTCGTGCGACGATGTGGCGGATTGCAGGTGAAGTTTCTGTCTTTTCGAGGCGTTGTTCGCAGGAAATGCGCCCAGTTGATATTCGGTTGGTTGGCTGGCTTGCTGCTTCGTTGAAGATGACTGATACCAAGCAGGAGGCAAGATTGATTATCTTGCGAACAAACGCAAGGGTACATCGTGCACGTGCCACCCCAGCTCGCTTGTATTGACGCGGGGTGGCCCCGTCGGGATTCAAATACGTCAATAGCAGTACTATCATCTTGCGGTCTCTGCTACAGTTGATATGAATCACAGAATGGCTACGAGCCTGCCTGTCACTCAATACGAATAGATGGGCACTTGGACGTGCCATTGTCTACATATCTGTTCACGACGAAGGATAGTCGTTTAGCGGATGCATCCGAGTCCACTTCTCCAGGGCACGCAAGGTCTTCATCAGCCTCCCATCCCATCCCATCTCCATACGACGCATCGGTGGCCGGTATGCTGAGCCGAGACCGGTAACTCTGGACGGGAGAGGTGCATCGTCCCACACTCGGTCGGCGGGCAAGGAAATATCCGACCTGGTGCAGCAACGGGAAGGCTTGTCGGAGGGTGGGCAGGCTCCGCTGTCCTACAGAAGGGAGGTATGCGTCTTGAGGAAGTGGTTGGTACGTGGCGAGCTGCCTGTCGGGTCGGATGCATACGCCAAAGCCGGTGTACAGGCCCTGATCCATTCACCATGAGCCACATAGTTGACAGTTGACACCCAACACGTCAGGCAGCGGACATGGCCCAACCACCAGCGCAACATGGTGGCAAGGGGGCATGGGGCAGCACGGGCGTCGTTCAAGATCATGTCAGTCCTATCATGGTGGGCTGACGAGCGATGACGAACGAACGAACCTGGGATTGCTCTGATAAAGCACTGTCGCACCGCCTTGACGAACTACTTCGTCAACAGTGCACCGAGAAACATTCGATTCAGACACTTCAACAGTCCTTGACATCCACAATGTCATCGCCCGCTGGGCAGTTGCGCGAGCAAGCAGCTTCAGGGCCTAGGGGATCGCCGCCCCGTCTTGTCCACCCGCAGAGACCCAGGCTCAGAGCATGCGTTACAGCGCCTTCAATCACAACGTCAAACGCGTGCCGGGAGGCACTCACATCGCCGCAATCGGCAGAGAAGGCAACCGATCTCCTCAACCGTGTGGCTGTATTCACCAGCCCTTCAGTCGAGTTTCCCACAGTCAGATCATTGCCTTCGCAGATTGAGGCACCACCTGGTTCATTGCCCAGTCTGGAGACTGCGTCCGACCAGGACATGGGAGATGTTCAGCAATCATGTACGTCTCGTGCCAGCAAAGCGTGGAAATCCTCCTCAATTAAGGGCTAACGGGAACAGACCCAGGCTGCTACTTCAGTTTCCCGGGATTTGATACTTGGGAGTGCGAGGAGCAAGCTGGCAAAGGAGACCAAGGTTTTGGCTGAAATGCGTACTTTGCCACTGCTGAAACAAGACAATAATCCGACAGGAGCAACGACTGTTGCTGGTGAATTGAGAAGTAAGCCAAGGTCGCGAACGAAGATGCGACGTTACCAAAAAGTCGATGCTCCCGTAATAGATACATCAGAAATAGTTCCGTCAACCTGGTGAGAAACAACTGCCTCGGAGTGAAACGGAAAATAGATCACGTGGGGCGGAGCACACACAGGGGCGACGGGGGTGAGAGGTGGGTCCCGAGCGCCTGCCAGGCCAGATTGGGGCGTCCTTACATAAGCCGAACTTTCGCTAGGTTTTGGGGTTTTTGGTCCACACAGGAAATTTCTAATAGGGAAAACCAAGGCACCTCGACATCTAACCTCCCCCCTCCGCAACTTCACATCACAACCCAACAACGACAAGCACGTCACGATGGCTGTTGGCAAGAACAAGAGGCTGTCGAAGGGCAAGAAGGGCCTCAAGAAGAAGACCGTCGACCCCTTCTCCCGCAAGGACTGGTACCAGATCAAGGTACGCTACACCCAGGTGTCTTCGAGAAGTTCCAGCGAGCGCTGGACTGCGACGAGGATGGACCCTCGTTTCCCTTGGAATTATAGACTGACTTGGTTCCGTTACACAGGCTCCTGCGCCTTTCGCCATCCGAGAGTGAGTCGAACAGATGCCGCGAGAACAATGACACGCCGACAAATAGTTCTGGTCACTGACGATCCCCACCCCGAATTACAGTGTCGGCAAGACCCTCGTCAACCGCACGACCGGTCTGAAGAACGCCAACGATGCGCTGAAGGGCCGTGTTCTCGAGGTCTCCCTCGCCGACCTCCAGAAGGATGAGGACCACGCCTTCCGCAAGGTCAAGCTGAGGGTCGATGAGATCCAGGGCAAGAACTGCCTGACCAACTTCCACGGTCTCGACTTCACCTCGGACAAGCTCCGCTCCCTCGTCCGCAAGTGGCAGACCCTGATCGAGGCCAACGTCACCGTCAAGACCACCGACGACTACCTCCTCCGCCTCTTCGCCATTGCCTTCACCCGCCGCAGGCCGAACCAGGTCAAGAAGACTACCTACGCCGCCTCGTCCCAGATTCGCGCCATCCGCCGCAAGATGGTTGAGATCATCCAGCGCGAGGCTTCCACCTGCACCCTGACCCAGCTCACCAACAAGCTGATTCCCGAGGTCATCGGTCGCGAGATCGAGAAGTCCACCCAGGGCATCTACCCCCTCCAGAACGTACGCTCTACCTATACCGGACACTCAATTGCGCCACACTCCGACCATGCGCCCAGATGGCATTGCTGACACAATTTCTGAACAGGTTCACATCCGCAAGGTCAAGCTCCTGAAGGCGCCCAAGTTCGACCTCGGCGCCCTCATGGCTCTGCACGGCGAGTCGGTCACCAACGAGGATGGTCAGAAGATCGAGCGGGAATTCAAGGAGCGCATCCTTGAGGAGGTGTAAGGAATGATTGCATGAGGGCCTCGATGACAGGGATTCGGCAGCACGGACACTTCGGCTTTTCTAAGAAAAACAGCCGGCAGACGGCTATGGCATTGTTTTCAGTCGTTGTCATGGCGTACCATAAAGGAGGCTGCGGGTCAAGGTTACCTAAAAAAATGGTAAATGGTCATATCCCACTGAACGCGTGACGTATCTAGAATGTTGGCCGGGCCAATTGTATGCGAGTGATAACGGGAAGATGCGCAGCACTTATTGCCAAGTGCCGCCTGCCAGCCGACATCGATTGTTGCGAACGGACCGGCGGTCAGCTTTAGGCATTGGGCCTCCGGGGTCGTCTAAGTCTGTCGAAGTCTAAGTCTAAGTCTATATATAAAACACAGAGGTTTTCCATCTGTCTTCCATCCAGCGCGGCAGATCTAGCCACCGTGGGGGGCGGGTACATGGGGTATGGTTGGGTTCAGTGTTGTTCTTCGGATTCGTCGAGGAACTCGACCACGGCTGGGAAGATTTAGCGCTCTCACTCGTGTGGTTGTCACCAGTCGCAGCTGTTGAACTTACCTTGACGGAAGGCCTCGGGGTTTTCGGATATCAACCAGTGCCCTGCCTTGACGTCCACCATTCTGAACCTAGGGAAGAATTGTCCAATGAGTGGTATCACTTCGTCTGGAACATATTTGCTTTCCGTGCCCCTGACGAAAAGAGCGGGCTTGTCGCACCGCACGGCGGAAGGGTCTTTGAATGGGAAATCGCCCATGTTGCTCAACTGTTTGCCGATGATATCCAGCGGAACCCTGAACTTTTGTACCATACTGGGCGGGTTGGGACGGTGGAGGTTGCCGAGTAGGAATTGACGAACAGGCGCTGACTGTGTGACAGGCGTTAAATTTCAGGCTGAGAACGTCGCCGGGACACTTGACACGAACCGGCTCGTATGCTTGCAGAATGGCATTCGCTTCAGCTTGGCGTGTGATCGCTGCCTCGTCAATCTTCTTCATCCCCTGAACATACTTGCCGAAGTTGCTTTCGAGTAGGGCATCGACAGGAGCGTTATCCACAGCGACTACATCGTGAACCAACTCGGGAGACTTCAGAGCGAGCGTCATTGCTGTTTTTGCGCCCCTGCGGATGTCTCGCATCAGTATGGGGGGATGAGTTCTACGGGTGGTCGTTTAACTTGCATGGAGTGCCCGATGACCGTGGAAGCTGGGAGTCCGTGCTGCTGAATGAATGCAGCTACATCTTCGGCCATGGCGACATAGTTATGGAGGGTCGAGTGAGGCGATTCCCCGTGGTTCCGTAGGTCCTGCATTCAATCAGTCTGTGATGGTGGAGAAGGGTTTCGAAGGGCTCACCAAGGCGTATACAGGTCGCTGAAGATCTCGTGACAAGGCCCTAGGAAGCATCAGTATAGGTAACCCCAGGTGTTGCTGTGCTCTGTCGTACTTGCTTATGCTCCTGTTGTTCTTCTTGGAGCCAAACAGGCCGTGGAGAAAAAGGATTGGGCGCCCATCCGTGGGCCGTGAACTCGACGAAGAGGATGACGGTGTATGCAGGTCGAATGCGAGCGGTACAGTCGTCGAAGAGCTGAAATACCGGGATCGGAACAGGCTGGCCGAGGGCTGCCTTCCCATCCGTAGGGGGCGCAAACTGATTACAGACATTCCCGGGTCCTGAATGCCTCTATGATGCACCGTCCATCTCCCGCTTCCACAACATAGTGCATTCAAGTAGTTCCTCTAATCGGGGGCCTAGGACTTATCACTATCAGGACCCAGCGACGACCCATATTCCACGTTAGATTAGCTAGTACGCCTGGTTCTAGTAATTATACCAAGATAATATATTACCCTAGCTCCTATCGGGGGATAAGTTCTTATAAAGCTCTTTAAAGTAAACCTTTACTTTAATCTCGTAGAGTATAAGTTTAGTATTAAGATAGTAAAATACCTTACCTAGAGAAACTATATATAATCTAGGAATAAAAAGCCCTTACTTTTATAAAGGGGGTATAAAGCTAGCTTAGCTTTATAAACTATTATTATATTTATATACCTAACTTCACTAAGGCTATATAATACTATATATATCTTACGAAGAAGAGTTACCTTTAAATAAAGCCCCGTCGAGAATATAATTTTTAAATAATTAAAATATAACTTCCTTAAACTATTAGTTCTTATTAAGTATAACCCGGACTATAAAACTATTATAGATATTAATTACTTAGGATATATACTTAGTAGTACTTTAACTTAATAGGACTTATAAAGTAATAACTATATTATTATGTACTTCTTATATTAATTAAATACTATAAAGTTTAACTACCTAATCTAAATAAGGAAATACTTATAGTCTATACTTATTTAATAGTATAGAGGTTAGAGTTAACTAATTATAGTTACTTTATAATTTTAATTAATTATAAAAGCCTTATATATTTTAAAATAAAGAAGCTTATTAATAAAAGTTAAAATTATTAAGTTATAGATCTCACTTAGTTTAACGATATACTAAAGTATTAAAAGAATAGCTTTAACCTTATAATATATATATTATTATATAAAGAGTAAGACCTTCTCTTAAGTATTAATAATAAAAGGAATTAAGGGTAACGTAATCCACGGGTGAGCTGGCTATACGGGTGAGCTAGCTACTTTGCCTATATTCTATAGATCCTAACTCTACTACGCGATATCTTAATATAGTAATATATAATCGCCTTTAAATAAACGCTAGCTTATCTTAGCCTTATAAGCTATAGAAAAAGACCCGAAACTAAGCGTGCGACGCGTAGCGGTGATCTACGATATGCCCCGAATAACTCTACGTACCCGATAGCTCGGCGTCGCCGCCCGACGCGATATATACTTAAACTCTACGAAATTAACCGAGCTAGAAGAGAAGACTATTATCGAATACGTACTCGACCTAGATTCGCGAGTATATCCTCCCCGGTTGAGTGAGGTTAGAGATATAGTTAATCGACTTCTCGTAGAGCGTAACGCGCTACGCGTCGGGATTAACTAGCCCTCGACCTTTATTAAACGACAACTAACCCTCCGGACGCGTTTCTTTAGTAAGTACGACTATAAGAGAGCCTAATATAAAGATCCGGACGCGATAAACGCGTGGTTTCGCCTTATAACGAATATAGTCGCGAAATATAGCGTAACGGACTCCGATATTTATAACTTTAATAAGACTAGTTTCTAGATAGGCGTTATCGTTAACGGGATAGTCGTTATAAACGCGGAAAGACGTTCTAACGCGAAGATAAGGTAGCCGGGTAATCGGGAATAGGTTATAGTGATCTAGGGCGTTAGCGCGACCGGTTTCTACGTCCCGCCGTACGTAGTAGTTACGGGTAAATATTACCTCTCGACTTAGTACTAAGACGACGCGATTCTACGCGACTAGAGAATCGTAACGTCTCTAAACGGCTAGATAATAAACGAAATTAGTCTCGATTAGATTTAGTATTTTGACCGATATATAAAACCTAGAAAGACGGGCGGGTATTACGTCCTTATCCTAGATAGCTACGAAAGTCACTACTCCGTCGAATTCGAGCTCTACTATAAGGATAATAATATTATCACGCTCTATATACTACCTTATTTATTATATCTACTCTAACCTCTCGATATTAGTTATTTCGGCCCGCTAAAGAAAGCGTACGGTTAGTAAATCGAGATAAAGATAAAGGCCGGTATAAACCACTATCACGAAGGAGGACTTCCTACCCGCGTTTTCTACTATATTTCGAGATATAATAACGGAAAAAAACATTCAGGGAGGTTTTCGAGGGGCTAGACTTATACCCTATAACCCGAAAGTAGTTCTCTCGAAGCTAGATATAAAGTTAAAGACGCCGACGCCTCCGGGGTCGTCTCACGGGCTACCCGACCTCTAGACCTCCTAGACGCCTATAACCGCTATAAAAGCTATTTCGTAGTCCGATTTTATTAAAGGTCGGATTAGCCGTCATAAGAGTAGCTCACCGACGTTAATTCTTAACGCTATTAACTTCCTAGCGAAGGGTATACAGGGTATTATATACTAGATCGCCCTTTTAAAGTCGGAGGTCGCGATCCTTCGAGAGGAGAATACGACCCTTAGCCGGCGTCGGAGGGCGAAAAAAGTATAACTAAGATAAGGAGGGAGTCTTACTCTAGGCGAGGGACAGGATTAAATTACCTAGAGAGAGGTAGATTCTCAGGTGAAGGAGGAAACGCGATAGAATCCGGCTCCGTCGACGCGGTCCGCGCTAAAGAAACGAAGCTATAGTATCTACGGAAAGTCTAGTCACAACGCGAGAACTTATTAGCAGGTAGCTCTATCATCGTCTAATAGCGACGAATAGTTTTTATTTTAATTTAATTAGATTCGTAGTTATAACGAGAGTTAGGATCTATAGAATATAGGCAAAGTGGCCAGCTCACCCGTGTGGCTAGCTCACCCGTGGATTACGTTAGACTTAATAGATATTGAAAGGGTAATTATACTAAGTAACTTCGTAATTAATATAAGTTATTAAGTAAGCTAAGGAAAGTACGAATATTATAAGTCGTTAGTCTACTAACTAAAGCTTAGGTTCTTAATATAAAAGCTCCTCGTTAGTATAAGTATAAGTAATATCTTTATCGTTAACCCTACGAGGGAAGAAGTTTTCCGAGGCCTTTAGGTAATAGTACGTATTATAATTATCGTAGACGTAATAAGCCTAGAAGACTTCCTCGTATCGGGAGCTACTAATACTAAGTCGTAAACTATCTTCTCGTCGATAGGGGTAATAAGTAACGAGATAAGGGTATCGGATAGTATCTTTAACCGTAATTCCGAAGAATTTAACTTCTTCGTTTTCCACGAGGTCCTTACATCCTTCTAGCGTAATAATAACCGAGTCAGGGTCGGGCTATCTACTAAGGATAAATTCCTCGTTACTTAAAGTATTAGGTTCGTAGGAAGTCTCGCTATCTTCTTCCTAAAGGGTATAAATAACTAGGGTAAAGTTCCACCTTACTATTTTATTATTAATAGTTATCTATATATTAATAGGCACGGGGGTCACTCGTTCTAGAACTATAAGAGTTCTAATAATAGTCTAGGGTACCTCGTACCTAATAGCGTTAAAGTAACGCGGGGGACCCTTAAGTCACTTAAACTATCTACATTCACGGGCGAAATACCTAGTCTTATAATAGTTAAAGTACTTAATATCCTTCTTATCTTTACCTCCTTTCTATAAGACGTCGAGTTCTATAAGGCTAGTATAAATAATTCCTCTATATACTATAATTATACGATAATCGTTACGGTTATTAAGTTAGTACCTACGGCTAGTATTAACTTATATAAGTCTAGTAAAGCGCCTAGGCTAATAGCCGCGCTTCTCCTACTTATATTTATATAAATAATTATTAATTTTAATAACGGTAGCGATATAGTCCGTAAACTCACTAGGACGATCGAGCTTAGTAAGCTCGTCCTTAACTTCGTCCTTAAGTCTAGCATAGTAAGCTACTATTAAGGGTTCGTTATCCTAACTAAAGCGGGCGGTAATCTAACGGAATTTAATAATATAATCGGCTACGGAACTATATTAATATAGGTTCCGGAGTTATTATTCTATAATACGCTCCTTATTAAGGTCTCCGAAGGTTTCGCGGAGGTATTATTTAAAAGTAACGAAGGTCCTAAAGACCTTACGGGTAAGCTTATTTTACTCCTTAGGTTTATTAATATATTTAAGGTAGTCCTTCTAGATAGGTTCGAACTAATTAAGGGCGTCGCCCCTAAGGAAGGCAGCGGTACTAAAGACCTTATCGACTTCTTCTTAAAGGTCCCTCTAGTAGAACATCTAGAAGGCCTTAAGATAAGTAAGAAAACCGGGGAGCTCCTCCTTCTTTCCGTTAAAAGTAGGGGGCTTAGGGTAACGAAGGCGTAGGCCGCTCGAGGCCTTACTAACGAGCTACTCCCTTATCTCGTTATTTTCCTACTAAAGCTAGGTAATTATAGTAAGAACGGTTTCTATACTAATAGCGGGAGCCTTAATAATCAAACCGGTTTCTCTAG